>OX411715.1:28917206-29527891 GCA_948252095.1 Dicycla oo | reverse complement strand
TAGGGCATGAAAGAGCGCTGTTTGCACATTCTCAAACAATTTTTTTAGACCGCATAGTTTTCGACTTTCGATGAAAAATGTAAAAAAAATACCATTCCTTCCAGATCTAGAAGTTTATGTATTTTTTTTTTAAGATCGGATTTTGTTTACTTTTATTTTGATTGATAAAGTAAACGAAGGCATTTATGTCAATTCTGTCAGATGTATGAATTCAATACACTTTCTCAAATAAACTTTTCTACTTAAGGCGCGGGCCCACCGCGGTGCACGGAGAGGCTACGCACGTGTATTAAGCTTCGCTTTGTAAGAAAATGTATGTGGTTGTGTCCACTGCAACCCACGGAGAGGCTACGCATGAATTGACGTCATTGATACACGCGTGGCTTGCTCGAATAGGCGGTTATATAGCTCAACGCTGTCAACGTGGGTCTACGTTTCCACTGGAGTACACGAATATGACCCACGACTATGTACAGCTCACTTATCGCAGCGCAGTTTTCAGTCATACACCTTGTGGGCCGGACGCGTTTCATGTTTCTCGTATATATCGTATCGCCACGAAACCTAGCAATTGACAAAATGGCGCAGGCGTCGCTCGCTTTCGACGCCTGCGCCCAGGTGGGAAGGTCCCACCTCCCCACACCTCCCGCAGTGAAGCCGTGTCCGTGGATCGTGGATTGCAGTGGCACGTGCGTAGCCTCTCCGTGCGCCGTGCCACGCTATACATAGTCGTGGGTCATATTCGTGTACTCCAGTGGAAACGCAGACCCACGTTGTCAAACAAATTAATACACGCAGCTAAAATGCGCCGCGTGCCCGTGCACAGCATGCGCCGCGGTGGGCCCGCGGCTTAATACCACGACACAAAATCCTATCAGGAAAGTAAAATACTGAACTGAGTGTCAACATGTGTGTGGAACATTTTTCTAACATGAAAAGTTTCAAACTTTTTCCGAGTTTAAAACTAAATCACAACAACTATTGACAGACATTTACGACACAGGTTATTGATGTTTCTACATTAAAAATATGTATCTGACGAAGTCTACTGGATGTGACATTAAATTATTAGTTGTTGGAACAAGATAGTTTAGCAAGCGTCCAACGCCGGATTTATGTAACGATTGCAACTTTGTGCGTACGTTTAACAATCGATGTATGTTGAACTTGTTTGTGAGTTGCTCGTCCCTTTTAATTAAAACTTTGTGTACCATTCCTCAAAATTTAACAATGATAAACATACAAAATGGAAGCTGTATGCAGAATAAACATTTTTTTTTCTTTCTTTTGCGATTAAGTTTTTTAACGCGGCTGTAGGAAAGCGCGTTACACTTTTTGCCAGTCAAAGCGTTGTGAATTTAGTGACTGTTAAATCTGTTATTACGCCTTCAAATAATGCAAGTAAATTATGCAAAATAGTTTTAGTATAAAGAACGCGTATACATCAACCCCAGATATATTTAAGTATTGTAGTAAAGTACTATAGGAAATAAACTCAGGAACCCAAAACATAAAAATCGTTGTATCTTTCATGATTTTTCTTTTTTGTATGAATAGACTATTTCAATGTCTAAAACTTTATCAGCGATTTTTTTCAAATATTCATAATATTTTCGTTACAAAAAATAAATATTCCATATGAAGCCGAACGGATCAACGGAATAGCAGATGGCGCTCTGCGCGCAGGGCTGGGCGCTTGTGTCGCTGACTACACTGTCACGGGTAGACCCTAGCACTTTTTTTCCGCCGATATGTGTATAACAAGTAGTCAAAGTAGTCAAATAAATAAATAAACAAGCGTCGTGGGATTTGAGGGCGCAGCTTGCTTAATGCTGTTTTTGATTAGCGAAAAACACAATAGCGCATCTGTGCCATTTTGATCCTTTTAACTATTTCTTTTAATTTATGACTGACTTTTCCAGATACCGGAGTACTGGGAACACAAGCAGATGAGAGAATTAAAATGTGACAAATATTATTCAAATTATTATAAACGACAAAAAAATCCCAGAACTTAACGAAATATAAAAAAAAAACACATATCCAATAACTCGTAACATTCATTACCACTAACGTACTCAATTTGTGTTCAAAATCGCCGACCAGAATTCATTGTATTTTTTTTAACCGACTTCAAAAAAGGAAATTCTCTATTCGACCCGTATGTATGTATGTTTGTTTGTTTTTTGTATGTTTGTATGTCCACGATTTTGTCAAAAATTAATGAACCAATTTTGATGATTTTTTCATTAACGAAATCTACATACTCTCAGAAAAGTTTTAGTATATAATACATTAGGTAATTATTATTATGTTAGGTAATTATAATTGTACCGTATTACTGGCATTTCTTAGCGGATTTTGATGATTATTCGTTTCGTTCGTCTAGAGCTTATGTATTTGTATAGGCATTCAACTAAAAATGGAAAATAAATTTATTTAAAAAAAGAAAGTAATAACTGAATTCAAAAACCTTAAAACGAATAAAATAAATTTCATAATAAAACTTAACAGCTTCTGAAGTCAGTGTCTTCAATTCTTAATTCACCTTAGCTTGGCACCGAATTCAGAAGCTGATAAGTTTTATTATGAAAATTATTTTATTCGTTTTAGGTTTTTGAAGTCGGTTTTCACTTTTTTTTTTAAGTAAATTTATTTTTTTATCGTAATGATGTGTGAAAGCCATTATTCCAAACGATGAACTTCGTTCCAACCAGGCGTCTTACGACACCTCCCAAAGGTGACGTTTTCTTTCTTTTGTAAGGTGCGGTGTTGATGTTATTGGTCTCCTCTTAAGAGGATTGTGAAGTGCCGATACGCGGCGCAATTTTTGGAGGCAATTACCTACATTTCATACAATTATCTACATAAATATTGTTTCGGGCGATAACGTTTTCACTCCCCTAAACCTTTATAAAATGAGACAATTTTGGTCTCATTACATTCAGTATACTTCAATCTAGGTCTGTACGTTTTTCGTTTTTAGTAATGCAATTTAATTTAACTTAAAAAAATAAAAATGCTTGAGGTTGTTTTTATGTCAAAAATATAGATATTTAGATGCTAATAACTTATATTGTATACAATATTTCTTTATAATAAAATCTTACGGACCTAGTTTTTTATTATACCTACAACATTGCCAAAAATTATGAAAATTAGACTATGTTTACGGGGAGAAAAATGCTACCTCTTTTTGTATGAAAATTTACAGCTTCACAATCCTCTTAAGACTGCTGCTTGCCCAATTTCGTGGATGATTCGTACACTCGTGCTGACGTCTAGTATGTGTTACAATAAATCAATAATCGTCCCATTTTCACTAATATTCTTCGTTACTTATCGTATGATATTGTCACACAGTCACACTCAACGTCTCAAGTTCGCGTACCGCGTATAGATTCCTTTGGCAGGGTCGCCATGTATGGTGCAGTGTTCATGGTAAATGAAACCCCTGATGCCAGAGTAATACCGAGTTATATTTCATAGGATAGTGCATAATAAATGGTTACTAAGGAGCATAGATTATAGTAATACAGATCTTAAAGTAGGTAATTAATACAACCCTCACACTTTCTTCTCTAACATTATCCAATCATGGAGGAGTTTGGAATGAAAAAGGCGATTTAAGTCCTCGTGACTTAGATTGATATTTGGATGATAAATTAAACTTAGTTGTGGAATTGTGGAGTCGTTTGAGATGGGAATAGGTGATTTATAGGTAAGTGATTCTATCAAGAGAATGAAAATACTTTATCAAACAACAAGTAAACTCAGTACGTACGTATTAAGTTTTTTAGGCCCAAGTTTAGTAGTGTTCTTTTATGGGCAGATGCAAATGAAATAAATGATAAAAATAGTGATGTAAGCAGGTTTGAAAATTTGAATACCTACCTAAACAATAAAGGGCGTAAAGGACATATTTTTAAAAACATTTGCCTGATACACAACGGTACCCAGACAACATAAAATTTTATATTGTGCTTCTTTGTATAGTTTTTATAAACCATTGATTTTAAATTTAGAGTTCATTGGCATTATTTTTGATGACATGCAAGGACGGCCGTCTGTAGCGCCATTCTGAATTTTATGTATCGGGAATCATATTATTGGTCGTTAACAATAGATTACCTATCCTTATGTATTATAATGTAGTCATGTTTGGTATTTTTAGGGTTAAGTACCACAAAAGGAAAAAGGATCCCTTATAGAATCACTTTGTTATCCGTCTGTATGTCTGTCAAGACCATTTTTCTCAGGAACGCGTAGAGGTATCAAGTTGCAATTTATAAAAAAAAATACTCGGGTCTACAGCTGTGATAAAATCAAACTTGTAAGCCAACGCGATCAAAACTATACAGGGTGTCCGCCGGCAGATTTTATACTTAAAAAAACAAAATGTAATAAAAATATAAAGAAACACAAAGTTATGTATTTATCATCTTACAAAATAATAATGCGGATTTTGGCTTTTAAAAACCACTTCACTCAAATGGCGTCCTTCTAGCCGCAAACATTCTTTCAATCTTTCTTTCATGTTGGCGAACTCGCTTGCAAAGTTCTGGACTGATAGCCACAATCTCGCATCGGATGTTTTCTTGCAGGGTCTTTATTGTTAATAGTCAATTACTGTAGACGAGAGATTTGAGGTATCCCCACAGGAAAAGTTGCAAGGGGTCAGATCAGGTGATTTAAGGAGCACGCTATGTCGCCAAAGCGACTTATCAATTTTCTGGGAATAAGTTGTCCAACTTTAGTCATTGAGACCCTGGCGGTGTGTGCCATAGCACCATCCTGCTGAAAGTGGGTTCTGTTATTGTAGCTAGCATAACGGTGTAGCTCCGGTATAAAAAAGTTGTCCAGGATTGCGCAGTGGATGCTGCAATCTTTCGGACAGACTAACGCGGATTTCTCAAAATTTGCCTTCTCACAAGTGCTGCGTTTTCAGGAGTAGTAACAGAAGTTGAAGGTCCAGGCCAAGGCTGGTCCATATCAATTGGTTTGACGGACCATCCTTTAATCGCCGGATATCAGTGAGAACAAATTGTCGCCTAGCCACATTGATTGAATTATTGTACGTAAAATACGCCACAACCGCAAAAGCGCGGTGCGCTCCCGTCCACTGACTTATGGCTATTAAACAACTCGCAACACTCCTGCGCCGAATGATACCCCGCTACCCCCGCTGACGCTTAGCTAGTCGCCGTGAGCTCTTTTCAAGTGTAAAATCTGCCGGCGGACACCCGATATCATTTTCTGACCGTTTATGTCGCATATTTTAACATATTTTGCGATTTCACAAGGGAATCAAAACCTATAACGTACTTCTCGTTGACCTAGAATCATGAAATTGGACAAGAAGCAAATTCTCACAGTACAAGTAAAGGAAAAGTCCGAAAATTGTTAACTTATAGGTAGTTTTATCACATTTTTTTTTTGTGATTACAAACTTAATTTTGCTGTTGGAGAATTCACCGTGACATATATCGATGTATGGGAGAACAAGTTTTTCAACTACAATGTTAAGTTTGTTCTTGGGATAAATTCATCCCAACTACGGAACCCTTAATTGTGCGTGGTCCGACACGCACTTGGCCGGTTTTTGTTAATTTACTCGAGTTATAAGTAACGTCCTACGCTTTTGAACATTAAAATTTTACTTTGGATATCGTGCTAACCAATGAAGCGAATTAAGCTCATTATTAATTCACACTTGAATGAATCGAATTGAATAATCGACTTTTAACCCTTGGCATACCTGGTGGATGAAAATCACATCGCATGCCTGGTGGGGTCTGACCGTCCCCAATTTCAAATAATATTTTAGAGCAGAAAATAATTTAAATATTTTTCTCCGATGTTTAGATTGAAATATACATTCATCTATATTATTCAAAATAAAAACATATTTAGTAAATTAGTATGCTTATAAAATTTTGCATTTTTAAAACTCTTTAAAATTTCAAACAAAACCTCTATACTCGTAACATTTTAGAACAAAACAAACATAAAGATTTATCTCTTATTACTTTTAAGACACAAGACTATATTTAATTTTGGCATACAAAAAGGTTAAATAAAAAATAGATATAAGGAAAATTTTGGTAAAATTAGTCATGCCTATGCCTGTTGGGTCTACCAGACCCCAAATCACTTTACGCACGTCGTCTCTACGACTCCACCAGGCATACCAAAGATTAATATTCCTAGTAGGTACACGAATTTAGACCCTAAAATTAGATTTGATACGGTTATCATTACTAATTCTTGGAACTCTCAAGTTAAAATGATCTTCTCCAATTAATATTTGACACAAAACGGTTTAGTCGCTTTTGACAAAACAACACTTCAAGTTATTTATTTCACGGGACGCAACAAGTAGGGTTATAACTATCTTTTACCTCAGACTAATAAATAAAAAACCAAGATATAACGCTGTCGAGGAGCTCGTGGTTAAGTAATAACAGCCGCACGGGTCGATCCATCAGGTTAAGCTGCGCTTGCCGGGGTTGGTCTGTGGATGGGTGACCATATTTTCATACCGAGACTCCTCCGTGCCTCGGAAAGCACGTTAAGCCGTTGGTCCTGGCTGTCATTCGTGGATCTTTGACAGTCGTTATCAAAGATAATAATAATATAATAATAATAACCTGGGACATTTCACACACGGTCATCTGATCCCAAACTAAGCAGAGCTTGTACTATGGAAACCAGATAACTGATATACTACATATACTACTTTTTTTTTTGTAAATACGTACTTATATAGATAATTACACCCAGACACAGGACAAACAGACATGTTCATGCACACAAATGTTTGTCCTGGATGGGAATCGAACCCACGACCTGCGACATGATAGGTGGTATCTTAACCAACCACGCCAGCTGGCCTGTCAATGGCAGATCCACGAATGACAGCCGGGACCAACGGGTCGTCAGAAGCCCGAAAGTCTGACAAGCAGCAACTGGGTTGTGAAGGTCATAGGCAGTCGTTCCATGTAAAATACTGGTATTCAGCTGCATCCGGTTAGAAGCCGGCCCCAACATAGTTGGGAAAAGGCTAGGCAGATTGATAACGCTGTCAACGAGATGTAGTTTAATGTAATTTGGTTTATATGTGTGCGTGTGAGCGAGTATGCACAGAGTAAGGTGTAGTTTGGCGCATGCTTCACTGTATTGTTCGCAGTGCTAGGTCTGGGTTATTTACTATGTCTTTTACTTGCTAGTTATAAATTTGGTCTTTGTTATGTCTTTTTGACTTGTTGTACGATCAAAAGTTATCTAGCTGAATCTTATTGATAAGTATATGATACGCGGAATGATGTTCTTATTAAGATCTACCTACAACGATACATCAAGCTAGACAAGTATGTCTAGTACAAGCAGACGTGTCTTTACACGAAAAGTTCATCGTCGCAAGTTTGCCTGCTTATCTGTCTCCTATAGACTGTACTTCGGTGAGTGTGCTCAGAAACTCCACAACCTTATCCCACCGGCCCGCTTTTGCCATCGAACATCTAATTACCATTCCCCCAATTCGCACTAAGCACTTCCAAACATCCTTCATAATGCGCACGGCAAAAGAGTGGAACTCACTAACTGCGTTTGTGTTCCCGAACGCATACAACCCGAAACTCTTCAAAGTTAGAGTGAACAGGCTTCTTCTGGGTAAGCTCACTCCATCGTAGACTTTGCCTCTGTCACCTCTGACCTAGAGTACAGTCAAGAGCAAACCCCTCTCAAATAAAAAAAATCTCAATGCGAGGTCAATTTATTTATAACTGGTATTAGCATTTTAATATGTTTTTATGTTAGCAATTTAACGAAAATAAGATAAAACCATGAAGATAATACTCGTAAACAGGTTAAACCATTGTTTGAATGCCGATAAAAAGTCGCAAACTTCATGAATTCTCCTATTGTTATAAACCCAAATTAACAAGGGCATTTTTGGTAGGATCAGGTCTATTAGAGAATGTCTGATATCTTCGAAACTTAGGAGGTACTCATATTCCGAAGACATTTCACTAATTCGGTCATCATGGTCATTGTACTCAACATTGAAAGATTATGTTGTAGGGTGTGTTCAGTCAATTTTGTGCAACAAAGTATGTTTTTTTTTTTAGTTCTATTTATGTAACTAGATGGCGTTGCTCTTTTACGTCACATTTCTGAATCGCGATGTTAAGAGTTTCCGCCGATCACCTAGAAGGTTAAGGAATATATGTATTTTTTGAGTTTGAGTTTGAGTATTAAGATCACGCCAGGGTCTAATAAGTATATTCTTACAACACGGTATCCGGTCTTTTATTTTATCCGTGTTCCGCAAAGAAAAGTACATGGTCCTTATCGAGTCGGATAAGTGAGATCCAGATAGTGTTTTGTGTTTGTAAGTCTTGGCGTAGAAACCAGGGTGGATCGCCCTGAAGCGCCGCACACCCAAGCTGGTGTGCACAGTGAAGTGACCAGTGCCACTACAGAGAAGTTGGCGTGGAGCAGCACCAGACGGTGGCGCAGGGTGCAGGGCGGACATCATCACCAGCTGAGTGAGGCGCAGGGCGGGAACAATTGAGTTCGCCAGCGCGAGAGAGGAGTTTTCGCTTGGATTTCAACATCTGGGTGACGGAGTGGAGTGAAAACGGTTTCTGTGCTAGTGAAGTGCGTTTGTAGAAGGCAAAATCGTGAGTACATTTTATTGTTACATATTTGCAAGTCGGGTTTCTGAAGATAGAAAATTTCGCCGAAAAGGTTTTTAATTGGACTTTAGTAGATTTTATTTGGACTTTATTCATAAGTTATAAAATTCTACCGGCTTTAACTTGTAATATTTTATGTACCGATCTGCGCATTGTTGTGCAATATTAAACCAATTGTAAGAAATTGAATTTATCTTTGGTATATTTAAACTGGTTAGGTTTAAATAATTGAATTATCTTTGCTTTGGTATCTTGCAGTAAATATTTGAAGTAGTGAATTTAAGATATATTCAAAACACAGTGAATGTTTTGTTGTAACATTTTGTCTTTGGTAGTTTAGTAGAAAATTCATAAAAAAAAAAATTGTATTAGTAACTTCTTACGGTCTTCATAAAATTATAAAAATATGGAGGCTATGTATAAATTGCAAAATAATACAAAGCTTCTTATTGAAAAGGCTCAGATTAACTTTAAAAAATCACCTAAAGACAGAGTAACTAAAACGTACGTTGAAACTAGTTTAGAAGCACTTGAAGCTTTGTGGAAAGAATTCTTATCAACTCATAAAAGCATAATACAGAAAGCTACAGACGCTCAGCAAGAATCTGATAAGTATTTTATAAATGATATTTATGATACCACTGAAGAAACTTATATTTTCCACAAAACTCAGTTAAAAGAAGTTTTAAATATACATAGTGATTATAATTCAGATCGAAACCCAAGGACAAATGTCGACCACACAATATCAAATAGTGTCAGATTACCAAAGATAAACATTCCAAAGTTTTCGGGAAACTATGCAGAGTGGACAACATTCAAAGATTTATTCACATCTTTGATACATAATAATGATAGTTTAGAAGATGTGCAAAAATTGCATTATTTAAAGGGCTTGTTGTCCGGTGAAGCAGATCAACTTGTCAGACATATTGCGGTTACTTCAGATAATTACAAAGAATGTTGGTCATTGCTGCATAGTAGATATAACAATAAGCGATTTCTATCGAATTGTTTATTAAAGCGCTTATTGAGTCAGACTAATGTAACAGAATGCTCAGATAGCCTTAAGGGTTTACTGGATACCACAATGGAATGTCTCAATGGTCTGAAAAATCTAGGAGTTGACGTTAGCACGTGGGACATCATAATCATTTTCATAATTAGTTCCAAACTTGATTTTGAATCACGAAAGCAATGGGAGACTAAAATTAGCTCGAAAGATGAATTACCCGTGCTCTCGGAGTTCAGAGATTTTTTGGAAGCCAGATTTCGTGCGCTCGAGTTTTTAGACACAAAATCAAGTAGACCTAAACCAAAAGTTCACCATGTAGTTAGTACCGACAATAAGACCGTTGCAACAACTTGTCCATTCTGTAAAGAAACCCATAAAATTTCTAATTGTAAGAAGTTTGCCCAAGAGAGTTACGAATCTCGTCATAGCTTTGCACAAACCAAGCGCTTGTGTTATAATTGTTTAAACGCGAATCACTCCATTAAGTTTTGTCGACATACTGCGTCGTGTCACATATGTAAGCGAAGGCATCACTCACTACTACATCCAAATTCAGTCTCAAACTCCACAGTAGTTAATGAAAGCTCTAATACATCAGCTGAAGTTAAATCAGCGGTGTCTAATGTTCAGGCATCGTTATCAACAGGCGAACCATCAACTTCAAATATAGTTTCACATTTTTCTAAGGGATCAGTACCTACTCAAGTTTTGTTGGCTACTGCTCTTGTCGAAGCACAGACAAGAAGTGGCTCTACACAACTGCTGAGAGTGCTATTGGATCAGGGATCTCAGGCATCATTCATAGCAGAATCAGCAGTGCAGCTACTCGGACTAAAGAAGAAGCCGACCAAGTCGGTTATTTCTGGAATAGGCGGTGAGAGAAGTGCTTTTGCTTCCAGGTTTACAGTCACGATGACTATTCACTCACGCTTAGATCCAAATTTTAGTGTCCAAGTGCACGCTTTTGTATTAGGTACCATTACGTCGCTTTTACCCTCAGAAAAATTAGAGCAGTCCTATTGGCCCGAGCTAAAGGGGATACCTTTAGCTGACCCAGAGTTCCATATGCCAAATAAGATAGATATCTTACTTGGTGCGGAAATATACGGTCAAGTTCTTAGAGATGGTTTAATTCAAGGTCCACCAAACTTACCGGTAGCTCAGAATACTGCCCTGGGTTGGATCCTTTCTGGACAGATATCGTCAAGCCGTGACTCTATTCACTGTCATCACGTCATTCACAGCAGCTCGGATCAGGCTGATGACAACGCACTTTTGCGACGGTTCTGGGAAATAGAGTCTACTATCCCTGATAAGAAGATCCTTTCGGACGAAGAGCAACGATGTGAGGATATTTATGCACAAACTACGTACCGTGATGAGGAAGGTCGCTATGTGGTTAATCTTCCCTTTCGTGATCAAGATCCGCAGTGTCAATATGGGAGTTCGAAGGACCTCGCAATAAAAAGATTTCATCTTCTTGAAAATAAATTCAAGAGGAATTCGATAATCAAAGCTCGATACTCAGATGTGTTCCAAGAATACATCGACCTTGGTCACATGGAGTCTGTAGACGGTGATGAGCGTAATATGAGTACAGCAGTTTATCTGCCACATCACGCCGTCGTACGTGAAGACAAATCAACAACCAAGGTTCGAATAGTGTTCGACGCTTCAATGAAAGGGTTAAATGGAGTGTCTCTGAACGACGATCTCATGGTCGGTCCCATGTTGCAACCTCCGTTACGTCACATCATTATGAGATGGAGAATGCATCCCATAAGTCTCTGTGCTGACATCATAAAAATGTATAGACAGGTGAAGGTTTCTCCTGAACATGCAGAGTTTCAGCGAGTAGTGTGGCGCGATGACCCGGAATCTGAAATAAAAGAATACAAATTAGTAAGAGTTACATTTGGTACAGCAGCGGCTCCTTACCTCGCAGTGAAATCCTTACAGCAGGTGGCAGTTGATGCCGGCGCAGACCATCCTGAAATATCTGATATCATAAAAAATGAGTTTTACGTAGATGATTTAATGACAGGATGTCAGACAGTTGAAGAAGGTTTACACATACATAGAAAATTAACAGAGTTACTTACCAAAGGTCAATTTCAACTACAGAAATGGGTTAGCAGCTACGATGAATTGAACAAGAGAATACAAGAACACACGGTAACAAAGGTAAGACAAAACGAGGAAGAGGAACAGGGAAAGGATATTAAGTTGGACTCGGTTATAAAAATTTTAGGAATTTCATGGGATCGAGAGAGTGATGAATTTAAATATTCAGTGCAACTTGATCCACAGCAGACCCCCATCACCAAGAGAAAGGTAATAGCCGACATCGCACGCCTGTTCGATCCGCTTGGCTGGGTAGCACCTTGCATTGTTATCTCCAAGATCTTCATTCAGAAGCTTTGGCTTGCTGGCCTGGAATGGGATGAAGAATTAACTCCGGAACTTCTATCAGATTGGGAAACTTACCGTCAAAGCCTCGTAGAGACGAACAAATTCAGCATCCCCAGATGGGTTAGCTTAAAATCCGACGATCTATTGGTAGAGCTACATGGATTTTGTGACGCGTCGATTGCTGCTTATGCCGCCGTGGTGTATATAAGAGTCATCGATGCCCACAAAACCATTCATGTTAGTTTAATCACCTCTCGAACTAAGGTTGCTCCAGTCAAGCAGCAGTCTGTCCCGCGTTTGGAGCTGATGGGGGCAGTGTTGCTGTCTGAACTCATTTCCAAAGTCGCTGAAGTAATGAGAATAGCACCCCTTCAGATACACGCCTGGACTGACTCGTCAGTGGTTTTGGCATGGATCAGTAAACATCCCAGTCACTGGACTACGTTCGTTGGAAATAGAGTGTCTACTATTCTCTCTCACGTCGACAACTCACATTGGGCTCATGTCCAATCTACGCATAACCCTGCAGATTTGGCATCCAGAGGTGTAACACCACAAGAACTTGTATGCAACAAACTATGGAGTCAAGGACCTTCATGGCTTCATGATGAAACGATAGAATACACAAGACCAAAGTCAATTATGACCAACACGGAACAGAGATCAATCAAGGTTCACGTTGTGACTGAACCTCTTCAAGAGGATCTTTTCTGGACAAGGTATTCATCATTACAAAGGTTAGTTCGGGTCATAGCGTACTGCAGAAGAGTTTTGAGTTGGAGGAAACAATCACATGGCAAAAAGGGATTCGAAAGGTATCTAACCAAGGAAGAAATACAAGAAGCAACCAAAACGTGTATAAAACTTGTTCAGAATCAAGAGTTTTCCGAAGAAATGAAGGATATAAGAAAAACAGGAAGTGTGAAAGCGAAAAGCAAGCTTACAAGTCTTTGTCCACTCATCGATGATGAAGGCATTCTCCGTGTCAGTGGACGCATTCATAATGCTAATTTAGACGAGGCTGTTAAACATCCCATCATTCTACCACATAACAGTCACTTCACCAATCTAGTGATTGATGAAGCCCATAGAAGGACGTTACATGGGGGACCAACACTAATGTTGACCCAGCTGCGTACTAGATATTGGATCCTTTCCGCCAAAACAAAGGTTAAAGCTCACGTACACAAATGTGTAAAGTGCAGGCGGTACTCGGCATCTATTCAAACCCCACTTATGGGTCAGTTACCGACCAGTCGAGTCATTCCAGCAAGACCATTCCTAAATAGTGGCGTGGATTTTGCTGGTCCCATCAGCATCCGAACGTCAAAGGGTCGAGGCCACCGATCATACAAAGGGTACATTTGTGTATTTGTATGCATGGTGACCAAGGCTATTCATTTAGAAGCCATCAGTGATTTGACGGCGCAAGGTTTCATTGCTGGCTTTAAAAGATTTGTAGCTCGGCGAGGTTTTGTCAGTAACATTTGGAGCGACAATGGAACTAATTTTGTTGGCGCTTCCAAGGAGCTTCGGCATTTAGTCGCTGCGGAAAAATCTTCAGTGGCTGTGGAGATTAGAGAGTGGTTAGGTAACAATAGCACTTCTTGGCATTTCATTCCGCCTCATTCCCCTAATTTCGGTGGCTTGTGGGAGGCTGGGGTGAAATCGACCAAATTCCACCTAAAACGCGTTATAGGTAATTCTACACTTACGTTCGAAGAGATATCAACACTATTGTGCCAGGTAGAAGCGTGCCTTAATTCCAGGCCGTTATCAATGTTGCCTGACAATTCCATAGATCCCACTCCTTTAACACCAGGTCATTTTCTGATAGGTGCGCCTCTGATAGCAGTGCCTGAACGTAATTATGAGAATTCCAACATCAGCAACTTGAGACGTTGGCAGGTTACACAACGCATGTTACAAGATTTTTGGAGGCGATGGTCAGATGAGTACTTGGTTTATTTGTTACAGCGTTATAAATGGACTAAGAATATTCCAGAACCTAGTATCGGAGATGTAGTTTTAGTTAAGGAGGACAACTTACCTCCTGCCCGTTGGCTTTTGGGCAAGGTCGTAGACAAGCATCCTGGTTTGGATAAAGTTACACGAGTAGTGACCCTCAAGTGTAATGGTTCCTCGATCAAACGGCCTACATCAAAATTGTGCATTTTGCCAATTGCAAAGTAACCTTTACGTTTATTCATTACGTTTTGGGTAAGCTATTTTTTTTTTTGTAAATTGCCTTATACTCGTATTTAGATAAGTTTATACAGTCCACAAAGTGTTGTTATTTTTTTTTTGTATCTAGGAATAAGTACTTTCCATAAATATTGTAATTTTGTTTCACGTCGTCACTTGTCGTTGCACATCTATTTTATTGTTCTTATATTTTGAGCCCCTGACCTCATGGTGGGCGGTTTTGTGTAATGAAGGACATATCATTATGTCCTTGGTGGGCGGTATGTTCAGTCAATTTTGTGCAACAAAGTATGTTTTTTTTTTTAGTTCTATTTATGTAACTAGATGGCGTTGCTCTTTTACGTCACATTTCTGAATCGCGATGTTAAGAGTTTCCGCCGATCACCTAGAAGGTTAAGGAATATATGTATTTTTTGAGTTTGAGTTTGAGTATTAAGATCACGCCAGGGTCTAATAAGTATATTCTTACAACACGGTATCCGGTCTTTTATTTTATCCGTGTTCCGCAAAGAAAAGTACAGGGTGTTTCTCCGTTTTGGCGAAAAACCCTTTCCGGTGGCATATATTGTTTCTGGAAACAATTTAACACTGAGGCTGATTTGCTAAATAGCTCTCATGGGATGAACATGAAGGCGCATTATTCAATATATGCATATACCTGTCGAAAACAAAGAAAACTAACAAAACATCACGCAAATTCACCTCCGTTTCCAAACACCACCACTTAAAGTCTTGGTGTCGTAATTTATACAAGCGACGGAATGAAAAAAATACTTGACGATAACTTTAAACCGCCCAAATAGAATAAGAAAAAAAAATCAAATACATTTGTTAAAAAAACGATATTTTTGTTTAACCTAAAACTTTGTCACAAAAAAAAAAAACGTCATTAGTCGCATCAATATTTGCAAATACGTAGCAAGGTATATTCATATATTAAATAATGCACCTTCAAGTTTATCCTATCATATTTTTTTAGCAAAATAATCTGTGTTAAATTTATTCTTTCAGAAAAAAAAATCATATGCCACTAAATGATGTGTTTTTAGCAAAAACGGAGAAACACCCTGTACACAATCCTAACTAATATTATAAATGCGAAAGTAAGTTTGTTTGTTACCTTTTCACGCCTAAACCACTGAACCGATCATCCTGTAATTTTTTAATATATGTGTATTATACGTTGTCAGGTGTACAGACACGGACATAGGTTACATTTCATTCCGAAAAAGTACTGTTCCCGAGGAAAAAAACAATAACGTTCTTATGATTATATCTATAATAAAGCGCCACATGTCTTTTGAATCATGATTGAATTATATTATTATAAGTTTATAGTTCGTTCGCGTTAAGAATGCAGTGAGTCATCAGTGCAACTGCAAGATAAAGGTGTATTCACAGTGGTGTCAAATTCAAACAAATAATATTTTAAAAGATAAAGTTTAATGAATTTATAAAATACACTTGTAAACAAAACCGATTTGCATCGTAGCTTCTTGGAATTTTTAGACCATTGAATGTTTCTTAGAATGCTAATGAGTAGGGCTTTAGTAGTGTACGTTTCGTTTGAAAGTATAACTTGTTTTCATTTACAAAATTGGTTTTTAAAAATAACAAAACAAGTTTTAGTTACACTTTCAAAGAAATGACTCTAGTAAAATAACAAGCGATGACCTATATGTTTTATGGTTTAAAATGCATGATGTGTTTATTCTTAGCACGAAACATATATTAAATAAAAGCACTTACTTTAATACAATTTTCATTAATTACAAGCATTCCAGTATGAACAAAAACCTTTTGTTTACAAAAAGATTTGCAACTACAGACTAAAAATAATCTTTCCATAGACGATTGACTAGTCACATATAGAGGGTTGGCGTACCTCAAATTCCTCGGAAATAGATAGTGCATCAAACTAAATGTATGGAATTAGAAAGGACTCCTTAATAGTGGTGGAACAAGGTTCAAACCAAAAGCAGATTTGCGTGGGATGACTTTACTCCCACGAACTACTACTTAATAAAAAAAATGGGATGACTTTCATCCCATGTGCAATTAGCGAAGTTTAAAATCAAAATTAAATCATTAATATCATATTTTAAATCTAAATTCCACATGGTATTTTCTTCTTGTAAGACGTGGTCGCAGCATTTCTGCCATCGATCAGCGTCGGGTCAGATTCGGGAAAAATACAGATAATTCATTTAAATGTATACTGTTGTGGTATATTTATCAATTATTTTTATTGACTTTCAACATGGCGTCTCACCGATTTAGTTACTCTGTGCATAAAAACAATGATCGATTATTGATCATAGAAAGAGGACCATCAGCTGTTACAACAATGTCACTTCAGTCCTCTTCTTGAGTGTCAAACGTGTGACATGTCAAACGTCATTAATCAACCAAAATGACAGCTTATCCCCATGACGGGTTTTTGTTGTGTGTTGCAGTTTCAAGTATAATTAATGTGGTTTACCAGCAGACAAAGCCATTTTAAAGTAATTGGTCAATTGAGAACTGTTTTAAATACATTTCCCTATTTTTATGTACAATGTACACGTACCTGGCCCAAGGCCCATACATTTGGTCAATCTCCTTTGATAAATCTTTAAAGACACAGTACCTACTTAATTATTTAAAATATTAGCCTCCCTTGGGACTCCAGTCTTGCCGCAGTCGGTTAAAATACCTAGCCAAAATAGCTCATGCAGTGCTAGCCAGTTAGTGAGATGGCTTCCAGGCTTTTTATTCTCTATGCCAAATTATATTCGTGCCACTATGCTAACCGTACTCCTGTAATTAAGAAGCGTCGACGATAGCTGTCTGCACGTACCTATCTAGTATTTATTATACTAGGTAGGTACGTGCAGAAAGCTATCGTCGAGTTCACAAGTATAACTACTTATTGCTTGAAATTGCTAAACCTTGTTCCTACAGGAAGTCAAAAGCACTATCTAGTTTAGTTACTAACTTAGTTTCCATCAAAGTTTTACTCTACCGTAGCAAACCCAATAACGCATTTTTTTATGTGCCTGTGTCGCTCGTGAACTTTGTAGGGAAAAACTTTTTACAAAAAAAAAAAAAAAAAACAACCAACTTCCAAAAAATCTCTACAAAGTAAAAAATAATTTTATTTTCAAAATTCGGTGTCTTTGATTTTGTATTTTCGTTTTTGCCACGGACTTCCAAAATTAAAGTTATTTTTCACTTTGTACTGTTTTTTTTTCTCGACTCATAAATTACCTACTAAAAAATTTCGCTGTACACGAAATCACTTTCGCGGGCAGTGATGAAGAAAACTGTTAGTGTAATATTTTATTTAAGCATAATAAAAAGTAAATTCTACATTCAAAATCAAAATTAAAAAAACAAGCATTGCCTTCGACAACCAAATTAAAACCTTGACAAGATCCTACGAAAAGAAAGATATCGGCCTGAAAATCTTTTTGGACGCCATCTCCCACATAACTTTTTTTTTGGAAAAATAAAGTAAAGAATAATGAAACTAAAACCAAATTATCAAGAAAAAAATGTTAATTTTAAATTAGTGCTAATAATTTATTACGTACGAATAGCGCTATAAAGATTTTTACTTGAATTCAAACACTTTTCTTTCCAACTTTACTTTCTTTTGTTTACGTAGAATCGAAGAATTCCGTGCATAGGGAAACTTTTTAGTAGATATTTTTCGAGTCGAGTATAGCGGGACTAAAATTTCCAGGTAGCATACCCAGCATGAACATAACTCGTATGTTTCATTCAAAGACAGGCAGACTTGTATATTATAAGTACGAGTAAGTACCCACACTTCAACATCACCAGTTAAGTTTTAGTCCGCCGTAATAGAAGACAAGCCTATTGCCATTATCCGGGCAGGAATCCAGACTTGTCTACTAGTAACATTAAAACAGCGACCGTGTGCCAAGCGATAGTCATTATGGTAATATTGCCTTTAGTCGTTCATGTTCATAGCACTACTCGTAACGAGGTCTGTTTTAGGCAAAAGATGCATTATCAGGAGTGCATTAGAATGACCTCCGCTAGTGATCTACACTAATAATAAAGCTGTTTTTTTTTTTGAAGTACCAGTCGGATTTAATTAATATTTTTACATTCGATAGCCCAATTGTTGAGGAAGGTTATAGGTTATTTAACATCATGCTAGGAGCTACCCTTACGAGCCAAGCATAAAGTAAAAAAGTCAGCAAGAACGCTAAGCGATGTAATTGTCGTTGAGCCGGGGGTATAAGAAATTTCACGCGGACGAAGCTGCGGGCAGAATTTAGCCGTATATAAATTTAACTCCGGCGCTCTCTTGACTGTCAGCCACCATCTTGCGGACTGAGTAATATTTTTAATACTGCTTTAGTTTTTTTATTAACTTCGAGCAAATACAGGAGAACAAGAAGCAGTAGATATTATTTTACGGCAAATACGGAGGTACGAGTATATCCACGATGGATTTTCCGTTGTCAACCCGCCGATAGCATCAACTTTCAGCGTGGCTATAATAGTGTTACAATGTGACGTACTAATATATAGCACTTGCAAGTCTCTTCCCAACGTGCTCACATTGACATTATGAGAAATCCTTTTCATTACTTTGCAGCATTTGTCAAGAAGGCCCCATTTGTCTCGTGACGACAAAGGTGAACCTACGGCCCCTTTATAATTTAAGTTAAAAAATCAATTTCAGAAGTTACTAGCTACAAAGTATTTTTGAAATGGGCAGTCAAAATAGATTTTACTTTTTCAATATTAGTTTTTACTTTTTTTGTTCTGAAAGCCTTTTTCAGCCATCACTATTGCTTTGTTCAATGACCGATGAATTTGATTCAACACTTTTCAACGTATTTTTTGTAAAAGTCTACCAACATTTTTGTTGAACTCTGTCTTAAAATTATTTTTGCGTCTCTGCTTCAAGTGTGGCCCTGCAGTCTCAACATAGATAGCGATTGCTTTACGACCGAATTCTGTCGCAAAGTCCTAGTGGGGTACCTAGACGGGCAAAATTGCTTGACAAGCATGTGATATTTTCGTATTTGTAATGCAATTTTGACCGTCTATGGACCCCACCAGGACTTTGCGACCGAATTCGGTTGTAAAGCGATCACTATCTATTACGAGACTGCAGCCAATGGCAAAACTTGCTTTCGTCTGTCAGTTTGTTGCTACAGGTCGTATTTTCTAACCGATCTGGACGAAACTTGGTATACAGGTTTTACGATATTATAGATTTTTGTCATCGGGGATTTTTGATTGGAGGGGTACTTCCTCCAAAAAGGGGGCTCACTGGTTATCTCCGCCTTGTGAAATCCGATTTCGATGGTTCTTTTTTTTATTGGAAAGGTAGTAACTTTAAGTTGGTCTCATAAAAATTTTGTGAAGATCTGATGAGTATATTCGGCGTAATGAGCAGAATAGCTCCTCTATATATGCAGTTAATTGCTAATTTTTTTTATTTCTACCAGTAAAATCGGCCCTTTAACTACTAGGGTATTAATGGAGCACCTGGGATCACTCTCATCACAAAGCTGGAGAGTTATGAAAATAAATACCAGAATTCTCTAAAACGCCTCTTTAAAACCAATACTAATGTTATTTTTACATTAAGGTCACTAGATGGCGCTACTGTGCACCGCTCTACGCGAGATCTATGTACTGTTCGCAGAACTACTGTAGTAGAAATGAAATGAAACACAATGAAGTGACACTGGTGCCGATTCTCTTGTACACCGTACTAAACTAACCAAAACTAACTAAACTATCACTAAAATTTCTTACCTCTGGCTATGAGAATCAATAATCAATCAACAAACAAATTGTCTATAAAAGAAACAATTTTGACACAACTATAATCGAGTTTGACATTGACAATCGCGACGCTACATGGTACTTTTTTTTCTCTTTTGGCTTCACGCTCTTTTGCTCTACACCGAGAGTTTTTTTTTTAGAGACGGAGGCGTGCAGGGAGGTAGGTCAGGGCAGCCTCCGCCCGCTGTAAGAGTGCGTTTACACTGACACGGTGCTGGGCGGAGCGGAGCGGAGAAGAGCAGTGAAAGTGGGAAGTGTTTCACGAGCACTGTGATTGGTCGCCCTGCTCGACTCCGTTCTGTCCGCTTCGGGGCTGCGTGTTCATATATTTTATTTGATAGTCTGTGTAGCTCCGCTCCGCTCCACTTACACTGTTTACACTGACGCGGAGTGGAGATTTCGAGCACTGTGATTGGTCAATTCACGAACCGCTCCTCTTCACTGCGCCTAGTTCTGCGCCAGTGAAAACGCACCCTTATAAGGAGCGCACACCATGTGGCGAGCGGCTAAGGCTGTGAGACGAGCCCGTAGCGCCGAGAAATTTGCGATTCTAAACGTGGTTGTGTATGAAATTTTTCACTTTTTGTATGGAGAATATGAAACATTATTACCTACATGTAGGAGTTTTAGAGAGGGGTTTTATAAAGAGTGGCAAAATTTTCATTATTTTGCCATAGGACACACTGTTTTCGAGATAAGCAAAGCAAAAGAAAAAAATATACAGTACTGTTTTACGAAATTTTTGTTTATGACAACTAATTTTATTCCACACCTTTTTAGTCGCGATTAAAAATAGTCAAGATTTAGTTTGACAATTTTAGGTGAAAAACATACAAACACACAAACATACATACGGGTCGAATAGAGAACCTCCTTTTTTGAAGTTGGTTAAAAACGTCAATTTAGAATAGCAAAATTGCCATTTTCACTAAACTAAATAGCGTAATGAATCTTAGTGCTGTCAAACCATAATATAGTTAAGTTGTGTCACTTTAGTCAATTTTCAGAATGGGAAATCGTCGTTTGACAGGAATAAACTAAATTTTAGGGCCGGTTTTTTGATCCGTAGTTAACTAAACCAATGGTTAAACATAGTAACTAATGGAAGAACTGTGCCTATATGGCACGTCTAATATGTAACTCTTTGTCCAAAGGAATGACTGACCTGCCATATAAAAGGTTCTGTTGTGCCTTGCGAAGATGGTTAATCCAGGAGAGTTTCTACACTGTTAAAGATTTTTTGAATACGGGTAAGAGCACATGTCGATTTGATGTCCACTAAGATACTGGTTCTTCCTCTTATTTCCTGTGACTTGTCTTTAACAATAATATTTCATAATTTAAATAATGGAAATCACTGTAATTTTAATCATTGTAATTCAAATTTTCTTATAAATTGTAATAATGCAAATAGCTCTAAGAATTGTAATTTTATTCAAATAATTGTTGTAAATTGACTATAATTTTGCATGCCCGTAATGAGGGTGAAATATGTCCTGTGCTATAATTTAATTTAACATCATTTATGGTTTGGATTTATGGTTGAATTTTGACTAAATGTGAAAGGCTAAACATGAATGAGTAACATTAATGTATTCATGTTAAAAAATAGCAACCAATGGCACTTTGGCAAACACATTTAGCCAAAATTACACCATTCCACCATTTAAGCATTGGTTGAATTAACTACGGATCAAAAAATCGGCCCTTAGTGATTTTTAGTCTAGTTTAGAGGCATTTGTGACAAGAGAATCGACACCATTGTCCCGCATGCTGTCACCGCTTTCTCCGTTTTCTCGAAACTTCTGTGCTTTTAATTAAAACCCGAGTTCTATATATCTAGCAATTGGATTCTACATAAAGAAGGTGTGGGCAGCCAGCGATGTGATAGGTTCTATTCATCAGTCACCGGACGTGTATAGCGTATCCATACGTTGACAACCTGCCGAGCTATTCTGTTAAAATCACACCGTGAAAACTTAAGTGAAGTGAGCTATCAATAATGTCAATCCCAAGCGTCTAGCATGGTGGGATGACACTGACAGCTCACTCCACGCTCACCTCACCTAAGTTTTCACGGTGAGATGGTTACAGAATCGCACTGTTGGATGCTATGCTGGACGGTGGCTATATTGCTAATTAAATGAAGATTACCATTGATTAGATTGATTAGGTGTTTAAATGTAAAAGTTATCTAAAAGACCCGAAAAAAGGAATAACGAGGTTGATGAATAAAAGTCAAAGCAAATTAAAAATAAAGATGTAACAAAAAAAATATCAAAAGCGACCTTACAGAACATTATTGCTTTTGGAAATTACTTTTGCCTTCTGTTCATAAGGTACTTATGTACTTTTATACGTAGATCACTGGGTAATGGAACGATCCAACCTTTATGTCGCAAAAAATGTAATTTAGCGCTGATCGGAAAAGGTACATACGGTCGTAATTATCTGGTCTTCAGTTTATTTTATTTAGTTTAAAGAAATTTTATAATAAAATACTACTCATACCATGACAAACCTATCCCAATTATATTTTTATACTACCTATAGGATGTCCCGTAAAGAATGGATAACCTTGAAATAGCATATAATAGACCGTATGGCCGTTCTCGAGACTGCGTATGACTCAGGATTTTTAATTTGTCTGTCTTTTTCAAATTTCATATGAGAATATTTTCTTGTTTCATAGTTTTTAGAGCGTCAACTTTTTAGTATTCGGGTTTTAGTTTTTGAACTTACTTTTTTTTAGCTTTGTTATCCTCTTATATTCTTATGTTAGTGCGTCGAACGTACATGGAAAACATGCAGTTTAGTCATCTCTTGGCATTTATAGTTTTTTTTTATTTTTTTTAGTTTGCTCTTGACTCTAGTCTAGGTCAGAGGTGACAAAGTCAACGATGGAGTGAGCTTACCCAGGAGAAGCCTGTTCACTCTCATTTTGAAGAGATTAGGGTTGTATGCGCTCGGAAACACAGACGCAGGTAGTGAGTTCCCCCGCCAGGGTTGCGGGTTGTTCGAAAGAGTTACCGTGGCCCTGGCACAGGCAACTGAAGGAACACGGGTGGGTTTTAGTCAGTAGAAGTCTGACACGCCCTCCCGCTCCACCCAGAGCGGGAGAAGTTATTTGATGATCACATCCACAAAAAAAAAAAAGGTAGTGAGTTCCACACTTAAGCTGTGCGCATTACAAAAGACATTTGGAAAAGGCAAAACGATTCGTTTTTGTTTATAGGAAGCGAGCATCTGTTGTAATGACATACTCGTACTCTCGTACTAGCATACCTACACTAAACTAAAATAGTTTTCTCATGGAGTTAGCAACAAGACACACAAAAAAGTCGTAGATACCAATACTTACTACCTACTACCCATAGCTACGTGCTTACATTCCAAGTCGACCTCGTTCAGACAATGACGTGGCGACTGATTTATGACGTCAGCAAAAGCTGTGTAATATTCATCATCATCATCATCTGCCCAGCCATTGCTCCCAACTATGTTGGTGTCGGCATCCCCGGATACAGCTGAATACCAGTATTTTACATGGAGCGACTGCCTATCTGACCTTCACAACCCAGTAACTGGGTAATACGATACCACTTGGTTGCTTCTGACGAACCATAACGACTGCCAAAGATCTACGATGACACCCGGGACCAACGGTTTAACGTGCTTTCCGAGGCGCGGAGGGGTCTCAGTATGTAAAGATGGACCGATCGCGGCAAGCGTAGCTTAACCTGATCGATCGACCCGTGCGGCTGTTATTACTTAGCCACGAGCCCCTCGTAAGATACGTACCTAATATTATTAGCATGAAAATTATGATTTTAACACTGAAAATGATTTTTCGATCGCTTCAGAATACTCGTAGCCCCCATTTTCGCTAAGAGTATGACATCGCCTTGGTGTCGTGAGTTTTACAAGAATGGTTGAGGACTCGAAAGACGCATATCAAAAAGGGCTACAATATGATGAAAAAAAAAAAGTCTAAAAGTTTTCTTGAAAATCGCCAAAATGTGAAAAACTCGATTAATTTTTTAGGGTCTTTTGTCATAAAATCAACTATATCTCAAAAACTAAATGCGATATCGAAAAAATGAAAAAAAAAACCCTCGGGCTATTGAGTTGGGCTACATTTAAAGAAAAACCGGACCTCTCTATCACTAATAAACTAGGCAGCAGGGTGCCCTTTGTGTGGCGTAATTTAGGGGAGCGCGCTCCTTAGATGCGCGGCGCGTCGCTGAGTTGTTATGAGAGTGTTTAAGAGTTTGATCGTGAAATATTATATATATTTGTAAATACGTATTTTAAATTATTTAATTTCATAATGATGTTAATTAATTAATTTTTTAATTATTAGTTTTGTTTTGAGATACTTTGAAAATACTTCAAATTACTAATTAGAACTTTATATTTGAGACTAAAATTATTATTTCTATGTTCATAACTATTTTGTATCGCTTCTTTGTTGTTGTGTTAAACAAAAAATGATTTTCTTTCAAAAATAGTCTTAAGAATATTTCATTAAAGTTAAAAATTGCATGGCGTAATTTTTATCTACCGGTTTTCTGAGGTCTATTACTTCAAAGACCATATAAAATCTGTTAGGTATAAATATATTATATTATTCGGCATCCCACAAAATGAAAAGCCTGCCTAACCGCTGTGCTGAACCGCTGTGCTCACCCGCGCGCGGGGAAAACCGTTGAGCGCCCCACCCGTGGTAATCTTGTAAACAAAACCGATTTGCATCATAGCTTCTTTGAATTTTGTGACCGTTGAATCATTCTTAGAATGCTAGTGAGCAGGGCTTTATAGTAATGTAGAATTAGAAAGGACTCCTTAATAGTGGTGGAACAAGGTTCAAACCAAAAGCAGATTTGCGTGGGATGACTTTACTCCCACGAACCACTACTTAAATAAAAAAAATGGGATGAATTTCATCCCATGTGTAATTAGCGGTTATGTGCATTTTCAATGTCGTGTAGAGCACGAGATCTGTGATTTTTTTAGCGTATAATCAGCCTATGTTCCCACTGCTGGCTTCCTGTCTTCAAGAGGAAGTGGGACGTAATCCACCACGCGGGCCCAGTGCGGGTTGGTAGATGTCACATGTCTTGGAATTTTTGTTTCTAGACATGCCGGTTTCCTCACGAGGTTTTCCTTCACCGTTTTGAGAGCAGTGATGATGAAATTTGAAACCTCGTGAGGAAACCGGCATGTCTAGAAACAAAAATTCCAAGACATGTGACATCTACCAACCCGCACTGGGCCCGCGTGGTGGATTACGTCCCACTTCCTCTTGAAGACAGGAAGCCAGCAGTGGGAACATAGGCTGATTATACGCTAAAAAAATCACAGATCTCGTGCTCTACACGACATTGAAAATGCACATAACCGCTAATTACACATGGGATGAAATTCATCCCATTTTTTTTATTTAAGTAGTGGTTCGTGGGAGTAAAGTCATCCCACGCAAATCTGCTTTTGGTTTGAACCTTGTTCCACCACTATTAAGGAGTCCTTTCTAATTCTACATTACTATAAAGCCCTGCTCACTAGCATTCTAAGAATGATTCAACGGTCACAAAATTCAAAGAAGCTATGATGCAAATCGGTTTTGTTTACAAGATTACCACGGGTGGGGCGCTCAACGGTTTTCCCCGCGCGCGGGTGAGCACAGCGGTTCAGCACAGCGGTTAGGCAGGCTTTTCATTTTGTGGGATGCCGAATAATATAATATATTTATACCTAACAGATTTTATATGGTCTTTGAAGTAATAGACCTCAGAAAACCGGTAGATAAAAATTACGCCATGCAATTTTTAACTTTAATGAAATATTCTTAAGACTATTTTTGAAAGAAAATCATTTTTTGTTTAACACAACAACAAAGAAGCGATACAAAATAGTTATGAACATAGAAATAATAATTTTAGTCTCAAATATAAAGTTCTAATTAGTAATTTGAAGTATTTTCAAAGTATCTCAAAACAAAACTAATAATTAAAAAATTAATTAATTAACATCATTATGAAATTAAATAATTTAAAATACGTATTTACAAATATATATAATATTTCACGATCAAACTCTTAAACACTCTCATAACAACTCAGCGACGCGCCGCGCATCTAAGGAGCGCGCTCCCCTAAATTACGCCACACAAAGGGCACCCTGCTGCCTAGTTTATTAGTGATAGAGAGGTCCGGTTTTTCTTTAAATGTAGCCCAACTCAATAGCCCGAGGGTTTTTTTTTTCATTTTTTCGATATCGCATTTAGTTTTTGAGATATAGTTGATTTTATGACAAAAGACCCTAAAAAATTAATCGAGTTTTTCACATTTTGGCGATTTTCAAGAAAACTTTTAGACTTTTTTTTTTTCATCATATTGTAGCCCTTTTTGATATGCGTCTTTCGAGTCCTCAACCATTCTTGTAAAACTCACGACACCAAGGCGATGTCATACTCTTAGCGAAAATGGGGGCTACGAGTATTCTGAAGCGATCGAAAAATCATTTTCAGTGTTAAAATCATAATTTTCATGCTAATAATATTAGGTACGTATCTTACGAGGGGCTCGTGGCTAAGTAATAACAGCCGCACGGGTCGATCGATCAGGTTAAGCTACGCTTGCCGCGATCGGTCCATCTTTACATACTGAGACCCCTCCGCGCCTCGGAAAGCACGTTAAACCGTTGGTCCCGGGTGTCATCGTAGATCTTTGGCAGTCGTTATGGTTCGTCAGAAGCAACCAAGTGGTATCGTATTACCCAGTTACTGGGTTGTGAAGGTCAGATAGGCAGTCGCTCCATGTAAAATACTGGTATTCAGCTGTATCCGGGGATGCCGACACCAACATAGTTGGGAGCAATGGCTGGGCAGATGATGATGATGATGAATATTACACAGCTTTTGCTGACGTCATAAATCAGTCGCCACGTCATTGTCTGAACGAGGTCGACTTGGAATGTAAGCACGTAGCTATGGGTAGTAGGTAGTAAGTATTGGTATCTACGACTTTTTTGTGTGTCTTGTTGCTAACTCCATGAGAAAACTATTTTAGTTTAGTGTAGGTATGCTAGTACGAGAGTACGAGTATGTCATTACAACAGATGCTCGCTTCCTATAAACAAAAACGAATCGTTTTGCCTTTTCCAAATGTCTTTTGTAATGCGCACAGCTTAAGTGTGGAACTCACTACCTTTTTTTTTTTTGTGGATGTGATCATCAAATAACTTCTCCCGCTCTGGGTGGAGCGGGAGGGCGTGTCAGACTTCTACTGACTAAAACCCACCCGTGTTCCTTCAGTTGCCTGTGCCAGGGCCACGGTAACTCTTTCGAACAACCCGCAACCCTGGCGGGGGAACTCACTACCTGCGTCTGTGTTTCCGAGCGCATACAACCCTAATCTCTTCAAAATGAGAGTGAACAGGCTTCTCCTGGGTAAGCTCACTCCATCGTTGACTTTGTCACCTCTGACCTAGACTAGAGTCAAGAGCAAACTAAAAAAAATAAAAAAAAACTATAAATGCCAAGAGATGACTAAACTGCATGTTTTCCATGTACGTTCGACGCACTAACATAAGAATATAAGAGGATAACAAAGCTAAAAAAAAGTAAGTTCAAAAACTAAAACCCGAATACTAAAAAGTTGACGCTCTAAAAACTATGAAACAAGAAAATATTCTCATATGAAATTTGAAAAAGACAGACAAATTAAAAATCCTGAGTCATACGCAGTCTCGAGAACGGCCATACGGTCTATTATATGCTATTTCAAGGTTATCCATTCTTTACGGGACATCCTATAGGTAGTATAAAAATATAATTGGGATAGGTTTGTCATGGTATGAGTAGTATTTTATTATAAAATTTCTTTAAACTAAATAAAATAAACTGAAGACCAGATAATTACGACCGTATGTACCTTTTCCGATCAGCGCTAAATTACATTTTTTGCGACATAAAGGTTGGATCGTTCCATTACCCAGTGATCTACGTATAAAAGTACATAAGTACCTTATGAACAGAAGGCAAAAGTAATTTCCAAAAGCAATAATGTTCTGTAAGGTCGCTTTTGATATTTTTTTTGTTACATCTTTATTTTTAATTTGCTTTGACTTTTATTCATCAACCTCGTTATTCCTTTTTTCGGGTCTTTTAGATAACTTTTACATTTAAACACCTAATCAATCTAATCAATGGTAATCTTCATTTAATTAGAAGTACTCTTTATTTGCAAACATTATTGTGAAAGTATTTCTGAGGTGTAACATCTTTCCTCTCGCTTTCCTGCAATCTGTGCGAGTGATTTCGTGAAATGGGACGGAAGTGTGTAACAGGAAGCCGGGGAAGGGCGCGCTATTTGATTTGACCAAAGAGCGCCCACGGTGCTAGAGTTGGCCGTCAGATGTTACCAACCCAAACAGACGTCAGATGTTACACATCATATGCGACTACTATAAGCTGTAAGGCTCGCTCGTTTTTTTTCAGTAGTCACTAATGCTCATTTTCACTACACATCACTAAACGCGTTTAACGCAGAACGAGTTTAAAACATCGCTCCATTTCTTCCAATCGTTTGAAGATGACAGAGACAGAATGATGTTTTAAACTCGTTTAGCGTTAAACGCGTTTAGTGATGTGTGGTGAAAATGAGCCTAGTCAAGATTGTTTCTTGACACGTCATGGCCACAATTTTTTTAAATGTAAAATGATATGTCATAGCTATAGAGGTTCGCCATTCCTGGTCTAGACAGTGGTTGCAAGCGCTTCTGCTGAACGTGAGGTCCTGATTTGACAAGTATCGGTTTTTTCCATCAGATTTGTGCCCGGTTGATGTCCATAAAATTGCCATAAAACATAATTGACGAAATTTGTGTATAGGTACTACTATTATTTTATAGTTGCTACTAAATACCTGTGCGTCCTGTATGGCTGCCCCTAATCACGCAGGCTGTAGCATCCTGGCTGGAGCTCACCGGGGGTGGAGTAGCCTGCTTGCACTCCGATTTCTCAGGAAAACAGGCCCTGAAACATTCAGACGTGAATATATCGCCGGCAATAAACTAAAATGGGTCGTTAGAGACGGTTCGATACCCTCGTTAGAATAGGTAATGATGTGTCGGTGCTTTGGGTGGGATTGAAAATGTTTGGGAGGCTTGCTGAATAATGATACGCTTTTTCAATGTGCGAAATACCGTTTACACTTCATTCGGTTATTTTAACTGTGATTTAGCAACACTGTCAAAATCACTGTGATCTTTATTTTATTTTTATATACTAGTTTTTGCCCACGGTTTCGCCCGCGTGGATGTCAGACAATATGCCAACAGAATGTACAGACGCCAGCAGGTCAACCTATCCGAAACTGTCAGATTTTCCCAATCAACCTTGAACCTAATGCCTTGGCAATAAAGTCGAAAATCTATTAAAGAAATCTGACAGATTGTAGTAGCTTGATGTGCTGGCGTCTGTACAACTGGGATTAAAAGTATCATATGTGTTAATTAATCCAGGTTATCAACTATCTGTGTACCAAATTTATTCTAAACCCATTTAGCCATTTTTGCGCCAATCTGGAACATACATTCTGAGAAACGGACAAACATTCTAAAAACTATATTTTCGGCATCAGACTCGTAGCATTTACTTTTTTTTTTTTCAAAAATATTTAATGTACAGACGCCAGCACTACAAGCTACTATCAGATAATATAAAATAATGTCAGATGTCTTTAATAGATTTTCGACTTTATTGCTAAGGCATTAGGTTCAAGGTTGATTGGGAAAATCTGACAGTTTCGGGTAGGTTGACCTGCTGGCGACATAGTCCGCGTGTTTCTTGTTCCCCCGACCCACCCCGTCGCATTGCATCACCTGCCCGCGCTATGAATTAGTTTTCGCTTAGCATTCTTCCTGACTTTTATTTCTTTTTGCTCTACTTCTAAGAGTTCTAGCGTGATAGCATATAGCTTCCTCAAGAATTAAGCTATCTAAAGCAAAAAAAAAATTCAAATCCGGTTAGTTCCAACAAGGTAGTTAGTTTAAACAAACAAAAAATAAACACAAAAACAACTTCTTCAGTTTTATTATTGGAACTAGCTTTTGCCCGTGGCTTCACCCGCGTAAAGGTCGGAAATTTTCACAGGACCGGATCGGGATTCAAAGTACCCCATGTCCTAACCCAGGTATTTGGCCGTATACCTTTAATCTAAATCTGTTCAGCCGTTACGCCATTACTCTCACTCACACGATAGTTTAGTGAAGCGGCCGCTGCCGGCTTTTGTCAGTTAGAGATGTGATGTGAGGTTTCTGGTAGTCGATATTTTATACGATTCTATTGCACTTAGTACGAATGATTATATGTATGATACAATTATTTATTAAAGTTATTATCAAACAAGGCAACCAAAGATAATATTAATAAGGAATACGAAAAATTATTTAAAATCTGTAGAATATTACCGATACAAAATAAAGTAAAGTTAGCTATAATCTTAGGACGTCACAATAAAAACGAACATAAAATAAAGAGAGTGTATAACCGGCCAACTCGTGAAAAGACACAAAGAAACAAATATGTAGTCCCTAAAGTGAATAATTATTTTGGTCAAAGGACGCAGCGATGGGTAATCCCAATATTACTAAATGAATTCTACGCAAATCACAAATGAAGCAGTTTCTATAAATGTCTTAAAAAATGTCCTGCGTAAGCACTATTTAGGTTTGTGTCCTTAGCGTAAGAACCTAGTTATGTAATAACTTTATGAAGCAGGCGCGGGCCGGCCAGTCTGGCATGCGCGCGCGCCGTGTTGTCGCTCGAGTAATACAATTAATAAATACAAAATACAATTTGTTACTATTTCTTCATTACTCGACTTATTTTTTATTAAATCCATAGCTAATGGGAATAAAGCTAACTAGGAATGTTAGAAATCTTTTATTTCCATCCAATGACGTAATAACCATATTATGTAAACGGATGGAAGTAATAATAAAATTGTTTATTATTTCACTTGATAACACGAAAATTGCATTTAAAAATATTCAACAGCTACCTAGAGCTGTTCGCGTGGAGGATGGATCTGGATCTGGATTGCCCAATAATGCGATACTGGACCAGGCTTCATGTTGAGCACTCCGGATCCAAACCAAAATTTAGACTAAGATGAAATATGTTTATTGTGTATCTTTTGCTATCGTAAAATTGTAATTTATAATCTTTATTTTTATTATTATTCTTATTTATTTATTATTATTATTTTTTTTTTGTTTTGACATTTCTCGGTTATTATTATTTTATTGATGACTTGTAATATATCCTTACCTTATTGACTAATGTTAGGTGAGGAGCTCGTGGCTACGTAATAACAGCCGCACGAGTCGATCCATCAGGTTAAGCTACGCTTGCCGGGGTTGGTCTGTGGATGGGTGACCATCTTTTCATACCGAGACTCCTCCGTGCCTCGGAAAGCACGTTAAGCCGTTGGTCCCGGCTGTCATTCGAGGATCTTTGACAGTCGTTACGGGTCGTCAGAAGCCCGAAAGTCTGACAACCAGTCTTACCAAGGGGTATCGTATTACCCAGTAAACTGGATTGTAGAGGTCAGATAGGCAGTCGCTTCATGTAAAATACTGGTATTCAGCTGCATCCGGTTAGACTGGAAGCCGACCCCAACATACTCGTAACTTGGGAAAAGGTTAGGCAGATTGATTGATGACTTGTAATGTGTAATTGTAATATTTAACTAATTAATTCCTTATGTGTCAAATAATTAACCATGTATGCATATGGACTGGTTCCGAAATAAATGAATTATTATTATTATTATTAAAATAATAATCAATTGCCAGCGAATAACCATTTATTAATAGTACTTATAAAAGCCGTAATGGAAATATATACAGGGTTATTGGTAAAACACCAACAACCTTTTAAGGGGTCATTGTACTCATCATTATGAACAACTTTTACTATGGGACCAAACCTGAAATCGCGAAAAAAAATCAGCTGTTCAGTACATTTATGTTCGCATAATTCGTCAAATGTACTGAACAGCTGAATTTTTTTTTGCGATTTCAGGTTTGGTCCCATAGTAAAAGTTGATCATACTGATGAATACAATGACCCCTTAAGAGGTTGTTGGTGTTTTTCCAATAACCCTGTATAAACGTAAGATTACACTATTTAACTAAGATCGCTACACCTAAACTGTCAAAACGGCAAGTTTTAAATAAATATTTACATTTTACTAGCCAATAAAATTTATGTCAATAAAAATCTTGAAGTTTTACTTTTGTTCTCCTAGTCTAGATTCGAGTTGTATTTAATTTTACTAACTTTAGTTAGTTAATATTCCAATTCTGATCAAACTTCACTTGTATAGAGTAGGTATATTGAGGGAAACTCCTGTATAATTTTATTTTCCCCGTCAATAAAATCTTTAGGAAAAAAGCAGATATTATAGGTAACTGAATTCCATCGACATTTTTCTATGATTACACCACAGTTGCGTAATTTGCGCATGTGTGTTTATTCTGAGTCCGTAGCTACAGGTAGATGCGCCGTCCTCTTGCGTATGTTTTGTTAGTGAGTTTATTAGTGTTGCTGTAAGTTTCTTTGTGTGCGGGAGAAATATGAGCTCGTGTGCCGTTATTATAGTTTTTCTTTTGTGTTAGTAAATTAAGTGGAGGCAACGTGGATACATCTGGAACGGGATATTTTTGTGTACAAAGCATATCTCCTGAGTTTTAAGATCTGTGGCTGAAAACCAACGCCGTGGATTCGTGCCTTCGTGCACGGGCCGCGGCATTATGCTGAGCGTTTACCCGTTTCGCGCGGTAGTGACGCATATTTCCAACAATTTTATGTACTATTTTTTTTTTTTTTTTTTTATTTGTGATGGGTTGGCTCTTGACTCTAGTCTAGGTCAGAGGTGACAGAGACAAAGTCGACGATGGAGTGAGCTTACCCAGAAGAAGCCTGTTCACTCTCACTTTGAAGAGATTAGGGTTGTATACGTTCGGAAACACAGACGCAGGTAGTGAGTTCCACTCTTTTGCTGTGCGCATTATAAAAGACATTTGGAAGCGCTTAGTGCGAATTGGTGGAATAGCAACCAGGTAGGGATGGTAACTGGCAGTGCGTCTAGATGTCCGGTGGTAGAAGGGGGCCGGTGGAATGAGGTCGTGGAGTTCTCGGGCACACTCTCCGAAGTACAATGTTTGGTTTTGTGGTTTTTGTCTTGTGTGGTTTGTTTTATTTTATTATTTTGTGTTCCGCTTTTTCATGTGTATTTTGTATGCGTCATTTTCATGTGAATAAACTGTATTTCTTTATTTCTTTCAAATTTTGCGAAGACTAGTTGTAATAATGTAATAATGTAACTTCAAGAATCTTGATAAAACCACAGTCTTGTCTGAGTCCTTTAATCCAATATATGCGCAGACTGCCAATGTTTCTAAATTGAATGCACACTCGACATTGATACTGATTAGAATTCTCTTCACTAAATAAAACGAGTTGAACGTTACGATGACATTGATAATAAAACTCATAAATTGTTCGATAGAAATTGCAGTTTGCAAATCCCATTGGGATCACAAACGGCACGACTTTACATTCCAAGTGATGACAATTCTTCTAAGACAGAAATGAAACCAAACGCATCAATGAACTTAACTGAAAGCGACTTATTTCACTAATGTTAAGGTTTATCGCGTAAGTTTAAATTGAATTTTTCGTACGTGTTCTGGGAGCTGATGTTAACTTGTTTAGCCAACATAACAATAATAAATATAAAAGGATCTTTGTGTCTTATGTCGATGTACGTTAGGTAAATGAGCATATGACCCAGATTCTGTGTTGACAATTTGAAGATGAGAACTTGTCAAACACTAGCTTTAGGTTTTCACCTTAAGTAATCTTAAGGTGAAAACTTCATCTCATGATGAGACTAAGGCCGCTTGCATCGCAAATTCTAATACCGTATAGCGCTAAACTTTAAAAACATCATTTTGTCTCTGTCATCTTCAAACGATTGACAGAAACGGCACGATGTTTTAAATTCGTTAAGCGCTAAACGTACTTTAGTAATTTGTAGTACAAGCAGACCTAGAACAATGCGGATCTGAGCTTGATTGCAGTGAAAACAGAATCTCCCTGTAATTTGTTTGTTGTAGCGCTTGTCTCTAGCTCTACTCACTTATCATCTTTATCTTGAATCGTAGAACCACCAAATGATTCTCATGCAAATTAGGCACCTGTCCCACCGCCCACAATTAGTGAGAAGCGAGTAGAGCTAACAACTTGAAACGAGTTGGCGAGCAGCGAGTGTGTAGTTCGGATAGTTTTGTCACTGCGATATGAGTGAGTGCGCGACTACGACCAGTAGAATGATTGCACAGTCACTTGCTGGTATGCGTATGTACCAAGCGACAGTCTCTTACGGCCTGGGCACGACCTTGCCACTATCAACAAGCAAGGTAAGAACAAATATACTAAAACCGGTCAAGAGCGAGTCGGACTCGCGCATCGAGGGTTCCATCATATATAAAAAAGTGTGCTATTTAGAGCCATCCTTTTATTATTCCTATAATATTTACTTAAACTTCTATCACACAGCATAATTTCAGATGTTTCTCTATGCAAACTTCGAAGATAACGGGGTGGAACGGTATATGCTTTTACATTTAAAAAAAAATAATAAAGAAAATATGTTTGAGAATGTGCAAATGTGCGCTCTTTCATATGATATCCCACGTGCTTTAGTAGCCCCACTTCGAATTTTTAAGGCCCGGTCCAGTCCCTGTTGCAAATTATATATATATTTTTAATTTTCTTTCTTTTTTGCAAAATAGTTTGGCAAATGTCATCTAAAACTATTCTAAAATTCAAGCTGATAGCATTAGTAGTTAATGAGATATCCAGCTGTGACAGACGGACGGACAGACAGATAGACAGACAGACAGACAGACTGAGTCGCACCATAAGGGTTCCTCTTTACCATTTTGGCACGGAACCCTAAAAAGTATGAAGCCGCTGCGTGCGGCGCCTCGTGGCGTGCATCATACTTTTTGGTACATTTGTTCTTATCGCCGCCCTGCGCTAAACTACCGCTGGTAGCCGCAAGGTCGTGTCCGAGCGGTTAGCAAGTGCAAACGAACGTCGCTGAGCGAGTATTTTCTTTGATAGTTCTTGTTGTTGCGACAAACTAGTGGAAAGAGAGTGCTCGCCGTCGTCTGTGTGGACAGTCAGCGATTAATTATATTACTATAGACTATCTCTTTTACTGACACGGGACCTACATCTATTTTACGTTTCTTGAGCGAGAAAATAGTCGGTAGCTAATCGTTTCCATCACAGCGGTGGGATGGGTGCTTTAGGTTTACGGTTTTAGGAAACCAACTTAAATAAATTAATAAACCTTAAATAACATTTAAAGAACCTCAAAAACTTATGAAACTTTTTAAATGCTTTTGTGTTCTTAATCGGTGAAAGACTTGATGGCTTGTCGCTTGTTGAAAAAAAAAACAGATTTTAGTATGCAAATGAAATCCAAAAGTAGAAAGAAACAAAATTAATGTAATTAACGTATTTAATGTTTATAAAGAAATTAGCATTAAGGGGAAGCACCAGAGGCGAAAGCCCCAGCCCATGGTCGCCCGCGAAATTCAAATTTTCTTACGTTTTTTTGCAATTTGCAAGTCAGTAAGTACCTATTAGGTTATGTTGATTAAAGTATGATTCACGACCCTAACAAATACGTGGGACATATTGAAAGCTTCTGGAACAGGCCACTTACAATAAAAAAAAAAAATAAAAAAAGCAACTACGGAAATTGAAAATGGAACTCTCTGGGAACGCTTTACTTAATTTGCGAGACTGTCATTTGTGGCGTCCTTTAGAAAATTGTGTGGCTATTACAATGAATTTAACTCGTGAAAATTTTCGCTCAATGATTTTTTAGGATTTTCGCTGTGGTTTAAATCAACAAGAGAGTTTACCAGAGACTTCAATTTGGTGATGATGCCCAATATCGCGGCTCTGTGTATTCGTGGTTCGGAGAATTTAGACGTGATTGTGATCAACTCCATGATTATGTAGGTACGTGAAGGTCGGCCGGCGACAACGGTTACAGAATCCAATATTGGTACCGTACGATAACTGATTGAAACTGACAAAAAAAAATACTTGTCAGCAAATTCATACTGTATTAGGCATTGGAATGAGCCAAGTGCAAAACATTTTGTATGTGCATCTGAGGGTTCGGAAGTTTTGCACTCGATGGATGATACCGCATACGACTGCGTGTCGAGTGGTGCCGTAAAATGATAAAAAAGTTTAATGGAGGACAGTCATTGGCTGTCTATAATATCGTGACAAGTGACCAAACCTGGATGTACTGCTTTGAACAGGAAAGAATAAGGCAGTCAGCAGAATGGCTCTTTCCTTTTGAAGACTTGCCGACGAAAGTTAATAAAAGTCGAAACAATCAATCTGCCTAGCCTTTTCCCAACTATGTTGGAGTCGGTTTCCAGTCTAACCGGATGCAGCTGAATACCAGTATTTTACATGGAGCGACTGCCTATCTGACCTCCACAACCCAGTTACTGGGTAATACGATACCCCTTGGTAAACACTGGTTGTCAGACTTTCGGGCTTCTGACGACCCGTAACGACTGTCAAAGATCCACGAATGACAGCCGGGACCAACGGCTTAACGTGCTCTCCGAGGCACGGAAGAGTCTCGGTATGAAAAGATGCTCACCCATCCACAGACCAACCCCGGCAAGCGTAGCTTATCCTGATGGATCGACCCGTGCGGCTGTTATTATTTAGCCACGAGCTCCTCAAGAAAAAGAATAGTCGAAACATTGGTAAGAAAATGGTTTGCTTCTTTTTTCGACAAATCAGAATATTATACAACAGTCTCGTTTGACCAAAGGACACCGACCCCAGATTGGGATGTCAACACTTGCTTGCAGAGCCTAAAAAAAAGTCCACGAAAAGCGTCCTCGAAGCAATGTTAACGCGTCATCACATTCCGCTAATTAAACGGAAACGTATTTGAAGGCTTCAAATGTAGAACTGATAACGCATCCACCATACAACCCAGACCTCGCAACTCGCGACTTCTTTTTGTTTCATAAAATTAAAGACAAACTTTACGAGCCCTGAATTGGCGGTGAATGCGTTCCACGAAGCCATTGGAAGAGGTCCCTAAGGAAGACTGGTCCAACTACTTTTTACAATGGTTCCAGTGACTGCAAAAATGTATAAATTGTGAGATACTTTCTAAAACAATAAATGTACCATACGTCTAATATCTGGTCTTATTTATCAGAATCCAAAACTTTCAGTATGATCTAAGTATGCATATACAGAATTATAATCATTAGAATCAGGAGTGCAACTCCTTATTCAAGATTTCATGAAATAATCATTCAATAGGATACCTTGGTCATATATAGTTGCATTGAAGACTTTAATAATTGTAATTCTATAAATACGAACTTGTTATGGTCGCGAATCATATATCGTGATTAGACTGGCCAGCTGGCGTGGTTTGTTAAGATACCACCTATCATGCCACAGGTCGTGGGTTCGATTCCCATCCAGGACAAACATTTGTGTGCATGAACATGTCTGTTCGTCTTGAGTCTGGGTGTAATTATCTATATAAGTATGTATTTACAAAGAAAAAAAGTAGTGTATGTAGTATATCAGTTATCTGGTTTCCATAGTACAAGCTCTGCTTAGTTTGGGATCAGATGACCGTGTGTGAAATGTCCCAGGATATTATTATTATTTTTATTATTATCGATCAACATAATGCTGCCTTGCAAGATGCAAAAAACGTATGAAAATTTTAATTTCGCGTGCTAACGTGGCACTTTCGCTTTAAGAAAAGATGTGCATTCTTTTTTGTTTCATTGTTTCCAATTGGTAAATTATTTGATGAACATTTTAAAAACATTATTGTGAAAGGTACGAGTATTTCTAAAAATAAAAATAAAGCATGTATTTAAACCTACCTCAAATACTTTCCATTTTGCTTTCCTAGAAATATTATTGAATACTCTAATATAATGATTCAGCCTCTTTTTGTGAACCTCAAATAATTCCTATTTGGGAGTCCTAAAAGTAGTTAATAGCCAAGTAACTGCGACCAACTCGGATATAGCGGTTGGTCACCTTACCCATTAGTTACTCCAACCAATTTGGCTTGTCGTAGATGCTTTAATATTATTTGACTATGGTAACGTATAGCAAGCGTAATCACACAATGTTTCCACTGCTGAGACACAAGTATCCTTTCTGTGAGATCCCAGTGAGCTCAACAAAGTCGTACCTACCTAACCTACCTATTTTGTGTTTCGCTTTTCTTGTATAGTTTGTGTGCGTCATTTTCACGCGAATAAACTGTTTTTCTTTCTTTCTTCTTTCTTTCTAACGAAAAAAAATTTTTTTCTCCTTTGTAATTATCAATATAGCCTAAGATCCGCAAAGGAACGACCTTTACCCATCTGTTTAATGGATGAAAAGTATTTGAAAACAAATTTAATATATTAAAAAATATATCGCGTGTGGGTTGGCTAAAAAATCCTGGCCAGACTAAGATTAATAAAAAAAATTATTAATATTTTTTTTCGCAGACATCCCAAACTAAGCAGAGCTTGTACTAGAAAAATATACTACTTACTTCTTTTTTTTTTGTAAATACATACTTTTACAGATAATAAATAAAAAGATGGGTGTCAATTGAGGGGTCTAAAAGCAAAAGCGCCAGAGTCCATTTTTGCTCAAACTGAACTAAGAATGCCATCTGGTAGAGTGTTGAGTTTAAAACCTATCGGATGGTTCTACTCGTTTGAATGCACTGTCCTATAGAAAATCGAGTTTAAGGAGTCGGTTCTGAAGCAAAAACGATACTGTCCTCAACAGTTTAATTACAAATACGCTATTGTCCACATTGTCCACATTGTACCAATAACAGCAATCACAGAACGATCGGTCATGGCACTTTTGTAATGGCGGTGAGAAAAGTACTTACGTTAAACGTAAGTCGATACTAGTAATTATTACTAGTATCGACTTACCTGTTTGTATCTGTCATGCTGCCAACCAAATAGTTATGCCAAATAGACAACCCAACGTTACTATATTTTAAAGGCTTCATACTTTCGATTGGTATTAAATTTATTCGGTAAACGAAAGCGTCCATTATAAATTGTAAAAAAAAACGTCCATTTTGAATTTTAATTATTATCATAGTCTGGCCAGGATTTTTTTCGCCAACCCACACGCGATATATTTTTTAACATACCTACTTTGATTTAAAATACTTTTCATCCATTAAACTGATGGGTCGCATCTCTACGCATCCTCTACTATTAGACATGCAATTTGTTTAGTATACGTATCTATTATTTGAACCCGTACTAACCAACGTCTCTATAACAGGATGAAACCTGAAAATCTGAAATGCTATTCTAGCCTTCAATTTCGGTAGTTAATACCCAGATGGGTAAGTCAAGATGGCAGTCGTGCCGTGTTAAATATGGATATTCATTCAGTCACATCTGGTGTCTGCGTTAGACCTAACCTAACCTAGTTAGAAAAAAAATGAGAAGATGGTATCTAACAGAGCCTACCTACTAAATTATTCTTGTGTGACCTCTCCCGAATTTTGTATGAGTGGTAGAGAGTCTGAGGCGAGGGTTTCTAGAGATACATTTGAAAATTAATTTAACTTTTTTTTATCAAGTTAATCATTCTTACTTATTTATTTAATCAGTTTATTTTTCATACCAAATGGTTGTGGAGTCAGTATTCAGCTGTATCCGATTACAGTGGAAGCCGACTCCAACATTGTTTGGAAAAGGCTAGGCAGATGATCAGTTTAATCATTCCTACGAATTAAAATATTTTTGTTATGCTATTTTATCCAGACATTGAAAACAAAGTGTTTTATGGCGAATCCAACCTATTTTTATGGATGGAAGCCGTCCCCAGCAAATAATTATTTTTTTCAGTTTTTCCTTACTAAAACTGCCAGACCGCAGTTCTCCAGCGTTATTCGCAGTAAATTATTTTTTGAGACCTATTTTATAACAAAATTAGCTATACCTACATTTTTTATTTCGTAAAATAAAACTGGTGGATTGCAAGCTTCACAGCTTGGCTCATCGCCGCAAGGTTGCCTGCTTGTCAATCTTCTACAGACTGTGCTTCGGTGAGTGTGCCCAAGAACTCCACATCCTCATTCCACCGGCCCCCTTCTACCACCGGACATCTAGACGCACTGCAAGTTACCATCCCTACCTAGTTGCTAAATTCTCATTTAGCGTCTCCAAACGTCTTTTATAATGCGCACAACAAGAGAGTGGAACTCTCTACCTGCGTCTGTGTTTTCGAACGCATAATATAATCCTAATCTCTTCAAAGTGAGAGTGAACAGGCTTCTTCTGGGTTAGCTCACTCCATCGTCGACTTTGTCTCTGTCACCTAGACTAAAGTCAAGAGCAAACTCAATTAAAAAATAGAACTTTTATATTAATAGGTACAATAATTCATCAACGTTTCATTAATATAAGGTTTATTAAAAAGGTTAAACTTACAAAATAATATCTTAAGCCAGCATTTACCAGTATTCTGTTTGTTTCAACTTCATCCTCCTACGAATTCATTTCCGGATCCTGAATTATCTCATTTATCTCTACACAAACAAAGATGGGGCAAAGCTGGATGGATAAACTTTCCTCTTGAATACTCAAACATGACTTGTTTACTGTATAATTTAATCTACTGTATAATACGTTCATTGAACTCAAAGACACGGGGAATATAACTGGGTAGGACAAGAACAAAATGATAATGACGGCAGCAGCGACTTGAAACGCCAACTCAGTACTATTATGATAATAATATTTGTGCCCACGTAATTAATGCTGTGCGAAAACTCGGCTGGCACAGGCATTGTGAAAATCTTCACAGTCTGTTTCTATTAGTAAACAGTGATGTGCACAGACACGAAACGCAAGTATGAAAAGTGTTGACTAAACCGTCTCTAGCAGCGACCGCCCGGCGCCCGTGGCGTCTCCGTTCTCTGAGATACAAACAAAGAATACTAAATATTTACCAAGCTCTGTGTAAGTCAGAAGTCTATTTGAATATCCACCACAATATATACATATTTACATTTTCTTACGTCCGAAGCATTTTGGTCTCTCGACTGGGAAATAATTTTATCGCGGCATGAAATAGTTCTTGTGAAATTTTGGTCAACACTAGACCGATTTTAACAAATTTGTGAGGTGACATTTGATAAGTCTAGTCCAGCCCGTGCGCCGTGTTTGAAGTTTATAGCATCAAAGGTAATTTAATATTGTGGACTCTAGATTATTATACAAAGATAATGAGCCTATTTTATTAATACACGATGGGTGAAAAGTCTGTCATAATAATACCTACAAACAGAATCAACACTAGTCCTGAATGCATTTTAGGGTTCCGTACCTCAAAAGGAAAAAACGGAACCCTTATAGGATCACTCGTGTTTCTGTCTGTCTGTCCGTCTGTCACAGCCAATTTGCTCCGAATCTAATGCCCTATGAGCTCTTCCCCTTTTTATTTTTATGATTTTTTATACACTTGTACATAATATATATTAATTTATTTTTAGCTTGTACATATTCTCCATGAAAGGTACCATTAAAGCGATAATGGACCGATTAAGTTAAATTTGGTACAGTTATGTATTTCTGTGACCCAAAAACAGTCGTGTAACGTAAATAAATAAATTTTGAATATGGGGGTCAATTTTGGGGGGCAAATAAGAAAACTAAAAAAAAGTTTTGCTAACTGTACCGTGTGACATATCAAATGAAAAGGCTTACTGTGAGGCTCTCAAATATATAGTTTATTATAATTTTAAAATAAACCATTTTAAAATTATTTAAGAAAACAGACCAAAATTGACCATCCCCCCACCCCTTATCTCCAAAAGTACTAAGCCTAAAATTTTGATAAAAATAAAAAAAATAGTTCAATACCTATAGATTATAGGAAAACCTATAAGAAGTCTATGGTCTTAAAACAACATGGTAAATCTCTCAATATTTTGCATACAAACTTACATTTGCAGTTGGAATGTATGGGATAACATCTTTTTTAACTACAATGTTAAGTTTGTTCTTGAGATTCATCCCAACTACGGAACCCTTCATTGTGCGTAGGCCGACACGCACTTGGCCGGTTTTTCGTGTTGACATTATTTTGTCTGTTATTTTATTAATGTATTGTTGTTTTACTCCAAAATAACTAATTAATATACGTACAATAAGCAAACACAAAAAAATATGCTTCTGGTTAGTACCTACTTGATTGTATCTACACATATATATATATATATATATATTTTGATATTTTGTTGACCTTGTGGCGGCATCTACAATGCTACATACGAACTACGCATTAAAGACCTTACGTCACACAAATACCGCAACGCGACAGAGTTTACCGTGTGACTGCCATATATATTATGTTACGGGTCATGCTAGAAGATTGAGTAAACCTAGGTTTACCCAAGCATTTTGGGTAAAGTCCGAATAATCTCGTGCGTTGTGTGGTGACAGTTCTAACCTAACCTAACCTCCCTTTCAGCCTACACCTAAGTTTAATCATTCTAGTATTACCTGAGTCGACCTGTCGTCATTCCCCAAATTAAAATTTATTTTAATTATTATTCGGACTTTACCCAAAATGCTTGGGTAAACCTAGGTTTCCTCAAACATCTAACATTACCCGTACGGGTCCTCCCCCGTCCGTTGCTCGGTAATGAAGTGCCAGCTGGTGGAGTAGCTGAGCCAGTAGCTTTAAATTCCCCCGATAATAATAATTACTATGATTTGATCCAGCCTGTCCCATCTTGCTTTCCTGCCCCCAGTGACGCTCTGTTTTGTCAGTTTTATTCCCTGGCTTTGAGTTAGCTTAAAGCAGCCACAGGATTGACCGGTTAAGTAGTCACGGCCTCTCTAGGCCAACTACGAGATGCCATACAAAAAAAAAAAAAAACCTACCGTCGGGCAGTAGCCAAGTCGGAAGATCCTCCTTTTCTATGGAGGATGAGTGAACTTTACACCCTGTTCCTCATGCCTCTTATACCTAACCTAACAAATATTTATACCTACTAATTTCGAGGTCTACTTTGTCAGTTAGGAGCGTCCCCAATGGTGCTACTTACTTGTAACTAGTTACAAACTCAACAATGAGTAGCCAGAATGTCACAGCACTAGTATTTTAATAGAATCCGTACACGAAGTAGTTAATACTAATTACTTACCTAACTAATCACTGGCGAGCCGCACGCTATTCAGTTCCAATAAATTGGAAACTGTGCTGCGGCTTACATACAATTAGTCCAAATTTTTGAACAAATTGTGGCGCCGTACATGGCTCAGCTTTACGTTACTTAATGTATAACTTTAACCAGCGACCCGTCCCTACTTCGCACGGTGCTCACGAGTTTTTTTTTTTTTATTTGAGATGGGCCCGCTCCTGACTCCAGTCTAGTCAGAGGTGACAGAGACAAAGTCAACGATGGAGTGAGCTTACCCAGAAGAAGCTTGTTCACTCTCACTTTGAAGAGATTAGGGTTGTATGCGCTCGGAAACACAGACGCAGGTAGTAAGCAGTAGTTTTCCACTCTTTTGCTGTGCGCATTATAAAAGACCTTTGGAAACGCTTGGTGCGAATTGGTGGAATAGCAACCAGGTAGGGATGGTAACTGGCAGTGCGTCTAGATGTCCGATGGTAGAAGGTCTACAGTAAATTGACAAAACATTGAGATTTCCTTATGATACGAAAGTTTAATCAATAAATCTGCCTAGCCTTTTCCCAACGATGTTGGGGTCGGCTTCCAGTCTAACCGGATGCAGCTGAATACCAGTATTTCACGTGGAGCGACTGCCTATCTGACCTCCACAACCCAGTTACTGGGTAATACGATACCCCTTGGTAAGACTGGTTGTCAGACTTTCGGGCTTCTGACGACCCGTAACGACTGTCAAAGATCCACGAATGCCGGGACCAACGGCTTAATGTGATTTCCGAGGCACGGAGGAATCTCGGTATGAAAAGATGGTCTCCCATCCACAGACCAACCCCGGCAAGCGTAGCTTAACCTGATGGATCGACCCGTGCGGCTGTTATTACTTTGAAACGAGTAATTATATACGTAAACTTTAAAATATTACTTTATAATACACGTAAACCTTTCGGAATAAGTTTTCTAAATGATGGTGAAAACCGCATCAAAATCCGTTGCGTACCTAAGAAGAACAACACGGATAGACAGACACAAAAAACGCTTTAATTTACGTATAACATTTATTTATTTATTCGATTAGAAACCCGTTCCGTCAGTATTACTGAGTAGCGAGCGTTGTGACCGATTCGCCTAAAGCCGGATTTTTATTACGAAATTAGTGACATAAATTTATTTTCTTAACATTAAATGAATTTCCAATTTCACATGTAAACTTTTAATTTCATGATACATTAATGTGAGAAATCGTAATCGTTTGAATACTTTCGTGCCAAGCGCGATTTATGATAAAAGTAATGTAGCGCAACTGATTTCACTATCAAGTCGACGTGAACGAGTGTCGCGAAAGGATTTTTGTACGTTAAAAGAGTGTAAATTGCAAAATAAAGCTTGATGCTGACGCGGTCATGATTTCGGTGATAATGTAGATTTCACGACACTAATTATACGAAACAAGTTGCATTGTATTGAACTAGTTTTGTGAAATAATTTTTTCCTTGCGTGTAACTAATGTTGTCGCTTTATTGTTTATCTCATGAAAACTAATTTCAATGATACAAAAAAAAGTCTCGGTGTAAACCCATTGGAGTATTTTATATCCCCGTTGAGATCAAACGGAGCTTACTACGGACAACGGAGACGTCATGTGACTGTTGGGACTACTCTCCTGAGGGATTTCTACACGAATCTTCCTATTTTCTTTCGTATTTATTATGTTGTCTAGAGCATGATCTTGCTATTTACTGTTATTTATATGTTGCTTGACTAGACCTAAAAACATGAGGCTAGTTTTTTAATTTTTTTTTATGTCTGTAATACCTAAGGATAGGGCAATGTTTTGTTCCGACCTTATTTCAGAAAAGATCCAATTTTTTTTTTGCATGGTACGTTATTAGGATGTAAGTAAAACATGTTTTGAATTACTGAAATTCACGAAATAGGGAGGAATAGAGAAATAGGGCAGGTTTTATTTAATATCACACTAATTATGTATGTACAGTCAGTTATAGCAGTTAGGTGACCCACCTTTGCATGAATGGTTGAGATTTTTCTTGAGATAGAATTTTATCAAATCAAATCATGTATAGGAATCAAGATAGGAAAATTTTACATCATAACAAAAAATAAACCATTAATATGATAATACGGCATTTTTTCAATGGGCTTCTCAGTTAAAATTTCTGAAACATCGTTTTTTTTTTTTTTTGAGATTAAAATAGTCTTTGGTGGTATTGATAGTGATATTCCCAATGAACATAGAGAATAATTAACCTCATTACTTAAGAGGATTACGCTAATTACTTTTAAGACTGGCACTCCATCGAGTAGAGTTAGTACAGGAAAATTAGCGTTTAGATTAGTTGATCCCAACCGCACAACGCCGACCTTATCGGCTTGGTTCTGATAAAAGATTAGAAGTAGTGCGCTATAAGATCAAAGAACTTCTAAATGCTGGTGACATCCGTGAAAGTTGCTCGCCTTTTTACTAGCTCAATCTTGCTGGTAAAAACAAACGCCAACTATTACTTAGTTATTAGTATGACTAGCTTATTTGATTTTCTGTAGCCTGTGTGGCACTTGCAGCCTGTGTGGCACTTACAGCCTGTGTGGTTCTTACAGTCTGTGTGGCATTTGCAGCCTGTGTGGTACTTACAACCTGTGTGGCACTAGTAGCCTGTGTGACACCCGTAGCCTGTGTGGCACCCGTAGCCTGTGTGACACTCCTAGCCTGTGTGGCACCCCTAGCCTGTGTGGCAACCCTAGCCTGTGTCGTACCTCTAGCCTGTGTGGCACCTGTAAGTCTGTGTGGCACCTGTAAGCCTGTGTAGCACCTGTAAGCCTGCGCGCACCTGAAAGCCTGCGTGGCATATGTAAGCCTGTATGACATCTGTAAGCCTGTGTGGCACCTGTAAGCCTATGTAGCACCTGTAAGCCTGTGTGACACCTGTATGCTAGTATGGCACCTTAAGAAGCTCGTGTGGCCATTGTTCATATGAATAGCTTTTATGGCGCGCGTTCATTTGTGTAGCACTGTATTAGTACCCATACGGTTTTAGTAGTGTGTTCCGTCCTAGTGACGATTAATCTAACTATTGGCATCAAGTTTTGATAAATTCTCTCTTATTCATGTTCATAGTGGTTTGGTCAGAATGACCGAATTTTGAAACGTGTGTACTGGTTATTTATTTATCCACAGACAATGAACAAAAACACATACGAGGACGAGTGAAGATGCGGGACAGCCGTGACGGCGTGTGATGATTTATCGATTTATTGTAACACTTTTTAAAAGTTGCAATCGATTACTTTTACTCCGTGATTTAGAATTTATTTATTTAGTGGTATTTTTAATTTAGAGCGGGTAACACCGAATGGGGTTATGAGTGTCATGGCGGCGGTGGCGATTACTTTTTGATGGGATCGTCACGCGGTGCACATAGACAAATCAATTGGCTAAATGCAAGTTTAACAATTATTGTGATTTGACTCAATCAGTGTTAATCATTGTAATAATTATTTTTTTATGGTCAAGTTTTGTTGATATGTTTGTGAGTAAATTAGGTGCGTTCATTTTGAGAGTATTATTTTTCAAACGCCTACACGTATGTACATACACAATGATGGAAGACCAACAGATGACGGAGCAGCAGCGACCCGTTGTGTCTCAGCCGCTCGAACATCCGTCATATATATGTACGTATATATATGACATGGTTATATACAGCGTTACTCTTTGTAACAGATTGCTGAAACTAATATATATGTTCAAAACGATAAGACATGTAGTGGATAAAAATATTATAAAACTAGCTGACCCGACGAACTTCGTACCGCCTAACAGTCGATTCTTTAATTATTATTTTTTTAATACATATTCTGCTATATTCAGGACTACAACTATTCAGGAATACTAACGTCACTCAATTGATTAGCGTTCCCGGAACCTCTCCACTAACACTTAAACTTTATGGTATGGTATTAAAGTTCAAATTGACTTATCGTATTATTACGAATTGATTGTATGGGAGTATAGAAAAGTGTTGTTTTTAGACCTTTTCAGGCAATTTTTTATTTTTTTCTCTCCGTAAGAACCATCCTCGTATTTCAAGGAATATTCTAAAAAAAAGAATTAGCAAAATCGGTTCAGCTGCTCTCGAGATTTGCGCTTAGCAACACATTCAGCGATTCATTTTTATATTATAGATCAGTGTACTATGCTCTTGCTCAATCTATAATATGCTACTGCATCACCTCTTGGGGTGGAGCTCCGAAAACTACCCTAATAGAAATTGAAAGAGCTCAAAGAGCTATACTGAAAGTGTCCAACTGCGCCAACTGTTTATACTGCACATTCTGTTGAAACAGCATACTCTTCTGGTTTATAAACCAACGCTGTCCAAGGGGAAAAGACGATATGACCCAGCGGAGCGCCATCATCTACGTCACAAAACTATTTTTGCAAGGCGTTTCTTTTGCTAATTGGGTGGCTACTTATACAATAAAACTCACAAGTGTTACATATCTTTAGTCTCACAAAGAATAAATGCAAAAAGAGGCTAACTGACTGGCTACTAAAACTAAACTATAATGATACTGAAAGCATCCTTATAAAAACCTAAACACACAATCACACAATCACACGCTCTCACACATCCACACATACACAAACACAATCGCCCATACCACACATCTACTAACATTAACCTAGATATTAGTAAAAATAAGTAAACCTTTAAAATGTCATAAGATACCTTACTACATTCTGTCAGCGCGCTTAGTATACAATTTATAAAATGAAAATGTAAAGGGGTGGGACCCTGGTGTCCTGAAACACAAGCCACGAGCCTAGCTTAGGCACCAGTCTCCCACAATACATACTTATTGGTAAAACACCAACAACCTCTTAAGGGGTCATTGTACTCATCACTATGAACAACTTTTACTATGGGACCAAACCTGAAATCGCAAAATAAAAATCAGCAGTTGAGTACATTTTGACGAATTATGGGAACATAAATATCTCATCTTAGTCTGTCTGTCTGTATAGACAGATAGACTGAGACGAGATATCCAGTCGTGACAGACGGACAGACATCCGTCTGTCACAACTGGATATCTCGAGAACTACTAATGCTATCAACTTGAATTTTGGAATAGTTTTATATGACGTTTACCCACCTATATTGCAAATAAGGACGAATTTTTTTTTTTACATCAGGGTCTGAAAGGGGTCCTTAAAAATTCGGAATGTAGGGTATTATATAAAAGAGCGCTATTTGCACATTTTCAAACATTTTTAAAATTTTTTTTTGGCCGAATAGTATTCGACTTTTGATGAAAAATGTAAAAAAAATAACGTTCCCCACCTTATCTCCGAAGTTTGCATAGAGAAAAATCTGAAATTATTCTGTGTTATAGAAATATATGTAAAAATTATAGGAAAAATAAAAGGTGTCTCTAAATAGCATACTTTTTTATAGTACGGAACCCACGGCGCGCGAGTCCGACTCGCTCTTGGCCGGTTTTAGCTTTAATCGACGTACAAAGTTATAAATGCCGTCAGTAGCAAATAAATAATTTAGTTGAATGAAAGCTTCCAACAGTAATTTAATAGTCTTTGGTCGAAGTATTCCAGGAAGTATCCCGGTATTCGAGAAGCTCGTGGCTAATATATAGTATAAATAAATAAATAAGGTAGGAAGTAGGATTTCCTCGCCAAATTGAATTTCCGTCTTTATAACATTTAGTTACAAAAGAGATTTATTATTTCATGCGGGAGACAGTGCCCAGCTCCTTGCTTTGAATAACAGATTCTACTTTCAAGCTGCTACTATTAATCAATGTCTTTGTAACTTCGGCACATCAGCATTTCGCGACTGCGGTTATTTAATTAGTTAACAATGGGCTCATAATAACAAACAATGTCCATGAGCATCTTCTTTAGTAGCTAGCTTAAACGGGACTGTTTTATTTTATTTATTGTTCGTGCATGACGCGCTCGCGCCGCATTTTTCTAGAGTAGTCCTTAAATATCTATAAGGACTTGTCTAGAAAAATATAGAAAAAATCAAAATTAAGTGTCTGACTAGATTTCTGTTTTGCTATTTTTTTTTACAAAAAAATACTTAAACAGTAATGTGTAGACATATAAAACTAGCATTGAAATAATATTAAATTATTTATTTAATCAGTTATGAGTTCATAATAACAAATAATGTCCATGCGCATTTTCTTCAGTGGCTAGCTTAAACGTGACGACTGTTTTATTTTATTTATTGTTCGTGCATGACGCGCTCGCGCCACGTTTTTCTAGACTAGTCCTTAAATAGCTATAAGGACTTGTCTAGAAAAATAAAGAAAAAAGCAAAATTAAGTGACTGACTGGATTTCTGTTTTGCTATTTTATTTACAAAAAATACTTAAATAGTAACGTGTAGACATATAAAACTAGCTTTAAAATAATATAAAATTATAAATAGAATTAGCATAAAAATATCATTAAAATCTCGATTATTATTGTAAATGTAATGCTTGATCAATCCCTGGCATCAGTGAAATGACACTGACAGCTCACTCCGCGCAAGTTTTCACAGTGACGTTTTTACAGAATAGCACAATCGAAATGTTGCAAGAGATTTAATTAACCGAATGTGTCTGCATTTCACCGCTTGGGTAGTTTCGATTGAAGGTTGAATAAAAAGTGGATGAGGAAAACCAAATGAGAATGATGTAGATTATTATTTAAGACTGAAACTGTTTAATGAAATTGACGTCATTTAATTATTATTAGACTTTTAATAGTGTTATTTCCACTGATTCGTTAATAAAAACTAGCGACCCACCCCTCCTTCATATGTTTTTTTTTGAATTGACAAAACAACGAGATTTCAGTTTTATACATATATTTTAATTTCTATGGATAGGAGATACTACCGACTTATACGACTAAAACTAAGGCCAAACTTGAAATCGCGAAAAAAAAATCAGCTGTTCCATACATTTATATTCGCATAATTCGTGAAAATGTATTGAACAGCTGATTATTTTTCGCGACTTCAGGTTTGGTCCCATAGTAAAAGTTGTTCACAATGATGAGTACAATGACTCATTAAGAGGTTGCTGGTGTTTTACCAATAACCCTGTATATGGAATTATCGAGATCAAACTTACAACCCGTGCTACGAAATGGCTACGACGTAGTGGAGCATGCTACGAGGGACAGTTGAAAATCTCGCTCGATGTAGCGACTAAAATAGATTAAATTAGTAATTTATATAAAAAAAATGTAATTGCTGCATAATCTTTTGTAACAGTACCTATGTTAATAATACGATCAAACACATCTAAATTCATCTAACTTACTTATTTGTAACGACTTTGTGTTTACTGCTAAATAAATTAAAACTTTGCAAATACTGCTCACAGAAATATTTGTAGTGAGTTGAAAAGGAATATAATCCTAAAATTCATGCATAAGCCCTATTTTATTTGAGCATTACATCTAGTCACATTAAATTAATACAAACCTAAATACGTTTTCTGAAATTACATACGAGTAGGAGTTAAGTGAGGCACTTAGATCTAATATGATACAGGCAAAGGTTACCAAATCCCATAATTAAAATCAGTTTTAATACTGAACTGGGTGTAATGATACAAGGTATATTTAAGCTGTTTTTCTAAGGCATCGGATTAGATAGGCTATGTTGTTTTAAATCTTTGATTGTTAAATCAACGAATGCGATAAACCATATTTCTTCAACGCAACTTACCACACTCAAAAGAGTGGTCTCGAACATAGCTATGAGATAGAGAGCGCAAAATTGTCCATAGCTAAACGTAAAAGATCCAACCCACAACACACTTAATGTGGGTTGGATCCTTTTCGTTTAACTATGACAATTAATCTTGCCTCTTACACTGTTTGTCTACTGCACCGGGAAAGGGACGTCAACGAGAAAACTGATGACGGCGTAGCGACAGAACATTAACTATGGCCGAGTAATCTCGTTTCTCGTTAAGAGGATTGTGAAGTGCCGATACGCGGCGCGAGTCTTGGAGGCAATTACCTACATTTCATACAATTATTTACATAAATATTGTTTCGGGTGGTAACGTTTTCACCCCCCTAAACCTAAACCTTAATGAGACAGTTTTTGTTTCATTATATTCAGTACACCTTGATCTAGGTCTGTACGTTTTCTTTTTTTAGTAATTCAATTTTATTTTATTAAAAAACATAAAAACGCTCGAGGAAGGTTTTATGTCAAAAGTATGGATATATAGATGCTAATAACTTATATAGTATTCAATATTTCTTTATAATAAAAACGTACGAACCTAGTTTTTCATGATACCTACAACATTTCCAAAAATTATGAAAATTAGACTATGTTTACTGGAAGAAAAACTTTATCGCTTTTTGTACGAAAATTTACAGCTTCACAATCCTCTTAAGACGCTACCGATCGCACAGTGGCGCCCTCATCGTTTGTTTGGTTATTTATTTTATTTTAGAATGATCCTTTAGAATGTTTTATTGTAATCCTTAAAACGGGAAATCGTGGCCACTTTTTTCCGTTTTAATGATTACAATAAAACTTAACAATATAAAACTACTGTTTGTGATAATAATAACGTATAGTCTTGTGGAGTGCAACTTAACGTGCTTATTTTCTGCATTTTGTTTTGAAATTAAAATAAATAACAAAACAAACGATGAGGGCGCCACTGTGCGCTCGTCTCGTTCTCGGTGCGGTCACGGAACATAAAAAACAGTGGAAGTGGTATGCAACAAAATTACTATAGGAACCGCTGTCGCCAAACTCACACAAATAAACCGATAATCATATAATGCACTACAAACAAACAATTCGTCTGATTTGTCGTTTTAATTTTATTCAAAACTAGCGTAAGTCACAGATCCTACATCCAGAAATAAACCTTCATGCTTTATGAATAGGATTTATTTTGCTTTAGTCCAGAAAGTATTTACAACGTTTTGTAATCTCAAGTCAAACTAGATTCTATTGACGAGTAAATTCCGCTAGTCGACCATAGATGGCAGTATTCTCAGTGGTCACAATTATAAGTATAATTGCGTTAGCTATAAGGTTAACAATCGCGTCATACGTCGATATCTGTTGCTACTCGACCAGTGCAATAACACATTAAATTTTGAATTACATATCGATAGATAGGTGGATACCTATTTTCTAGGTGGGATTTCTTGTTTAATTCGAAAAAATAAGTCTTGTTGGGAGTTAAATAAAACTGTGGGAAAAATGAAGTAGGTAGTATTTTTTTTTCTTATCCTTATATCTCGAAAACGGTGTGTCCTATCGAAAAAATAATTAAAAATTTCCCCCCCCTTTGTAACTCGTAACTCCATAAAACTTTACATGTTGGTAATATTCAATAATAGAAATTTTGCAATTTTTCATATTTTCCATACAAAAAGTGAAAAGTTTCTCCATTGAGGTGTCATTTTTTTTTCTTTTGCTTATATCTTTAAAACGGTGTGTCCTATCGAAAAAATAATGACAATTTTGCCCCCATTTGCAACACATAATAACTCTCTAAAACTCTACACGTTGTTAATAATCAATAACAGACATTTTGAAATTTTTCATATTTTCCATACAAAAAGTGAAAAGTTCCTCCAGTTGAGGTCATTTATTTTTAGGCTTTTGCTTATATCTCGAAAACAGTGTGTCCTAATCGAAAAAAATAATGAAAACTTTTAATCGCGATTAAAAAAAGACATTTAGTTTGATAATCAAATAGGTGAAAAACATCAAATTCAGAATAGCAAAAATTCCATTTTCACTAAATTAAATAGCTTAGTGCCAACTTAGTGCTGTCAAACTATAAAATAATTAAGTTGTGTCACTTTAGTCAGTCGTCGTTTGACAGCAATAAACTAAATTTAGGTGATTTTTAGTCTAGTTTATAGACATTTGTGACAAGAGGATCGGCACTATTTTCTTTTATCGATAAAACTAACATCCGACCCGACCATATCACTAACTGAGTAGCGAAGTACTTTCGAGAACGAAATAGGGAATGGCAGTGAATACAATCAATCCAAAAGAAACTGTATTTTAATCGTATAAGGTTGATTTTAACTAGAGGTTCTATTACATCATTAGTAAATTGAAATTAACTAAGATTTTATTAGAAAACAAATAAAATCGTACTTACCGATGGTACGAAACACCTCCATTATTAAGAGTATTTCTCCTACTATCATTTTTGCACTCCAAAATGAAACAAAACGGCATAGCTACGGAAAAATAAATTTGTCGCGAGACTGCAACTCGACGCGATGTTAGAACTCGACTGGGACCTTAGTTTAAGATCTGTGGGGCCCAAGCAAGCGATACAGCGCTTATTTTTGACACGCGTGCCACGCCTACTTTGCACTTCCACTGTTTTTTATGTTCCGTGGGTGCGGTGGACAAACAAGTCTTAGACAATCTCATCGCTCCAAACATATGTAAAAAAAAGTCAGCAACAAAAGTCAATTAACACTGTTACTTTGACATAAAATATCATCTTTTTAGGGTACCGTAGTTCTCCCTTATAATTTCGTCATGTCCGTCTGTCTGTCTGTCCGAGGTTTTGCTAAGAAACCGTTAGTACTAGAACGCTGTAATTTTGTAGGAGTGTGTATATCAATTACGCCGACAAAGTGGTAAAATAAAATTTTAGAAAATATTTTTTTTAGGGTTACTCCCCTACATGTGAAGTAGGGATGAATATTTTTTCATCGTCTACCCCATTGTGTGGGATATCGTTAAATAGGTATCTAATAATTTAAAATGACTTGGGGGTTGCCAAAATCTTTTTTTGTTCCTGCAGGGCGTCCCCCCCACCCCTCTAAAAGCTAAACTGTGGCTTGAAAAATCTGGAAAAATTCACGATGATAGTGCATTTTATGAACTTTAAAGGAAAATTAAAGTCGTTAAGATAACTTTATTAGTTTAGCAGTAATAGTCGTTCAACTTGGGTGTTGGATAATTTTGTACCAAATACAAAATACTTAGCATTAATCCTTTAAAGTAACTAAGACTTAAGTAGTTGCTTGTTAATAACGGAAAAAAATTGCATTCAAAAAGAAGATATTAAATAAAAAACTTGCTTGGGAAGTTTTTGAGTTAGCTATGTTCTAATTTATTTTGCAGGAAGTTGTATTCGAAATTGGGTGGGGTAGGTACCACAACTAAAAAGCGAAATATAAAAACTTTTTTATAAAAAAAAAACAACCGACTTACATAAAAAAAAACTACAAACTGAAAAACTAACTTTAATTTCGTAAATTTCGGAAGTCGGTGGCAAAAAACGAAAATACAAAGCAAAGAGACCGACTAACGAAATTAAAGTTGTTTTTCACTTCATAGTGTTTTTTTTTTGAAGTAGGTTTTTTTTTTTTTTGTAAAAAGCTTTTTTAATATTTTTATATAAAGTTTTAGTTATGAATTTTACAGTTTACTTTAAAGTCCGCACAAAATTGGTCGGCGGTACGGATCCGGACCGCAGTTCGCCATTTGGTGACTCCTGCTCTAGTATCTTCTATTCCTCATTGATTGCAATAAGAAGGAGCCACAATGCAAGTACATGATTATTATCATCACTTACCCAAACATCCTGAAAGACTTGATAAGGCTGATGAAGGCCTGCTTAAACTTCCTGTTCATGAAGCAGTAGGTGATAGGATTGCAACACGATGAGCAATAGGCGAGGAGTTGCAGCAAGACTACGCCTTTGGAGCCTATGTACTGATACAGCTCGTCTGGGTAGAACAGGTAGATCTGGAAAGAAAGTTGGAGTTATGGAGTTTGCTCTCAAAATTATTTGACTAAGAAATCGTGTTATGGAAGTTTATATACAAAACATAAAGTAGTAGCCACGAAAAAAAAAAGTCTGGCTAGCGCATGAGTTTCACCAGTCAGTAAAAAATCTGATTGAGGATAAATCTTATAGATGATTGGTAAAAAAAAAATTGAATATCACTAAAACGTCGTGAGGATAACCTCAATCCGATTTTTCACTGACTGGTGAAACTTTTGCGCTAGCCAGACTTTTTTTTTTCTACTACTTTGAGTTTTCTAAACTTATAAAAAAAAACAATAATACGATTTTCAAGTCCCAACCCGGAAAAATCGTCTGCGTTTGCAATATTCGTAAATAAATCTGTCTAACCTTTGCCAACTATGACGGGGTCGGCTTCCAGTCTAACCGGATGCAGCGGATGCAGCGGAGCAGTATTTTACATGGAGCGACTGCCTATCTGACCTCCACAACCCAGCTACTAGGTAATACGCTACCCCGTAAGACTGGTTGTCAGACTTTCGGACTTCTGACGACCCGTAGCGACTGTCAAAGATCAACGAATGACAGCCGGGACTAACGGCTTAACGTGCTTTCCGAGGCACGGAAGAGCCTCGGTATGTTATGATGGTCACCCATCCATGGACCAACTTCGGCAAGCGTAGCTTAACCTGATGGATCGCCCCGTGCGGCTTTTATTACTTAGCCACCAGCTCCTCTACTATACTCTACTCTCCCTACTAATATTATAATAATATATTGCAATATTCGTAAATAGTATCACAAAATAATTAATTTATCTGTCATTGTTTTTAATACGTTGTTTATTTTGTAGTGAAGTAATTTTATTCTAGGTACATCGTGTTCACCTAATAATTATAATTAATGTATACACAAACATTTTAAAAGAGTAACGGTGGAGTTTCTTGCCCATCCTTCACCATGCCTTTCCTACTTTTTGGAAGGGGAACTAATATCAATTCTATTTTCTTGTAAATGTTGACATTCAAATGTGCCTTTTAATTGGCTACTTGAATCACAATATGATATAAGCACACTAAGAAAGTCTTTGAAATACTTCAAGTTTCACGTCAAACGGTTCTCCGGTAACATTTCTCTGAAAGTCGGCAAACATTGTTTTTTCTTTTTATCGGTTGTAGTTTTATTTTTTATCCTGACTTGCGGTAGCGAAAGTGGAATTCGAAAGAAGAACGTCACATGGTGGGGGCATAACGTGTATGAAAGCTTTATCGCGTGACGGTTTCTACCATTCAACTCCTACCGCAAGAGAGGCTTGTGGCTAAGCAATATCAGCCGCACGGGTCGATCGATCAGGTTAAGTTACGCTTGCCGAGGTTGGATGGGTGACCATCTTTACATACCAAGACCTCTCCGTGCCTCGAAAAGCACATCATGCTGTTGGTCCCAGCTATCATGCGTGGATCTTTGACAGTCGGTACGGATCGTCAGAAGCCTGAAAGTATGACAACCAGTGTTACCAAGGGGTATCGTATTACCCAGTAACTGAGTTGTGGAGGTCTGATAAGCAGTCGCTCCATGTAAAATACTGATATTCAGCTGCATCCGGTTAGACTGGAAGCTGAGCCTAACATAGTATGGAAAAGGCTAGGCAGATGATGGACTTCGTTCCAATAAAAAAATCCCACCTGTCTTTATGAAGTAAAATCGTTAGATACTTTTACTGTATATTATATCTATTAGGGCAATATAAAACGAGGAGGGTGTATTATCCTCTTGATGAGAGCCTCAGGAAAGGTCGTGACACTCATTGTCCTGCAAAGATAAGAGCTAATCTGTACAATTTGGAAATTTTGTAGCCAGGGGCAACATTTTATAGGATTTAGGTAGAAGTTGCAGCATTTTTCTTCTTTCTGAGCTGAAACATACGTTTATTATTTGGTATTTTATGAAAATAAAGCCTTACTGATAGTGTTACTAGATTATATAATGTTAGTAAGTATTATATCAATGAAGTTTGGCCCTCTGGGGATACACATAAGTGGTCGAACATTAAGCCTTAACACAATTCTACGACACACCGCTATTCTGTCCACCGCTATGGGGAATTTAAACGTGATATTATTTGTTGTACCGTTATAAAAAACCGGCCAAGTGCATGTCGGACCACGCACAATGAAGGGCTCCGTAGTTGGGATGATTTATCCTAAGAACAAACTTAACATTGTAGTTGAAAAACATGTTCTCCCATTCATTCCAACTGCAAATGTAAGTTTGTACGTACAATATTGAGAGATTTACCATGTTATTTTAAGTCCATAGACTTCTTATAAGTTTTCATGTAATCTATAGGCTTAGAACTATTTCCTGTATTATTTTCAAAATTTTTGGCTCAGTAATTTCGGACATAAAGGCAGGGAATGGTCAATTTTCGTCTCTTCTTATATAACTGTTCAACCATGAACAGTAGTTACACGAGCCAGCAACATCATTACAGCGTCATACATCCGTTCCGCCGGCAACACCGGCACACCGTCAGCACTAAGAAGTAACCTGCTGAGGTCTTCGCTTCATCGGCTCGATACACTCACAACACACATGTAAATAGGTATCAATGTGTATTGACCACAAAATTTGTATATAATTAAGTTAACTATTGTAATAAAGCAGTCTTCAAGCTGGAGTCGAGTTTGATTCATCTCCCGTAACTCCTCTCACTGTGGCCAAGACACCTTTAGCCATCATTGGTCCTATGAGTCTGTGGGATCGCCAGTGAGAAAACCATTTCCTGTGTACATTGCACGACGTACACAAACCCCTATTCCTACCCAAATTCCGTCTGTTACCGTAGGTCTTCTTGTGACAGACTTCCCGTACGTAAAACCAACGTAACTTACGTTTAATGTGGTTTGTATGATAGGCTAGGGAGTTAGGGTAACTAGGGTGCTAGGTAATTGCTATAGGGCTAGGTTTAGAATCAGTAGAGTCTTAGGTAATTCATAGATACCAGGCTCAATTGTTTCTAACGTAGCCGCACTGTACGCATTTGGAATAACGGCCGTACTAAGCTGTAAGTCCCGGTGCGTACAATAACTTCAAAACAATTTATTTCAAAATTATAAAAAAATATATATATTTGAGACCCTCATAGTAAGCTTTTTCATTTGATATGCCACACGGTGCGCAAAACTTTTTTTTTTTAATTTGCTTTTTTGCCCCCAAAATTGACCCGCATATTCAAAATTTATTTATTTATATTACACGTCCGTGTTTTGGCCACAGAAATTTATAAGTGTACCAAAGGACATTGCTCGTTGTCCATACATAGCTCGCCTAAGATCCAACAGGGAGGTGTATTTACTTTTTGGGTTTTAGATAATGTATATATTCGATTGAACCTAAATTAAAACAACGGACACTTTTGAGAATTCGGAAAAAATCAAATCACTTTCGGATTTTGAGGTTATAATTACGTCAATAAAAAGCCAATTATAAGCCAGTTCGTTGTTCTAAGAAGGTCCGTATCTGTAAAACTCAGCCAGAGGTCGATATTTCAAGAGAAAATCACAGTCCTTTGCCAAGTTGTTAGATAAAATCGGAAAAGTAACAAAATGCAAACGAATTCAGTACGCAACCAACGCAAATGCAGATCGAGCACAGAATGCGCGCGCCAAGTGACATTACTACCAAATGTCAAATATTGTCATCTGTCAATTCATCAACTGCCAGTGTCGATATTATTGCTCGTTTCAAACAGCGCTTTCAATCGAGTTTTTTGATAAGCCGTATTATGGTTCCGCGACATCATAGCGGACTGTTTGTAACTAAATATCATTATCGTATATCAAGTGTTGAGAATACTGACGCTTGTCTGTGTCAAACTCTTATTAAGAGTGCTGTTAGAAAGACTTTATGATCAAACTATGACTTTATGAAGGCTGTATGATCAAAAACCTCAAATTGAACCAAAAAATAATAACACCGAGGATTATGACGGAAGTGAATACTTTTTAAAATGTTTTCGAAATTAAAAAGTGTCCGTTCTATTGAAATATTTGTAATGTATATTATTAAAAGAACTAGTAATTATAGTAAATGTTTCATGCGTGTTGGTTCATAAGCCATTTTTGTCAATGTCCTTTCAACCTAATCAGTCCATTAGATTCGGAGCAAATCGGCTGTGACAGACGGACAGACAGACACACGAGTAATCCTATAACGGTTCCGTTTTTTCCTTTTGAGTTTCGGAACCCTAAAAAGTGAACATTCCAACCAAAAACTCATTAATTGATCTAAAAGTAATCGAGTTTTGGACCACTCTAAATGTTTCAGAAAAAGTTCTTAGATATTAGTTTAAATCCACCCTCCAATTGAGAAGAAAAAGTTTTCCTTCAATCCTGTAACAGCCGGCCTATTTAATAGCCAGTTTTCGAGTTCTGAATGCTGCAGACAAACTTATAAGTAGTTAGGGGTGAGAGTTTCCGATTTCGTTAAAAGAGTATAAAGGAGAATGTTTTCTATTCAAAGTTAGTTAAGTGCCACTTTATCGTGGTGCAATTTACTGAGTTCAGCAACACCCTTTTGCCTCCTAAACAATGGTGTGGTTACATCAACAATAATAAAATCAGATCGTTTAAGATAATATTTTTTGTTATTATTTTAAGCGTTAATTTTTGTTGGCGTGATTGACAAACTGTAGAATAGTTAACGCTGGTGCGGACGAGCGTAATCACAATATTTTTTCTGCAAACAATGGAGTAATGAGTTGGTTGCATTACATACAATTTTGTGGTAAGCGTTAATAAGGATTAAGACCAGGATCCTAAAGATTTATAACGCAGATTCAAAAAAAGATGGTCGCGTTTCCGTTTCGTTTCTATACCTCTTAGCACATCAGAATATCTGACATAATGTCGCAGAGACTTGACTTAATTGTCAGCGAAATGCTACTATTATTGTGTGAGCTAACTCTTCTTATGGACAGTTTTTTGCGTGACTTAGTCCGATGAAGGCAAATCTAACGATTTAATTCTTAAGCGGAGATCTCTTATTATTTTGAGAACTATAAACTACTTCGACACTTTACACCGTGGCGTGTATCTAATGACGTTTCAACTTAGCCGCCATTAAAGAAAGTAAATAAAAGGCTTCTTTGAAATCGATGAAATGCATTAATGACCTAACCTGTGACCTTTACCGTCGTTCAGAAGGCTAGACTGCGCAGTTAACTATCGGTTTAAAATGGTTCAAACATTCGAGGGGAATAGCCATTAAAATACCAACGAACACTGACATTTTAACTGCTAGTGTCCAAAGTTATGGTTCAATTCTTCAAAATAGCCATTTGGGGTAGCAAAAGGCGAAGGTTTTACAAAGAGCTTAATATAACTGCGTGCAAGCGGTCGTTTGGTATATTTGTTTTGTTTAAATGGTGTGTAATTACATAACAACAAAACTATAAATACAACCTTATACACATTATTGGCCTAAGGTTTTAGACAAGAAAAAATAATAATTTACCTTAACATATCTAAGGGGGAAATAATGACTGATTGAGATCTGATGAGATTGTAATCGAAATAAAGCAGTAATTAGTACAGGTTCTTTATTAAATAAAACAAAATGTATTGTGATAAACCCAAGAGTTCGAAAAATGATCACATACGTATGTATAAGTATACATTTAACAGATTTTAAGTTGATTCGCTTAAATACATATAACTAACTATGGAAATTCTAAATAAATGAAAAAGCTTTTATAATTGTCCTGAGTAAGTATTTTTAATTATTAATAGTTTTAATTATTACTTCGTATTCCTCGATTAGACTCGAATATAACATTTAAAGAGACCATGACCTCTGAGTTCGTTTCGATATTTCTCCTCAGAGAAATCACCGAACGCATCTCAGTTTTGAAACCAAGTTATGCAAGCGGGTTTTACGTAGGGCAGGTTTTGACCATGTTGGACGTATCGGGGCCAAGCTAGATTCGCACCCTCCGAGTGTAAACAGTTCTGGTCCCCGTTTAAAGCGGCTGAAACGAATTTCTGTCGCCTACTTTACCTCCAATGATGAAACCTGATGGGTCGCTGGAAGTGAGAAAGAAAATTTATTTGCATCTCTCTTTGCAAATAATTCACGTCTGGTCGCTGCCTCCAAGCAACGACCTACTGTACCTCATTGTGACTCCTCGATGCCGGATTTTGCAGTTCACATTAAAGAGGTCCGAAGATTATTGTGCAGTCCTGGCAGTGCCAAAAACCTGGAAGCTTGCAAATGTACAACCAGTGCCCAAAAAGGATGACCATGCAGACCCTGCCGATTATCGTCCGATCGCCATTACCTCCATTCTATGTAAGGTTATGGAAAGGGTACTGCAAAATAAGCTGCTGACCTACCTTAGAGACAATGATCTCCTCAGTGACCGTCAATATAGCTTTCGCCGGGGACGGTCAACTGGCGATGTTCATGTGTATGTCACGCACTGCTGTGTCGAAGCCATCGAGAAACACGGCGAAGCACTTGCTGTATCGCTTGACATCTCGAAGGCCTTTGACAGAGTCTGACCCGCTGCTCTGCTCGCGAAGCGTCCTGCTTATGGCATCCCAGCTGATTTTTGTAGCTAGATATCAGATTTCCTTAGTGAGCGGTCGATCAGAGTAATCGTTGACGGCTGCTCCTCTGACATTATGGCTATTGATGCCGGAGTTCCTCAGGGGTCTGTTCTCTCTGCAAATCTTTTCCTGCTGCACATCAATGACCTGCTTCAGCCTGGTATTATTGGGTACGCAGATGACTATACAGTTTCAGAGAGATACTTGTCCAGCGCAAAAACCAGCGCGGCCAAAATTCGTTTCTTCAGAGAGGCCATGGTAGAGCGGACCGATTTGACCTTAAGCCTTGTTTCCCAGTGAAGTGATGATCATCTGGTCTATTTTAACGCCACCAAAACACAGGCGTGTCTTTTTACCGCCAAAAGGAGTCATTTCGCTCAAACTCCTACTTTTCGGGGTGCATCTGTTCCTGTAACTGATTGGCTTGAGCTCCTAGGCATGGAGTTAACATCTGGTCTCAACTTTGGCGCCACCATCGAGTAAAAAGCCTAAACTGCGGCGGCCAAAAAACTGGGCATCCTAAACAGGGTGAAGCGATACTTTACACCTGGACAGCTTTTAACTCTTTACAAAGCGCAAGTCCGATCCTGCATGGAGTATTGCAGGCACCTTTGGAATGGATCAGCTAAGTACCAACTAGCCGCGCTTGACTCTGTAGAACGCAGAGCTAAAAGGCTCACTAGCGACGTAAAACTGGTGGATGCCAACCTTTATAGCTTGGCTCATCGCCGCAAGGTTGCCTGCTTGTTGGTCTTCTTCAGATTGTACTTCGGTGAGTGGGCTCAAGAACTCCACGACCTTATTCCCCCCTTCAGCGGCCCCCTTCTACCATCGGACATTCCTACCTAGTTGCTATTCCACCAATTCGCACTAAGCGTTTCCAAATGTCTTTTATAATGCGCACAGCAAAAGAGTGGAACTCACTCCCTGCGTCTGTGTTTCCGAGCGCATACAACCCTAATATCTTCATAGTGAGAGTGAACAGGCTTCTTCTGGGTAAGCTCACTCCATCGGCGACTCGGTCTTTGTCACCTCCGACCTAGACTAGAGTCAAGAACAAACCCATCTTAAAAAAATAAATAAAAAAAAACATAATTTATTTTTGACGTGTAAAAGTGTTTTTTTTTTAACCAATTTACAGAACATAATAAACTATATATACTCAACATGGCATCATTCACCATAAATATATTTTTAGTATGGTAATGGTACCGTTAGTCTTTTATTGTGACTCTGTGTCGACAAATAAAATTCGGTGGAGCTGTGCAAAGGTCGGCTGCACAAGCCCCTAAGGGCACTCCTGATCTCAGGCGAGCGAACCAGGCAAACGAGGGACTAATTTCCTGCCGAAGGATCTGGAGCAACATGACCTGACCACCGTGCAATATAAGTTCTCATATTTCAAGCTTATGGTTAACGCTAACTCCAACTAGACTAGGGTATTAAAATACTGTTTTTTTCAATATTGCGCCTTAGCTCCGTCATTTTAAGTCACTAGTTTGTTCTGTGGCGGACAGATTTAAATGGTTTTAATAATGTACCCAACTTTCAGATATAATGCGGGTGTGACAATTATAATAATATAATGTGCAGTGTATAGTGTTCCTGTGTTCCAAAATTGCAGTTAAACTGTGCTTTTTTTGTGAGTAGTGGGTGATGTTTGGTAAACTCAATTACCTACGAACAGATAAAGAAGACCTCAAGCGCCACCCTATCGCCAACCGAAAGGATTTTTTCTCGGGGTATATTTTTATTAATTATTTGTGCACACTATTCAGCTGCTGTAACTTTGAACTGTAATATCTGCAATCGTGTCAACCTGAGGTGAAAAGCGGCGAGGTACAAGGTCGAACTTTAAGTAAAAACAAATTGTATTATTTGAAGTCGGAGCTGGACATAAACAAAGAGACCAAACCTTTTCAAAAAGAATTCAATAAAAATCAAATAAAATAAAAAAAACAAAATTTAATTCACTTAAAGTAAACAACAGCACGGATTAAAACAGTATCAAAAATAAAATAAGTCATCTATCTCATTTTGATGTCATTGATGACTTTCTACAGGCTTCAATACAATGCAGTGTAGTGTGCAGCTCGCCTTAACTGCACACACCAATTATGGGCACTATTACACGAATCGTTGAACTGAACAGTTCTCTTTTATTTTACCTACATCATTCCTAATACATGGCGACCCTGCCAGGATTCAAACCTGGAATCTTCTGATCCGCAGTCTAATACAGCAGTTTTGACTTTTCCATCATCGTTATCGCATATAGAACGTCACTTTGCCTAAGCCCTCAGGAGATGCTTTCTACTTATGATATTTTTTGTACAAACATGTTTAGTAGTAAAATCAAAAGCCACAGCAGTATGATCAAATCATGGATTTTCCTGTTTCCAAACCCACGAGTCAACATTTTCGATTCCAGATATTTATTTTCTTCATTATTGTACCAAAACCCTTCAACTATTATTATTGTGAACTATCGAAAAACTGGAAAACGGAAAAGTCGGAAAAGCGGACCGAACGGATTTAAAGTGCCATTACAAAACGGCAAATCGCCCTTTTATTGCAACGCTCTTGCTTTGTGTATTGGGCTTTTTTATGCCAATCCTGTCCGGTAGTGTAGCTACAAAGAGATCCATTTGATATTGAGTAGAAATGCTTTGACAGTTTTTATTAAGAATTCCTTTGAGTTTCTTTTGATCTTTACAATACAATAAAATAGAAACGAAGACAAGAGAGTACATTGAAAGTTTTTGAAAAAAAGTAGAAAAATGCTTCGAAGCATGGGAAACGAATCTTATGCCAAAAATATAGATTTTGGATTTTTTTTTTTGTTTGTTTTGGATTGGCGCAGAAACGGCTGAACAGATTTAGATGAATTTGCACACAAATAGTTTATAACCTGGATTAACACAGGCGACTTTTAATCGTTCCCGTTCCCGTGAGATATTTGCCGACATCCGCGCGGGCGAAGCCGCAAGCAAAAGCTAGTTGGAGAATATATAGTAGTGATATTGGAGGAGGTCTAAGAGTTGTGGCAGTAACCGATTAATCGGTTAGAAATTGGGTCCCGCGAAATGTCAAAAAAAGGACAATGCCCCTTTTAATGTTTTCAGTTATTTCAGTTACACCCTGTATAAGTAGCTAGGAAGAAGATGAATACTACCGATGGCAGCTAGCATGTATGGTAGAAAATGAATAATATAATATTCAGCCTGTATTGTCCCACTGCTGGGGAAAGGCCTCCCTTTCCTTTTCCCACTCCACTCGATACTGAGCCAATATGGAGCAATCCCTCCTATAAGCGTTAAGTTCGTCCCGCCATCTACGTCTGGGTATTCCGCGATGCCGTTGAACGTTTTGTTGTGCTGGTCTTAGCCCACATGACAATGCATCCGACATGCGGCAAACGTGTCCGGCCCAGTCCCATTTGAGCTTGGCTGTTTTTTGGGTGACGACTGCGATTTGTGTCTTGTAGCGCAGTATCGTGTTCCGTATGTCTATTCTGTACAAATCTTACCGTCAAAACGTAGGTGAAGTGAGCTTGAAGAGAGCTGTCATTCCACGTGATGCTAGGGAGTAACACAATTGACAGCTCACTCCACGCTCACCTCACCTCAGTTTTCACGGTGAGATTTGTACAGAATAGCACTGCTGGCCGGTTAGTCGAACTCCGAGGATACTGCGCTCCATCGCTCGCTGGCAAATTTCGAGCTTGGCAACGCTACTCAAACCTCAAATAAATTCCAAGAAGCAAGGAAATGATTGGTAGTAATACTGGAAGTTATTTAGACTAAATGGAGTATGAAATAGAACGCATAGATTACGATAACGAAGCTATACAATTTATAAGGATTATAAATTATCCTGCAGAGTTGATCATAGCAGTTGACGGTTCCAGGGAATCCATTAGAGGATTTTCGTTGAAAATAAGGACACGTAATGATCACTATTACCAATATGGTCTTATTTTAAAAGAAAGTTACTCAATAATCGTAATTTGTTTTTTTTTTTTCAGAATTTAAGATAAGTGTTTTCCGGTTGGATATAACATAAACATCAAGATTTTGCACATTTTTGGAGTAAAAACTTATTTAGGCACGTTGAGCGATTATTGTTAGGGGGAAATCTTATGGGTTCGCGTCACCGCGACATGCTATGCATAGTTGGCGTGGTTGGTTAAGATACCACATATCATGCCGCAGGTCGTGGGTTCGATTCCCATCCAGGACAAACATTTGTGTGCAGGATCATGTATGTCTGTTCTGAGTCTGGGTGTAATTATCTATATAAGTATGTATTTACAAAAAGAAAGTAGTGTATGTAGTATATCAGTTATCTGGTTTCCATAGTATAAGCTCTGCTTAGTTTGGGATCTGATGACCGTGTGTGAAATGTCCCAGGATATTATTATTATCATTATTATTAGTTTTACGTTTAAGTTTTCACTTCTATCGGCAGTCCCCATGATGAGAAATTTCTATTAGAAAAATAGCTGCATAGTTAGCTGTCCTTCAATAGAAACTAATTACTTTCCACCATTTGCCTTGACATTCTTGTTGAAACTGACAATTATTGTGTAAATAATCTACTAACAATACCATAACTATCTAATTAACCCAAATTGGTTTAAGTAAACAAAACAAAGGTAAACAAGCCATTCCTGGTATCACTTTAACTAGTTGCATTTCGATTATGAGAATTTTGTCGATTAATGAATTTCGTAGGCAACACTGGAGTGCATTAAAATTGCTACACAGTGGCGATAATCAAATCTTGTAACGAACCAATCGAAATAATTTCTCCTGCGCTGGCTCTCTGTGTGGAATTATATAGAGCTGCTATTACACACCCTTTTTGGTTTTGTTTTCAAAGGTGAATTTAATTTCAACTTTAATTATGTTATTCAAATTTAAATATAGTTTATTTTGTAAAATAGGTAAATATACTAACATTTTTCACGTTTTTTTAATATTAAAAAAATAAAAATACCTAGGTTAAATACATATTAAGTACTCGAAAAAACATTTTAAAAATCATATTTAGGCTTATACAAATTTAATAGAAAGATACACATGCATAAAAAAAAATAGATATAGGAATAAATAATATTATAAAGTATATTAGTACATAATGCAATAATACAACAAATAAATAAAAATATGCCTAACTCTGCCCATACCATTTTCTTTCAGACGAATTCTTCCAGAATGGATAAATTTAAACGTGGAAAGCCGCTTAAGTCACAAGCACGTCCAATGGTATTTAATGTGTACCTTTATTTCTTAAATGAAGCCAACGTTTTCAAAAGAGACCATGATGGTTATTAAAAAAAATCAGGACCGTGTTACAAAAGCTACAGGAATTTCATGACAAACTTTGAGTAATATCTTAAACGAAAAAAAACAGAATCAATCAATCAAATTTTCCACACCGAAAAAAGGAAAACCTAAAAGTAGATTTCAGCTGGGACTTGATGATTTCGACTACTGTGTTATTCGTAATATGATATACAATTTTCAGTTGACGCTCAAAGAACTCCCAACTGTAAATAATTTGTGAAAAAAGTTGATCGAAGCTATTAATTTCAAAGGCTGTGCAGAGACTTTAAGGCTGATCTTGAAAGAAATGGGGTTTAGGTTTCTGAAAACTGATAGTAACAGACGGTTACTTATGGAAAAGCATGATATACGTTTAAAAAGGATATATCTCAGAGAAATACAACAGCTGAGGAATTCTGGTAGAAACATAGTGTTTATGGACGAGTCATACGTGCATACATCACATGCTAAGGGTAAAACTTGGCAAGATAGAAGCAAAAAGGTATCCAACAACCCATTTCCAAAGGAGAGCGAGTAATTATTGTACACGCAGGCAATGAAAAAGGCTTCGTCCCAGGGGCTCTAATGTTACATAAATGTGTAACAGGTGATTGACAATTGACTCAGAAGGTGACTATCATAAAGAAATAAATGCGGAACGTTATCAAACTTGGCTAAGCAATCAATTGATTCCCAACTTGCCTCCTAATAGTGTGTTGGTAATTGACAACGCCCCATACCATAATAAGCTGTCTGTGAAACCACCAAACTCAAACACACCTAAACCACAAATGATAGCTTGGTTACAACAACACAACATTCCGCATGACCCAAAGAAACTGAAACCCGATTTGTATGAAATTATAAAAAGACAAAAAGAAAAATACACAGAATTTGCCATTGACCGTATAATCTTTTTTTTTTTTTTTTTTATTTTTATTTGTGATGGGTTTGCTCTTGACTCTAGTCTAGGTCAGAGGTGACAGAGACAAAGTCGACGATGGAGTGAGCTTACCCAGAAGAAGCCTGTTCACTCTCACTTTGAAGAGATTAGGGTTGTATACGTTCGGAAACACAGACGCAGGTAGTGAGTTCCACTCTTTTGCTGTGCGCATTATAAAAGACATTTGGAAGCGCTTAGTGCGAATTGGTGGAATAGCAACCAGGTAGGGATGGTAACTGGCAGTGCGTCTAGATGTCCGGTGGTAGAAGGGGGCCGGTGGAATGAGGTCGTGGAGTTCTCGGGCACACTCTCCGAAGTACAATCTGTAGAAGACCGACAAGCAGGCAACCTTGCGGCGATGAGCCAAGCAATGAAGCTTGGCATCCACCAGTTTTACGTCGCCAATGAGCCTCTTAGCTCTGCGTTCCACCGAGTCAAGCGCGGCCAGTTGGTACTTAGCTGATCCATCCCAAAGGTGGCTGCAATACTCCATGCAGGATCGGACTTGCGCTTTGTAAAGGGTTAAAAGCTGTCCAGGCGTAAAGTATCGCTTCACCCTATTTAGGATGCCCAGTTTCTTGGCCGCAGTTTGGGCCTTGTACTCGATGGTGGCGCCGAAGTTGAGACCAGATGTCAACTCCATGCCTAGGAGCTCAAGTCGATCAGTTACAGGAACAGATGTACCCCGAAAAGTAGGAGTTTGGGCGAAACGACTCTTTTTAGCGGAACATGGAGGAACATGGACATAAAATTATACGATTGCCACCATATCATCCCAATTTTAACCCTATTGAAAATATTTGGTCCCAAATAAAGCAACACGTAGCCAAAAAAATATTGCAATGACTGTCACGTCAGTTGACTGGCCTGTTGGTCTAGTGGTTAGTGGCCCTGACTGCTATGCCGGAGGTCGTGGGTTCGATTCCCACCCAGGACAAATGTTTGTGTGATAGCATGATCATTTGTTCTGTGTCTGGGTGTAATTTATCTATATATGTATGTATTTAGAAATATATAAGTATGTTTATCAGTTGTCTAGTACTCATAACACAAGCTCTGCTTAGCTTGAGGCTAGACGGCGTTGTGTGATAGTTGTGGAATATTATTATTATTATTATTATTATTATAGCTTTAAAAGATGTTATATTAGAAAAAATCAATAATAAACCAGAAGAATGGAAAAATGTTTGTAATCATGCTGTTAAATGAGAAGATGAATATAGAAAATTTGACCCGAGAATCGATAGTTTTTCCGATGAAATGATTATTTACACAGGTGATAGCAGTGTGGAAAGTGTAAATGAACAAGAGCATAATGAAAGTTCTGATGAATCTACGATGTCATGAATAGAGATCCTCCCTGATTCTGATTAAATTTTTTGTAATTGTAATATTATCCTGGAATGATCAGTGCTGTAAATACTTTTGAACTGAGATTTTAATGATTAGATTTCTAAGATTTTAATGTAAATCTGTGTTTGAAAACCATTTTTTCTTCTTCTAATATAAACCTTGTGTTATTTAAACCTTCTTTTCTTCCATCATTACACCAGCTTCAGTAAGACATTTGAAAAGTACTATACAGCAATATATAAGTAGCATATTCGCAATCGTGTGGTTTTCCTCGCTATTTACTTACATGGAATTATCGAATCAAATTTTGTTACTGATAAATCAATATTTATCTCTTTTAGCACAAAACACATAATTCTACTAAATTATGCATGAAGAAAATGCACTTAACCACTCTATATACATATCGTCTTTCGACGCTCGGAGAATACGACCGTTGCCGGACAGTGACGAAGATTTCTATGCGCATTATCACTTTGGGAGACCTGTATGTTTATTACAGTGTGAGCTATTTGCATATAGAAAGTTCGTGCCTATCAAACCTAAATCAAATCATTTTTATTTTAGGAATACACCCATATTAAATTTACACCAGATTACAAATTTCAAATTATTAATTAATTATAAATTATTAGAATTGTAATGTTTGAACTGAAATATTAATTACCATAATATATGAAGAAAAAATAAAGAATAAGAAAGAAAACTATATGAAGGAAAAAAATAAAGATTTTAATTCGGCTAAAAACAGTACACCGGATTAAGAATTTGAATTGTAAACTTCCACTTTCAATTTAAAATTAATCCATTCACTCTGACCCCTTAAAGCCTGTGCTATGGCTGGAAGACTGTGGCTTTATAACTTAATAAAAACTTTTTTCTAGGTAGCCGTAAGCGGTAGAAAAAGCTGGAAGTTTCATAGGATTAAAACCGTTTTTCAAAACTTTTCTTATTAACTCCTCAAACGGGGTTCTCAAAGGGGTTAAGTTATGTTCATAATATGGCCGTGTCTTAACCAACGCGCTAGTTGCGCGGGTATGCGTTCGTTCGTTTTGTTTGGCGAACACGAACGCGTGGTCGTGTCAACAGAGGGCGCCTTCAGGTTTTCCGAACAAATGAGTGACGTACTCGAAAGATTATTACGTATTTGCACAAACGCTCTTTTTTGGTTAGAACGCGAAGTACCTTACTAAAAAGTAGATCAATGTCAACTTTTTATGCAATAGAGTATGCTTTTTCTTTTTAAAATCTTTTTTAAAAAAAAAGGAATAAAAACTTCCTCTCTTTCCTTATTTTCCAAGAAAATACAGCAAACCGAACTTTGTTCTAACCGCAAAGTCCATCAAGTGAATCTCAGTCAAGTTCCAGTTAAATAAACAAAAATCCGACAAGTATCTGACTAGTTCTTTAGTAGTTTGATTAAAGATATCTTGACTTAGAAGTTAGGGTACTTACAAATAACTTCGGTCAGGACTTCCTTCTACAAATTACTGCAGGTGTAAGAGATATGCTAATTTTAAAGAAAACTTAATTACATTGCAAATTATAATCTTCTTAGAAACCTATCCTTTTCCCAACTATGCTGGTGTCAGTTTCCAGTCTTAACCAGTTCGTCACCCTAGTGCTTGGATGGTCAAACGACCATTTTTTTGGGTAAAATTACTTTTTATTGTATAACTGTAGAAAAAGACTGCTTCTACAGTTTTACGTAATTAAAAAGTCATTTTCCCAAAAACTGGTCAGTTATCTATTCAAGCACTAGGGCGACGAGATGCAGCTGAATACTAGTATTTTATATGGAGCAGCTGCCTATCTGACTCAGCAAAAAATAATAAATAATAATTCATGATTTGTTATGATGCCTATGACCCCGCCAGGGTTGCGGGTTGTTCGAAAGAGTTACCGTGGTCCTGGCACAGGCAACTGAAGGAACACCGGTGGGTTTTAGTCAGTAGAAGCCTGACACGCCCTCCTGCTCCACCTAGAGCGGGAGAAGTTATTTGATGAGATCCCATCCACAAAAAAAAGAAAAATAGGAAAAAAGGAACTCGAACTCGGTGACTCCTTCCTTCTACTGTCTTGCCTTTCCCACGTATTTTCTGAACCTTTCTATGATTCCACATAGTGTTCATAACAGACAAATTCTTCGCTACACATATCTCTAGTAACAACTTAGCCAGCGCTACACAAAGCCACTTTTCTGTTCCCACAAAATGACGTAACCCTTTGTTTTGTTTTAATCATGTCGATGTTTTATTATTGTTCAATTTTATCAGCCCAGTATGTTCCCACAAAACAGCGCTCGCATTAATAAATTGCTGTGCAGCTGTGCTATCCGTCGTTTAATACCACGCAGTGTAAAATTAATGTAACATTGTTAACCTGACTGCGATGTATTCGCGGATGAATGAACGACGATCATGTCAGTGTGTCTTGGAGTTTTGTGGGATGAATGTATGAAACAATATGATACTTATCTTTAGCTAATATAATTGGTAGATTGCATTTATATAAAATAAATAAAAATAACATTTTCATTCAACAAGACTTCATTGTGTACAAACTTAGTCAGTTTTATTGCACATACTTTACACGTAGTTTAAAAAGACAAGGCAAGACATTGAAAGTAAACTTCGTATACTGCGTTGCACGAATTTTTCCAAGTTTGTTCTTAAACAACAAAAATTAATAAAACAACTCTTTTTGTTTTATGATTTATTTATTTAATTAAAAGTTTTTGAACTGAATGGAAAGTTTCCTAAGCGATCTATCTTTGTAAAGCTCATCGCAAAAGAGCACAGAAAAGAGTTAGTAACAACTTTGCAGTGATGAAAAAGTTACGGAGTGGAAGATTGTTCTAGCGGTAATAATTACGAGACAGCCCCAGGCATTAAGGTTCGTTTGTGATGCTGTGCTTTTCTCTTTGCGATAGCTAGTTTTTATATTAATAAAATAACTGTTACTAACTTTGATGTTAGTAGCTAAGTTTTGTATTAGAAAATTACTAACTTAAAACTGAATATGTAGGTAGAGTACCTACCTAAGAAACGTACATCTCAAAACATGGTTGGTGCATTCCAGAGATTTTCCATTACAGCAAAGGATAAGCACCTGAGTTAAAATCTACCACTCATAATTACGTAGACCCAAAACAACTAACTATAGAATATAAATTCGCATGTTGTGGAGGTCAGATAAGCAGTCGCTCCATGTAAAATACTGGTATTCAGCTGCATCCGGTTAAACTGGAAGCCGACCTCAACATAGTTGGGAAAAGTCTAGGCAGATTGATTTGTTCCGATGTATGGGCATGCGATGCGGAGGAATGAGGAAAATGTCATGAGGAAAGATTTGAGTATGCATTTCGATAGCTATAAGAGTAGGGGAAAGACCAAAGAAACGATGGATGGATTGTGTGAAAGATTATATGGCTAGAAAGGGGTTGAAGTATGGAAAAAGGGACCCAAATAAATTGGGATAAGGGTAGGATAATTATTTTTTCCGGGTGAAAAACGAAACAGCAATGCGATAATTTTGTAACTCAAAAGAAAAAAAACTTGTGAATTAACTTCATTAGTCAATGCACCTAGCCTGTCCCAACTATGTTGAGGTCTACTTCCAGTCAAACGGGATACAGCTGAATACCAGTATTTTACATGGAGTGCCGTTACTGGGTAACACGATACCCTTTGGTAAGACTGGTTGTCAGAATTTTGGGCTTCTGCAACTACTCGTAAAGACTAAGATCTACGAACGACAGCCGGGACCTACGCCATTCAATACAACAGTAAATATTGAAAACCATATTCGGTCAAAGACTACAATATTGATTAAACTATTGAAGTTCCCCGAAATTTAATTTTAACGCGAATACGAGACATTGTTAAAATTTTCAATCGGATTCTTTTAGTTCTTTTAACTAGTTGGTACAGTCACGAACCGGGATTGTTGAGCCACTAGCTTATCATCTTAAGTTGGTTGTGTTACACGAATGTCGGCCGTTTTTCGTTGTTGAAATAATAGCCGCAGCCACACACAGACCGAATACGTTAAAAGTTCGTTCGGTTTGCTTGACAAGTCCGGTGGGTATTCGATAAACGTATCTATTTAGCTATGTACGTTTGTTCGCAATACAAACGACGTGTGAACGACGGTCTATGGGTGAATATTTGACCTTTTAACCGCCCGTCATTACCTTCCGCCAAAAGCGATTTCAGCAATTCCTGATTCTGGTCCTTAAGCAGATTCTGGGAATTGATGAAATATTTCATTAACGATATTCTCCTTCATCAACTTTTGGCGGAAGGTAATGACGGCGGTTAAAAGGTCAAATATTCACCCCTATACTCAATGCGCCACTACTTATTCGGTAACAATTATGCCTCAAAAACACGCATAGTCATGTATTGTACCTATGGACGCTACTACCTTTGGACATTGATTATAATAAAAAAAAACTGGCAGTACTAAAAATATAATATTGCAACACTGGTGGCATTTTTATTTTCTAGCAACACCAGTGAGTGGCGTGACGCTATCGGTGTTGTGTGCAGTGTGAGGCCATTTTGGAGATAGTCTTAAATGTCCATAGGTACAATACATGACCCTACAGTACAATGCCGTGTGAACCTAGCCTGAGGCGCTCCTCAGTACCGTTCGTGAGGAGAACGTTTCCGCTAAAGACGCTCCATTCAAGTCCGAAAACAATAAGCAGCACTCGACCGATAATTGAATACTTACCATAATAATATTTCTCTTTTATTATGTTGTTCGCGAAAATGAAAGTGAAAAGAATACGTACTCGACAACTCTTGGAACTGCCGTACCGAATATGACGAAGAATTGAATTAATTTGCCGTAGGGCTAGGGTTCAAGTTTTTTTTTTTTTATCATAGAATGAGCCTGTTTCTGGCTACTATCTCGCAATATCGAAAATACTCATCTATTTTATAGTTTTTTATGTATCACGAATAAAAAGTCCTTATGTCTTTTCCAAAAATAAATTCCTTTTTTAAAACATTTTTTTTTTTTCATTATTTCTCAGTAGCATCCCGGAATCTGGATTTGTGCCCGGTTGATGGCAATAAGGTCTTCGCCTTTTACGTGGGACTTAAACATGCTGGCGAATTGTGGGTGTATTAAATACACTTCTACCGGGTTAGGTAGTTTGGGGAGCGTGGCCAATTACTACAGCAATTACGTGATAATGAAAATTTGAAGAAAGAAGGCAGTGTACTTTTTAGATAGTCAAAGCAAATATCTCATATTTTTTTAGATAGACAAAGCAAAAATATGAGGTGGAGCAACGTTGAAAAAAAAAAAAAATATTCATCATAAGAACAGATAGGTACTTAAAAACCTCCCCACCCCACCTTCCATCTTGCGCCACATGCCACTGTCACTTGTACACGTGAGGACCTAATAGGCTGCGCATTGAACGGTATTAGCGTTCCTTCGTTTTAGGGTAAACAAAAAAGAATACCTATATATTATATGTGTTATTTTTGCCATCGACACGAAGAAGAAAAAAAGTCGAAACATTTTATTTGTGTCTAAATTTAAAAAAAAATGTCAATGTGAATTCCTAAAATACAGTTCAAAATTAAAGCATTCTTTTATTTACACTGGATAAATTTTTCAATTTACTGGGTAAATTACTCAATCGTCAGATAACTTTTATTTATGGAACAAATAAGGTGGTTTGACAGCTTTTGTATTAAAACAATATGTCAATCTGTCCATATTTATTCTTCAGATAAAAGTTATATGACTATTGAAAAATCAGCCCTAAGAATAACAAAGGCAAATTCGTCAATTCAAATTACATACTTTATTTCTCGTTTTAATTTCGATACCAGTTTGTGTTGCGGTCTAGCCTGCCAGTACATTCACATTGGTTTGTTATTTAGACGCCTATAAATATGCCAAAAAGTATTTAAGTATAGATAAATTAAGTCTATTTATTTTTATTTTTTGTGAATCGAAACTGAACCATTTGAAGGGTTCAGTCTGTGGTGTAAAGGTCATAGCACACATATCAACTCGGAAAGGGATCGTCACCGTAGCAACTCGAGCCGTGCAGTATTCTTTGTATGAAACTCTCTACTGCAACACACAGTAATCGGAATTGTAACGTAATCGACTCAACTCGGGACAAGCTCACGAACGAAGGCGATACCGGTGACGATCCCTTTCCAAGTTGATATGTGTGCTATGACCATAGACAGATTTATGATACGATGTCTAATAAAAAGTTTGGTCATGTCTTACAGGACCATGTCTGAATATCTGTTTGTAAAGCGAGAAGGTCCCGAATAGTTTCACGTAAGTACATACATAACACCACGCCTGTAATCCTCAAAGGGTTGGGCAGAGGTGTACATATAGTACACCCACATTTCGTCAGCTATGTTTAAATCTCATGTAATAGGGGGCGAGCCTATTGCCACTTTAACTTGCTCTATACATATTTAAAGAAAACCACTATACTTGTTCTGTAGACTGTATAATAAGATCAATATGTTATTATAATAAGAACAACTTCGACTATGTTTAACCACGTCTTATTAGGTCGACCGCTCACTGAGAACTCCCTGCGCGCCTTCCCCACCATTCGCTATTCAACGTCATGGCAGTTGGCTGTGTTGCCAATTAAATTCCAGAACATAGTATTATACAATAAATCATGACACATAAGACATTGTACAAGGTACTTTTCCGACTGTAAACTGCCAACAATATCAATCAAAATAAAAGTTCGAAAAGATGACGTGTAGGCAATGGAGTAACTAGGTAAAACAATTATTTTTCAAATAGTTTTAAGGTTTCGAAAATGTTTTTTAATTTTCGTTCCATCTGTGTATGAATAATGATCCTACTTACAAGTAAAATCAAAACTGTTTTACATAAACTGAACAAATTAGGTAAATAATAATAATAACCTGGGACATTGTTCACACACGGTCATCTGATCCCAAACTAAGCAGAGCTTGTACTATGGAAACCAGATAACTGATATACTACATATACTTCTTTTTTTTTTTTTGTAAATACATACTTATATGTATAGATAATTACACCCAGACTCAGAACAAACAGACATGTTCATGCACACAATTGTCCTGGATGGGAATCGAACCCACGACCTGCGGCATGGTAGGTGGTATCTTAACCAACCACGCCAACAGGCCTGTCAAATTCCATAGTAATATCATATCTATCCCTACAGGCTCACCTTTTTTTTAAAAAAAAAAAAAAAACGCTTCACAGCATTTCAAAAGAGGAAACTGTCACAATTCTGATTGGCGATTGCGTTGTTACTCGTACAATCGAAAATTCCAATCCAATTGAAATCAAATAGAATATTTATTGCGCTATTTTTATTGGTACGTTGTTTAGTGGAATCATACAGGGAATATTTATTTTGTGTAGAAAAAATTTTTTAGGCAATATATCCTGTGTAAACAATTGGAAACAACTATCTCAATCATTGTGCGCGTTTAAAATTATCGTGGACGTGGGTTCATGTCCATAAAATGTATGGAAGTACGTGCACGTTTACAACGTTATCGTGGAATAGCATCTCCATACAGAGTGGTGATAAGGATATCACATTAATTGAAACCATATACGATTTTAAACCTCCCAGCGTTGAAATTTTTCGTTGGTTATTAAAAAAAAAAAAATTTGCTGTTCCATACATTGTGACCGCGTAAGTATTGCATTTTTGTAGAAAACAGCACATTTTTTTTTAAACGACGAAAATTTTCAACGCAAGGGGTTCCAGAATCATGTATTGAATACGTAGTTTTAATTAATGTAAGCACCTAATCGCCACTCTGTATATTTCTATATAATTTACTTCCCTGTGTTATCGTAATGCCGTGACGTAGATGTCACGGGCACGATAATATCGTCACGATAGATGTTATAAAAGCGCACATGGGCTGCAGCATACCCTTTCTTCTATTTCACAGCTTTGTGGAAAACAAATACCATACTTAGGTACTTCACTCAATGCTAAACGTATCTCCCCTAATAACAGCCAACAGCACTCACCAAACAAACCGTTCTGATTATTGCAATTTCCTCTTTGATCATCCATTGAACCGGCCGAAGTCATTAGAAAGCCAATGTTCAATACGCTTCTAACAATAAAAAATTATCGTAATGATAATTTTTTATTGTTTAAAAAAATCTTAAAATGCGGGTAAATTAACGGATCTAAGAAATCGTATTGGGAATGTTCTTATTACAATAGAAACTTCTTCAATAATAAATTATGGTACTTGAAATTATATATTTTATTTAGAATTTATAAATAACCACCTTTTGCCCGTGGATTCGCTCGCGTGGAGTTCGGAAATTATCCCACGGAAACGTGCTAGCGGGATAAAAACTATCCTAATGTCCTATCTAAATGTTCTAATCCAGGTCATGGTGTACAGTCACGAGCACGAATATGTATACACTTAGGGAAATTCTAAAACCATTTTCTCGTGAAATAACGATAGCATTTTAGAGATGCCTACCTATTTCATAATTCTATGTATTCCAAAACGCTATGTTCGTAAAAACATACAATAATAATCAATACAGTAGAAGAAAATCAGTTTTAAAACTGGCTAAGGGTATACATATTATTGCTCGTGACTGTACCTATGTGCCAAATTTCATCCAAATCCGATTAGCCGTTTTAGCGTGAAAGCGTAATTTTCGCATTTATAATATTAGTTAGGATGATTAGTGAGCCTTACCGTTGATAAAACACCTACAGGTAGGTGCTATAGGTGTTTAAGTATGGCAAGTAAAAGAAGAAGCATATTTTTGAAGGAGTGTAGCACCAACTCATGAAAATTAACAAATTTTACTATTGGACCAATTTGGAAAAAATCTGCTGTTCTATACAGAAATATGCACGAACAAAATGTGTATAATATGTTTGTTTTTTTTTTTTTTTTATATATATTTAAAGCATTTATTTCAACCATTTACAGGCACTTCTGATTTCTGAAAACACATTTTACCATCCATACTAATATCTCTGTCTGTCTGTTACCTTTTTTACAACTAAACCGATCGGTATGAAAATTTGACAGACTGGTACATACCTAGAGGAGGACACAGACTACTTTTATCTTGAATATTTGGAATAAAAAATATAATAAAAAACAAAGTAGACGCAGACGAAGTCGCGGGCAACAGGTAATATTAAAAGATCTTGCTGCGTTGAACAATTTAACGCCCACATTTCCACGTGTTTGCAATTTTAACCTTTTATTTTTAACCTTGAAATGAAACCGGAGTAGCACGGAATTATAAACTTTCATTTTAATAATTTGCACATTATTTTAAACGTGGAATGTAGTCGACATCGCTTCACCACTTTCACTAAGGTTGAAAATATTCTTTTAAAAAGAAAAGAAAGAAAACACAACAGACAATTGAAACTTGTCGTTTAATGACGTGCAAGTGAAATTCAACCTTAGTGCTCATATATACGAGAGGCACAAGCCGACGGCAGCCGTCGACGCATCTACGGCTGACGCCGACTAGTGTCGACGGCTGCCGTTGCCTCTGCCGTTGGCAACAGCAGGTTGCGGCTCATGTATATAAGCACTTAGGTAATACTCGTACATCCGTCGCTCTACAATATTATGTCAATGTTACCCACTGCATCATTAATCAGTTTGGTAACAATTGAGCAGCGGAATTGAACGATTGATTGAAGTTTTAAATACGAGGCTTTTGGATACCATGTATTAGTGTGTATTTTGTATTTTTAACCGATGTCAAAAAATGAGTAGGTTCTCAGATCGTCGGAATCTTTTATTTTTATTTTTTTGTGTATGTTCTCCGATTACTCGAAGACGGCTGAACTGACTTGGAAAATTCTTTTTTTTTTTTGTTTTTATAGTTGGTCCCATTGGCATCTGATGATGGGATCCTCTTCAAATATTATAGGCACACCTATAGCGATTTGGGTATTTTTTATAGTAACTTGTGCATGTGTTCTTGGAATGCACCATTTCGTCAAGTGGAACTGATGATTCATCATCAGTTCCACTTGACGATCACAGATGGCCACCGGAAAACTACTCCATAATAAGTATATCACTGGTTGCGATTCGATTAGGTACTTTATTAATGGTTGCTAAGTAATTTATGCTCGTCACAATGCTTATGGTGATGTGGAGTTTTCCTGGTACTTACCAGGAGAACTCCTCAACAATTAACGTCCCTGCATCGGGAAAAGCAATACATATTTTGTAAAAGGTGATGAGCAGTTGACTTTAGAATATTGCAACTTAGATAAATTACAAACTGACCCATTGAAAAGTGAAAAATAAAAAACTTCTTCCAAAAAACAACACCGACTTCCGAAATTACAGTTATTATTCACTTTGAAGTGTTATTTTGGAAGTCGGTTGTGTTTTTTGGGAAAATGTTTTTTTTATGTGCGTCTTGTTTGTGCAGAATAAACAAATTTTCTTTTTTTTATTTTGTTTTTATTCAATTAATTTAATGTGGCTTCAATATCAGAGAACGTTAATAAATAATATGTATGCATAATTAAGTGTTATTAGTTTAAATTACGACCATTTTAAGGAAACGTAGTCAACCGTATTTATCGCTTAGTATCAGAGGGGAAATTTTCGTATTTGTAAGACCGATTGCATTCTTATCTCCCCGGTTTCTCGATGGCTATTTAAATCTAAAATTAACTAATCATTTGTTAAATCTCTTGGAAGTCGAAAACGAGTTGCGCGAACGTTAATTAGGTACTTTGATTTAAATCTTTGATCACCTCACGCAACAATCAAATTAGTACAAAAATCCCGTATTAATTCGAAATTTGGGTTTCTGAATAACGATTAAGCTTGAATGTCATGTCAAGCCGCTGTCAAATGTCGTGTTAGCTAATCTGTCGAGCTTGGGCAATTATCTTTGCGTTCCCTGTGTTTTTATATATTATAAAACAAAGTCCCCCGCCGCGTCTTTCTGTCTGTATGTTTGCCATGATCTGAAAAACTCACACACAGAACAGATTTTCATACTGTTTTCATCTTTCAACAGTGATTCCTAAGGAAGGTATAGGTGTATAATTCGTTAAGGTTTCGTGTAAATTGGTTGAAATATGACGATGATTTTAAATATATAGTAAAAAATCAAGCCGTCTGGAAGCTTTCATCGAAAACGCTGCCTAATCCGTTTGAGATATAACAAAGTTTTTCCTCTTTTATAGATGTACAAAAAAGTTCGCGATGGTACCTATATGTCTATCTTTTGGGGATAGCTTACTTACTATACACATACTAACTTCTAAAAAAATGATCACATATATCATGTGGTATTTGCAAAAGCTATTTTTTTTTATTTGTGATGGGTTTGCTCTTAACTCTAGTCTAGGTCAGAGGTGACAGAGACAAAGTCGACGATGGAGTGAGCTTACCCAGAAGAAGCCAGTTCACTCTCACTTTCAAGAGATTAGGGTTGTATGCATTCGGAAACACAGACGCAGATAGTGAGTTCCACTCCTTTGCTGTGCGCATTATAAAAGAAATTTGGAAGCGCTTAGTGCGTAATTGGTAGAATAGCAACCAGGTAGGGATGGTAACTGGCAGTGCGTCTAGATGTCCGATGGTAGAAGGGGACCGGTGGAATGACGGATACAGTATTATCATTATCAAATAAAATATGTTAGTTACCTTAAGCATTTCATACACAGTATACTTGCCCTTTACATCATATTTTCATTAGGTATTGTAAATTAAAAACTACGCACAAGAAAATAAATTTAAGCTGTTTCGCAACAAAACGCGACGCGACGACGTCGCTCGCTTGATGCAGCCACGCCATTATAAGCCGAGCGATAAAGCACATGATTCCCTATAATTAAAAATAATCCAAGTACAAACAATCACACAATAATAATTATGTAACATGGTAATATCACAGTCTATAAATCAACCAGTAGTCCAACGAAGACGTCTAGACAGGGCAATCGTGCGGGGCGTGAGGGGCCAAACGGGGGAAGGGCGCTCCCGAACTGCATACGCTACCGTATTAGTAGTTCGGGAGACAACTTTCAGGGCTATCGTGTGCCAATTTATTATTGTTTTAATTTATTTATAATAATTAATAGTGCATACGATGTATGTTGTGAAAGATTGCAAGTCGACATCTTACATCAATAAAGAACTGCGATTTCATCAATTTCAATTTAACACTAAACCATGTTCATGCTTCCCAATATTTTTTTGATAAAATTATTTATTAGGCTGAGGATTTTTACATAATTAAGTTCAACAACAGAAATTTCAAATCCAGTAAATCTAGAAACCGAAAATATTTCTACAGTTACAGTTTCTTAGATGAGCGGCTGGTTCACAAAAAAAATGATATTTTTGATAATTGTAAATTATTGTTTATAATAATAATAATGTTGAAGACGATGTTGATTGTTGATCTAAAATAAATAAATAAATTAATTAATATTGTTTACTTGAGACAATCCTAGCTGTTGCGACAATGCCAACACGTTGTCGGCATTTTCCACGAGATCAAAGGCGTCGTCCTACTGTATCTTTTTATACTGTGGTAATATGTTACATTTAAATTTAATTCATACGCGACGCAACAAGATTATGCAAAAAATACAGGCATATAAGCTCTAGATACTCCCCGTGCGTAGCCGGAGCGTGTCGCTAGTAATTAATAAAACAACTTCTGCTACCCATAACGGACTCAAGATTGATTGCTTTTCTACTTAAGATTTGATAACCGGACAGTTATATTTCCTACAAACAAACGGAACCGTGAGGTACTTACGAAGCACAACAACTGTTTTCTTCATTACTCTTTTGTGATTTAAATATGCTGCCTGAAGCTGTTTTTGAGTCCGAGGTAACTCTGTTGAAGCATTGTATGATGCTGTTATTTTTCCCAAACTTCGTCTTTTTTTAACGATGTTTATTGCATTGGTACATTTATTTTCAATATTAGATTTATATCTGAAAAAAATAGTCATCGAAAGTAGAAAACTTTATAGGTATTTAACAATAAACGTTCTCTTCTTCTCTAAAATAGTACTCAAAAGTGTACATTTCTCGCATTCTGTGTAGTTTTCCTTCTTGATGTCGATGCCATAATTAAATGAAAGACACTTTAAACAATTTTTAAACTTATAACTTTAGTTATCTCAAACATTCAATACTTTCAACAAATTGCGGCCTTTAGAAATGTCAACAGTGTCAACTTGACATTAAATTGAACGAACTATTTATCAAAATGAATGAAGAATACGATGTTGCCATACATATAACCTATATTCTTTAATCAGTTGACATTGATCGTTGATTAATTAATTTTATCGTAATCGCCAATTTCGCAACCCAATTTGATTTAACTGTTCTGTTAATTTAACAGGTTTGTTAGTTGGTTATAGATTTGAATAGCCATCAAGAAATCGGGCGTCAATCTATAAAGTTGACAAATGTTTGTCAATGATTGTCGCTTAAGATGAGATTGCGGCTAGATTTAGAACTTTTTCAACTAAGAGACTTGACTACGAGAATTGGCCTGAATTGAATTCTTCGCAATCAAAATTAGTTAAAAAAAAATAGCATGTATAAAAACAACAACAACAGTTATTCATACAAAAAACTTTTTAGCAAAAAATAAAACCGACTTCTAAAACAAAACACTACAAAGTAAAAAATAACTTTAATTTCGGAAGTCGGTGTCTTTCGTTTTGTATTTTCGTTTTTTGCCACCGACTTCCGAAATTAAAGTTATTTTTCACTTTGTAGTGTTTTGTTTTAGAAGTCGGTTTTATTTTTTGCTAAAAAGTTTTTATTTTTCACTTTTTAGTTGTGGAACCTACCCCACACAAAATCGAATACATAATTGAGCACAATAATTGTAGATATAGCCATGTAAATAACAGTGATAGGAAGTTATTAAAACATCATCACATCATCCATATAAAATAAGTGGGAAATATACGCATTATTGAAGCTAACTCAAAAACTCCCCAAGCAAAGTTAATAAAATTTATATGGGACCACCTCGGAGGTATACCCTTTTAAACAAAAAAATAATTTTCCAAATCGGTCCATCCGTCTTTGAGTAATCGCGTAACAAACATACAAAAAAAAAATACAAAAAAAAAAATACAGACGAATTGAGAACCTCCTCCTTTTGGAAGTCGGTTAAAAAGATGCTGTTAATTCTTTGATACAGTTTGTGATTAGGTGATTACATTAGGTCATTACATTTTGTGATTATTATCTAGGTCGCATAAAAGTCACTGGGGTGTGCCCCAGTGAGTTTTTTTTATTCCCAAGACATTTTTTTTATTCCCAGTATTGTAAAAGTTAATATGAAAAGATAGATGGAATACGAATATCCGACTATATATAATAGACTCGTTCGACAGAAAATGGAAATATGTAATAAAGACACAACGTATCTACGTACATACCTTTTTTTTTTTTTGTGGATGGGAAATCATCAAATAACTTCTGCCGCTCTGGGTGGAGCGGGAGGGCGTGTCAGACTACTACTGACTAAAATCCACCCGTGTTCCTTCAGTTGCCTGTGCCAGGGCCACGGTAACTCTTTCGAACAACATACCTACAGTGTTTCTACGGGAGTGTTTTCGAGCAATAATGCGGAAGGTCGGGATTGTAAATGCTTATATTAGCTCATTTTACCTACCTAATTACTTCATTATTAAAACCATTCGATAATAGTACCCTAGTCCAGTCGTAGCAGTAGTACCAGTCTAGTGGTAGCAGTAATCTAGTCTTAACCTAAGTTAGATTACAATAATAATATATATTTTTAAAGCCGTAATTTTTACGATTTTGTTACTTATGCGAACATAATTATGTAAGTGGCAGCTGTTTTTTTGCCATTTCTCTTAGTAAAAGTTGTTCATAATGATGAATACAATTACCTTTTTCAGTTAATTCAATTACAACTTGTATGTGTGATTACGTAATATCACAGAAAAAGTATTTCTTTTCATTCCTCAGGCCAATCTAAAACCAATCTGTAACACGATGTGGGTTAATTTGGGTAAATTGACATGCTTTCGGTTCCTAACCATCAAAAGTTTCACTTTTCCTAATGGTGATAGTGTAGTTACTAATAGTTGCTAATAGTGTAGTATTATATTAATAAAATAAGGATAGGGAAGCATGGTCTGAATATTGGCTTAGGAATTTGAAGAAGTAAACTTAACAAATGAAAATCCCGACTGCCTAAAAATGAACTTTAAAAAGATGGAAACAAGATGTCATAATCCCATGCAGTCGGAGGCAATAAATAGGTCTTTATTGTTAAAAGATGCCTCCCTTGTTTCCATCTTTTTTAAAGATCACTCTTAGGCAGTCAGGTTTTTGATGTTTTAAATTTACTATTTTTATTTTACACTTTTTATTTAAGATTACTTTTACTATACATACATACATAAACTCATACCTTCTCCCATGGGGTAGGCAGAAACTACAGAACGCGAACTGCTACGATCGTTACATACTCCTATTGCCTCGTTTACGTTCATACACGCACGCCGGTTGCGAGTTCTACGCACCTGACCTTTCTGAAAAACATCACCAATAAGGTCACTATAATGATGTCTTCCTAGAGCGTCCCCTCTCGGCGTTACCACTCACATCTGCCTTGTAAATACCTTTAGTAAGTCGCCTTTTATTCATCCTCTCAACATGACCAAACCATCTAAGCAGACTCTTTTCAATTTTTGTCACTAAAGCTTTTTTTATACTTATCACGTCATTCCTCAGCCTATCATTTATAGTCATACCACTCATGCTTCGCAAGGAACACGTTTCCAGAGCATTTACTCTCCTTTCATGCTTCTTTTGCCACACCCAACATTCACTTCTATACATAAGCGTAGGCACCAGCACACCGTTGTGAAGCCAGTCTAGCCTTTTTGGACATCAACTAGTTGGTCACAATCGAATGTACACTATTCACTTTATTTCCCGCATTTACTCTCATTTCCACATCTTCATCAATCTTTCCATCCCTTGTAAACTGACTCCAAATATACAAACTCACTTGCTCTTCTATTTTTATTACCTCACTGTAATAAGTAACGCTTTAGGTAACGATCGTTAAAATTATCTATCAAAGCAAAAGAATTCTCGGTGTGTCACTCGATTATAAGAATTGTATATTGAACTAGCTTTTGTCCGCGGCTTCACTCTCGTTAATTTAGAGTAGTAGTTTAGGGCCTGAAAAGGACAAAAAAAAAACCACTTTACGACTCACAAAATGTATTAGGTACTTAAAAATAAAAAAATAAAGTTTCTATAATAATATATTATTATAGAAACTTTAGTAGTGTGTTAAGAATCCAATCATGATTCGAAAGACACGTGGCGCCATCTATCATCATACTAACGTTATTGTTGTTTTCCTCGGGTACAGTACTTTTTTCCCTATGTCTGTTTCTGTACACCTGACAACATAATATACAAAATTTCACGATGATCGGTTCAGTGGTTTAAGCGTGAAAAGGTAACAAATAAATGAACAAACTTATTTCGCATTTATAATATTAGTAAGGATTATATTATAATAATTATTTTGCACGTTAATAAGTTCTTACGATTCTGTAAGAACTTTATCATAGCTTTAATAAAAGTTTTTAAAATTTATGTGAGGATGGTTGCTAACCAAATTTAAATAGTTATAAATCCTAAATGGTCACTTAAAATAAAATTAAAAAAAATGATTAGAGAAACCTAAATGTAGGGGGAGGCAATGAAGAAACCAAGAGAAAGATAGATTTTTGAAATGCCGCGGACGAGGAGGGTGCGTGCTTCTTTGATAACATGGACGACTACTCGCGGATCGGCTCGTGTCGCGCGCCCGTGCTCCCCTGCCCCGCGCCCACCTGCTCCAGCCTCCGCATCCTTACAAGCTCCTCGAACGTACATTATAAAATTTATTATTAGTTTATATAAATGTGTATATGTGAAAACATGAAAACAATGTACAGACGCCAGCACATCAAGCTACTACAATCTGTCAGATTTCTTTAATAGATTTTCGACTTTATTGCTAAAGCATTAGGTTCAATGTTGATTGGGAAAATCTGACAGTTTCGGGTAGCTTGACCTGCTGGCGTCTGTACATAGGTTCGCACGGTTAACACTAAAGATTATTAAAGACCTATTCAACGATACCCCACTGGGCATATTTCGTCAACTTTCATTTATTTTTCATTTTTCACAGTATGGCATCTGGTTGTCGCCATATTAAATTTGAAGACAAATCGATTGACGAAAAAAATCATCAATATTGGCCCACGCGTTTGGTCTCTAAGTGTACGGCCTGAGTGCACGCTCGACTCGAGCGTCGGGCGGAGCGGGGCGTGCGACGTTCGTGTTAAATACATATACAAACAAACACTCGCGAGTGTCCTCAGTGACGGTCGAGCGGCGCTCGTTGAACGCTCTTTGCCGCTTGCACGCAACGCTGAACGCCACGCTGGACGCTTTTTCACTCGGGCCGTACACTTAAGCGCCGCAAAGGAACAAACAAACATACATACATGATACATACATACATTCATACATAGATACATACATATACAAGATGTAACAAAAACCCTTTGTTCCTTTTAACACACGATTGTACTCATGATAAACAAACAACTTTTACTATTGGACCAAACCGGACTTCACAAAAAAGAAATCGGCTGTCCCATACATTCATGTTCGCATAATTTATCAAAATGTAGGGTGCACCTGATTTTTTTTTTGCGATTTCAGGGTTGAAAGTGAAAAGTTGATTGTTATCATTAGTACAATCATGTCTTAAAAGGAACAACAGGGTTTTTGTTACATATTGTATAGGCTGATAAACACATTAACCTCCTTTGCGTCGCGTAGTCGGGTAAAAAGCAAAAAATGCCATAAAGGAATTTCGGAAAAAAATATATAGAGCTACCTACACTCAATAGAACCTACTTTACACTTACTTAAAACTTTCAGAAACAAAATAAAGGCGCTGTCAAAGTCAATTTTTTCAACAGTCAACACATCGTCGTTTGTACGTTCCTAGTAAATACTTGTATGTTTTATATGTAACTCTAGAGGAGAGCAGAGGGCCTAGACAAAATACTTTTCCATCAGCAAAAATCAAAAATGTATGAGACTGACAAAAGCTAGCGAAAAGTTTATGTCAATTCTGAAGATCGACGTAGAAATTAAATACGAAATGCTTTTTCTTCCTTTTTTGTTTAGATCGCTTGGTGTGGAAATGACGTGTCCTACAAACTTCAGCTTGCCCAGTCACTCTTTTATTTATAAATGGATACCTGAATTTAAACAAAGACCATTATATCGAGTGGTTCCCGACGTCCATCTAACCCTTTCTGGCGTGTAATTTAACAGGCGAATAATGTTTTCGAATTTTTTATTTTGTTAAAGTATTTGACCTACTAAAGTATTCCAGATAAGAAAGGATTATACATGTTTGATGGAAAATTATTCAACGGGTAGATGGCGTGACGTATAAATAGTATGAATTATCCAGCCGTTTGAAATGGTCTCGTTCTCGTTCATAAAAAAGGAAGAGTACTCTGAACTTAAGTGTTACCCTAAATGCTCATGAATTTATATCGAGGGTTCAGGGCCTATTTGTATTAAGGCGAAAGCGTAAGGTAATCCTATTGATGACTATTTCATGAAATCTTGACATTTGTGGATTATACTAACTTAAGAAGTTGGATTACTAATTGTAATGATTATATGATAATTCTGCAAACACATATTTGTTACGGTCGCGAATCATACTTTATTTAACATACAACTTAATATTGACTTGTAAATTGCAAAAAACGTTAGAAAATTTGAATTTTGCGGGCTACCTTGACGCTTCCCGTTTAAGCGACAAATTCGGAACTTTATAGGAGAGCGTTTGAAAGTTTTATTATTCGAAAAAAAAGAGCATTGTAAAAACGTATCAATATTTTTTACGAAAATGTGACGGCGGTTAAGAATCAATAGTGTCTATCTCAATTGTTGAATATAACTCAATATCGGCCAGGATTTCGATATTGAGTTATATTTTCTTAATAAAAATAGCCCGTGAACCCTCAATATAACGAATTAGGTACTCCCGTTTATCGGCTCTATACTTAACCTAACCTAACCTTGGACCTGAATACAAAAGCTTTCAGCCGTTTCAATTAAATACGGTAAGCTATTGATTTATGAAAATAATATCCGTTCGTAGTATTTGTAACCTACAAAAAAGTTACTGATGATCATATGAGCACAGCTATGAGTTAGTTGACACAATCGGCTCGAGCGAATGTCTTCCCATCTCACGCGGATTTGCTTCAGTTTGGCCAGAGCTTGAAAGGTCTGTCGAATTGGCAATAATTTGAACTAAATAAGTGTCAAACATGTGTCAGTGATGTTTAGTTTGTGGAAATAATATTTATAAAGCTACTCACTTTGTTTGAAATTCATCGACGAGTCGATCGTCGAAAATAAAGGTTTAATCACGTCTGAGGACGTCAATCAAACTGAGTAAATACTAGAGAGGTCTTAAGAAAACTTTGAACATGTGATCAAAGTTGTTATTCAAAAATTATTTGTATGTTAATTTTTGTATATAGCTATCTTGAGAATTTCGTTGGACGGAGACCTAGATGACTGATGATCTCACCTACCTGATGGTGGAATCTGAAGGCGGGTATAGGATCTCAGTCACGGCACTATGTAGAACCATCGTGTTTTTACTTATTTGAATAGAATACAGCGTGAAATTTTAATGGTTGTTTTCCTGCGGCAGAACGATTTGCACTCAGTAGAGCTACCATGCTATTCATGGAGTTAAATTTTAAAAATAAAAATGTTTTTGTTTTCAAATAATTATAAAAATATGATCTCAACTCGAAAGCGTGAGTATCAATAGTAACTCACGTGCGCCCGCTCGCTACCTACCTTCTTTGAAGATAGCACGCGGTGGCGCGGTACAAAGTGATGAGCGATTCACGCACGCACCCCCCGCCGACGCGACGGCTCTCTCACTCAGTTGTTCCGTGTCCCCGCTACCGTCGCGCGTCACACGCGCAGTGCCAGTGCGTTATCGTAATTTATAAAAATAGATCGCCATTACAGTTTTTCAAATTTGGAGTACGTCGCTATGGTGCAACTGTACGCTAGGGCTAATTATAACTCCCACGCTGCCCGGAGACTTTACGCGGAGCTGCATCACCTGGAGTCGCTCCGTTTTCGCGGGATTATGAACCGGTCAATGTCAATGTCACCTTATTCAAATTAAAAGACATCTATTAAAACGTGCTCGATTGTGTGTTGAACGCAGTGGCTTGCACTTCGAACAATTACTCCGATACCGTGAAGTGTGACTCGTATCTTTGTAAATAACAAAAGTGGGTTAGTTAGTTAAAATCATTGTAAATAAGTTGATTCCAATTTTTTAAATACGCCGTAAATACTTACTTCATTGTCCAATTATTCAGAAAATTATTTTATGTAAGTTATTCATAAACTTGTTTCTTAGTTTCGTGTTCAGAAAGTTGTAAGTAAAAAAAACTGGCCAAGTGCGAGTCGGACTCGCACACGAAGGGTTCCGTACCACAAGGCAAAAACGCCAAAAAACACGTTTGTTGTATGGGAACCCCCTTTAAATATTTATTTTAATTTTATTACTAGTATTTCTTGTTATATCGGCAACAGAAATACATAATTTGTGAAAAACTTTTAGATAAGTACCTACCTATTGTGTTTCGATAGCAAAAGAGTACGTAGTATAATATCAGCTGTAGGTAGCGCAAGGCTCAAAGTCACGCGCAGTCGTCCGTTTGCGCTGTAGCTATACTATTGGTTCGAGATCGCGTTCGAGTTTTGTTTTTCACAAAAGTAAATCTGCCATTTTTTAATACTTTATTTTTATTTTTTTATAAATCGATTGTACTATCAAGACAAAATCATTTCGCTTCGGGAAAACAACCATTAAAATTTCACGCTGTATAAGTAAAGGAATATAAATGTTGAAAGCTAGGTCATCCTAACTATTTCCATTACTGAGGACCAATAAGCACTTACTTGGTCATCATCAGACCTTCAGAAAGTATCATTTAGTAGCACCCGTGCTCAATTAGATAAATGTTGAAAGCTAGGTCATCCTAACTATTTCCGTAATTGAGAACCGATAAGCACTTATCTGGTCATTATCAGACCTTCAGAAAGTGTCATGTAGTAGCATCCGTGCTCAATTAGACAAATGTTGAAAGCTAGGTCATCCTAACTATTTCCATTACTCAGGACCAATAAGCACTTACCTGGTCATCATCAGACCTTCAGAAAGTATCATTTAGTAGCAACCGTGCTTAATTATATAAGTGTTGAAAGCTGGGTCATCCTAACTATTTCCTTTAACGAGGACCAATAAGCACTTACCTGGTCATCATCAGATCTTCAGAAAGTATCATGTAGTAGCTCCCGTGCTTAATTAGATAAGTGTTGAAAGCTGGGTCATCCTAACTATTTCCATTACTGAGGACCAATAAGCACTTACGTGGTCATCATCAGACCTTCAGAAAGTATCATGTAGTTGCAACCGTGCTCAATAAATGTTAAAAGCTATTTCCGTTACTGAGAACCTTGTTTTAAAATGTTTTCCCTTTGACACCACACCCGTAGCTCGTATCAATAAGCCAGGCCGTCACACTTAGGTACACGTAATAACACGTATTAGTCCATTATCTTGTAAACTACTGAACCGATTTTGATGAAACTTTCACTGTGCCCTAAGTTGAAGTAAATGTAAGCCAACAAAAAAAGAATAGTCACGACCCGAATAATAGTTTCGGAGAAATGCGTGGACAAACATACATACATACAAACATACATCTATAAAATTTTGTATATTTGTTTGGAAGTCCTAATAGATCACCATATGTAAATATCTCGCAGTTCCAATAATATTACATACATACGTATCGAATTATATCTCCTTTTTTTGAAGTCGTTAATAGAGTATTTAATAGGACTTTTTTGTTACGACCTAAAGCACTCGCTCAGTATTTGATTGACGACAAAGATCTGATGGGACCTTTGTTTTCAGGGATCGATTATATTCATTAGATTCAGACAATAAGATTTTTTTTGTAATAGTATTTCTACAAATTTAGTATCAATTTGAAACTTACCCATTTAGACTGATTATGTGCATATTCGTTACTCATTGAAGTCAATTTCAACAGTAAAATATATTTTGTAAGTAGAGTTCTCAGGTATCCAGGCATAGTAAATCATTTTTAACTGACGAAAAAAGAAGGAGCAGTTTCTCAATTCGACACGTATATATATATATATGTTGTAAATAGTCATTCATATATACAAACTGATCGTGTTAACAGAGAATAATCTACAAATCGATGGATTCGGGCCGCTGGTATTAAACCCAACCACAAACTCTTTTACTAAAGAGCTATAGTGTTATTTCAGGCCCTACGTATATAAAATAATGAACCTAGTAATTATAGGCGTAGATCTAACTGAGAAAATGGAAGACTTAGGTAATATTATTACCCCAGCACAGTGAAAGCTTTTGTAAAGGCTCCCACAAACAGGCGCGACGCGATAACGCGATGCGATTCTAGTAGAACAATTTCTATGAGAATTGTTCTACTAGAATCGCATACCTCCATCGTTTCGCGCCTGTCTACGGGGGTCATAAAGTAGCAATGTTGTCAAGCTGCTATGTATTTATTTTGGCATTTGAATATGAATAATAATAAGCACTACTAGATTAAGTTGATAAATATTTGTAGGTTTCTAAATAAACGCTTTGGAAGTAAATACTAGAAAAACTTAATTGTAGTTTCTTTTACGCTGGTATTTTTCAATTTGGTACGGTTACGTAAATTAATTGTTGATAAAATTGACACAATTGGCCGTACTTAATATATAATTTATATATAATTAATAACAGTTGTGATTTTAATATACGATTGGATCTTGGAACAATCTTACACCTCTACTGAGATGTATATTATAAACAAATAAAATCAACTTACACACTGCACAAGCACCGTTACACGCATAAACACACCCTTATACATACACTCCCACACACACACATAATACAGAACAGCAGCATAAACGGAAATTATACTAAGTTTTAGGTATCATTTATATTCAAAGATCTGAAAGAATTGATTTTAGTTTTCCTTAGTAATTTGGGACCAACGCTACGCCTTATTGTAATAATTGTTATGTTGAAATAAACAATGTTTTAGTTTTTTAAGAGCAAACCCATATCAAATAAAAATAAATCAATTCCCTGACGTTACATCAACTTATTTCTTTCTAGTAAATTTAATGAACTTTTTACGTGAAATAGAGCCCAGTCTCTATCCTAACCTTGAGCCTACACGTGTCTGGGTAAAAAATAGCCAACAAATAAATAATAGGTATCAGACTGGAATCCGAACTTGTCAGAATTGTTTAATCAAAGCCAACTTCAATAAATAAAATACGTACTTCTCTTCTTTCTACAGGCCACAAAGTTGTTTTATGGTACAGAATTTTGAAACATAGAATCATTAAAGACATTTTTTATTTAATTTTGTTTTAATAAAAAAATATATTTGAAAGAAAAAAGAACGACTGAACGGCCACAGTGAACACTGTATTCTTTTTTTTTTTTCTTTTACGGGCTAAATCACGGGTAATTTAAAATTACGGGTAACAACTAAATTAAAACTATTTAAAAGTTTAACAAAAAGGACGACGTCTTTAATAAATTTGCTAAAAAATACACCATAATATATTTTTAAAAAGGCCGGCATTTGAGCAGCACAGGACAATGAGTGGTTGCCTCCCCTTTTTAGAAAACTAACAGAGTTAAAATCTCTCTTTGCTTTTAATTTAAACATCAATACACGAAAATAAAATTGAAGTATCTATTTGTAATGTTAAAACAACAACTTTTTACTAAATGCATATGAAATTATATACGGTACTAATAACAAAAAAAAAAACAGTATTTAATTTTTTTTTGTCTGTCTGTTTATTTGTTCCCGTTGAAATGAATTGAAACATTGAACAATTAAATAATAACGTAGTATATATAAAATATGGGGAGCACACCGTTGACAGTACATAATATATCAGAGAGTGACAGATACGAAACAAACTATAATGTCAAAGTACAAAGAGATTGCATTCCAACTTAAATTCCAACAGTTCCAGCTAATCTGCGAAACGGCTGGACCAATTTTGATGGGAATTTCACTCGCAGATAGCTGATGTTACAAAAAGTAACATAGGCTGCTTTTATTTGATTAAAACAAAGAACTAGGGTGCCGCGCAAAAAAAAAATAAAAACCTAATTATATTCTCCAACCCAGAAAAAAACCATCGCTGAGTGGCAGCAAAAATACCTAACATATATGCTGGGGTCGCGTCGGTGCATTTCATTCATTCATTAATTCATGGCTGGACTTGTCTGCATAGATAATAATAATAATAATAATAAAATTAATTTATTTCAAATAAGTTACAGACGAGAAAACATGTAGTTGTTACAATTAGGTAAAAGATGGATTATTACACTGGTAGACATAAGAGTAAAGACAAGTAATACATAATTGCCTATGCTGTAATCTAGTAATAGTAGGTCTGTACATGAATTGGGTGAGCCCTGCCTCTTAAACTAGGGTGACCTGTATCTTAAGAGGCAGTGATCAGCTATAGGGTATCTTATAAAATAAACAAAACTTGTGAGGGGTGTCAGTTAGCCAATTAAGTGTTTTATAATATCTTACTTTTGTATGTACCTTGCTATATAGTATGTATTTTTTCCTAAAACATATTTATTATAAAAATTATAATATATATATAATATATATATATATATATATATATATATATATATATATATATATATATATATATATATAAATTAAATAGGAGAAGAAGGGAGTGCAACTCAAGAATGTTGGAGAGTGTGTGTGAATGTATGTAACTGACTGCACACCCATGTGTATATGGGTGGTGTAGGGTGTGGGTGAGTGTAATTATGAGTGTGCAGCGATAAATAGTTATTAATTATTAAGCAATGTACGTAAGTAGGGACTCTGTTTGTAAATAGTCTTGTTGAAGTAGCCATTCTGTCACCTTAGACTTTACTTGATATTTATTGAGGTCGCGGATGTTGAGGTCTTTGTGAGTTTTTTTGTAAATATACGCACTAAGTGTGTGGTATTGGTGTCTGGCGAACGACGTTTTATGCTGTGTGCCCGATATATAGATATTTCCAAAGTCTACTTGGTAGAAAGTCATAATGTTTAGGCCTCACGAAACCACTCCTATTAGAACGAAGTTAGTGGTAGGAGTAAACGGCTGAAGATGTGACGTCACGCTCTTGTCTTATGCGGCTGTGGACCCCCATGTTTTTAATACAAAAACATTTTTTTTACACTTGAAACTTGAGACCATAGTAGATGGCTCTGTATTTTTGTATTTTTTTTTTTTTGTATGACCATATAAAACTTACCTTTTATAAGAATTTTGGGGAGGTTATTATCGGCAGCAGAGGAAAACTATAAGCTTACAAAAAAAAAAAATGAAGTAGCGTGTTTCTTTTAGGATAGCTATAAGTAGGTACTGCGGAGACATCAACACCAGGGTGTTTCGAGCATAAAACCTCCTCGGTTATAAACTATAGACTAAAAGACAAACATTGAGGAGAAAACAATTGATTGATTTTGATGTGTCAGAGAGAGACGGCCCCGGGCCAAAAGGCTAGCTAGATAAATATTACTAAGTGTTATAAAATATTTTAGAGTTCTGCGTGAATAGTTTATTTATTTAGTATAGATCCCAAAAGAAGTAAAGGTCCCTCAGGCTTTTTGCAGTCCTATTGGTGTGATCCCATAAAACTATTGGTTTCTTATTTAATTAGCAATTATGTCATGTCGGCTCGACCCAGTAGGTAATTAATGTAGGTAATGAGTTTTCTAATCAAACATCATAGCGATATTAATGTGGGTTATTTCCATTTCCCTATGTAGATAAGGCATACCTATATCATACTCACCGATATAGTGTTACTTTCATGGTTTTATGATAAAAGCAAGAATATTATTATAGAGTTTGGGCAAATTCATGCCTTCCTTTCATTTGCAGTAGAGTAACTGTCCATTAGTAATTGGCCAAGCTATAGTAACTGGCCACTCATAAAAAAGAGATAGAAAAAATTCGTTGTGCTTGAGCTTGCTTCTTCTCCTTCTTTCTGAGTGGCCAGTTACTGTAGCGTGAACAGTGGCAGGTAATCTGAAAAGCTCAAAGCAGATGGCGCTGTTTTAGGGGTCATGCGAACTGTCAAACATTGGTTATTTCTTTGTAGCGCCGAAGTTTTCACCGAATTTATTTATTTTTCTTGAAATAAAAATGTCTCATTGTTGTGTTGTGCTCTTGAGCTCCTCAAGAAAGTCAGGACACAGGTTCCTAAGCGATGAACAGTTAAGAAAAAAGTGGATTATAGCCATTAAAAGTGACAAATACAAACCGACAAAAAATTCTGAACGTCTTTGTCAGGAACGTGTATGCGATTTTAAATAATTTGATACGATGCTGGATTAGATAGAAATTGATTTCATGGGTATCCTTTTAAGGGTCATTGTACAGACGCCAGCAGGTTAAGCTACCCGAAACACACACGAAAAAAAAAAATCAAATTTCCTTTGAGAAAGTTAGGGTGGAGTTCACAGACTTTTTAAACGACTGTTTAGATATTTAATCAGTTCTTTCCTTAAGAAATTTGACATAAACCAGCTGTTTAAATACCTAACCGGTGGTTTGCATGTTGGTGAACACAGGCCTTAGCTATCATGACCGCCAACCTCACTAGCGCCACCACGCGGGAGCAATGGCTGACATCCCTGCCATTACTATAGCAGTTTACCTACCTGTATAATTTTGGAAGAGGACGTTCTTCAGTTAAGATGATGTTCTATTATTATTCTTAATTTTTTCAATCTATATTCTCCTAGTACTGGACAAAGGTCTCCCCATAGCTTTGCACTGTTCCCCGTGCTGATGATATACATCATATTATTATAGTAAATTCTTACCGTATTTATGACGTGCAGTGGCGTCCAACACACGAAGAACTCCAAAATGATGACAAACAGCATTCGTATTACCTGAAAGGAAAATAGAATTAAATGTTTTTAATTTTACTGACGAAAAGTGGATACACTAGACATGCCTACTACACTGCCTACTACGCCTTGAAAATCAAACTCAAATGGCGCCCATTCCTTATATCAAAATCCTCAAAATCCTTCTATCTTTTCCTTATATCTCATTACCAAAATATTGAAGGGAATATACAAAAGAAACATTAAGAAATAGGTTAAAAAGCCTTCTTTTAGAGAAAGCCTAATAGCACTGACGATTTTTTGAAAATGATAAATTAATCTAATTTGTGTATTTACTTACTTTGCCATTGAATTGACAAATTTTATTAAATTCTATCATGAGTTGATGGAACTGTTTTGTAGGACATTTTTATTTTTAAATTGTAATCTGGATTGTTAATTAATTGAATAGTGGGTAAATTTATAATTATTTGATGTGGATGTAATAACCTACCTATTTATAATTGTACACCGTCAAGGCAAAATATAACTGAAATAATTTTATTGTAACATCTTGCATGTCATGTGTGTATACTCATGTTTTTTACAAATAAATAATATTTATCTCTATCTCTATTTTTATCAAAGCATTTATTTCAAAAAGGGCCGATTAGTTAGAATGTACGGTTCGTATACTTGCAGAGTGGCTGTTGTTCACGTTGAAGTGCGCAGAGAAAAGATCACTTAGTTCCCGGTAGGTTTTTATTACGTACCTATAATGTTCACAAGTAATACTGTTGACGATTCCTTTCTCTAATGTTAGTCACCGTGTAAAAGTAATAGCACTCGCTAATTTATTGAAATGTATAAATATTTATACTTAGTAATAAAATGACGCACGTCTATTTAATTGTAAGCGTACGGCCTGAGTGCACGCTCGACTCGAGCGTCCGGCGGGGCGGGGCGTGCGATGTTCGTGTTAAACATGTACAAACACTCGCGAGTGTCGTGAGTGATGGCCGAGCGGCGCTCGGTGAACGCTCTTCGCCGCTTGCACGCAACGCTGAACGCCCCGCTGGACACTTTTTCACTCGGGTCGTACACTAAGCCTCCGCGTCAGCAAGGTATGTACAGTTTAAGACTGTACATCTTGGCAAGTGTACGAACCGTACACAGAAAGATGTAGCTATAGATACCAAAGCGTAGTAGGTACCTACTGTGAGAAATTGAATCTCACGGGTCGTAGGAGGGATAATATATTTCTAATGATAAAGGATAAAGCCATAGGGTACTTGTACTTGAACGATTAACAGATTTTCCTTAAGATAAACACACACTGTCTAAGCCTATCATAATTATCTCGAATGAATTTTCCTACCTTCGAGGAATATAACGTCATTCGTTTTTATATTGCAGACAAAGCTGATACACGTAATTGCATATGTTTATAAAATCCCGATTTCCTCGAAAACTAATCAATCAATTTTGATATTTCTTTCACTAACGTTATTGCTTACAGGAAGGTTAAGCATATAATACATTAGGTTATTGTTAATAGAATTTTTTGAGTTATATTGTTTTAAATCGAAGAGCATGGAGTGGGTCGATTGTTTTGCACGTAAGTTTATTATGATCTGCTGTAAAAATTCATGTTTACAGACTGTGATTGGTTCACCAAACTAGGAACAACTATTCATCTAAGTTGACAGTATGGTAATTTGGCTTTCAAGATCCGCAAGTACTCTACTACATGTTTTCTTGATGGTTATTGGAGCGTAAGGCTAAACCGGGTTTTACACGTCGATTTTCTAGCCGCAGTTTGATCACGTAAATGTCAAATTGATCACGCTATAGGTAAATAGGTCTTCTTTACCTATGAAATTGCCGATTTGTCGCCGTGGCGCAAAGTATACATATTTCATTTTTCAATTAATGAGCAGGATATAATAATGGTCAAAGTACAAGAAAATTATTACACGACAAATCCATAGTCAACTCTAGAAGTGGTAACCACATCGCCGTCATCGTCACTCGAGTCTTGATCGGCAGCGGCCCATTTGCTGCAAGATATAAATTTTTTCTTGACAGCAGTTTGACGCGACGAGCCGTCGTCAGTTAACTCTTGCGGCACGTTCGAATAGCTCAGGAACTCCAGCACCGTGTCCAACGAAATCCCGGAACGCGTAAGTTTGAAGCCCGAGATAGCAATTACAGTCAAGCCATGAATGTATTTCAGCTCGAGAACCAGATTCTTCCACTTTTCCTTAGAGCACTTCAACGCATGTTTCTTGAACTCCACAAGTTGAATGGGAATTGTATTGTGTTTTTTTTTTTCTCTCAGTTATTTTGAATCATGGTCTGGCAGTTTGAGTAATTTATGCGGCCTACCCAAATGTGTTTTCTTTGGTATTATTCGTCGAATCGTTGAGCTCCTTAAGTTCTGAGTGGAGCTGCGCGATTACTGACAAATGCGTGCACTGACTGGACAGGTCCTCTCAATCTGTGTGGTCCTTGCCTCAAAAGAACATTTCAGCCATTTCATTTCATGGTCTTCACATGAACTGACTAAGATTATGTCTGGACTTTATAAGAGACTGTGACCTCTGAGTTTGTTTCAGCCTTTCTTCTCAGAGTAGTCAGATAGGAAACGCCGACCTCATCTAGTTTAAAAAAAACATGATTGAATTGTAAAAGTGTTTGTACAAACCTACTTACATAAATAAAAATCATTTATCATTTACGTTTGAGTATTCAGCGCCTTGATATTCCACACACCTGGAGAGATGATGCCTTTATTGTTTATCTTCTTCGCAGTCAAAATCTTCTCTCTCAGATTCTTCCACGCTTGAGCCGGATTTGTTATGCGAAATTTGTTGATGGCTTCGGTGAAAATATCCTTCGATGATATTGCTTTCAAATCGTGCACCAGTTTCTCTTCGAAGAAGGTCAATCGTTTTCTAGGTTCGTGCCACCAATAATCCGAAGATGAGACGAGTATCGTCAATCTGTGCTTAGCTTCCAAATGAGCCATGTTGAAAATCTTTTTACGCTCGCTTAAATCGTCGAAGGTGTTGACAAAAGTTCCGTATAAATTTGTGACCACGGCCAGACGAATGGGCATCTTGTATCAAAATTGGCAAAAATGCGTAGACTTTTTTGGAATCTTATTCAACTTAACGCGAATACCTTTGTGTCGGCGGCGTCTCTGAAGATCGGCAGAGATTCCCTGTTCATATTCAATTCTTCAATCACGTTGTCGATGTTCAACTTTTCTTCGTCGCAAACGAATCCTTTAATCGGCGCCGCTTGATACACGCTGCTGACAACATCTTTTTGCTTGTTCCAGCTTCGAGCTTGCACTTGAGTATACTGTTCGTCTTCACTGTCCGATGAATCTGCAAGAACAAGTGACTTAGCTCTCCACTTCTGCGATGGAAAAATCGTTTCGGCCGTTGGAGCTGCGACGCTGTGATGTGTTGTTGAGCTGTTTTATTTTTCTTGGGTGACGGTGGCGGCGTCCATAGTTTTTCGCGAGACTCGAGACTTCTTGAGAAGATTTTGTTGCGGAGGTTCCCTTTCTCGTTCTTCTTGCATGGTTGATTGCTCCATTGTACGGAGGTTGATGTCAAAACTGGTTATATTTGATTTGAAGAAAACCAAGCCAATCACCCAAGTACCAACTAGCCGCGCTTGACTCGGTGGAACGCAGACCTAAGAGGCTGGTTGGTGGATGCGAAGCTTCATAGCTTGGCTCACCGCCGCAAGGTTGCCTGCTTGTCGGTCTTCTACAGATTGTACTTCGGAGAGTGTGCCCGAGAACTCCACGACCTCATTCCAACGGCCCCCTTCTACCATCGGACATCTAGACGCACTGCCAGTTACCATCCCTACCTGGTTGCTATTCCACCTATTCGCACTAAGCGCTTCCAAATGTCTTTTACAGCAAAGGAGTGGAACTCACTACCTGCGTCTGTGTTTCCGAACGCATACAACCCTAATCTTTTCAAAGTGAGAGTGAACTTCTTCTGGGTAAGCTCACTCCATCGTCGACTTTGTCTCTCTCACCTCTGACCTAGACTAGAGTCAAGAGCAAACCCATCACAAATTAAAAAAATAAAAAACTAAATATTTTAGTTTTTTTAGTTTGTTTATATTTGACACTTTACAAGACATTTTCTTTTTCTACATGCACAGACACAGAACGAGGCAGCACTCGAACCATGGTATCCACATCCACGGGAACAATGAGCACTTGGCCGTACAGCTTTCTAGAACCCTCGAACAATCGTACTTGCCTTATGCCTTATGGACATGAAAGGCAAATGCAGCGATATCAATCTCTCGCTGATCGGACACAGCGGCGGTAGGCCGACCTCTTTCGGATACACGAAACTGTTCACCGTCGACAAAAGAGGCGTTTGTCCTCGACGGAGATCATTCATGCAGGTTCCGCATACTTTGAAATTGTCCAACGTCGGATCGTATCTAAGTTTGACACGCCACCGAATCCTTCTTCACCACTCGCAGCTTGTTGCTCCACGAAATTCTTTCGCACACGTAGCAGTAAGTGTTCAGAGAGTGAGCGAAGAAATTATCTCGCATGTACTTGCTGAAATTCTCCAGTCAATTTCTGCAGAGCGCCCGAAAACGGGATTCAATTTTTGATGTTCGTCTACGACCTCTACGTTGTTGTGCATCCGAATTCGTCCGCGATATGGAAGCGGATGTTATTTCTGCACCGTCCTCATTTTCTTGAAAAATAACTCTGTTCTTTTCCGTTTTCGCAAAATTTGCAAAATTGAATGCGGATCAACTTTGCAAATTGTCGACGTGCTCGTGAGCGCTGCTCGACTGACGGCATGTTACTGATGTATCACGCCGCGCCGTCTCGGCTTCCAACCCGTTAACACGTTATCTATGCCCGTCTCAAACAAGATACCCTCATAACCTCGATAATTCACAACAAACACCGATAACGAACTCTGCGAAACATGTGTGAAAAATGTCTTTCTGACTTTTGAATTTTTTCAAAAAGGTTAGACTACAGGGCAAACCCTTACCTGATCGTCTTTGTTTTAGGCTCAAATTGTAGCTGACTAAATATTCCAGCGGAATTTTTCTTAAATTTTTGATATCATTCTTCGTTTGCAAAATATCGAGAGCCAAAATCAAAAATTCGGAAAAATATGTTTTTTTTTTTTTCACTATTTCGACCATAACTTTTTCGGTTTTGACTTTCTCGAATAATTCTTTTTACACCTTACAGCTCTTATAAATACGCGTCTTTTGAGCTTTTTTTGAATATCATATCTTCACAACTCTCCGAAATATAAGGGGATCGCACTTTTTCGTAAAATCGGAGCTTACACTGGAGCGAACGAAAAGACATTTCCAATGTTAAAATGTTGTTCATTTGTTTTCCCGCCTTTCGATTTTTCTTTGATATCGATGTTTCTGTAACCATGGAAAAATCGAAATTGCGCGCTATTTTGGAATACGAGTTCCGTCGTGGCACCAATGCAACACAGCCAGCACGCATTATTAACGACGTGTATGGACATGGTACTGCAAATGAACGCACGGTGCGTTTTTGGTTTGATCGCTTCTGTTCTGGAAATTTTGATCTCAACAATGAGCCCCGGGGAAAAAATTCAAATCCAACAAAGCGGTAAAAAACACCTTTAAAGAATTAATCGATTCCCTTTCCCAGGATATCCATAGCCGAGGCTCTTAAACATCAAGCTGGCACGTGGTGACCAACCTTCTAGTTTCCACGTGCTAGGTCGATGTCTTAATGTTCATCTATCTATTTTAATTTAAAGTAGTTATAAAGCTGAAGTGTTTATTTTTTGTTTGTTTGTATGTTTGAACGCGTAAATCTCAAGAACTATCAGTCAGATTTGAAAAGTTATTTTCGCATATGGTAGCCCAAATCTGGGGGAAGGCTATAGATTATATAACATTACGCTAGGACCCTTAGGAGCCGAGTAAAAAGAAAAAAATCAGAGAGAACGCTAAGCGAAAACGATGTAATAACGCTGGTAGGCAATGTGATGCGACGGAGTGGATCGGGGGAAAAAGAAATTTCAAGCGGACGAAGTAGCGGATACAAGCTAGTAATTTGAAAAATCTTGAACTAGTTTAATATGGTTGACACACTGATCATTAGTCTAATTTGTTGTTCTAGGTAGTTCTAAAAACGACTACGTAGATCAGCTATAGGCGATTGCTTTCCAACTAGGAAATAAGGTAAGCTAAGGCGTGCTATGCTAGGAGGTATACCAAATTTTTCTTTAGCAGTGTTCTATGCGCGCCTTTATGGGAAGACGTGCGGTCGTGGGATGGGCCGTACTTGGTGATGACAGTACGGGACTCGTAGTCCCGGTGGGTCGACCCATTACCGGGTCCATGGGTAATTTTAATTACCCGTGGTCCCATGACATTAGGGATTGTTCCGGGACTTCTGACTATATCGATTGAAAATTAATTACAACCATGGAACCTACTTATGATTAAATACAAATCCATAATAACAGCATATTAGGTACGTGAGTTACTTCAAAAGGACCTCTTTTGAAGTAACTCACGTACCTAACATAATTTACAAAGAGAGTAATATTTTCCTTTTTCTTTTTCATGTTGTCATAATTAGTAGGATCTTTATTCATTTGTTCTCTTTTGTCATTCTGACATAATTATTTATAAGAAAGTACGCACCGAAATTGATTTTTTTTTCGCGGAAAATTTATTAAATTAATTTGCAGACATGGAAAATACGGTAAAAACAATTAAAAGAAAGAAAGGTAACGTTTGCTGTTCAAAAATCAGCAGTACTACAAGTATATTGTTTATAGAAATGAATCAACTCTTTGGAGCAGTTCTTTGAAACGGAAAAATCAGTGCAAAGGATCTATAACTATTAATAGAGTGAGTATTGGTTTTTTTTCTGAAATTTGAATGCTGGCTCTCGTAAAAGTAGTATATAATTTATCATTTACTATTTGCTTTAATATTTGTGTTCCCATTCTTAAAGGAACAGATTGTAATAAAATAGGTGACGGTGGTGAGGTGTAAATAACTAGGTGATGGGGCCCGCTAGGGATGACGGGCAGTCGGGGGTGCGGCGAATGTACTCCCAAGCCCCCGACTCATGACTGTGGAAGGAACCGTAGGGTTTTGGTCGGTAGGAGTCCGACATAACACTCCGTTCTCCCCAGACGGAGGGTATCCTCACAGAAAAAAAAGTCGGGAGGACCCGGTTGGAATGAAGTTCCATTCGCTGTATATTATGTATACAGAACCTTCTAGTAAAGAAAGAAAGAATCAAGTTTCAAGTATATTAAAAACAAAACAAGAACTTTCGACACTTGAAATCTCTTGAAACCGACGGCATAAAGCTTTTCATTACGACACATTTTCTGCCAGCTTACTCCTGCCACAAGCCACGTTAAAGAACTTCGTTCCAAAAAAGGTTATTCTTTTTAAAAATTTCACTGTAAGCTACTTTTTATCGACTTATATGTAAATGGAGTGGCAATGTAGTCTTATGAGGTGATTTAGTTGGACTAGCCACCTGAAAATCGACCCGTGTAAAGTTCAATAAAAGCTGTCAGAGCAATTTACTGTTACGTCACGTAATGTGAACCGAATAATACTCAGTTTTCCAGTTCAATAGGTTTACATAGTTCGAGATTTTATTTTTTTAATCTGTAAAAAACATACATCGCCATCGAGTGTAACTTGTCCAAAGCACTACGATGAGCGGCTTCATAAACTGGAAGACAGCAACTACAAATGATTTCTGTAGACAAGTGACGCCATCTACAATCTTCGTGTGCAACAATCTGCGCAAGCGCCACAACTACAGACAACTACGTGTAGATATTGTGCACACATGTCATGACAACTATCTATAACACAACTATTTACACCAGGTACAAATTTAAATGACTAACTAACTACGTATATATATACAAATAAATATAAAAACTAGGAAATTTAGGTGTCGAAGTACTCGTCCGGAAACGTGCCCAGAAGATTGGCAGCATTGCCACGTTGAATGGCAATGCTAATTCTTTGGCCAAGGAACGAGCCAGCCCTCTGGTCACGTAAAATATCAACCAGTCGGTGCGAAATTTCGTAAAAAAGAAGACGCGCACTCGGGCCTCATGACCCGAGCATTTCGACCCCAAACGGCTCAAAACTGTAGTTATAAGGTTACAATATTTCCGCCGCTTGAGGGTCTCAGCAGCCGCAGCAGCGGCGCCAGCAGAGCACGCCGAGCTTGGAACATGAGATGGCGCAAGGGTGTTGACACAGGTTGCGTCCCACATCAGAGGCCTACCCACCTTCCAAGGCAACAACGTCATGCTGTGTGGTCTTTGCCATCGTCACGCACCAAGCCGTTTGGTCCTAACACCGCTGGTACGCCGGCGGACAACTATCTGAATTTATAAGCAGAGCTGTCTTCGAAGAAATCGTCATTCATTAGCTACAGGTTCAGAGTTCGGTAGCCACGCAGCCAATTCTGATCCTAAGTAAGCCTAGTTCCTGTTTCGATAGCGTAGCAGTCTTCAGGAACTATCCAGCTAGGGGAGGACTGAAGGGCGATAGCCACGCAGTCCCTTTCATCCTTCCACTTAGGCTTGCCATATTAATGATTGTAACATTTAACGTAATATAAATTAAGTTGCCAATCAATTATTATCATCAGTTCAACAGGGCTTTAATTTCACAACTAGTAACCCTACAAATCTCTTATGGTTTATGGTAGAGTTTGGCGTTGTTGTAGAATAGTTCTTGAGCGTCGGGTTTATCAACCTTTTTTTTTTAAGTTAACCTTTTCACCGCCACGGACTTCAATAGAAGTTCCGGATTTTCGTGCCACCAGCGCCACGACTTCATTAAAAGATCTTCAATTAGCTATGTTATAAAAAAAAAAAAAATATCCCGCAACCACATTCATAAGTTAATTTATTTCATTCTTTGTTGGACTGTGGATAGTACCCACACACTAAAGTTATTCCATTATTCCTATACAAGCATGGCCAATCCATTTTAATTAACAATTTTTTGTTTCCTTTTTTCAAGATGGAACAAAAATAGGAAATTAAATAAGTCTGGAGCAGTTTTATGCTTTTGCACCCACCAAAGCAAAAGGTTTTTGGAGATTTCTAAAAGGAATCAAAGAAAACTAAAATCACGTTATAAAATCATCATCTGTCTAGCCTTTTCCCTACTATGTTGGGGTCGGCTCTCAATTTTACCGGATGCAACTGAAATTTGCTAGTATTTTAAATGGCACGACTGCCTATCTGACCTCCACAACCCAGTTGCTTACTGGCTAACACGATACCCCTTATATATATATATATATATCTGCCTAGCCTTTTCCCAACTATGTTGGGGTCGGCTTCCAGTCTAACCGGATGCAGCTGAATACCAGTACTTTACATGGAGGGACTGCCTATCTGACCTCCACAACCCAGTTATTGGGTAATACGATACCCCTTGGTAAGACTGGTTGTCAGACTTTCGGGCTTCTGACGACCCGTAACGACTGTCAAAGATCCACGAATGACAGCCGGGACCTACAGCTTAACGTGCTTTCCGAGGCACGGAGGAGTCTCGGTATGTAAAGATGGTCCCCATCTACGGACCAACCGCGGCAAGCGTAGCTTAACCTGACGGATCGACCCTTGCGGCTGTTATTACTTAGCCACGAGCTCCTCTTGCCCCTTGTTAAGTCTAATTGTCAGACTTTCGGGCATATGACGACTGTAGAAATCAACGAATGTCAGCCGGGATCAACGGCGTACGTACTTTGCGAGACATGAAGGGGTTCTCGGTATGTAAAGATGGTCACCACTCCACGGACCGGCCTTGGCAAGTGCAGCTTAACATGATCGATCGACCCGCGCGGCTGTTGTTGTTTAGCCACGAGCCCTAAAAGGCACGATATAATTATAAAATAAGAAACAAAAAATAAACTTCGAAAGTATAACTACGCGAGGATTATACTTACTCAAACAAGGAAATGTTTTTAATTTCTCACAAGAACAGTAATAAGAACTTTGATTAATTCATTAAATTCTTGGTAACTGCAAAACCACTGATGTATTATGAAATTGGATATGATTATAGTTTTCTGCTATTTAGGGTTCCGTTCCCAAGGGATGCCAAAGCGATCCTATTACTAAGCCTACGCCGTTTCTCTGCCTGTCACAGATTCTATAACTTTCAAACTGTTATAGGAAGCAATTATTTTTTTTTTTTACAAAATATGTGTTACTATAGTATTTAAAAAAACTGGCACTTGGCCGGCTCCTTGCTAGGTACATTGCTACTACACTTTTTATGATTACCGAAAACATTATGGGTCGTTGCTAACCAGACGTTTGACAGTGGCGCTGATTCCCTTGTTTACAAACTAAACTTAATTTAAGCTCAGTGCATCTTTTTCTTTCTATTTCATTAAGAAAAGGACAGATGACAAATATTAGTTTAGTCCTGTCAAATTAAGATACTCCATAGACAAGTTTAAACGTGGTAAAAAAATTTGCTACTACAAATACGTCAGGCGGTAATTTGACAGGAATAGACTATATTTATCTTCTGTCCATTTCTTAATTAAATAGAAAGAAAAAGATGCACTGAATTTAAAAGTTTATTTTGTGAACAAGGGATTTCGCGCTAGTCTCTGTTGCAACACAAAATAATACCTATCAACCCAGGCAGTGTAGCCAATCTCAGTTAGTAAATAGGTATGTCGGACGGGAGAGTTTGCAAATGCATTTTGAATGCAATTCATCCGGTAGCGCGAATTTCGCAATTGGAATGTAGATCATCTCTACACATAGATTATATTCCAAGCCACAGGTGACTTATACACGTGTCTTTGGTTAAATTCAACGTGAAAATATGCCTTTCAAATAGACTCGTAAACTTATTTAACCAATGGATGCTTAACAAGTAAGCAACTGTATTTGTTAAGTTATTCTTTTTATTGTAAATGTGCCCTTTTTTAAATAAACAAATATTATTATATTATATTATAAATATTATTATAATAACATTCTGAGAGGGTGAAAAGGATTTTTGGTTATTAGTTGGAGTTATATTGATTTTATGTTATTTGGATGTGATTATGTGAGAGGGGCCTGTGGCAGCCGCACGCCTCGATCGATCAGGTTAAGGTATGCCGCGGTTGGTCCGTGGATTGCTCCCGACTGTCATTCGTGGATCTTTGACAGTCATTACAGGTCGTCAGAAGTCTGAAAGTCTGACGTCCAGTCTTACCAAGGGGTATCGTGTTACCCAGTAACCGGGTAGTGGAGATCAGATCGGTAGTCGCTTCATGTAACATTCAGCTGCATCTGGTTAGACTGTGAAGCCGACCCCAACAAAGTTGGGAAAAAGCTCGAATTAGTTACTGGGTAATACGATATCGTAATACCCAGTAACTGGGTTGTGGAAGTCAGCTAGGCAGTCGCTCCATGTAAAATACTGGTATTTAGCTGCATCCGGTTAGACTGGAAGCCGACCCCAACATAGTTGGGAAAAGGCTGGACAGATGATGATTATGTAAACTGTATGGAGTTTTTCTCTGAAATAAATAAAACCCTCGGAAAAAATAAATTAATTTATAGTGATTATTAAAAAAAGTCATAGTTCAAAAATATCAAGATAAAAAAAAAATCTTAATTGTATCAGTTGTTTACAATCACACAGGTTTTCATTAATAGACATAAAAATTGCACTGTTATGCCCATCGTCCACGACACTACTCGAAAGTAACCAGTTACAAACTCAAACCACCAAGTAGTTAGTGTCAATGAGCCTTATAAAACTCTTCGTTATTCTCTTGATTATCTGGCTCTTGTTTTACAGGGACTCTTAGTACAAGAACCAGAGCTACACAGATGTTTGTGACTTTGAAGTGTAAATAAAGAAATTATAAGAAAAAAATTAAAACTTCTTATAAAGGTTGTCATGTTAAACTTCAGTCCCTAAAGTTTAGTATGAATAAATATGACTTAAGTATTTTCCTCTTCATTCAGTGTACTTTCAAAAGTATTCATCGCATTGAAATTCTTCGTATAATTTTCTGGAGGTTTGCTATCAACAACTTAATTATGGAGACGGAGAGGTATTGCTACCGCGGCGCCACCATTGGGGCCCCCTTTTCGAATGCAAAGTTGATAAAGCAATAACATTCCTATTCATCTCAGTAAAAGGATATCCGCTTTTTAGGCCATTAAACACAATCAATTAGGTTTGGTATCGTGCAAGGTGTAATTTAAGTAAGTAAGTAAGTTCTCTTAAAGGGTTATATCAAGATTATGTCTGGACTTTATAAGAGACTGTGACCTCTGAGTTTGTTTCGGCCTTTCTTCTCAGAGTAGTCAGATAGGAAACGCCGACCTCATCTAGTTTAAAAAAAAAAAAATATTGACTTGTAAAAGTGTTTGTGCAAACCTACTTACAGAAATAAAAATTATTTATCATTTATCATTGTACCCGTCATTGTGAACAATTTTTACTACGGGACAAAACCTAAAATCGCGAAAAAAATCAGCTGTTCTCTACATTTATGTTCGCATAACTCGTCAAAATATAGGAAACAGCAGATTTTTTTTTTTCGCGATTTCTGGTTTGGTCCTATAATAAAAGTTGTTCATAATGATGAATACAGTGACCCCTTAAGGGGTTGTGCGTTATTTAAATTACACATTTAAAAAGATAAATTGAATAATCATAATTATAAAAGTATATCCTTTGCAAATGGTACCTACCTGTGATGTTGCACTGATAGATGTTGGATTTTGACATAAGTAATCAGTTTAAGTTTAAAATAATCCTTTTCTCACACACAGAAGGCACAAGCATTGATCAATATGTTTGCTCAATTTGAAGCCAATTAAATTCGTCTTTCCTCACGATGCAACCTTAAGTTAGGAATGGCGCATTGTTTCGATGCTAAAAATAAAATAAAATCATGCCTACTCCGCAAATTCCTCTAAAAAGGAGTACCTAGCTACAGTTTTCTCAAAACTATAATCACATTTCCATAGAACCTTGAAATGAAATAATTGTATTTAAAACTTTCACAATGTTCAAACTGTTCTAACTACAGAACGTATTATGAAATGCTCTGACCTGAATGAAACATTACCTAATTGCATTTCATTCCGGGTAAATCATGCATCATAAAGGATAGGTTAATCATAACACGTTTGGCCAAGTCCAACAAAACAAGTTGGAATGCAATTTTGTTTTAAACGCGCGTGTATTCCAACTGGAATACACGCGCGTTTAGTTCACTACGTTTACGTTCACTAACTAGTCAGAAGTTGTGTTAATTTGGTATTGGGTGGGTTCTGTGTGTTGTTTGTTTTATTTTTAAGTAGCTGTAGTTAAAATTGACACGGATTGTGTTGTTTTAGAAAGTAATTAAGTAACTAGGTTTCGATTCTTAGGATCGAAGATTAAGCTACGCTTGACGCAGTCGGTTCGTAGATGGGTGACCATTAATTACGTATCGACAACTCCGTGCCTCGGAAAAGACATTCGTAGATGAAGAAAGTCTGACATGCAGACTTATCAAGGGGTATCGTGTTACCCAGTAACTAGTTTGTAGAGATACGATTATACGATTGATACGATTTGCATACCCATGTGACGGTTGATAATGAAGCACTATTATAAAAATTTAAAACATCTATGTTCTAATTACCCATGTTTGCAACAGAATAAATAATTTCATTTGATTTATAGGTCAGATAGGCAGTCACTCCAAGTAAAATACTGATACTCAGCTGCACCCGGTTAGACTGGAAGATTTGACTATCTAGGTATTTCTGACTAGAATCTTTTTATTTTGACTCTAGTTTATTGTCCGGAGTTACAAGAAAAATACCGAAAAACATACCTATAATGTCAATAGAAAGATGTTCGCTCCAAACGGTATTATTCAACAGCGAAAAAATGGTCTACATTTTTCAAGTTTCTTGTAGCAGGAAATTTTTAGCGATATTATTTTTTTAGGAGCCTACAAAAAGTATTGTATGTATTGTGTGACAGTTCCCATTCACGCGATATTGGTTTTCAGATTGATGTCTTATCTTCGTATGAAAATATGAAATAAAAAATTGTATTCAATATTTTGCGCGATATTATAAGTGTCTGAGCCATACATGGTACTTAATCAGTTCGCAGACGCTAAATGAGACACAACAGAAGTTTCATTATTATGACGTCTATAGACGTCAAGCGCCCGCAAAAGCGTTAAGTAGCAAAAATACGATACAGATGCCTTGTACCTTTATGTAAACAATGGGAAAAAGCAAAAACAACAAAAGTGTGATATTTACCATAAAAACACTTCTCCAAAGCGAGCGATTGTCTTCATTTCCTCAAGAAAATGCCATGTTTTTTCTTTATTGTCACCTTTTTGGTAATGGATGTGTTTTTAGTAAGCTACTTCAATCCTCCAAAGTGCTGCTTCGAAGTAAGTGACTTCATACGTAAACGTCACGTAAATTTAAGCCAGAGAAAACAGTGGTTTCAGAGATTTTTTTTCTAATGGTATACAGGATGGCAGGGACGTCTACGCACAACCTATTACCATGTTTCTGGACCCCCTGCGGTAAAATTGTTCGTAGGATATTAAAAAATAATTAGCTGTTTCTTACATTTTGATCGCACAAACAAAACCTTCTGTTTTCTACAAAAGTGTAATAGGTACCTAGATTACACTTTTGTAGTTTTGTGTAAAACAGCAGGTTTTGTTTTTATATAACCGACGAAAAACTTCACATTAAGAAGCCGGGGTGCCTTGCGGACTCTCCGTCCGCTTACCAGCCCATCGTGTTCCTCGACGAGGTGGGCAAGCTCTTGAAAGAGTTATTGCAGACCACCTCGTCGAGCGGCTGGAGCGGGTGGGGCCGAATTTGGCGGAGAGCCAGTTTGGGTTCCGCAGGGCGCGCTTTACGTTGGACGCTATCATATGCGTGTGAGCCCTCACGACGGGAGACGCTGTGGCCCAGGTGCGGTCGTCTTGGCGGTGTCTCTAGACATCGCCAATGCCTTCAATACCCAGCCCTGGAGTTGCATCAGAATAGAATAGAATAGAATAGAATAGAATGCATTTATTTGTCAGAATATTGTACAAAGTTGTTATATGAATTATGTATTGCGATCATAATATTCTGCCGTTTCCGGCGTACAAAAATATAGGATCATTACATTAAAATTAAGAATTAGAATTACAAAATTTGAATAAATTGAACAATAGTTTATATAAGTCAAAATGCAATGAAGTCAAGGAGATACAATATGATTTATAGGCAATAATGTCAAATAATTAGGTAAATTTGTCATTCATAAAATCTTCAGTCGAGTAATAACATTTGTTTAAAAGAAAGTTAAATAATTTACATTTAAATGTTCTGAGGCTGAGGGTCAGGGAGGCACTCTCTTATCACCGGATGCCGACCTACCTCTGTCGCGTGGTCGAGGCCTATTTACCAGACAGAGCCGTCGTCTACCCCGGTCACCAGGGAGAGTGGAACCGGCGAGAGATGTCGTGCGGTATCCCACAGGGATTGGTCCTGGGGCCACATCTGTGGGATATCGGGTACGACTGGGTGCTGTACGCCGTCTTCCCTAGCGGCGTCAGCGTGGCGACACGCTGGTCTTGGCGCAGGGGAGGTCACACCAGGCGGTGGCGGAACTAGCGAGACGCGGAGTTGCGACAATCGTCGAGAGGATCCGGCAAATGGGACTTGAGGTGGCTCTGCACAAGTCCGAGGTCATGTGTTTTTATGGTCCTCGGAATGCGCCGCCATTGGGTTCCCAAATAACGGTAAGAGGGGTTCACATGGTGTTGAGCCGACGATAAAGTACCTAGGTCTTTGACAGCCGATGGAACTCCGTGGAGCATTTCCGGTGTTTAGTTTCCAGATTGGAGCAGGCCGGGGCTGCCTTGAAGTGGCTCCTGCCCAATCTAGGGGGCCAAACGCCTCCTGCCGGAGGCTCTACGCGGGGGTCGTGCTATCCATGGCTCTTTACGGGGCACTGGCGTGGGCGTGCGACCAGCCCGCCGGTTGAACGCGTCCCAAATTGTCATCCAGCAAGTCCGGGGATACCGCACAGTCTCCGGTGAGGCGGCGAGCCTTCTTGAACTCACCAGAAATCACGGCACAGCGGACAGAGCTCCGGCGAGATCTCATGGCGACATGAATAGTGCGACTGTCGCAACCCAGTGCCGGGCACGCCACAATTGTGACGATAAGTCCACTCTTTGAGGAGTGGTTGGAGAGGCGCCACGGCGTCCTCACCTTCCACCTGACGCAGGGCCTCACTGGACACGGTTGCTTCGCGAGGTTCCTGTTCCAGATAAGGCGGGAGGAAATGCCCGGGTGTTACTATTGTGTGGATCGCACGGAGGACACGGTGGAACACAAGGTAGAGGTCTGCCCGGCTTTAGCAGAGCACCGCCCCGTCCATGTGGAGGCGATCGGCGGCAGCGATCTCTCGCATCCGGCCCAGGTCCAGGCGGCAGGCCTGGTACGGAGCGAGACTGCATGAGGTTCCGCCACCTCTTTCTGCGAAGCAGTAATGCTCGCGAAGGAGTAGGCGGAACGCGTGAGGGAGAGGCAATCTTTGCGCCCTCACGCCCCTAGTCGCCGTAGGAGACGCCCTGGGCATCAGCAATCGAGAGCCGATTCCCGGCCACCGTAGGCGCGGGCTTGCGGATGGCGAGTAATGGGTAGATCGCCGTCCGGTAAGGACCAGGCCCGGGTTGACGGCGCGTTGTGTTCCACGCGCGATTTAAGGAACCCCAATCCCCCAGTATTAGCTTCGTCAGCTAATACGAGTAATTATATTATTTTAGCACAGTATGTACAAATCAGCAGATGTTATCTAGGATATACGTGACTAGTATAGATGATTGGTTAGCAATAAGATTAAGTATATAAGATCAATAGTTAAAAACTTTACTTGTAAAATAAACTTAAGTTAAGTAAATTAGTGAGTTACTCACTTTTCTCTTAGCCTCTATGCTCTTATCAATGTGTGTGGATCTGACAACGTGCCTGAACTCCAGGTCGACGGTGTGCATACAATACGACTGCGCGCTGGTATTGTCCACATCTAATCGCTGCTCTGACTCGTCCTGGGGACAAAATTATACATTCAGATTAATAATAAAACAAAAGTATAGGTACGGGTCAGTGTGAACCAGTTTAAACACCTTTATCTAACTATAATAGTACATACTTATTCCATGACCTAGACTATTTTATAATTCTGATAAAAATAGATCATTATTTTTTTTTTAATTGACTAATTTTGAGTGAGGGAAATTCGCAATTTTTTTACAATTTACTTTACTGTTACAGGGGTTGAAAATGAGTAGAAAGCGAGCTTTTGTTATAGGAATAATAAAGATCTCAAAAAAAAAGTTGTCGTACAGCACCTTAATTGCGTAATACACTATCGACCGGAATCATTTTGAAGTAAATTGCTAATCCATTGCTTCACATGTTCGAAAAATTTGTTTTCTCAACACCATAAATAACGCAATGAATGTTGTTGAACTGTCAAAATAAAACCAATTCCGATTTATAGTGTGTTACGCAATTAGGGTGTTGTACGTGAAACTTATAATTTATAACTTGCGAAACGTGTGAGTAGTTAACAAATGCAAATGTTTGCATACCCAAGGTATGCAAACATTTGCAAAGGAAAAAGCAATTTTCTTTATACAGCGTGGCAACGTCGCCAGTTCCACTTTCCATCGGCAAAGTTTGCTTTCTTAATGCGAAAGGCTACATCTCCTAATTGTGAGACATGTAATAAAATTGAAGATGTGCAACATTTGCTGATGGAATGTGCTAAGAACGAGGACGAAAGGGAATCTTTGGCTACGGAGTTTAAACTAAACATGTGGGATGTTGGACTTATCCAAAATATTTTGGCATACCCTAAATCAGAAAGGACTAAACGCATAATTTGTGGTTTAAGAATAAAAAAAAATAAAAAAAAAGTCGCCAGTTTCCTGGGTACATTACCAGTCGACGCCATATTTTAGCTTTTTAATACTTTTAGTTATGTTAGGTTATTATATTTTTAACTTAATTATTTATAACCATGTAATGAAATAAATTAAACCCCATCTCAAGCATTTTGTCATATTTTTGACTGCGCCATTATTCAAAGAATGTTTTGCTCATATCGTAAAAGTATTATCAATACCGTTTGGTTTTTAGGGTGTCCAAAAGTCGGTAAAAATTTTTACGTTACTGACCATCATAAAAATGTAAAGCCTATAATCCGAATCGTAAATATTACGGCATGCAGCGGTATTAAAGCCGTAAAGGAACGGAAATAAAACGTTACTTATTCAGTCTGATTAATTCACTCACTATGCGCTGATATTTCTGTACAAATCAATTAAGTAAATGACTAGCAGGGACCAAGTTTCACACAATCACAGTAACTTCTACATTCGGTGACTCCTGAGGGCCTATAGCCGCTAATTGCACATGGGATGAAATTCATCCCATTTTTTTATTTAAGTAGTGGTTCGTGGGAGTAAAGTCATCCCACGCAAATCTGCTTTTGGTTTGAACCTTGTTCCACCACTATTAAGGAGTCATTTCTAATTCCATACATTTAATTTGATGCACTATCTATTTACGAGGAATTTGAGGTACGCCAACCCTCTATGCGACTAGTCAATCGTCTATGGAAAGATTATTTTTAGTCTGTAGTTGCAAATCTTTTTGTAAACAAAAGGTTTTTGATCAAATTGGAATGCTTGTAATTAATGAAAATTGTATTAAGGTAAGTGGTTTTATTTATGTTTCGTGCTAAGAATAAACACACCATGCATTTTAAACCATAAACATATAGGTCATCGCTTGTTTTTTTTTTTTTACTAGAGTCATTTCTTTGAAAGTGTAACTAAAAATTGTTTTGTTATTTTTTACAACCAATTTTGGAAATGAAAACAAGTCATACTTTCAAACGAAACGTACATTACTATAAAGCCCTACTCACTAGCATTCTAAGAAACATTCAACGGTAACAAAATTCAAAGAAGCTACGATGCAAATCGGTTTTGTTTACAAGATTACCGCGGGTGGGGCGCTTAACGGCTTTCCCCGCGCGCGGGTGAGCACTGCGGTTCAGCACGGCGGATAGAAGAGACAATCGCTATGAAAGCGTTTCTTTTTCGGTTTTCGTTGCCAAGTAAATCCAATACATTTTTGATTTATCCATCATCGGTATCGTTGATAGTATGCCACTTTGTTTTGGCCTTCTGAAGTTTTAGACCTATTGCCATACAGAGCATGGAGACGTCTTGGCCGCTCGCCGGTCTGTGCGGTGCCACCACAGGTTGCTGACTGGCTTATATTTTTACAACGGCATTGAGAAATCCTCATGTACCATGTAGTTCGTGCCGCTACGAGAATGAGAACAAACAATCAGACTGCTATGGAAACACATTTATTTTATGGCCATACGTGCGAGATAGTTCGAGCTTGACCATTACCTGAGCTGGTTTGTACATTTGCGGCGCGTACGTGAATGTGGCGCAAATTGACAAATAAGCTTACAGGTACGTTCGTTCGATACTCTTACATAACCATACCATGTAGTACGCTCGACACTCCTACATAAGAACACCATGTACTAGTAGCATATAAAATACCCATCCATATTCTCTTGCTCTTATCCCAATTTATTTAGGGTATAGGCGCAGCATGTCTTCTTCCATACTTCTCTATTAGCCGTCATCTCAGTAGTCACCTCCTTTCTAGCCATACCGGCTTTCACACATATATTCATCGCTTTTAGGATTCCGTACGTCCGAATGAAAAAACGGAACCCTTATAAAATCACTCGTGTGTCTGTCTGTGTATCTGTCTATCCGTCAGTCACAGCCGATTAAATTTCTATAACTCCAAATCTACTGAACCGATTTGGTCCACATATGAATTTCTATGACCTAAACACGAACGTTAACGAAAACAAATGAATTTTGAATATGGGGTTCATTTCTGGGGGGAAAACAAGAAAAAAAAATGCAAACTACCATGGGACATATCAAATGAAAGGGCTTAATAAGAATATTTCAAATGTAGATTTCAAATAATTTTTTAAATAAATACTTTTAAAGTTTAAGAAGAAAAGTGATGAAAATTTACTATTCGAAAATATAAAAAAAAATATCTCTACTTATAGTTTACAGGAAAACCTATAAGAAGTCTATGGTCATTATTGTGCCTACTAACTTACATTGGCAGTTGAAATAAATGGAGGAACATGTTTTCTGGTCTTCTCCTATTCTTATAGCCAACCACATTTAATTTTAGTGTATAAAAGACAAGCTTAACAAACAAGCAAAAATCATAATCAACATTCCAGTAAAGTCAAGGCAAAACACTGATAACAACAGCACACGCACAACCGTGTTTAAAAGTGATTGTATGTTAGCTGCCTGGATAGGTACACTAGTGACCCGTGCCTGTTTCGCACGGTTTTCGCGACTTGACAAAACACCGATATTTCTATTTATTTTATCCTAAAATATTAAATGAGAAATATCGAAAACTTTCGGTCGTTTTAACGTTCTCGAAAACTGCACTGACGATTTTCGTGAAAGTTGAAATATAAGGGTTTACGAGGGCGAAAATTCGATCTACCTAGGTCTCATATCTAGGAAAATTCATTTTCTCTATTTTCGTCAGAGCAGAACTTGGTCGCCCAGGTACTGAAAGTTTAATATGAATGGATTAAAACATAAACCTCTCGAAAGAAATACACCTATAGTGAAGTGGAACTGATGAAGACTGAACTGAAGACCACAGATGGCCATCGGAACTATCCAATAATAAGTATTTCAGGAGTTGCAATTCGATTACATTAATATGGTTATTAAGCATTTTATGCTCGTCATGCATATGGTGAAGTGGAACTGATCGTGAGTTCACCATCAGCTCCAGTTCTCCTAATTCTTACTACTCATTAACAATTAACGTCCCTGGATCTGGAAAAGCAATGAGCATTTGACATTAAGTTATTGTAACTTAGATAAATTACAAACTGACCCACTAAAAAGTGAAAAATAAAAAACTTTTTTCAAAAAAAAAAAAAACTGACTTCCAAAAAAAAACACTACACATTGAAAAATAACTTTAATTTCGGAGGTCGGCGGCAAAACACTAAAATACAGATTGAAAGACACCGACTTACGAAATTAAAGTTATTTTTCAATTTTTAGTTTTTTTTTAGAAGTCAGTTGGCCTATCTCTAGTAATTATCCTTTTTTTCAAGCTTTTTGAAGATAAACAACTTCAGGCGCGCGACGACGCATATCGGCGACTAGACATAAAAAGAATGGTTCTTCATTTGCTGTTGTAAGTTGCTCTTTATTATATGTGTAATTCGTACAGATGCCAGCAGGTCAAGCCACCCGAAATTGTAAAATTTTACCAATCAACCTTGAACCTAATGCTTTAGCGATAAACTTGAAAATCTATTAAAGTAATTTGACAGATTGTAGTTGCTTGATGTGCTGGCGTCTGTACATTTTGGCGTTTCTGAGTTTGCTCTCCAGGTACTGCCTCTTACTTTTTGAATTGAAAACTTCCATATCCGCTAATTGCACATGGGATGAAATTCATCCCATTTTCGTTTCGATTCCATTTTCGTTCGTGGGAGTAAAGTCATCCACGCAAATCTGCTTTTGGTTTGAATCTTGTTCCATCACTATTAAGGAGTCCTTTCTAAAGGGGAGGAAAACTAACTTTTTATCACGATTGTCAACTAACTTTCTCTTGTCTAGGTCCACCAGCAGTTTAAAGTGACGGAGAAAATCTGCTCCCAATATAGAGGTTTTGACGTCCGCAACCACGAACGACCAAACAAAGTCTCGTCGTAATCCGAAATTTAGCCTGCTAGTTTTTTTGTCCGTAGGTCTTGATCGGCGTATTGTTTGCCGCGTATAAATTGTAGGTACTTGCAATTTTTTTATCTTTGTGAATGGCGGCCAAAACGGAGATGTCTGCGCCTGTGTCCACGAGAAAACGTTCGTGAGTGTTGCGGTCGTGTACACAAAGGCGATTACTGGTGTACGGGACACCGACGTCCGCCACGGTCGGTGTCGGCTCTAGTTTTCCGACGTCTTCTTCGACATGGCGATTCACAGCGCTTTGCCTTGTCTCCGAAACGGTAATGGTAGCGGCATTCCCAGTTGGCGTCTCCAGGTTTTGGTGCAGATCCACGTTGCGTTGACTGTGAGCGTGAACGGGATCGCAAACGAGGATTATACGAGCGGCGACGGTGTCCGTGTGGTGGCCGTCCTCGACGTAGCTCAGCGATCTCTAGCGTGAGCTTCTGCTTTGCCAGAGTTTCTAGTTGTGTCGTAGATGTAGTAGACGACGAGGATGGTGCTGGTGCTGTGACTGCGGCGACGCTGGGACTCTCTGCATACTCCACCATCTTGTCTGCCATCGCAACTAAGGTGTCTAAAGATGACTCCTTGTTTACGGACAATACGATTCCAACTTGTGCGGGTAGGTGATTTAGCCATTCTATTTTGAGACCTTCTTCTGTAATCATGCCGCTTGCGAGTTCTCGCAACTTCCTTAACAGCTAGGAGGGTTTCTGATCTCCCAGCTCTAGTCCGCTGATAAGTTTTTGGAAATTCTTAACATCCGATTTGTCGTAAGCTTCGAGTAGGCGTTGTTTTACTTTTTCGTATTTCCCAATTGCAGGCGGATTGTAAAGTATATCGGTTAAATGCTGTAAGTCGCCTGTAAGCTTGAGGTACTTAGAAATAAAAGGCGTGTCCTTCAAAGTAAACGGCTTAAGATGAACTGACTTTTTATTGAGCAAAAAACATCTCCTTATATATTGTTCTCCACGCATGCGCGAGCGCGTGCCGTCGGACGTGAGACGCGCTGTATGTAGGTATGTCAGCGGCGCTACACTATAAAGCCCTACTCACTAGCATTCTAAGAAACATTCAAAGGTCACAAAATTCCAAGAAGCTACGATGGAAATCGGTTTTGTTTACAAGATTACCGCGGGGCTGGATAACATAATCGGGTGGGGTGCTTAGCAGTTTTCCCCACGCGCGGGTGAGCACAGCGGTTCAGCACAGCGGTTATGCTCGGTTTAGCGATTTTTGGTAAGGGGAAATCTTACGGGTTCGGGTCACCGACATGCGTCACAGGCATGTGACATACTATGCATAGATTTACGGTTAAGTTTTCACTTCTGTCAGCAGTTCCCATGACTACCAATATTTTTTTTTTTTGATACTGTACCTTCACACAATTCATTGAAGCTTATTTTCTGAACCCTAACATTAATATACGGTCTATCATCGCTTTAAATTACATTTTAGCTACATCTCTTTGGACACAAGTGGCAATTAACGGATATTATCGCCGACATAACCTATTATGTACACGCATCAAACATTGAGCTTTCAAGTAGACAACCATAACGTTGGTTCTAATATCGACTCAATTTCATTTCAAAGGCTGGAGATTGCAATATGATAGTATTAATTGGCAAGCTTAGGTAGCAACGTGCTTACGTTACTGCCAATTAATACTATCATATTGCAATCCACGTGTAAGTAAATCATTTTGAGGCTTAGTTTAATATATAGCTTCTGGAAACGTTCGTACCACAATTTAGGAAATTTCAGTATAGGCAACGATCAAGCATTTGGAACTATCGCTATTTATGTAAACTGTCTTGAATAAACCACTTAGTTGGTTAAAAATACGTCTTTCTTTGCCTTTAACCACCATGTTTTCGGGTTAACAGATTAACGAACAATTTTATAAAGACAACAAGCCGTGTGTTCGATGGAATTTTCCAACAACAAGACGAAAATACATACAAACTTTCACCCTGTACTTATTACCATAACCCCTTTAGAGAATGAATTTTCAAAACTCCTTAGAAAACGAACTCTTGCCCAAAATTTTATTCTACATCATTCAGATACTTTAGGCTTTTTTTTTGGTGGGAACTTATCAAATAACTTCTCCCCCTCCGGGCGGAGCGGGAGGGCGTATCAAATGACTAAAACCCACCCGGGTTCCTCCAATTGCCTGTGCCAGCGCCACGGTAACTCTTTCAAACAACCCGCAACCCTGGCGGGCGTCGGCTCTAGCAGACCCCATCAGTTAGTGCTGACATCTCTTTGAGGCGCGCGTGGAACACAACGCACCGTCGCGGGCCTGGTCCTTACCGGACCGCGAGTTACCCATTGCTCGCCGTCCGCAAGCCCGCGCCTACGGTGGCCGGGAATCGGCTCTCAAATCCCGATGCCCAGGGCGTTTCCTACGGCGACTAGGGGCGTGAGGGCGCAAAGATTGCCTCTCCCTCACGCGTTCCACCTCCTCCTTCGCGAGCATTACTGCTTCGCAGAAGGAGGTGACGGCTTCCCATGCACTCTTGCTCTGTACCATGGCCTGGATCAGGGCCCGACGCGAGAAATCGCCTCCGCGAGGATGCGGTGGTACTCTGCCCAAACCGGGCAGACCTCCACCGTATGCTCCACCGTGTCCTCCGGGCGATCCACACAATGGTAACACCCGGGCGTTATCTCCTGCCTTATCCGGAACAGGAACCTCCTGAAGCAGCCGTGTCCGGTGAGGACCTGCGTCAGGCGGAAGGTGAGGACGCCGTGGCGCCTCTCTAACCACTCTTCAAAGAGGGAACTTATTGCCGAAAAGAGATGGCCAAAAATTGTTAGGACCTGTACCCCAGAAGGTACAGAAATGAAATTTAAATCGTTCAACAGGACAGATTTTCAATAATTAAGAATGATAAGTTACATATAACTATGCAGTCGTGGAATAAAGTTATGAAGGTTTGAAAAAATTGATTTTTTCACTCAGTTTTCATCATGATTTCACAATTCATTCATAAAATTATAAATCCCTGAACGTTAAATAGGTTGAGGAGTATATATTTGTCTTAGGTAATTAGTATATATCATGCTATAACTATGAAAAACTGCCACAGCAGTTACTAAACTTTTTTTGTAGCATAGGTAAATTAGACACAATAAAACCACATACATTATTTTATACATTTAATTAATTAATCAATGTTACTAGTACATTATCCAGAAATGCAGCTGATGGAACAATATTTTTTTGGATAGTCATAATATACAACATCCAACAGTCCGGTTTCCAGCTATACAATAATACCAATATCCCAAGATTAAGCATATATAATACTCACGTCTATGAGTATTTAATGATTTAATGCGTTCTCTTAAAATGCTGTTTCACGCCGTCTGATGTGTTCTCTAATAGCGATTCCACAGTTAACAAACGATTAAGATCCATTTTCCTTACTTATTAGGTTATTACCACCGTTTTTTTTTATACATCCATAGTGATACATAGATTTACTTTAAGATAACACCTGTCAAACTGTAAAACAATTTGTCGGCAGCCTTTGTGTTTTAATTAGTAGAACACTCGCGTGGGGCTGCGACATAATGAAATAAAGGTGAAATAAAATATTAACACAAATACAAAGCAAACGAAAATCGTAAAACAGCACGAGCGATGCATGATTGAAATGACAATTTTGACATTTACCATTTTGACGGATTCATTGAGTGTTGCTAGTAATTAAACTAAGTAATTAAGTCAATGTCAATATTGTAATAAACGACGTTACTGTATTAGATTGATCTATAAATATACTTTGATCTATAAATAAAGAGAAGGCTGGTTTGATGGATTACCTACGGTCAAAAATATATTTAAATCAATATTTTGTTACGAATATCATTCTCTTTTAACTCAAAGCATTGATATTATTAAATGGCAACATTGAAGATACTTTAAAGTGAAATAGAACGGATAAAATCGCATCCAATTCTTTTATTTTATTATTTTATTCAGACACTGCTATGAAACGTTATTATGTATTATAAATTCTTCATTTATTTTAATTTAATTAATTGTAATACTTTTAATTTGGGGCAATTTTAGGCCATCTCCTTTGCTGTGCGTTTCCTGGCAGTGAGGAGTGAATTTAAGAGAGATACATATACCGACTTGTAAGACACAGATAGAACTACGGTCGTAAGCAGTCTTACTTTAAAATATCCAGATAGTTATAGTTGGACAGATCGCAATCCAAACTTGCGTAAACTCGAGATTGCATGGAAATAGCTGTTGACACTCCTAGGCAGCACAAAGTTCGATAAAGTTACAGTAATTGAAGAAGTTAGTATTCGAATATAACTTCACAATTTGCGACAACGTATAATTATTTGATTTGAAAATATGTTGCTTGAGACCAATTGGGTGTGTTTTGGTGTATTAAAATGTTTGTTACGAGGTAATTTTGAGTAGTGTATATGGCTTAAGGCTCACGCAGACAAACGCGACGCAACTCCGGTAGAACAATTTCCATGAAGTTTCCATAAAATTTGTTCCACATGTGAGTCACGCCATCGTATCGCGCCTGTCTGCAGGAGCCTTTAAACTGTGGCCAAACCGAGGAAACCCCGCGCAGGATGCGGGACGAAATTTTCTCGCACCGATTGTGTCAAGTTGCTTGTATAGATGTGGTTGAACTGGGGGTAACAATCGCGTGACTTCTTATTCATTAAAATAATCAACGCACGTGTGAGATCACGGAACATAAAAAACAGTGGAAGTGGTATGCAACAAAATTACTATAGGAACCGCTGTCGCCAAACTCGCACAAATAAACCGATAATCATATAATGCACTACAAACAAACAATTCGTCCGATTTGTCGTTTCAATTTTATTCAAAACTAGAGTAAGTCACAGATCCTACATCCAGAAATAAACCTTCATGCTTTATTAATAGGATTTATTTTGCTTTAGTCCAGAAAGTATTTACAACGTTTTGTAATCTGAAGTCAAACTAGATTCTTTTGACGAGTAAATTCCGCTAGTCGACCATAGATGGCAGTATTCTCAGTGGGCGCAATTATAAGTACAATTGCGTTAGCAATAAGGTTGACAATCGCGTCATAGGTCGATATCTATTGCTACTCGACCAGTGCAGTAACACATTGAATTTTGAATTACATATCGATATCGATAGATACCCGATTTCTTGTTTAATTCGAAAAAATAAGTTTTGTTGGGAGTTAAGTAAAACTGTGGGAAGAATGAAGTAGTATTTTTTTGTTTTGCTTATATCTCGAAAACTGTGTGTCCTATCGAAAAAATAATCAAATATTTTGCCCCCCTTTGCAACCTGTAACTCCCTAAAACTCTACATGTTGGTAATAATCAATAATATAAATTTTGAAAATGTTCATATTTTCCATACAAAAAGTGAAAAGTTCCTCCAGTTGAGGTGTCATTTATTTCTTGGCTTTTGCTTGTATCTTGAAAACGGTGTGTCCTAATCGAAAAAAAAATAATGAAAACGTTTAATCGCGATTAAAAAAAGACATTTAGTTTGATAATCAAATAGGTGAAAAACATCAAATTCAGAATAGCAAAAATTCCATTTTCACTAAATTAAATAGCTTAGTGCCAACTTAGTGCTGTCAAACTATAAAATAATTAAGTTGTGTCACTTTATTCAATCTTCGTTTGATAGGAATAAACTAAATTTAGGTGATTTTTAGTCTAGTTTAGAGACATTTGTGACAAGAGAATCGGCACTATTTTCTTTTATCGAGAAAACTAACATCCGACTCGACCACATCACTAATTGAGTAGCGAAGTACTTTCGAGAACGAAATAGGGAATGCCAGTGAATACAATCAATCCAAAAGAAACTGTATTTTAATCGTATAATGTTGATTTTAACTAGAGGTTCTATTACATCATTAGTAAATTGAAATTAACTAAGATTTTATTAGAAAACAAATAAAACGGTGGTACGAAACACCTCCATTATTAAGAGTTTTTCACCTACTATCATTTTTGCACTCCAAAATGGAACAAAACGGCATAGCTACGGAAAAATAAATTTGTCGCTAGACTCGACTGCAACTCGACGCGATGTTAGAACTTGACTGGGACCATAGTTTAAGATCTATGGGGACCAAGAAAGCGATACAGCGCTTATTTGTGACACGCGTGTGTGCCACGCCTACTTTGCACTTCCACTGTTTTTTATGTTCCGTGTGTGAGATTATTCAAATTTATAGGAGAATATCCGGCTGAACGTACGTATATCCTCTCTACTGTGAGGGTACTTCTGGGTGGTCTCTCGCGGAATCGGCGCGTGTGATTAAAATGACGAAATCTCTAAAGTTTTGTAGGGGAGCTGTAAATAAAATTTATATTATAGGAATCGTTATGAAATAAGTTAAAAAAATAAATATATAAATATATATATAAATACTATTCTTTATCACAGTTTTGCGTTCAAAACGCTCTCCTGTAAAATCATGATTTTGTAGATAACGTATATACTTTGCGGCCGTCAAGTATGATTTCTACTGTGTTTAGCATGGCGATTACAAAATTACATTATCTTCACTACCCTAGACAATTATCACTTATCAGTGTGATTTTGACAGTTTGGGATAGAAAAATTTCTTCCGAAATTGTCTACATAAAAAACGACTTAGACAAAGATCGTTAGAAATGAAAGACTTAATGACAGGTTTTAGATAGATTTCTGCGGTGCGATGTCAAAATTGAGAAACGAAATGTCACTTTTTATAGAAAGAGATGTGTCTATTCTTCGTAGAGAAAGAAATCATCATCTTGCCACGCGTGGAGCTGTCAGAATGATAGGTGACATTGATGTATGGAAACGTTCAATTTCAACAATATTTTAGTAAACGTAAATTAATATTTTGTGAATAGAAAGGTTATAATTTAAAATAATTATAATTATGTTAATTGCATTTCTTTAATTGAAATTTTACAGACGTGACGGGAACATGTGTTGATAAAATACTGTAAAACAAGCTGCCATGGAGTTTATTATTCTTCTTCTCCATGAAGACCTAGTTTTTGGAACGTTTGTTCTAGGTTTTTCATTAACGTTACCTATTTATTGACAAGGCTAATTGAAATAAATGCCTTGTCTTGTCTTATTGTGTTTTTCTTCATAAATCCATTTCCTACCTAACCTTTTCCTGTGCTGTGGAGTTTTTGCGCCACTTCTTCTCCCCAGCTAAAGCACTGGGTAGTGGTGAAGGGCGGGCATTTTCGGGTACTGTCTCATATACAATAATTTTGACGTTCAAAAAGTGCTGATTCTCAGCCTAGTTTGTGTAATAAATGATATTTGATTTGATTTGAATTGACCATATTCATAGGTACTTTCATATATTAAATAACTAGTAACCATTCTGACACTCAAAGCTTGCTAATTAAGTGGATATCAGTACCTATAATAGTACTCTCAAAGGAGTTGTAGAGTGCGTGAGCCGGAGTGAGAGTGGGGCAAAGTTCTCACTTTTGGGTTTTTCATTTGGTAGAAGAAATTTATTCCCTACGACGCACCCCCAAAAGTGAGTACTTTGCAATACTCCGGTTCTGGTTTAGTTTCTGAAGGAACCGCTTACGTCCCGGCTGACGCACTCTACACCCTCTTTTGGGCCATTTGTTGACTGGAGTATAAATGTAGTTTTCATCCACTTTCTAATACGCGTAGTCACGTTCCGAGTCCGCATCTGCGTCCCGCACGTGATTCGCCTCAGAGTGTGTGGTCGAGTTTTTTACAAATGTTTCTTTTTTTGAATCTTTCCTATTTTGACGCCTTCGGTTGTACTTAAAAAATAACATCAAAATACAAAAAGGATCCATATTGGATGCATTATCTACAACTGGCCACTCACCTTCTGTAGTTTCTTTGTGTACCATTTCTTGCAGCAAATCTCAGCTGAATTGCTTTTTATGATCGGAGTTGTTGGGATCAGATGGTTGCTCTTGCAGCTTGTTACTGTGGACAAGGAAATAAAAACATATAAGTTATGTGTGTAGGACTATATGAATAGCAACGGCATTTTTTTGAAAATATAAGGAGGCTTGCAAAGTGCTTCAGGCAATTGGACTGGCAAAGTTTGTAATGAGACCAAAAGGAAACAAATGAATCTTTGAATTGTGATCACAAACACGATTGTCTCTTTCCTAGATGGACCGAGTAGTAGATAGATAGACCGAAATCTATAAACCTAACTTAGCGCGTAGTTTGCGTAGTAACAAAGCGTTATTCCTCTCACTGTCGCACAACTGCCAAACTACAAGGTGCTAGATAGAGACAGGAACAATCTAAATCAAAGCAAGTGTTTATAGATCTCAGTTTAAGACCTAGGACCGTAGAGAAGCATCTTGTCGACGGAAGAGTAGACAAAAATGACGTTTCCGTGTAGACGGTACGACGGCAACAAAGTAAAAAGAGTCAACTGCACTTTTACGAAATTCACTTTTTTCATAATTCGTACTCAGATTCTTTGGTTTTTCTTAGATTTTTTTTTTCTGTTTAATTCTCAATTTTTTACAAATATTAAGTCACGCATATAAATAAAACTGCGGAGGCGAGCTCGTAGCGCCGGAGAAGATGCGATTCTCAACGTGTTTTATATTATAGAAAATATGGAATTTTCACTTCTTGTATGGAAAATATGAAAAATTATTACCTACCTATATGTAGATTTTTAGGGGGTTATGGGTTTTCTGAAGAGTGGCAAAATTTTCATTATTTTTGCACCGTTTTCGAAGATAAAAAAAAAATATTTTGTAGATAACCGTATATACTTTGCGGCCGTCGAGTAGAAAGTTTTCTACTGTCTTTAGCATGGCGATTACAAAATCAAATTGTCTTCACTACCCTAGACAACATTCTTCATAAAAAAGGACCTAGACAAAGATCGCTAGAATCGAAAGACAAAATGACAAATTGTAGAAGGATTTGTACGATGCGATGTCAAAAACGGAGAAACAAAACGTCACTTTGTATAGAAAAGGTTGTCTCCTCTTCGTAGAGATATGCAAGTGGTCATGCTAAGATAATGTTGACGAATGGCAGTTTATTAATGAGGCGGTTAGAACATCGGGTATCATAATAAAACTTGAGAATTTCCTGTGTCTAGCAGTAGACGATGAGGTTGTGATAGTAAAGTATTTCTATTTACAACAATTCCGGGAAAGGATTCTCTCATCTAACACTGAATTTTATTAAATTATTGTACTGAAATAGAATGCTGCTCAACTTCTATAATTAATGACTCCTTTGTACATAATTTTTCCCACTTAATACGGTTAGTAACTAAACGAAGAAATAATAAATAGATCGTATGTTGCTCGAGATAAATGCCGGTTTGTTCTTGGAATATTTTGAGGGTAGGCATACAAGGTGTAACTGAAAACATCGCGAAAAAAATCAGCTGCTCCATCTGTACTCGTACCTATAAATAATCAACAGCTTCATTCGCATAACTCGACAAAATGCAAGGAACAGATGCTTCTTTTCGCGATTTCAGGGTTTTTTCCTTAATGAAAGTTGTTCATAATGATGAGTGCAAAGATCCCTTAAGGCGAAAGCCTTAGCAGGGTAGCCAGCGAAATTCAAATTTTCTTAGATTTTTTGCAATTTGCTGGTCAGTGTCAGGTTGTATGTTGATCTGAATATGACTTGCGACCGTAACAAATCTGTATTTATAGAATTATAATCAATGAAGTCACCATAACAACTCTCTAATTTCATATTATTATATGACTATTTCATGAAATCTTGACATTTGAGGATTATACTAACTTAAGAAGTTGTATTACTGATTCTACTGATTATAATTCTGTAAACAGATATTTGTTACGGTCGCAAAACATACTTTAATCAACATACACCCAGACACTGAGCAAAATCAAAGCAAGAAAATTTCGCGGGCTACCTGTGCGCTTCCCCTTAAGAGATTTTCAGTTATTTCAATTACACATTGCATATTTTACTATTTTATCGCCTATCTATCCTATAACTATGTATGTAAAAAAAAAAAAACATTTCGCTGTTGTCTCCGCTCTATGTGGAAACTACACTAGAGAACAAAGAAAACGGGTCAGTAAGAAATAACTAGCTATTAAAAAGCTAGCAGTAACTTATACTTGTTACAGCAAAGGTGGTTCCGCCAGGGAGCATGACGTAATAAAACTGTATATAGTAGATAATTTACCAGTTATAAAACAGCATCAAATGTTGGAAACATTATTAATTTAATTGTTAAAATTACATAAAAAAAACTATAATTTTAACGTTAAATAAATAATGGTTGGTACCTCATATACAACACAAAAACGAAATTTAAAACAAAATTAATACTTCGTATTGCCTCTACAAGCTTTTCTCACAGATGCCAGGCTATTGGGCATGCTGTTTATTAAGTTTCTTATGCAACGTTGCGGGATATTGGTCCATTGTCCCACTAACGCATGTTTCAGGTCTCGTGTGTAGCTGGGGCGAGGTTTCGATTTCTGACACACCTCCCAAGCTCGACCCAAGCGTGTTGAATTGGATTCCAGATGCCAGCGTCCTGAAAATACTCATTTATGATTTGAGCTGTATATGGCCTGGCGTTGTTATGCATGAATATTGAATTTCACCCATATTAATTAAATAAGGGCCAACATGCTCATTAAGAATTTCTTCCACAAATCTTGCACTAGTTAGCGTACCATTTTCTATCAGCACTAACTCCGTCCGACTCTGAAGAGATTCCAGCCCAAACCACAATAGATCCACCGCCGAACAGCGCTTTTTCCTCAAAACAAGTTGGAATAAAACGTTGTCCTGGCCGTCAGTAGACTCTTCGTCGCCCATCATGTGCATACTGAATAAATCTGGATTCGTCAGAAAATATTACTATTGCCCATTTTTCGTCTCCCATTGTGCGTATTCGCGGGCGTAAACTTCTCATGTTCCCGTTCAGGTTTTGGACCATTTGAGGGTTTATGTGGGGTCAAATTAGCTTCAAAGAGCCGCCGGCTTACAGTCCACTCGCTTACCTCGTCTCTACGGGTCTCCCAAAGTTGATTTGTTACTTACAACTGCCGTGAGGTACAGATTTCGGAGCATGGTCGTAACAATAAATCGATCCTCTCGAGCCGTAGTATATCTCGGTCTGCCAGTTGCTGGTCTTTTTATGTTCTACCCAGTTTCTCGGAAACGTTGGACAACTCGCTACACTGTGGAAAGTGACACGCCTATTGTTCTTGCTGTACTTCGCTGACTTCTGCCTTCTTCTAACTAGTGACGTGTGCATTCTTCTGGTGTTAGCGACATGACAGTAATTCAATAATGATGGTGAAAGACGACAATGACTGCCTTTTATCATTTTAATTTGACAGAAGCAAAAGTAAAACAACCGCGAATTGAATTTTTACTTTTTTTAAATTACGTTGTAGATTTAAGGGTTTATTTCAAACGATATTAAAATTCTCTGTAATATAAAGTAAGTTTCATGCATGTACCATTATTAATTTGCAAGTTACAGCGATTTTCGTCATCGACCTGTATTATTTGACCGCGAGTGTAGTTGAATTCGAAATATTCAAATACGTGAGTATAACCGTTGAGATAAATAAATAAATTAAGATTTCAAATTAGTAAGGGCTGATTTTTTAATAGTCAGATAACTTTTATCCGAAGAATAAATATAACAGTTTGACATATTTTGTATACAAAAGCTGTCAAACCGCCATATTTATTCCATAAATAAAAGTTATCTGACGATTGAAAAGTTAGCCCTATAAGAAAATAAAAAAACAACAATGTTATAAAAAAATTGATCATGTTTTTTCACTGTCCCAGTAATTGGATATGAAAAAGATTACCTATGGAATAAACTTCCTAATTATAGCGCTGACTTTGAATGGATTATTCCGATCTGTCACCCTGCTTTGTCCCTTTAGGGGGACAGATCGAAAAAAAGTTTGATCTGTCCCCTGTTAGCAACTTTATTCACCTCTATCTGTCCCAGATAGGAGTCAATAAAGTTAGAATTGTGACCTCGTTGCTAACAGGGGGACAGATATTTTTTTTCCGATCTGTCCCCCTAAAGGGACAAAGCAGGGTGACAGATCGGAATAATCACCCTGCTTTGTCTCCTTAGAGGGACAGATCGAAAAAAAGTTTGATCTGTCCCCTGTTAGCAACTTTATTCACCTCTATCTGTCCCAGATAGGAGTCAATAAAGTTAGAATTGTGACCTCGTTGCTAACAGGGGGACAGATATTTTTTTTCCGATCTGTCCCTCTAAGGAGACAAAGCAGGGTGACAGATCGGAATAATCCCTTTGGCGCCGTCCTATTGCCATCGCTCGTACGATGATGCGTGCGTCCGACGAAAATGATCGTGAGACCATGCGTTCAAACATACTGATATCTACTGAATGTCCTATTGAAGATCGCGCGATCATGCAAAAACTGTGCATCTCTGATAAGAGCTATTTCGACATTGATCGCATCGCTCCAAAACAGGACACACAATTTCTTATCGCGCGAGCGGTTTCATCGCACGAGCGATGAAACCGCTCGGTATACAATACGGGGTAATACAATAGTACGGCGCCTTTGAATGCGGCAGTACTAATTTATAACAGCTAAAGCCAATCGGTACAGCAAATTAGCGTGAAAGTGAACCCTTTTCTTACTTTAATAGCGTTGTAATTTCCGTTTACATTTCTAGGCATCCACCAACGCAAAAACCTTTTATCATTATTGAATACATACGCGAAAGTAAGTACAACATACACACACGTACGGCTTCCATTAAAGATCTACCTACACGATGTCTGGTCCCGTCATAATGGAGTAAGTTAGCACAATATTATTATTGTGTCAGGAAGGGTGAGATTCAATAGGCGTAGGTAGAAGGCCTAGCGATTGGTTTTCTGTATTTATAGGCATTTGTCTGTGATAAAAGAGCTGGACGATATTTTTAGAGGGTAAGAAATTCTATTCAACGTTGGTTATCCTCACTATAGAATGTGTAACTGAATTAATACATATTATGAAAGTAATTTGTTCAACATTTACTGAATCGATTTCTGTAATTTTTAATATAGGTAATTTTTTATCCCAAAAATAATGAAAACTACGTAACTTACAGTCACACTTCCGCTGTACAGTCAATACAAACCAAAATTAATGAAATACCAGCTACGCTAGACCCTGAGCCTGCGGGCACGAAACCAGCGATGGCCAAGTGGGGCGAAAGCGGGGAGGTGGCGGAGGTGGAACAATTTTAAGTACCGTCGCCATCACCCCGATCGGGCCATCGCTCTACACGTGTACGTGTGATCGCTTTATACGTGTGAGATTTAGATTTGTAATGTGACCACACTTTTCTCCTACAATCATTTTAACTAATTTAATAAACAAATAATGTTTTATACATAATAGTAAACATTCAGTGTATGTATATGTATTATGATTATAACATAATATTCCAATTGGTGGGCGTCAATACCGGGACATGTATTTCAGAAAAAAAATGCGACATTTCGGTAGATTCCAATGACTGGAACATAAATGATGTCAACATAATTTGATGAGTTTAATGTGCAATCAAGCAATCAATCAAATCATTTATTTGCAACGAATGTAAGTTACATTAAAATATAGGTGATAAAGGTATTAGGTAGGGGCCTTCTTATTTTCTACCGACAACACCTCCGTCACTCTTTTTGGATATTACGTCACAATTGTTTTGTAAAAAGCAGTAACAATAAATACGGAAGTGTTTAAGATTATTTTAATGGTGGTCTTGTCAAAAAAAATTGTAAAGAAATATATTGAGAATCTTAAATATTTAGGAAGAAAATCGTTTTTTTTTTGGAGGGGACATGTCAGTGTCGATGAAAAAGAAGGACGTACATTTAAGTATCGAATAATATATAATAAGATACTCGTGACCAAGAATTTGGATTACGAGTTCCCTGTAGGCATAGGATATAATCCATCAAGTGAGGAATTTCAGTCTGAAGCAATACAGATACAATTAAGTCAGCCTCCTTAGTCGCAAAGGGATAAGAAATTTCAACGAAATCTTTAAGAATCAGGATAAAACTCCTCCATCTCAGTTATTATCTGGTTAGGCTCCGGCTGTAAGTGGAACTGAGCTACAATATACGTAAGACGTGTACGTCTGAAAGACCCGACGAACTTAGAGCTAAATAAAACTAGAAGTTACTATTTTCAGGCTTATAATAATCATACAAGCATCACATTCATCCTTCATATAATGCGCACGGCAAAAGAGTGGAACTTACCACCGGCGTCTGTGCTAGCGAACTCATACAACCCGAATCTCTTCAAAGTTAGAGTTCTTCTGGGTAAGCTTACTTCATCGTCGATTTTGTCTCTTTCACCTCTGACCTAGACTATGGTAAAGAACAACCCCAACTCAAATAAAAAATAAAATAAAAAAACATGTGCTTAATATAAATATAAATAAACTGCCGAATTGCGCATCACTTCAGAACGGTTGCACCTATTTGGCTAATTCTTTTTTGTTGTGTTTGTAATTGTCACGACAAGGTGTGTATAAAACAAATCTTTGAAAATTTTCCGGGAAAATTTGAAAATTCGGGAATACTGAAAATCCATTTTCTATGGAAATTTTGTATGAATTATTGAAATTTTGACAGGACAACGTTTGTCGAGTCAGCTATTTATGAATATTTTCATTTAAATTCCGAAGTTTTTATCGCTACTTAGCACGGTTTTGGTTGAGACCCTTTTTTAAATTCTTGCAAACTTACAAGTCATCCTCAACATAGGGTCGTCCCAAAAATAAAACTGAAAAATTAATCATCTTTCGTTATCTTGAAGTCACGTCTTCGTACAAAACTATGGCCGTTTATTTAGGGATTAAAAGGAAATTTTAAAAACAGCGCTATGGGAAAATAATATTAATAAACTTGTCAAGTGTAAGTTATTTTCACTAAGTTTCCTTATGTTATTGGAAAAAGAGCGTAAAGTTTACAAAATTCCTTAAAAAAAAAAAAATCGCCTACAAACTTATAAACAAGTGTATTTTTTAAACACGCTTTTATTAATCTGGATAAGACCTAGGACAGAGTCCTTGTAAAGATAAATCAAACGAACTCCCAAACTCGATAGAGTTGCTTCGTTTTATAACTGAGTTCCCATGGCCGTCTTCTGGCTCCATCATAAGATCAGCTCCATATCATAACAATATTGTATTGTCATCAAATTATCGGGTTGGCTAATAAGTAATGAGCGTTTTAGTTTATAATTTCTAGAATTTTCGGAAAGGTTCGAGAACGTTCTGTAGCAGAGGGTATATAAAGAGCGAGTCGCGCTCATGCGCGTTATTGATCCTTGGCTGTTAGTGCGTTAAAGTTCACAAAGAAATGAGTGATATTAAAACCCACGTACGACATTGTTTATTATATGAGTTTCAATCTGGGCATTCTGCTACAGAAGCTACACGTAATATATGTCAAAGGTTAGCTCACGATGCAATCTCCGAAGCAACAGCAAAGCGCTGGTTCCAACGGTTCCGCAATAACGATTTTTCCTTAACCGTTCAACCAAGGTCTGGGCACCCCGTGGAAATAGATATCGATAAATTAAAACTATTAATTTATTAATTTATTATTAACTTAACTCGAAGAAGATCCTCGAGGAATTACTGCGATTTGGCTGTTCAGCTCGAGTGCTCTCATGGCACCATAGAAAATCATTTACATGGTTTGGGAAAGACTTACAAATATAGTGTTTGGGTACCCCATCAATTAAGTAAAGATCAGCTGACCTACCGAGCTGAGATTTATGTACAACTTTTCTCTTTCCGCCGCACATTTAATTGGTTAGATAATCTTGTCACTGGAGATGAAAAGTGGGTTCTCTATCTTAATCACACACGCAAGCGCCAGTGGCTGGGATGTAAAGAACAGGGAACCAACGTCTAAAAGTGATCTTCATCCTCGCAAGGTAATGCTTTCTGTCTAGTGGGATATACATGGAATAATAAGCTGGGAATTCCTTCCTACTAATACTACGATTACAGCAACAGTATATTGTAATCAACTCGAAAAACTGAAGCTTGACATCCATCGCAAACGTCCACAACACGACAAAATATTTTTCCTGCACGACAATGCCCGGCCGCATATTGCTAAGAGTACCAAGCTAAAACTATTGGAGCTTAATTGGGAAATAATACCCCACCCTCCATATTCGCCGGACTTAGCACCAACTGATTTCCGCTTGTTCCGATCACTTAGTAATGGAAAAAAGCTTTGACGATGAACCACACATGAAACAATACATAGATGACTTCTTCAATTCAAAACCAACGAAGTTCTATGCGGACGCCATTCACTCTTTGCCAGATCTATGGCGAATGGTAGTGGAAAACGACGGTGAATATATTATTAATGATTAACAATTATTCATTTAATAAATAAATACAAATAAAATAGTTTTATGTCACTCATTACTTATTAGCCAACCAAATAACATACGCATGTAAAATTTCAGCTCAATCAGAAGTGGGCCTAATTTAGCTTGCAAGATTCGATTACAGACAGACAGACACCGGGACAGAGGAAACTAAATAAAAACTTGTAATAAACTGGATATATATACACGTGTAACATTGTTTATTGTGTCTACAATAAGCAAAACGCAATTTCCATACAAAAACAAAATCGCATCAGCAAACTTATTCTTTAATCTGTCAACGTTGTGGCCCATACACATTGGCGTATCTAACGCTATTTTCAAATGGAGGTCTGGCCCCCGAGATGCGATGGCCGATGTAGCCGAATCGACGCCCAATGTTCAGTCAGTGAGCACGATTAGCACCATTTCATAAAGCTTTACACTTCTATGTACATACCTTGTTGCTGTAACGTATCGTCATGTTTGATCAATGAATTATGAACTGCCAGACGAATTTATCAAAAGTAGGCATTACAGCCACACACAACTGGCCACAAGTTATAAGTAGTGACGCCGACCGTATACACTAAAACAAATTTTAACTTATATGTATAAGAGCACTTATTTGAGCATCAATTTTCGGAATGTGAACGTGTTTAATTTGATTGATTAACCAGAGTAGTATTAGATCATAATATCTTAGGTTTGGAACCCAGCGGGGCAATTGCGTAACACCAAATCGGAATCGGTTTCATTTGGACAGTTCAAGAACATTCATTGCGTTATTTATGTTGTTGAGCAGGCAAATTTTTCGAACTTAGGAAGCAATGGATTAGCAATTTGCTTAAAAATGATTCAGATTCCGATTGATAGTGTGTTACGCAATTAGGGTGCTGTTCTAAAGATAATAAAGCCCCAAATATCACACTAGACTTTGAAACAAAAACATTATGACTCTGTGAGTGACTACTGCGTGCATCGAAACTCTGTACTCTAGCTTATTACGTTACGTATTTGTGGATTTAATTATTTTTGTGACTGCCAAAGTAATTTAATGGAATGTTGGTAATAAGTTTGTAGATTTCTTGGTTATAAATGATTTATTTGATTGAAACTGTTTTTATGTGAAGTTATTTAAGCAAGTGTTGAGTATGAACGTGGAGGGCTATACGAGTAAGGGAAGACCAAAAAAACGATGGATGGACCGTGTGAAAGATGATATGGCCAGAAAGGGAGTGACTACCGAGATGACGACTAATAGAGAAGTATGGAAGAAAAGGACATGTTGCGCCGACCCCAAATAAATTGGGACAAGGGCAGGAGAATGTAGATGATTTAAGTGTCCAGTCTAGAATTTCGAATCGGTTTCGGTTTTTTTTTTAAGTAGAGAGAGTAGTAGAGCTCTCCTCTAGTGAAAGCTAGCTAAAAATAAAAAATAAAACAACACTAAAGAATAATTGTTAATTTTTGTTTTATTTCACGTTCTCACGGCAACAATAAAATCACAAATTAATTTCATTTTTCGAACATTCGGACCGCGAGTGAAAGAATCCGAACGCCGAAATGCAACGTTTGGTTGGTTGAGTAATGAATTCATTTTTTCCTTTGATTCACTTTGTGTTCAGACGTTTCACTGTGTTCACAAAATGTTTAAAGATAGTTGTAAATTAACATAAAGTGTTGCGTCCGATATTAGCTTAACTTTCACTATGTAAACTTACACTGTTTAGTGAAGCCCATTTCCACAACGTTAAATAAATATTAAATGCAATACAAGTCGTATTGCTTTGCGTAGTAATGGTAAGTACTACCGCATTCATGAAACTTGTGAACTGTAATATGAGGACCTACGAGTGTTTGCTTGTAAGCTTGTAAGTTATACCTCAATGTACGTACTGAGGTACAATAAACACAAAGTGTATATACATAATACGATCGATGAATATGGCAACCTATAATTACATTACACAATATCAATCTGCCGAGCCTTTTTCCAACTATGTTGGAGTCAGCTTCATAGTCAAACCAGATGCAGCTGAATTTTACATGAAGCGACTGCCTATCTGATCTCCACAACCCAGTTACTGGGTAATACGATACCCCTTGATAAGACTGACTGTCAGACTTTCGGGCTTCTGACTACCCGTAAGGACTGTCAAAGACATAGATATTCGGACAGCCGGGAACAACGGCTTAACGTGCTCTCCTAGGCATGGAGGGGTCTCGATATGTAATAGATGGTCAACCATACACGAACCGCCCGCGGCAAGCGTACCTTAACTTTAGATCGACCCTGGCTGTTATTATTTAGTCACGAGCCCAGTGAGAGACGTAAAATTACACATTATACAGAATTAAGAGACAGAGCTAAGAGGCACATTGGCGACGTAAAACTGGTGGATGCCAAGCTTCACAGTTTAGCTCATCGCCGCAAGGTTGCCTGCTTGTCGGTCTTCTATAGACTGTACTTCGGTGAGTGTGCTCAGAAACTCCACAACCTCATTCCACCGGCCCCCTTCTACCATCGAACATCTAGACGCACTGCAAGCTACCATCCATACCTAGTTGCCATTCCACCAATTCGCACTAAGCGCTTTCAAACATCTTTCATAATGCGCACGGCAAAAGAGTGGAACTCACTACCTGCGTCTGTGTTCCCGAACGCATACAACCCGAATCTCTTCAAAGTTAGTGTGAACAGGTTTCTTCTGGGTAAGCCCGCTCCAACGTATATTTTGTCTCCGTCACCTCTGACCTAGACTAAAGTCTAGAGCAAACCCATCTCAAATAAAAAAAATATTATTTATTATATTAGCACTGTATAGCAGTTCATAGGAGTATATTTAAGAAAAACTATTTTGTTATAAAACGTTTGTATTATAAATCTTTCATAATTGAAGACTACGAGTATAAAGAACATTATGGAATAAATCATAAGTCCAAGGCATCTAGACACAAGAATCTCTACATAAAAGACTTTGAAGAGCTCTTTCGCTAAATCCGATCTAGCTGTCCCTTGCTGTCCTCCATATAACATCACGCCTGTAATACCCTAAGATTTAGGCAGGACATGCACCTATAGTACACCCACATTTTTCCAATGTATACGTAATAGGAGACGAGTCTATAGTCACCAACGGGGCACAAATCTAGTCTCCGCGCAGCTACTGGAAAATTGGGGTGGGTAGACGACAAACTTACATGGAATCTACACATTAATCATGTGAAATCAAAATTAATGTCACTATTAGGAGCGTTACGAAAAGTTAAAAACTGTATTTCAAAAAAGGTACGACTAATTATATATAATTCCCTAGTAAAACCAAGCCTTGAATATTTAATTGAAATATGGGGATCAGCCGCGAAATCTAACTTAAACTCACTACAAAGATTACAGAACAAAATTATCAAAGTATTATTTCATTATAACTACCTGTTTCCAACAAAAAAATTATACAAAAAAACTGAACTACTAAATCTCAAACAACTTTACTCATATTACACCTGCATACTCATAAAAAAAATCACCACAAATTCCGTAAAATCAAACATACAATTACATAAAAAAAAAGTTACCTATAACACAAGAAGTAAAAACAAGTTTCTACTAATGACCGCACGTGCACGGACCAATTACGGTAAACAAACAATATTGGTTGAGGGAGAGCACAGCTGTTCAATAATTTACCGGAAGATTTAAAGAAGTGTGATAGTATGAACATATTTAAGGCGAGACTCAAGAAACATGTACGTACCCTATAACGTCAGCAACACATCAGAGGCAATTGTTATATTATTTTAATTTACTAGAATTGTAAGCACTATGTATCTCATTTTAAGTGAACTGTTATGTTCTTATGAGAATAGAATTCGGTATATGCTTCGTGTTACACGTGTGCTGCGTGTAGACGATGAATAGATCATTGCCAGGGTTCTAGGAAAGGAAGGATGAAGCAATGATAATAGCTAGCAATGCAGTATGTAATCTATTGGAGAATTGAAGCTGGAATTGCAATTTGCTTCAAACATTTGAACACTTGTTTAAAGACTTTGCAAGGCCGAATGGCATAGTGCTGTGTTCAAAGCACACTTGCTCGAATTTTTTTTAACCTTTCTTGTTGTGTAGGTCTCCCCCATATTTACCAGTTTGCAATTTTAAATACGAATCTGAAATGATGGTTTGATTAGTTTTAGGTTTTTTTTTTCTTTTGAAAATTGTCGAGACTTTTGTAGTCTTTGTGGTATCATATATTTGTCTTTTCGTCTATTTGTTAAGAACCCTGATTCTCGGGAATAGTTGAAAACCGAAAGTCAGCGATGCCTTAGATTGATTTAGGACAGAAACAGTAAATGATGAAAAAATACCCTGAACAAAAAATAAAAATAAATATGACTGAAGAAAAAGTAGACTTTCATAGCTTTCTTTTTGTTACCTCCAACCGCGAAAACTTGGGCTTAAGTTATCTAAGTAGGCTTTGTTTGACTCGGACCTCACAGTCTTTATTATTTTCACAGTGAATTTATAAAGTTTTTACTGCTAAAACCAAATAGAGTTACCAGCCGTAAATATTGCACATGGAAAGCACATGAAACAAGCACCGAATATGACACAACGAGCATTATAAAAAGTCTGTCACACAATTACCAGTGACGAAGACGATTCTCTACAAAGCCCAATATTGTCTAGAAATCCCATGCGCAATATTTACGGTTGGTTACTGTAAATAGATAGAAGTACCTACTTTTAGGGAAACTATTTATTTACCAAATTGACACACTACGGCTGTAACACGCAAATTGTTGCCGTGTTACAGCCATTTCATACAACTGTCAAAAAAATGACAGTTCGAATTGAATAGACCAAAACAGACGGTCAATTTGGTGAGTAAATTAATTTTCGTGACCTTTCATTAAGCATAATTTTACTTTATTGTACAGTAAGTACTGTAAAGATTTCATACAATGGGCAACCTTATATTTTACTGGCTGACAATCTATCGCTCAAGCAAATATCGAACTACTTTTTGAATAAAAATGTAGTCCTAGTTTGTTTTAAGAGGAAGTCAGATTGAAGAGAGGTTCGGTTTAAGAAGTGTGCGTTTATCCTAAGAAAATATGTATTTCATTTAAAATATAATACCTAGTTGCGGTACCAGCTATCATTTTTTAGTTGAGCTTCCCCCCTGTAAAGTTCCAACTTTTTACGGAACCTAGGTATCAAATCGAGATGGACTGTTCTTTTTCTTTTACAAAAGTTTACTAAAACGCAAAGGTCGTGAAATTCTACGCCGCTTTTATAAATAAAGAAAACATGCCTAGGCACTTGTAGGTATATATTTTAAATTCCTGAAAAGTGAGACACGTTCTTCAAGGTTCACAACATTTGATTTGCGTAATCGTATACAAAAAAAATATCCTACACGTATATCGGTTCTAGAATCGATTTCTACCATCCATGATGATATCGATACCATCCAATCGATACCATGTGAGGCGCTTGATTGGACAAGGCAATGAATGTAAAAAAAGGAAGATAAATCTTAGGCCTTATTTCACGTAGGTATAATTTTGGGTACAATATTGACGAAGGTTCGGTCTCGAACGAACGGAAGAATTTTCATTTGAATAAAAAGAAAGAAAAATAAAGGCTTTGACGAAAAGAAAAAAAAGTGACACAATTTAAGTGACTAAATACAAAAAATCAACTTGTCACAAAGTTGAAAGTCAAAGATTGTAAAAGTTTTATTTCATTGAGTTTTTAGTTGTAATTAATAATAATAATTTATTTATTTAACATATAATATTGTGGGAGACTGGTGCCTGAACTAAGCTCTAGGCCTGTTTTTATGGACAAAATCAATCTGCCTAGCCTTTTCCCAACTATGCAGGGGTCGGTTTCCAGTCTTACCAGATGCAACTGAATACCAGTATTTTACATGAAGCTACTGCCTATATGACCTCCACAACCCAGTTATTGGGTAATACGATACCCCTTGGTAAGACTGGCTGTCAGACTTTCGGGCTTCTGACGACCCGTAACGACTGCCAAAGATCCACGAATGACAGCCGAGACCAACGGCTTAACGTGCTTTCCGAGGCACGGAGGAGCCTCGGTATGTACAGATGGTCACCCATCTACGAACCAATCCCGGCATGTGTAGCTTAACCTGATGGATTGACCCTTGCCGCTGTTATTATTTCGCCACGAGCTCCTAAAGGACACCAACATTAATAACATATATCAGTTTAACTGGACAATAAATCCAGCCGAATTTCGACGTAAATGATTCAGTAGTCTCATCCATCATAAATCATGATAGAGGCCCGGCTTACCAATAACTAAACATGGGTCTCTGGATGAATACCCTAATTAATCCGAACCCAGAAATAGCGTTGAAAGCGTTTACAATTGCGATTCAATCAATATCAATATCAAAGCTCCTCATTAATTGGAACGATCACCAATGTACTAATTAGAGAATACCTACAAAGCATAAATGGCTAAAGGCTGATTTTAAGTAGATAAATCTGCTATATTGAGTACTATAAAACTGTTTCATGACCGTTAGGCAACCCACCGCTTATGCCACAGAAGAAATATGGGAAGTTATCCTGGGCGGTGTAAAGACAGCACTAAGAAAAGATTTTTCATCATGCAATCAGTCTTGTACATCACTATTTCAATGATAATTGACTTTAAAATGCCGCTCCACAGCTGCATCAACCACTTTTGAACCTTATTATCATAGTAATAAGTTCGAAAAGTGGTTCGCCGCAAATGTCCGCGGAATCGCCCACTGCGACCTACGACCACGGTACCTACGAATTGGTGTCTGGTAAAGAAATTAAATATTATTAAGAAATGGGTAAGTTACAACAGCTGTATGTGTGCATTGATCAGGTTAAGCTACGCTTGCCGCGGTTGGTCCGTGGATGGGAGACCATCTTTACATACCGAGACCCCTCCGTGCCTCGGAAAGCAGGTTAAGCCATTGGTCCCGGCTGTCATTCGTGGATCTTTGACAGCCGTTAGGAGTCGTCAGAAGCCCGAAAGTCTGACAACCAGTATTACCAAGGGGTATCGTATTACCTAGTAACTGGGTTGTGGAGGTTAGATAGGCCATGTAAAATACTGGTATACAGCTGCATTCGGTTAGACTGGAAGCCAACTCCAACATAGTTGGGAAAAGGCTAGGCAGATGATGATTAAGAAATCCTAGGAAAGCGCGTTTAGAGAGCAATATAAACTACGGCGGCTAAATGGCAGAAACAAACTTTATATAATGGATATTTTGACAGCCTTTTCAGAGATTTTCAGAAAATTGCAATTGGTTTGCAGAAACTGTAATGCAAGTTTGGACTCAAAGTACGTCCAGCGCTTATTAATACAAGAAGGTTTAAGTGTCTGAATTTCCAGTAGGACCTCTTAATTCTCACGTCTTTTTCATACGGAGGTAAGCAGAAACTAGAAAAAAAAGTCAATTGGTAAGATACTTTCATGTTACTTTTCAGCAAAAGTATGTACGATTCGTAGCAGATTTTATGGAATCCGTATTTTTTTTTTTAAATTAAACCGCACCCTAATTGCTTAACACACTATCAATCACAATCTGAATCATTTTGAAACTAATTGCTAATCCATTGCTTCAAATGTTTGAAAAAATTGTCTGCTCGACAACGGCAATAACGCAATGATTGTTATTGAACTGTCAAAATTAAACCGATTCTGTAAGTGTGTTACGTACGCAGCGGTGCTGGTTGAAGCAAAGATCATTTCGCTGTATAAAAAAAATTGTAATAAACAGGCACAATGAAAAAAAATGACAGCGTTTTAGAGTAACCATCATCTTCCTAGCCTTTTCCGGACTATGTTGGGATCGGCGCTTTCAGTCTAACCGAATGCAGCTGATTACCAGTATTTTACATGAAGTGAATGTCTGTCTGACCTCTACAACCCAGTAACTGGGTAATATGTAACCCTTGGTAAAACTGGTTGTCAGACTTTCAGGCTTCTGACGACCCGTAATTACTGTCAAACATCTACGACAGACAGCAGGGACCAACGGCTTAATGTGCTTTCCGAGGCACGGAGGTTTTGGTATGAAATAATGGTCACACATCCACGGACCAACCGCGGCAAACGTAGCTTAACCTGATCGATCGACCCGTGCAGCAGTTATTACTTAGCCACAAGCCCCTTTAAGAGTAACCGAATGTCCAAAAAAAATCGTGGTGGTGAAAACTTTTTTCGGTCTAATTCTCATTCGCCAAAATGTGCAGAGTAAAAAAAAATAAAAATATCCAGGGGGCCAGGGCCAAATAAATTAGGGCTGAGTAAGTAGCAGATGACCCCACCTATCCACTATTTTCGTATGTTCAACGTTCTGCCAAACACCCTGTATAACGTGCAATAAGAAACTTCGTTCCAAAAACTAATACCTTATTAGTTAATTTAGTTGTCACTCGGCAGTGCTGAATTTCATTTTTGGGCACCTAAGTTTACCAGAAACCGTAATCACTATAAAATTTGGTATTATAATTTTATAGCCCACAGTTTATTTTGATGTGCTGAATTTCAAAACAGCGGTTTAAGTTGGTACTAATTTGTAATTCACACTGTAGCTAGGAGTATGCTGTTTAAATAATCACATTTTATTGCCTGTTACGGTCTCAAACACTGTAATAAAATAACGCGAGCGAGAATAAAACGGTAATAGAAAAGGGCTGGATTTTACATAGTAAGATACATTACAGTACATTGTTAGAAGGGAATGGTTGTCTATATTGTCAAAAAGACAAATTCTTCCAACATAATGTTATGCGGTTATCATTGTATAAGATGAAATTCCAAAAAAATCAGCTGCTACATGTTCGCAAAACTCATTTTGACTTGACGTTTGTGACTCACCAAACCAGGAATAGCGAAAAGCAATCAACTGTTGTTTACATTTTGACGAGTTATGCAAACGTAAATGTAGGGAATAGCAGATTTTTTTTCGCCATTTCAGGTTTTGTCCCATAGTAAAAGTTGTGTCCCATACTAAAAGTGAAAATGAGTACAATCATGTGTTTAAATATCGGCCACTAATTACCAGTCACCCTACATATAGATAGATAGACTAATGACCCGCCCATGCTTCACACGGTTTTTACGATTTTAGAATTTATTAAATGTAAATGATTTTATCTCTGTAAGTAATGTAGTCAATCATGTTTTTTTTTTTAACTAGATGAGGTCGGCGTTTCCTATCTGACTACTCTGAGAAGAAAAGCCGAAACAAACTCAGAGGTCACAGTCTCTTATAAAGTCCAGACATAATCTTGGTCAGTTCATGTGAAGACCATGTAGATTGGTGTCTGAAATGGTCTTTTGAGGAAGGTAAGTTTAATAAAGTAGTATAAATTCTCTACATGATGGTCAAAGGTATACCTACCGCCGTTTGCCCGAATTTTATTTGCCCTAATATCATTTGCCATAATAGTCAACAGCCATAATATTATATGACGTAATATTCATTTGCCCTAGTCTTATTTGCTATATTAGTCACGTACTAGAAGCTTTGTTTCTCATAAAGTCACTTACCATAACATCATTTTTCATAATCATTGTAAGACCTAATTATCACATGCCCTAATTATCACATGCCATAATTATCACATGCCCTAATTATCACATGCCATAAATATCACATGCCATAACATCATTTGCCATCGACATTGGGTGTATAACGGTTGTTATATCAGGAGAAACTGGATGCAATCAGGACTTTAGGGCACCCCGACTCGGATAGGTTAGGTTAGAAGGGGATGGCGGGGTCGTTTGAGCGAGCGAAACGAGCGAATAGACCCCGCCATGTTATTCTTTCCTTCGTGGTTATTTTTTTATAAACCACCCAGAAGTAGTTTGGTTGGTCTAATAATTATTATGGCATTTAAATATTATGTCTAATAATTATTATGGCGTTTAAATATTACGTCTAATAATTATTATGGCAATTAAAAATATGAAAAACAATACGTACGGCACTCGTATCTTATGGTATCTAAGTTTGGGGCAATTAAAAGTATGTCATATGTCTTTTAGGGCAAACAAAACATTCGGGCAAATTAAATTCGGGAATATGATGATTATGGTATATAATCTTCGGGTAAACAATAGACAACCATGGTCAAAACTGCATCAAAATCCGTTGCGTAGTTCAAAAGAATATCGCGGCCACCCGCCGCGGCAAGCGACATTAAAACTTTGGTTTTCTGGGAAACTGTTTCCGTTATATTTTAACGACCTTCATGATAATCTGTAATTTTCACCAGTATATGACAGTAAAATGTCAAAAAACGCTCTGTGTTTGGACAGCCGTCATAGTGTGACCCACTGACTTATAAACCTTTGGACTTGTCATACCTACAAAAATCGGGTACTCAACATAGCCGCCTTTCGTAGGTTTGTAACTGCGAGTGCAAGAGAATGAGCAAGCAACCGCCACCACCACAAAACTCAGCACTCATCATGGCGACCGGTCACGCATAGACACGATTTTGGCGTCACATAAGAGTGTTGCCAAATTTAGTCCTTAACAAACATTTAGATGTCTCTTTTTTCACACGCAGCTCTTGATTAGTTAAAAAGAAACAAAACGATTTTAGACATGTCAGTGTCGATATGAGAGATATTTGTATAACTATTTTTCCTATAGTAGAATATGCCATCTACAAGTTCTTCTATCTCAATTGTGTAACCGCTCACCGTTTTCTTAGGAAACCAAAAAGAATTAAGCAACCTAATAAAAACGATAATTTAGAATTCTCGAGACGTGCTACTGTATTTCGGCACTAAATGCATCGGCCCATTAGCTCAGTTGGTTAGAGCGTCGTGCTAATAACGCGAAGGTCGCGGGTTCGATCCCCTCATGGGCCACAAGTTACTTTTTGTGCTTTTGGTGAAGAATCAACGTTTTAATACTGACGCAAAACGTTCCATTGGGTACTAGATTCCATCATATATTTGTATTTGTTTTATTTGAATACTATAATAATACACTCGCAAGCTGGAACTTCATGGCACGTTGCTCAAAACAAATTTTTACAATTTCTGTGCAATGAACTGTGGATTGTGGTATATCATTTAAAATGTAATTTTGTTGTTTTTTAACCTCTTCAATATCATAATCAAAAATTATTCATCTTCATTATGGAACGTAAAAACAAAAGACATCAATTTTTTAAACAAATCTCCATATTATTTGGTAGTCCTGAAACCCTATAAAAGTGGGCGTTAATGAAAACTGGTCATCAGTCCAATGTTTCACGTCATTGGGTACACTGACGCTAAAACATAATTGGAAACCACTCCTACAGAAGCCGCTCAAGCCGCCATCCTAATCCGGCAAGGGTTGTCTCAGCTTACTATCGCTCGACAGCTTCATTTGAGCCAGTCATGTCTCGAAGGATATACAAGAGGTTCAGGGAGACTGGAAACATAGGCCGGAGACCAGGATCTGCACGACAGCAATGCACTTTGGTGAGAGATGACCGATTTAATTGTCACCTCTTCTCTCCGAAATCGACACTTGACCGGCATGGGTAACTAACATAGGTACAGTTAAATTATCATATTATAAATAATAAAAAATAACAATAAAATATCCTAACTTAACTAAACCATAATAACATATTGACCATTTTCTTTCTAACTTTCCCATTTATTTTGCCTTAGGCACAGTCCAACAACAAGGTGGGCGGATTTTTTGGACCTTGAAACTGATTAATGGATGGAACCATAATCGAGCGCTTGTCTGTTACAGACTTATGCATTTGGCAGGCAATTTGGCATTCAAATATAATATTATAGAATTCTTTAAATGTCAAATAATAAAATAAATACAAATACAATTATGTCAAAATTTAAAATATCGTTGTCAACAGTAATCCTCCATAAATTCAGTGATTGAGTAATAACATTTATTAATTAAAAATTGTTTCAGTAGTTTTTTAAAAATAACTAAATTTAGATTCTTTATTTCGCGGGGAATTTTATTGTATAATACTGGAGCCATTTGATAAATACTTTTTGCGGAAAAGAGCTGTTCGACTGCAGCCAACACTGAGAATGTTAGATTCCCTTTTTCTCAAACGTGAGTTTGCGGTGGGCCTAATTTCAAAAAGCTGTGGGTTTGTCTTAACAAATACTACCATTTCGTAAATGTACATTGATGGAAATGTTAAAAGCTTTAATGATTTAAAATATGGCTTACAACTGTCCCTTGAGCGCAAGTTGCATATTGCGCGTATACATTTTTTCTGTGCAATGAACACATCATTTTTGTCCAGAAAATTACTCCGTACCTCAGAACAGATTCTACATAACTATGATAGGCAGTAAGTACGGCATGACGATTAGCAAATTTGGCTAGCTTATAAAGAGCAAAAGAGAAAGTATTAATTGTGTTCTCTAAATAATGTTCTCCTCTACTGATTGTTATTTTTCCTGACAAAGTTTATTCTGTTTATATGTATGTATGTTTGTATGTATTTATTCTTGTATTTTATAGTTATTTTCGTGTTATCTATCCTTTATATGGCACTTGCCACGTTTTCTGCATCGCCTAAGGTTGACTGGTAGAAAATGCCTCAGGCTTTAAGTCCGCCTTTGTACGGTACCTATTTGTTTTTTTACTTGTGCATAAAGTTTTAATCTATACAAATAGATAAAACTGAAGTGTCTGTTTGTAATGTCAAAATAACTGCTTTTTACTAAATGTATATGAAAGTATAAACGTTACTTATAACAAAAGAACATTTTTTTTTGAATTTTTGGCTGTCTGTCTGTCTGTCGGTCTGTCTGTCTGTTTTTTTCGGCTAATCTCCGAAACGGATAGACCGATTTTGACGGGACTTTCACTGGAAGATAGCTGATGTTATAAGGAATAACTAAGGCTACTTTTATTTTGGAACAATAATTAGGGTTGCGCGCAAAAAAAATAAACATACGATTTAAATAGCGCGGGCGCAGCCGCGGGCAACAGCTAGTAAATAATAAATAAATAATTAATCTTTAAAATGTAAGGTTTCATAAAAATACGCTTGAAATTTTTTGCGTGATTCTCAGTTTTTTATCCGCGTTAGACATAACTTTACAAATTCATTACACTATGTAATATTATAAACACAATCTAAAATATTCACGTATTTAGTTAGTAAGAAAATGCTCTTATTTAAAGAAATTATATTTTTTCCAAATCATTAACACTACTCTTTTAGACGTGATCTTTGGTTTAAAATCATTAAAAGTCGGTTATCGTCGCCTTAACGCCTTTAGGGGTGAATTTTGCAAAAATCCTTCCTTAGTGCTTACTTTCGTTATAATAGGTTGGGGAAAAAGTTTCTTCGCATTTTTTAAGAAAATTCAAAACATTTTTTAATATAGCTTATTTACATTTAACTAAAGTATGTAGGTACCATTTTGGTCGATAACTTTTTGCCATCTTGTAGGTAGGGACATGATCCCATTGCTATAGAAATTTTGAGACTTCTGGTCAAAATACCGTGACAAGTGGTTTTGGCAGTCCTCTCGTGATGTTAACCTGACACTGCCTAAAGAATTCTGAAGAGACCGAAACAGGTGGAAATCTGAAGGTGCAGGGTCAGGACTATACGGCGGATGCATTAACACCTCCCAGCCAAACTCTCTTAATTTTTGCTGAGTGGCTAAAGATGTGTGAGGTCTAGCGTTATCATGATGAAAAACCACACCCCTTCTGTTGATTAATTCCGGCCGCTTTCTCTCAACTTCTTGCTTTAATCTCATCAGTTGTTCGCAGTAGAGTTCAGAATCGATGGTCCTGCCTGGTGGTAACAGCTCATAATGAATAATGCCCTTCCATTCCCACCACACACACAGCATCACCTTGTTGCGAGTTAACCCGGGTTAAGCCACAGTCTGTGAAGCCTGACCGGCCTTTGACCACGACCTTTTTCGCACGTTCTTGTCATAAGTGATCCACTTTTCATCACCAGTTATCAGCTTCTTCAAAAATGGTTCGGTTTCATTACGTCGTAATAAAGAATCACAAATGAGTACACGGTTCATTAGGTTTCTTTCAGTGAGCTCGTGAGGTACCCAAGCTTTTTTGTGTACCCAGTTTTTTTCAAATGCGCCAAAACTGTTTTGTGGTCAATTTCCAGTTCTTCAGCTACGTCGTAACTACTGATATGCTGATCTTGCTCCACTTCTTCAAAAATGGCATCCATTTTATCCGTAATAGGGCGACCAGAGCGACGTGCATCTTTGACATCAAAATTTCCGGATTGAAAACGCTTAAATTAAATTTGTGCTACTCTCACAGACACTACACTAGGTCCATAAACATCGCAATTTTTTTTCGCGGCTTGCGTTGCATTTTTACCTTTTTTGTAGTAAAATTTTAAAATGTATCGAATTTCTTCATTAGATTCACTCATTATTATGTTCTTTAAAATTTAAACTTTCAATGATACCAAAACCAGCCAGATACAAATAGTATAGCCAAAGAGATTTTATTACAAGTTCATACATACTATAATACGAAAAGACTTTTTAAATCATGTTTTCAGAAACCCAGCGGTTTAGACAGGCAACGTTAGTGAGTGAATTTAAGATTTTATGGACTTTAAATTGCCAGTTTTTATGAAAAGATTATCAATAGTAGCTAACGCTGCAGTGTAATTAAAAACTTACTTTTCATCTATATGTATGTAGATATTCTTTAGGCAGTGTGTCTGTTTTCATTAGCACTCATTCTATTCCTTCTGCTCGTTCGAACACATATATTTTACAGGGAAATGCAGGTGTCAATTTTACATTATGTTATCCTTTTTTATTTCGCGTTTATTTTAAAACTAAACGAGGACCCTAATTACACGTGCCTATATTTTCAGCCTGTTTTGTGGGTAGAATAAAAATAGAAACTGAAAAATGTACAGTTTCCGATGGACTAATTGTGACTGCCTCGTTGGCCTAGTGGTCGCATGCGCTACTACTGAGAATGAGGTCCTGGATTCGATGCCCGGGACGAGAAAAGTGTGGCAATAGGCTCGCCTCCCTTTACATGGAACTAAAATATAACTGGCGAAATGTGGGTGTACTATAGGTACGTATTGTTTATGTAATTGTGACTTCCTTTTATGAGGCTTGTGAAATGGGTTTAAATATAGTTTTTTGGGGGTTGAAATGGGTTTTAATAAAGTATTAATACAAGCAGTGGAAACACTGGTCTGTCTAACGAATTTAGTGACTGTAGCTCTTACTGCCGTCTTTGCCTATTTCCAGCAGTGGATTACGATTGCCAGCCTGGCTTAAGAGCTGATGTTTTATGTTATGTTATTACCTATTATTTTAGTTTAAAATTTAAAATATAAACAGTGATTGAAAGTTGAAAAAAATATGTTTTAAAGATGACCTAGCATGGTTCCAGGTTGATTTTTAAAACCAGCTGTGAAAACCTCTGGAAATCTTTCTGGGAGTAGGTATGTAGTTACTACCTGAAGACACTGTGACCTCTGAGATTGTTTCGGTGTTTCTCTCCAGAGTAGTCGGATAGGAAACCTCGAACTTCTCTAGTTTTTAAAATATATTTTTTTTATTTTAGACCATATTTTGTTTTTTTTTTAACCAATTTACAGAAATAAATATCATTTATTATTTTCTGTGTTAGGCTAAGAACTCACGGAGTGATTTTCACCCGCGCCCGCCGCTGTTGCGGGCCCGTAGCTCCTGTAGAATGCAAATATATATGTAAAAAATTAAAGCTCATTTCACGACGCGTTTTACGCCCGCGGTGTGCGCGGTTGTATGCGGCTCCCGCTGTACCGGCGGGCAACTAGTAGTATCGCGCTGGCCGCGATCACCCGCAGCCTCGGCGGTTTGCGCCCGCGTGCTCTGCGATCGGTTGGCGGGCGACCGCAGTGGCCGGCGGGGTGGGTGTAACAAATAATCCATAACGATCTCTATTCTGAATCAGTGGATGCACCCAGAATCTTCTGGACCTTCTTTCATTAATTCTTCTGATCAAGTATAACGCAACAGCTCGTTTCTGGTGTGTGTCCATGGCGGTCTGAACCTCAACTGATCGTTAACCGCCCGTCTTGCGATCATCGCCCGCCAAGTTTGTGGGCGATGATCGCATTCGCGACGGCTGCGTAACCGCACAAACAACCGGTCTCGTAAGCGATCAGCGATCCCACCACAGCGGCGGGCGCGGGTGAAAATCGCTCCGTGAGTTCCTAGCCTTAGACGTCTTTGTACATGAATTTTGAGACTAGTAAATTGACAAGATTCAGCAGTCGCATTATCAACTAAGTACTTAAGTTCTAAGTATGTACACTTAAGTACTGTAAAGGTTCCATGCAATGAGTAACCTTACATTGTACTGGCTAACATTCTATCGCTTATGCAGGTATAGAACTGCCTTTTTAAATAAATAAAAAAGGTAGTTCGTGTTTTTGTTTTAGGCCTAAGTTTGGTCCGATCTAGGGGATAGGCATAGATTAAAGAAGTGCGCCTTTTTCTCCATATATTGTGTCGTTTCAACTTATAAATTATAAAACAGATATATTTCTCTACTATCTACTATTATCTTTCCCGTGGAGTAGGATTTCCACAGCTATGGTATAATCAATAAATTACTAAACAAGCTAGATAATTGGTTATTGCTACGTCTGCACATTCTAGACAGAATATCCGCGCAATCATAATTAGGATTGTATTCAGAGATGCGAGCGAAGACTAATTTCTATTAACACGTTAAGGCGAAATATATCGTAACGGGGTTTAGAGTGGAGCATTAAAATGGCCAAACGGAGCATATAGAATTATTTAAATGTTTATTTTTAAAGTTTTGTATGCTCTGTTACATTAAAGTAATCCCATAATCCACTATGTATTTAATGGTGAACGTGTAGACGAAGTTTTATTGAAATTGCTTTTATTACAATCAAATAAAACAGTTTTTTTTTTTTTCACATAAAACGTGCAAATTTTTAGCAAACTGCCATTTTTTTTTTTGTATCGAGCAATATTGTGTCAATCGTATTTTGGCCCTCATAATTTACTAAAGAAAATCTAAAATTTTTATAATCATGAAAAAGACGTTTTTGAGGACAAAAAACGCTTTTGCGTGCAGCCGGAATGCGTCCAAACATCTTCTTTAATTAATTACTGGGTATCTCAGATACAATGGCGGCAATAACCAAGATATTTTGATAGCGTTGCTTCGCGGTTTGTTGGTCAGGTCTACAATATGGTAGATAGTTGAAACTTTCTTTCTGGAATAAAGGATGTGGTGAAACAGAAAATTTTCCGCCTCTAATCGAATGCATCATCTATGTAGGTAGGTATGTCTTGTCCTTTTCTATCAAATCTGCCTAGCCTTTTCCCAATTATATTGGGATTGGCTTCCAGTCTAACCGCATGCCGCTGAATACCAGTATTTTACATGAAGCAACTGCTTAACTGACCTCCACAACCCAGCTACTGGGTAATACGATACCCCTTAGTAGGACTGGTTGTCAGGGTGTCGGGCTTCTGACGACCCATAACGACTGTCAAAGATCCACGAATGAGAGCCGGAACCATCGGCTTAACGTGCATTCCGAAGCGCGGAGGGGTATTCGGTATGTACAAATGATCTGGTCACCCATCCACCTAACTGTAATTACTTAGCCACCTTGCAACGAAGCTTCCCCGGAAGCTTCGTCACAAGGTGGCGCTTTAAGTTTGTGTAACAAACATACAGCTGTCAAAGTTCTTGATAAAGACGTGTGCATTGCGTGGACGGTTTTTTTTTCATCTATTTGTGTTGCTTCACAATGTATTCTACCTGGCGTATCGCCCAGTTGAAGGAGAAGTTGAAAAAAAGCGGAATATCGCAATAAGGAAGGAAAGCCAAACATGTCGTAAGGTACGTTATATTTAAAATGTTATCGACTTTTATCGGTATTCTGGACAATATTATGGTTTTGTAAGTTATAAAATAAACTTTACTTTTTACTTTTTTTCTTTTTAATGATACTAATGATAAACAAGATGTGAAGTTACTTGTTACAAAATGTACAATATATTTTGTAACAAATAACTTTATTTGAAAGGAAACCATTTTTTTTCATAGCTTTTTTACTACTATTAATAAAAAGAGATAATTAATAATAATAGGTATGGTACGAACGTGTCATCTTAACCCATTCGTTGCTACCAACGCACCATTTGCGTTGATCGAGATTTCTACGTCATGCCACCAACGTACCATATGCGTTGAGTGTACTCTAAGAAGTTTTTTGGCATTACATAAAAATGGTAGAAATTAAATTAAATTTTATTTTAATTTAATTTATTTTTATTAAACTTTTTTTATTTAGGGTTTTTTTTTAATTGAAAAACACATTAAATTTCGTATTCTCTATTGTAATCATTAAAAATATTAAGTGGCACCCAGGTGATGTTTTTAAAATATAAGTGGCAATGAATGGGTTAAAAGTGGTCTCATAGTCTGTTTCCTTGAAATGTTTCCCACATAACCTCGAAAAATTACTAGATTTGAAGTTTTTTTTTTTTTAATTTCAGTGCCTTTCCCCACTTTCTCTTCATGCGAAAATTACTTGGGAATTTGCCAACGCCTATTTCTGTGCATCTAAAGGCTACACAACGACCCACTATATTGATAAAAGTCACAAAAATACAAAATATTGTTTAATTTCTATGGAGTTTAATAGTTCATTTGAGATACACTCAGCGCCATTTACGCGGAACTAATTGACAGTTTTCTTCCCCATTGAAATAAAATCGTCGATTCGGTATGAGTATTTAAACAGGGGTGAAACAAGTGGCAATCGCTTTCAAATCGTTTCGAAACGACTTTTGACAGGATTGACATGAGCTTATGTCAATCCAATTTTTAGACTTTCCATGATCGTAATCGCTAATAAAATGTCACTGACTAAACCCTCTGGTCAAAAAAAGAAAGAATGAGTGGATCTTTTCGGATAAAAGAATTTGATCGACATTTCACCCATTTCTAAATGGGAAATATTTAACTGATCCTCTAAATACAATAATTATTGATCTTCTAACGATATACGCTTTTTGTAAATATCTTAAAACTTTATGGGCAATGATGCACACTTTTTTAATAAATTAACCTTCTTTTAACTAGCAGTAGCTAGAATATCTAGACGAAACGAGTTAGGTTAGAACTATGAAAAACCCCGCGAAAGTCGAGCGAGCGAAGCAGCCCATGCAGCGGCAGCGGCTGGCAATTGTTAGTGTACGACCCGAATGAAAAGGCGTCCAGCGGGGCGTTCAGCGTTGCGAGCAAGCGGCGGAGAGTGCTCACTGAGCGCTGCTCGGCCGCCACTCACGACACTCGCGAGTGTTTGCATGTGTTTAACACGAACGTCACACGCCCCGCCCCGCCGGACGCTCGAGTCGAGTGTGCACTCAGGTCGTACACTTACATCTAAGTTTGTCATAGTTACTTGGCTATATAGTATTTTAAGGACCCCGAAATAGAAATTATTAGAGGTTCACATAAAGAGGCGCAATAATTTTATTAGAGTGTTCAATAATATTTTTAGAAAAGCAAAATGGGAATTATTTGAGGTTCAATTAAATACATGACATGCCTTTCTAAATTGTATAAGTTATACTGATCATAAGTGACTCGAAAGATAAAATAATAAATCACCCACACATAGTGGTGACCCATCTTCTCTCCACCAAACACAGCTTGCTCACAAAATAGTACCTAGGTACTAATAGTCAGCCTCGTAATTACTTTATCACCCTATTTTGAATGTCACTCACACGTCATAAAACGACAAATTCTACTTGTCTGTGTGACAGTCGTTTAAATTGTCTGGGAATTGTTTTTGACAGTGGTATAATATTTTTATTTCATGAAGCGACGCGCGCTTTACTTGTGTACAAACCCGCTGTGTGTAAGCGCAAGACCTCCCGTTAAGGCGCAGACCCACCGCGGCGCACGCTTCGCTTTGCAAGAAAATGTATGTGATTGTGTCCACTGCAACCCACGCACACGCTACGCATCAATTGACGTCATTAGTACATGCGTGGCTTGCTCGAATATGACGCTCGTATAGCTCAACGCTTTCAACGCCATGCACCCTGTGCATACGGTACACACTATACACGAATATTAACTCACGACTATGTATAACTGTATGCGTAAAACGCGTGCGTAGCCTTTCCGTGCGCCGTGGTGGGCCACGCACGCGTGTGTACTGCAGTGGAAATGTAGACCCACGTTATCGAACAAATGAATCCACGCAGCTAAAATGCGCTGCGTGCCCGTGCACAGCATGCGCCACGGTGGGTTTGCGCCTTTGTCCTCCGAGACAATGCCGAAGTCGGAAGTGTGTCTATGTGTGTGTGTGTGTGTGTGTGTGTGTATGTGTGTGTGTGTGTGTGTGTGTGTGTGTGTGTGTGTGTGTGTGTGTGTGTGACGCTACTCGTCTTCACGCACACATTCACAGAATAATTGTATATTTGGTTATCACAAGTAAAGCACGCGTAGCTTCGCGAGATAAAAATACTGTAAAGCAAAAGGGATGATAAATAATTACTTTTCTGACCGTCATGTAGATTATTAAAAAATATTGGACACGTATTTTGTCTTTTTTACTTCAAAAGATTACGGAAATTTTTAATAATAATGATAAAGCAAAAAATTACAAGTCCGTGATAAGTATAGTTGCAAAACTTCCGAAAAATTCTGAATAATTCCGGAATACTTCTGGGAAAGTTTCTTTAAATCAGAATTATTCAAAATGAATTTAATTAAAAATTTTTATTTTTTTTTTGCTGCAAAATCGTATTTTGCATCGATCGTCGATCGCCGCCGCCGCTGCTCTGTGCGCCACCCGCTGCCGCCGCGCCGCGCACGCCCGACTGCCACGAGTCGTGCGTGCAGGCGATGGCGGTGCGGGGTGCGGAGGGGAGATGCTCCCCGGAGAAGTTTTCCCCCCGCGGGAAACATTCGTACCCCGCAATCGAATGTTTCCGCCGAATAATTCAATGGGAATAAACGTTGAAATATTCCCAAAGTTTCGGAATATTTCGGAATACTTCCGAAGTATTCGACGGGAATGATTCGGAATTTTTCCCGCCAGCATCTATAGTGATAAGGCCTGTCGTACTGTATGGATTGAAATGTGTGGCCGTGAAGAAGACGGATGAAAAAAGATTGCATGCAACGGAGATGAGAATGTTGAGATGGATGTTTGGAGTGACGGAAATGGATAAAGTAAGAAATCCTTACTAATATTATAAATGTGAAAGTAAGTTTGTTTGTTTGTTACCTTTTCACGCCTAAACCTGTGAACCGATCATTCTAAAATTTTGCATATACGTTATCAGGTGTACAGAAACGGACATAGGGTACCTTTCATCTCGAAAAAAAGTATTGTTCCCGAGGAAGAACGCAATAACGTTCTTATGATAATAGATGGCGCCACGTGTCTTACGAATCATGATTGAATTATATTATCATAGAAACTTTAGTAGCTTGTTATTTTTTTCTTTTTATGTATCTTCCACATACACCGTACCGTAGTACATTTTGTGAGTCTAGAGTGTCAATAGACCGGTTTTTATCCTTCTAACTATCCAACTATTAATATTATAAATGCAAAAGTGTGTTTGTTTGTTACGCTTTCACGCTAAAACGGCTAAACAGATTTGGATGAAAGGTACAGTCGCGACCAAAAGTCGATAAGCAAACTCACAAAGCTATAGCTTGGCGTTTAGTTTGACTTAAGACCTTCTATTTCCAAGAATATAAACATGCATAATTATTGTCGTCAACAACTGATTGTAGTTCATAATTTCAAAGTTATAACATGTGTACAGATGACCTAGCGGTTAAGCGCGTGCAGATAGATGCGTGAATCAGTGAGCCGTGAGTTCAAATCTCACGCAGTACTTGACTTTTTGTAAGTTTTTACTTGATTGGAAGTAATGGGACAGAAATATAATATTCTTTATCTTGTTCGCTTGGTCACTCATTTCGTAAAGTTAGAAAGGTAGATCATAGAAAACTAAATAAATAATTTCGATTTCTGTGAGGTAGACATGAGTTTTAGGAATATTTAACTTGATCGGAATGAACGTTGTCGGTTGGTTGTAGTTGTTGGTTAGTGACGTGTGGTTTAATAGATAGCGGTTAGCAGTTATTCTCAAAATGCAGGCAAATATTAATATTGAGACGAGGGCGACTATTATTGCGCTGCATAAAAGTGGTCTTAATAGAACACAAATATCTAATGAAACTGGACTGAATGTGAGTATTGAATTGTATCTTTTATTTGAAATTTATACCTAAGATTATTTGGTGACATATGGATTAATTCTTTTTATTGTTTTTTAAATCCATCATGAGGTCTATAAAATAAATAATTTGTGTTTATTATTGGATTTTTAAATGCAGAGTATTTTGTATTTTATTATATTAAATCAACTCAAACAACAACAATCAACAAAGACTCAACTTTTATATACTATAGATATTATATATATATATATATATATATATATATATATATATATATATATATATATAATATCTATAGTATATAAAAGTTGAGTCTTTTTAGTATTTTGTTATAGCTGCCTAATATTACTTTATTTTTGTTTTAGAGGAATACTGTAAGTCTCTGGATCAAAAGATATGAGGAAGAGGGTAGCCTTGCTAGTCGACAGCGAAGTGGAAGGCCGTCGCTTATTAGCGAGGCGCAGCGAATTCATATGGTGGGCGAGTATGAATCAAATGGTTTCAAACCGACGAGACACTTTGCGGAATTATTCGATACCTCATTGCAAACTGTTCGCCGTGCTCTCCACGCTGAAGGCTTGCATCTTAGAAGACCAGCTAAAAAGCCCTTCTTGACAGAAAGACATAAACAAGAACGATTACGTTTCGCACGGGATTATTTAGATTTTGACTGGAATACTACCATATTTTCAGATGAAAAGACATTTAAGTCTAGTCAAAAGGGTAGGCTTCATTTATGGCGCAAGGATAACACTCGCTGGTGTGATAAAAACGTAATTCCTACTACAGACTCAGGTCGAATTACGATTAATATGTGGGGATGAATGAGTGCAGCAGGGCCAGGAGAACTGGCTTTTATTCCTCCACGCGCCAACAGTTCTACTTATGTAGAAGTATTAGACGATGTCATGTTACCTACTGTGCGCAACATTTACCCAGCTGATGAGTTGACACAAATAACATTTGTGCAGGACAATTGTCCTATTCACCGGGCGAGCAGTGTGCGTGAGTGGTTTCAAAATCACCCGGAGATAATTGTTGTTCCATGGCCAGCGCGATCACCCGATCTCAACCCCATAGAAAATCTATGGGGTTTGATGGTCCAAAGGTGGGAGTCACGGAATGAAAGGTGTATAGAACAATTAAAAATCCATTGCATGGAAGTATGGGAAAATTTAAGAGGAACCGAAATATATGGTAATATTGTAGGGTCCATGCGCAAACGTCTACTTGACTGTATTGAAAATAATGGGGGTTATACAAAATATTAATACCTAGATTTTTTTTTTTTTTAATTAGACGGTGTAGCTGAATATTTAGTAATATTGACATATCCGTAATTATTTAATGATCTTAAATTGAGGTTTAGTTTCAATCTTCTTTTCGTCAAGAAAATGAACACTTAAGCTATAACCTCGATACATTCATAGTGACGTTACATTAAAAAAACATGTTCATAACGTCTAAATCATAGACTAGTTTTGAATAAACTCTGCTGACCCAGATACCCATATCTGGGTATTGACAATTATATATGTGTTATTAGAATATCCTTTCTTTGTTATGTTATTATGAATTGACTAAGTGGGTATACAACAAAAAATCCTATGAACGGTTCCAAAAAAACTTCTTTTATCTAGTAGGAATGTAACGTCACAATTCTCTTAAGTTTGTTAATTTTATAAATAAGTAAATAAAACGAATAAACATTTTTGTTACCATTCAACACGACTTTTTTATTTCAACCTTCCAACACCGAAAAGATAAATTAAAAATCACATAAATAGTTAAATAATAATACAATAACTAATATTTAACTTCTTATAAAAATAAATAATAAATGAACATTTAAAACATCTAACAAGTTTTTGCTTAAAATAGTACAAATATATTATTATGGTTCCAAAGAAACAAAAAACAGTCCCACATTGTGATTAAGATTCGAACTCAGACTTCATTGATCGTGAAACCATTGCTTAGCCCAAACAGCTACCAGCACATGTTATGTTTATGCGAATTTTAGCAATGCAATGGTAGGAACAGGTCGCCACTATGACGCGTATTCTAAATGCAACATAAATATAATGTTATTTCGCGTAGTACGACGACATGCGACAATTCATTAGTGTGTGTTATCTGCGGCATGTTGAGTGAGACATCGCTCACACAGGCACACGCACAGTTCATAGCAATGTAATCCTTAGCACGCTTATGGGTAGACCTGGAGAAGTACTACTATTCATCCTGGATAGCAGGCGAAGACGCGGGCAACAGCTAGTGAGTATATAAAGGGAACTTTGAAAGTGGTGCTAGTGACAGAAACGTTTAAAGTTTATCTTGGTATGGGCATGTGATGAAGAGGGAGGAAACGCAAGTGAATATAAGAGTGATGCATATACATGTTGATGGATGGAGCAAGAGAGGAAGGCCAAAGAAAAGGTGGACGGATTGTGTGAGGAGTGATATGACAGAGAAGAGAGTGAATGATAGCGTGACGGTTGACAGGGGAGACTGGAAGAAGAAAAAGTTTTGCGCCGACCCCACGTAACCTGGGATAAGGGCTGGAAGATTATGATAAAGCAAAAAATACGTGTCTAATATTTTTTTTATTATCTGACTGACGAGGTCAAAAAGAACCTAGTAATATCTAGTTATAAGTACACAACTACACCTAAAATATTAAAACGTCTACTCACAATGTCTCTGCCACTTAAAGTTATGCTGGATCTCGTGCCGCATACCCCTCCATAGCTTGGTGACTATCAAGGAGTACGCGAACGACATGATAAAGATGGGTATCAGCAGTAGTCCAGCATCTATGCCAAGGTTGAAGGCCCGTTCTAACTCCAGGCTGGTCCATACTTCTCTGCATTTGAAAGCTGCAAAATAAAATAATAATTTTTATGCATTATATTTTTAGCTCTAGCGTCAACAATTAGCAAAGCGGTAATAAGGGAGCGGTAGTAAGACTATAGAGTAATATGAAAGCCAACTTGTGTTAGGAATTGATGGCATGAACCATTTTTTATGACGTTTATAAACAACCTAGCGACCGGCACCTTCGCACGGGTGCAATGGCACCATGTTTAAAAAAAAACGAGATTTTATCATTCTTCTGCCCTTATCCCAATTTATTTGGGGTTGGCGCAACATGTCTTTTTCTTCCATATTTCTCTATTATTCATAATTTTGTTCACTTCCTTTCTAGCCATATCATCTTTCACACAGTCCATCCATCGGTTCTTTTGCCTTCCCCTACTACTCAAAACATTCCTGACGATATTTTTCTCTTTCATCCGCATTAGAAGCCCATACCATTACAACCAATTTCCACACAACTTTTCAGTTATCGATGTCACTTTCAGAATTCCTCTAATATACATCTATATACTCATTTATTCTATCATATATTCATAATATTCATCTATATATTCTATCCATTCGCGTAACCCCACACATCCCTCTTAGCATTCTCATCTCAGCTGCATGTAATTGCTTTTTATTCATTCCTTTTGTGGCCCAATATTGTGATCCATACAAGACGGCAGGTCTAACCATAGTTTTATAAATCATTCTCTTTAGATTAAGGGGAATGCGGAAGTCGCAGATTGTTCCTGTGATCGGCCGCCATTTCATCCATCCCGTTCCCGTTCCCATTCCCGTGACTTGCCGTGAAAACAGCAGAATTCTGTGCTATATAATCAGCCCTTAATATTTCCACTGCTGTGCCACAGGCCTCCTCTCTATGCGAAGACGTGGGCCACTCGGGCCCAGTGCGGGTTGGTACATGTCACATGTCTTCGAATTTTTTGGTTCTAGGACATGCCGGTTTTCTCATGACGTTTTCCTTCACCGTTTTGTGATTAGAGGTAATGAAATAAATTTCACAAAGTATAGAACTTGCTTGGGGTCGAACCCACGACCTACGCTCGTAAGTCGGGGCCAATACTATTCACACACACCCTGCTCAACCTTCAGGAGTCACATCTAAATCACAATGGTGTGTTGTTTAGAGAATACAAACACGAAAAGTGACTGTGTCTTATAATATGTACAGTGCCCTATAAAAGTTAGTTGACATTTGTTAACTTCAGCTGTGATGATACTTATGATTAAAAAAAAAAATAATCTGGTAAGAATTGGTCAATAAAAACTTTATAGTGTACATTTGAAAAATTTGAAACTAGAAATTTAAATCATAATTTAGCATCACAGGTGAAGTGGAAAACTGTCAACAAACTTTTTGAAGGCACCTAAGTATAGATTTTACGAAGTTGACTATGGAAAAACAAGTTTAAAGCTACGTAGATCATTAATTTTATGTTAGTCTTAGTTCAAGTCTGAAACAACACAAGATTTGAAATATCAAAGATACATGTAAATAACTTCTACTTTATCACGAAAAAGTTGTTTGCACTTGCGAGGTATTGGCAGTACAAATGGACTTTTTTTTCAATACCTTCATAGGTCGCTGGGTCAGTAAATAAGAGTGATTTTCAAAAGGACTTATTGCCTTTTTTTGCTAGAAAAAATCTATGAATACCATAGTCACTGTCATGTTAAAAGCTAACCTTTAGTCCTAAATCCAATACAAAAAGTACATATTTCCTAAGGAAACTTATGGACAATAATAAGACAGGAGACTTTATAAAAAATGGGGTATTTTCCACTGTTTGAACCATACTTCCAAATTCTTATTTTTTTTTCAATTAAAATTGAATTATGTAAAATAAAAAATAAAATAATAATGTAAAAACAACAATTTAAACAATGAAAATCCATTCTCCCCTGTCAACCGTTACGCTATCATTCATTCCCTTCTTTCATATCATGCCTCACACAACCCATCCATCTTTTCTTTGTCCTTCCTATCTCTCTCCATCTATCAACATGTATATTCATCTTTCTTTTAGTCACATACATTTCCTTAAAAAATGAAACAATGTAAAAAGAAATGTAAAAACAACAATTTCAATTATATCAGAATACTGTTATTATGCACTGTAACAGAGGAAAATAATAATAATAATAATATTTTTATATAACATTGGTCAGGCAGGGGACATAGTTCTTCCATAGTTCAAGTTACCCAATCCACTTTAGCCACCCAGACCCATAGCCCAATATGTTTTGTTTCCACGTACAACAATAGTCCTGTACCAACCGGGGGTTGTCCTTGGGTGCACTTGCATAGTGCATACAGGGATAATCGTCGGTTGGTGCCTCCTCATCATTTAAAATTATCTAAGAGGCCTCTGCGAGTTGGCTTCGGCTCCTAGTACGCCTTCCAAAGGTCCAAATGTCAAATAATAATAATATTTTTATTTCGGAATAAGATCGACAGAGTGTTAGTAACGTAATATTAAAACAACGTATAATCTAGTGTGTATGTGGTACTAACCAATCACCCTCTGCACAAACTGCTTAACAATTGGAGAGCTGAAGCTTTCCGCTACAGTTCTCAGGATGCTATCGCGACTGTCACTCTCATCAGTAGCGAAGCTGTTTTTTTAATATATAATCACGTGAAACTCGTCAGTACGAGCTTGCGCGAACATTTCCGACGCGCTGCAGTAGCGAGGAAGTCCCAACAGCATCCTGAAACCATTATTTTAATGGACGCGCAGGACATGGGTCAGTGTAACTAACCCATAGATTACTAATATACAGACTGGCAGAAACCTTTGAAAATAGTGATTTTTACTAGGTCTGCTGTACACCGAGCAAATCTACGGGCCAACATGTTGCACCGGACGGCCAGTGCGCGGCGCTCCCTCTCGCCGGAAAGAAAGTGACCTAGGTATTTAAATGTGGATTATAAACCTTATGTTTTGAATTGTCTTTAATTTTTTTATTTTATACATTGTTCTCACATACAGAAAGAAGCAACAAGAGCAATGTACCCAGAATTTTGTAATATCTTGATTTGAAAGAGTGACCTTGGAGTTTCTTGCCCGTTCTTCTCCATAGAGGTCTCCGTTTTGAAATGGGCAACTAGCTTCAACTTTCTGACTAACTAACCGACTCTTTGACAATTGTAAAGTGCCTGTAATTGGCTTAATTGAAATAAATGCTTTGAGTTTGAGTTGAGTTTGACCTTGAATAGTTTTGACGGGGTCTGTGATTTTCCGATAACGATAACTTGATTACGTCTAAAGATTCTGAAAAGGTTATTTATATCTCTCGTAGTACCTACGGCATAATAATAATTAAGATAAATTATTAATTATTCTCTAAATCTGAGACGTGTGTATCAATGTGTCTAAAAAACACAATATAGGCGTTCTTTCTGTCTCTTTGACCAAATATTGTTATAGAGATTAATCAATCTGTATAGCCTTTTCCGGATTATGGTGGGGTCAGTTTCCAGTCTAACCGGACGCAGCTGAATACCAGTATTTTACATAGAGTGACCACCTATCTGACCTCCACAACTAAGTAACTGGGTAATAAGATACTGCTTGGTAAGACTGCTTGTCAGACTTTTGGGCTTCTGACGACCCGTAACGACCGTCAGTCTCGATATGTAAAGATGGTCTCCCATCCACGGACCAATCCCGGCAAGCGTAGCTTAACCTGATAGATCAACCCGTACGACTGTTATTAATTAGCCAAGAACTCCTCTTTTTTTTTTATTATGCTTGCTGCATGCATCCCTTCGTTGCATTGTACCTACTCAATTTATGCTTATTGAATGAGAGAGCGCCTTGACTTCCATAATACAAGTGTTACTTAGTTTGGAAGTCAAGAGTTCCTTTTCTTGTACATTAATAATATTTAATAAACTTTTTTATTTAGTTATTTTTTCCTCTCTCAAAATAAAATTATCAAAGAGACGTATAAAAGACGTATTTTTGAGTTCATTAATTTCCAAAAGCACAGTCTTTTCACACGGAAGGACTCGCAATGCCATTTGTTTCAGCCGTGGACAATGTGTTCGTGTAAAAGAACCTCATTTAAAACTAAAAATGTAACAGTAGTGTGCTTGCCAAATCCGGGAAAGAATGCGCTGTCATTCGCATTGCCCGTGAATCATATCTACACCATTTCAGACTGTATTTTACCGAGCGCGGCAGAAAAATACCGCTTCAAAATACTGTCGAAACATGTAAAGCGAGAATTTAAATTTCAGATGTTTTCAGTGTTGCTTTGTAACCAAAAAATATTTTTATTTTCGTTAAAATAAAGTGCACTTTTGACATTTTCAAGGTCTGAATAGAATCGAATTGAATAGAGAATTATGGAAAAAAGGGGCATGTTGCGCCGACCCCAAATAAATTGGGACAAGGGCAGGAGAATAATGATGAATCGAATTGAATAAAATATCAATTTGATTCATTTTCATACAATCAGTGCCAATGAGATGCTGATTCCAATCGAATGAATTCGTTTCAGAACTCGAAGTTCTCGGGGGTAGCTATGCATAAATTGTCGAAGTGAGAGCTAGTTAAAATTTCCACAGATTACAGAACAAACAATGGTTTTCATTTACTTACCATAGCTTTTTTAGAGTTCCGTAACTCTAAAGGAAAAAATGGAACCCTTATAGGATCACTCAAATGTCTGTCTGTCTGTCACAGCCCATTTTCTCCGCATCTAATAGACCGATTAAGTTGAAAGTTGGTACACATATGAATTTCTGTGACCCAAACACGGATGTGTAACTTAAATAAACGAACTTTGAAAATGGGGGTCAATTTTGGGGGGCAAATAAGAAAATTTAAAAAATAGTTTTGCAAACTGCACCATGTGACATATCAAATGAAAGGGCTTGTTATGAGGATTACAAATATATATTTTTTATAATATTTAAATAAATTGTTTCAAAGTTATTAAAGAAAATTTAATTAAATTGACCATTCTGCCTTATCTCCGAAACTACTGAGACTCATCATTCTCCTGCCCTTGTCCCAATTTATTTGGGGTCGGCGCAACATGTCTTTTTCTTCCATACTTCTCTATTAGTCGTCATCTCGGTAGACTAAAATTTTGAAAAAAATAAAATAGTTCTATACCTATAGATTACAGATTATGGCCTATAACAAATCTATTATCTTAAAACGACATGGTAAATCTCGCAATATTTTGCGTACAAACTTACGTTTGCAGTTGGAATGTATGGGCAAATATGTTTTCAACGATAATGTTAAGTAAATATGTTCTTGGGATAAATTCATCCCAAATACCGAACCCTTCATTGTGCGTGACCCGATACGCACCTGGCCGGTTTTTTTTTTATTTCACTAGACTATGCTGTAATGCAAGCCTAGGATTCTAACGATACTGCATAATATACTGAAATCGAAGTCATGGTGGGAAAAGAAACTCACATACATATAATGAACCCTGAAAACATAAACCTTAATTTGGGCAGTCGTGTTAAAAAAAAAAAAGTTTTACCAATTTTCACAATTTTGGCTCAATATATCTCAGCAAATAAGAATACAAAAAGCCGTTTGCAAACCCTGCGTATATGCATGTTGAACTTTGTTTATAACCGCCTAGGGAACGATGGCACATACGTACACGTACCTAGCGCTGAACCCAGCGAGTTTAAGAAAATATGGGCAGCCGCTTTGAGCTTCATAATATACTACATTTTCAACATTTTATTCGCGGTTTTCCGAGAGTAGAAGAAATTTATACGCTTTTTATAAACATGCAAAATCTGGAAACTTAAATTACATGTGAAAGAATTGTGACTTATTAATCTTTCAACTTTGAGTTTATAAATTTTATCGGCAAAATATACCTACGGTAGAAGAACTTTGGTGCTATTTAAAACTAGCCTAATTACCTACATTGTTGTTATATTTATGGTTATAATAGTCACACTTTCGTACCTTAAGGCGCTACCCCGAGCAAAAAAAAAATTTTTTATTCTTTCTCAAACAATTGTTCTACAGCACAACCTTGCGATAGTGCGTTATTCAGAGGCTATTAAATCAATAATTAAGATTAACTATCATCACATTGCACGTTCTCATTTGTTTTTTATGTGTTATAAGGGTATTAAAGGCGAGGTTTTTAATAGTATCACACGAGTGTTTTAATACCTAGTTATGTGCAGTTCTACAATTTCCTTTGAAATATCCTGCAATAGACTTATTTGGAATCCCTCCCCCTGTTTTTAGATTCAAAGCCAATTTAAAGTCGAAATGTCAACAGCGTTGCGATGAAGTAAGTGAACCAGCGAAAAGTTTTGAAATGCAATTTGACATCTTAATTTCGTTTCATGATTTATTCATGGATTCCTGCGTAACTTAAGCGTGAGTAAAATTACAATAATTATTATAAATAGGGACAGTAGGGAAACTACGAACAAACGGTCGAAATGGCTCACTCACACAGACGCGCGCATCGAAAAGGGTTACCATAATTGTTTGGCACTGACACGGGACAAAATTGTTAAAATTGAATAGAAATCTGAATTACTTGGGTACTTATTATCATAAAATAATCGAAAGATATAATATCAAGCGTAACCGATAATATTAACTGATACTCCAAACAACTTGAGAAGAAGATCCAGGAACAGGTTCATCTTTTTTATAAAGTATATTTTTTAGTAGAATTTTTTAGCATATTTTGAAATAGATTTAAGCTTCCGCACCGTACCACCGGTGCCGATAATTCACGCGTATTTTGAAGAAAACGGGACAAATAGCAATACGAGACACGTCATACAAATAGGATGACAGTCACGTATATACGGGACCTATGGCAACCCTAACGAGGCCACAAAGCGATAGTCGGTGATGCTCTCAGTCGCGGGTGGTTTATACGTTTCTCTTGCGCCACGGATCGCAATTAAATAAACAGCTGTTCTCTACATTTTAACGAGTTATGCGAACATAAATGTCCCTGGACTAGCAGACTTTTTATCGGGTTTGGTGTCGGGTTGAAATATCTCAGGCCAAGATCTACAAACATCACTTGAGTATGTGCTTTGGCATAAACATGTTCCCGTATCTATCTTGCACGATCGTGTAGTTTAATAGTTGCCTGACAATGACAGAAATAACGCTTAGCCATGGTATCCTTTATTACGCGGCGCCTCAACCAAAATGTAGAAAGTCGGAGTCCAATTATATGGAAGTTCCGAGCTCCTACATGGATACATAGTCAGATAATAAATGATACTCGGACAAACCACAACAAGAGGTATATTTAATAAAATCAGGCGAATACAATGGCACACTTCTTAATATTACACCGCCTAGCGTCCTAGCTAAGACCGAAGTGCCGTCATTCAAAAACATCCTAACTATCTTTTTTTAAATTATTTAAAAAGAGAGCTTTATACTGGGGCAAGAAGTCGAATGTCAGCCAGTACAAAATAAGGTTAAGGTCCATTGCATGAAATCTTTACAGTACGTACGGATCTCTTTAGAAGTACATACATACATAAACTTGTAAAAGCTAACCTCAACTACCAAGAAGGTCACCATAATTACGTCTTCCTTGGGCGTCTCCTCCCACCAATAGGTACTACTCACATCTGCCTTGTAATTACTTTTTGTTAGTCGCCTTTCATTTGTCCTCTCAACATGACCAAACCATCTAAGCATACTCTTTTCAATTTTTGTCACTAAAGCTTTGTTTATACTTATCACATCATTCCTCAGCCTATCATTCAAAGTCACACTACACATGTTACGCAAGGAACGCATTTCCACAGCATTTATTCTACTTTAATTTTTTGTACATCGACTGGTTGGTCACAGTCGCATGTATAGCAACATTTACTTTATTTCCCGCATTTACTCTCCTTTCCAAATCTTCATCAATCTTTCCATTCCTTGTAAACAGACTCCCCAAATGTAAAACTCACTTACTTGCTCCTTGCTTGTAAACCTTTTCCTTTCACGAAAATGAACATTCATGAATATATAGCGTCGTTTGTAGAATGTGTAACTCTTCTAATTCGCAACCCACATTACTAGCAGTATACAAACAATCTGTTTAAATGTCTAGAATCCTATCCTTTTAAGTCGAGAACGGAATTGATAATGAAATTCCTACCCGCGCGGCGATAAAATGCTTTCCACAACCATTGTTAACTTCAAAAAATAAGGCGCAACATTGTAGCAGTATTTTTATACATATTGAATGTACTTGCTTCAGGCAATCCCACAAAGAAGTTTGCTACTATGTAGGCGACAAGGGTGACACCACACAGCCACGATTCAACTTCGTGACACGATCTTGCAATATTTATCCCAAGTATTACCTAAGTACCTTTTTAGGGTTCCGTACCCAAAGAGTGCCAACGGGACCCTATTAATTAGGGTCCGCTGTCCATCCGTCCGTTTGTCACAAGGCTGTATCATTTGAACCGTAATAGGTAGAACTACTAGAAAAAGAGAGGGAGGTACTTGAAATTTTCACAAAGTACGCTATAACAATAATAAATAATAGCATATTAGGTTGGGGAAAAAGTCTTTTCGCATTATAGTATGTATGAACTTGTAATAAAATCTCTTTGGCTATACTATTTGTATCTGGCTGGTTTTGGTATCATTGAAAGTTTAAATTTTAAAGAACATAATTCCAAATTCAAATTAGGAAAATGTGTGATTTTCATTTGTTTTTCGTACCGTCAAGATGAGTGAATCTAATGAAGAAATTCGATACATTTTAAAATTTTACTACAAAAAAGGTAAAAATGCAACGCAAGCCGCGAAAAAAATTTGCGATGTTTATGGACCTAGTGTAGTGTCTGTGAGAGTAGCACAAATTTGGTTTAAGCGTTTTCAATTCGGAAATTTTGATGTCAAAGATGCACGTCGCTCTGGTCTGGTATTACGGATAAAATGGATGCCATTTTTGAAAAAGTGGAGCAAGATCGGCATATCAGTAGTTACGACGTAGCTAAAGAACTGGAAATTGACCACAAAACAGTTTTGGCGCATTTGAAAAAACTGGGTACACAAAAAAGCTCGACATTTGGGTACCTCACGAGCTCACTGAAAGAAACCTAATGAACCGTGTACTCATTTGCGATTCTTTATTACGACGTAATGAAACCGAACCATTTTTGAAGAAGCTGATAACTGGTGATGAAAAATGGATCACGTATGACAAGAACGTGCGAAAAAGGTCGTGGTCAAAGGCCGGTCAGGCTTCACAGACTGTGGCGAAACCCGGGTTAACTCGCAACAAGGTGATGCTGTGTGTGTGGTGGGATTGGAAGGGCATTATTCATTATGAGCTGTTACCACCAGGCAGGACCATCGATTCTGAACTCTACTGCGAACAACTGATGAGATTAAAACAAGAAGTTGAGAGAAAGCGGCCGGAATTAATCAACAGAAGGGGTGTGGTTTTTCATCATGATAACGCTAGACCTCACACATCTTTAGCCACTCAGCAAAAATTAAGAGAGTTTGGCTGGGAGGTGTTAATGCATCCGCCGTATACTCCTGACCTTGCACCTTCAGATTTCCACCTGTTTCGGTCTCTTCAGAATTCTTTAGGCAGTGTCAGGTTAACATCACGAGAGGACTGCCAAAACCACTTGTCGCGGTATTTTGACCAGAAGTCCCAAAATTTCTATAGCAATGGGATCATGTCCCTACCTACAAGATGGCAAAAAGTTATCGAACAAAATGGTACCTACATACTTTAGTTAAATGTAAATAAACTATATTCAAAAATGTTTTGAATTTTCTTAAAAAATGCGAAGAAACTTTTTTCCCAACCTATTATTAGCATATAATGTTAACACTTCTGGGACACAGGCAGGCCTCCACGCCTTGTGTCCTTCCTGTGTTTCAGCCTATAATCCACCACGCGCGCCAAGTGCGGGCTGGTAGATGTCACATGTCTTCGAGTTTTGGTCCTAGGATATGCCGGTTTCCTCACGATGTTTTTGTTCACCGTTTTGAGAGCAGTGGTGATGAAATTATCTACACTAAGTAAAACGCCTGTTTCGGTTTGAATTCGAAACCACAACCTACAGCTCTAAAGTCGGAACTCTTACCACTGGGTCTATAACAATATCTATACAAATAAAAATGAATTGTCTAATGTATGCAAGCGCATTACTTCAGAATGGTGGTCAATTATTTTGTCTTGTTTGAACCTATTTGGCTAATTCTTTTTAGGGTTCCGTATCTCAAAAGGAAAAAACGGAACCCTTATCACTCGTGTCTCTGTCTCTCTGTCTGTCTGTCACAGCCGATTTGCTCCGAATCTATTGGACCGATTAAGTTGAAATTTGGTACACCTATGTATTTGTGAGACCGGCTGAACCGATTAGGCAATTTTTTGTTTCAAAATGTTTTTATTATTCCGAATCAGATTCTTACGGTAAGAAAAAAATTTAAAATTTGCCTAAAAAGCTGGAAAATTCTGAAAAACTGAAAGTGCATTTTCTTAGGGAAAATGTAGTTTAAAATCTTGTACGGTGCTACGAAACTCTTCGTGGGCAAATCAGACTCACTTTTGGCCACCTTTTTAAGAAACCGCGCTCGACACTCTACGTTGTGATGCGACACGATTCAAGAAGAAGAAATCACAATATTTCTGAGTCACACTGTTCATCAACGAGCAATGACACTTGCAACAATGCCAACTTATTGGAAATTCGAAACAAATAGAAAATATCGGTACATAATGATATATGTATTTTTCTGAAAATTTTCTCTTCTGATTGCAAGTGAAATATAATTGATTAAGTCTTTTAACACATTACGTTTTAATTAAAATACTGGGTCACTATTAGATACAGCCAAAACAAAGGGCTAAGTCGACCCAGCTTAGGCGTATATTATTGTTTTGTCTAAGTAAAACAATGTCTGAGATTTTTTGTGTTCAATGAATGACATTTTTGGGCCATACAAACATAGGACACAAAATCGTGGTCTTTGTCTTTCATTGTATTATCATCTTAGTCTTTCCTTTCTATTATTTCCAGACTTTCAAAATCTGATTAATGATCATCTATATTATTGTGTGTAAATACCAAATGTTACGCATTCCTCAATATCTAGATACTATGATTAGCGACTCGCCCGCTCGCAGGCTACCAACAGTAATTGCAAGTTCTGGAGCAGTGGGTCAAGTGGCTTTATATTTAAAATTTATATTTAAAATTCAAGTAATTTGTTTTATACCCGCGACGACGCACCACGGAGATGCGTTTGGGGTAAGATTTGTTTGTGTGTGTGTTTGTTACCGTTTTTCTTGGAAACGGCTAGGCTGATTTTGAAACGGTTTTTGCTGTGTCTGTCTGTCTCACTCCTGGGCATGTTCTTAGTTTAAAAAAATAATTAAATTAAAAATTTTTAAAAGCCACAAATAAAACATAAGTACTTAAATGAAACATTGAAAAATAAAATCTTTTTTACAATAAAAGAAAAACGAATTCCAAAAAAAAAAATACTACAAAGTGAAAATAACTTTAATTTCCGAGGTCCAGTGTCTTTGGATCTGTATTTTAGTTTGTTGCCATCGACATCCGAAATATTTTTTACTTTATAGTTAGCGTTTTTTTTTTGAAGTCAGTTGTTTTTTTTTTTTTTTTTGTGAAACAGTTTTTATTTTTCACTTTTTAGTGGATCAGTTTGTATTTTATCGAAGTAACAATAACCTAATGTCAACTGCTCATCACCTTTTAAAAAAAAACTTATCCCGATGCAGGGACTTTAATTGTTGAGGCGTTCTCCTAATAAGAACCAGGAGGACTGGAGCTGATGGTGAATTCACCATCACCATATGCATTGTGATGAGTATAAATTGCTTAGTAACCATATTAAAGTAATCGAATCGCAACCCGTGAAACACTTAGAATATTAGGTATTAGTAATGTATAATTGTATTGAGTAGTTCCAATGGCCATCTGTGGTCTTCATCATCAGTCCCACTTCACCAAATGGTGCTTCCTGAGAGCAAATGCACGTGTTACTCTATAAAAAATATCCAAATCTCTATAGGTGTGCCTATAAAATTTGAGGGTTTTCCTCGATTTCTATGGATCCCCTCATCAAATTCTGACTTGGTGGCAACGGGACCACTTCAAAAACATACCCATTCAAACAAAAGATTTTTTTTGCAAATTCGTCTATATATGACGGAGTTATGCTCGAACATACATAAAAAAATATATATTCACGGGCTATTTGTATTAAGCGACATGTTTGGAACTTATACAAGCATTTCAAAGTTTCATTACTCGGAAAAAAGAACATTGTAAAAAAGTATCAATATTTTTTACGAAAAAGTGTCCTATCGACGGTTAATAAGCAATAGTGTCTATCTCCGATTTTTTTACGATTTTTACTTTTTAATGCAGGTAATTACTCAATATCGACCAGGATGTCGCTTAATACAAATAGCCCGTGAACCCTCGATATAAACATCCGAATTGAAAACCTCCTCCTTTTTAGAAGTTGGTTAAACATATTATTAATAGCCGTCGTGCGTAATCTGTACTGTAGACTGTACCTACATATTCAGTAGTATGTGCCAGTAGCTTTATTGCTAGCTAGCTGTTGCCCGTGACTTCACCCGCGTGGTTGTCGGAAATTATCCCACGAGAACGCACCACCGGTATCAAAAGTATCCTATGGCCTAATCCAGGTCATAGTTTACCCGTGTGCAAACTTTCATCCAAATCTGTTCAGTGGTTTTAGCGTGAAAGTGTAACAAACAAACTAACTCACTTTACCATTTATAGTATTACTATCTTTTTCCCGCGGCTTCGCTCGCGTGGTTGGCGAAAATTATCCCACGGGAACGTCCTACCTGAATCAAAAGTATTCTACGTCCTAGTTTAGTGCATAGTCTACCCATGTACCAAATTTCAACCAAATCCTTTCAGCGGTTTTAACGTGCGTAACAAACAAACAAACTCACTTTCGCATTTCGAGTATTATGAAAAATGGTCTATAGAAAGTCTAGACTCACAAAATGTATTAGGTACTTAAATGAAAAAAAAAAATAACACACTATTATAGTTTCTCTAATAATATAATTTAATCATGATTCGAAAGACACGTGGCGCCATCTATTATCATAAGAAGGTTATTGTTGTTTTCCTCGGGAACAGTACTTTTTTTCGAGATGAAAGGTACTTTATGTCAGTTTCTGTACACGTGACAATGTATATGCAAAATTTCAGGATGATCGGTTCAGTGGTTTAGGCGTGAAAAGGTAACAAACAAACGTACTTTCGCTTTTATAATATTAAAAAAATATAGGTTGGGGAAAAAGTTTCTTCGCATTTTTTAAGAAAATTCAAAACATTTTTTTTAATATAGTTTATTTACATTTAACTAAAGTATGTAGGTACCATTTTGTTCGATAACTTTTTGCCATCTTGTAGGTAGGGACATGATCCCATTGCTATAGAAATTTTGGGACTTCTGGTCAAAATACCGCGACAAGTGGTTTCCGCGGCAGTCCTCTCATGATGTTAACCTGAAACTGCCTAAAGAATTCTGAAGATACCTAAACATGTGGAAATCTGAAGGTGCAAGGTCAGGACTATACGGCAGATGCATTAACACCTCCCAGCCAAACTCTCTTAATTTTTGCTGAGTGGCTAAAGATGTGTGAGGTCTAGCGTTATCATTATGAAAAACCACACCCCTTCTGTTGATTAATTCCGGCCGCTTTCTCTCAACTTCTTGCTTTAATCTCATCAGTTGTTCGCAGTAGAGTTCAGAATCGATGGTCCTGCCTGGTGGTAACAGCTCATAATGAATAATGCCCTTCCAATCATCACACACACAGCATCACTTTGTTGCGAGTTAACCCGGGTTTCGCCACAGTCTGTGAAGCCTGACCGGCCTTTGACCACGACCTTTTTCGCACGTTCTTGTCATACGTGATCCACTTTTCATCACCAGTTATCAGCTTCTTCAAAAGTGGTTCGGTTTCATTACGTCGTAATAAAGAATCACAAATGAGTACACGGTTCATTAGGTTTCTTTCAGTGTGCTCGTGAGGTACCCAAATGTCGAGCTTTTTTGTGTACCCAGTTTTTTTCAAATGCGCCAAAACTGTTTTATGGTCAATTTCCAGTTCTTCAGCTACGTCGTAACTACTGATATGCCGATCTTGCTCCACTTTTTCAAAAATGGCATCCATTGTATCCGTAATAGGGCGACCAGAGCGACGTGCATCTTTGACATCAAAATTTCCGGATTGAAAACGCTTAAACCAAATTTGTGCTACTCTCACAGACACTACACCAGGTCCATAAACATCACAATTTTTTTTTGCGGCTTGCGTTGCATTTTTACCTTATTTGTAGTAAAATTTTAAAATGTATCGAATTTCTGCATTAGATTCACTCATCTTGACGGTACGAAAAACAAATGAAAATCACACATTTTCCTAATTTGAATTTGGAATTATGTTCCTTAAAATTTAAACTTTCAATGATACCAAAACCAGCCAGATACAAATAGTATAGCCAAAGAGATTTTATTACAAGTTCATACATACTATAATGCGAAAAGACTTTTTCCCCAACCTAATATGTTAGGAAGTTAGGATTATTGTGCATTTTACAACACAGGTTACGCACGACTGCTGTCAATAATATACTATCTCATGGTTTTTATAGAGTTCTATCAAAGTTAATATTAGGTCTATCAACAGCATGTCTATCGTAGCAACTTAACAGTGACAGCGCAGTAGCAAGGGGAGTAGTAAGGACCCCTTTGGGTAATACTTGTACCGGGAAAGTGGAGTCCTTACCGTTCGCCAATTATTCATACGACATACCACCCTGAAACAGCACGCACTCCTTTCTTACAATCTCACACCTATACTTGGCAAGAGGCGCTATTACGATTCTTCGGTTTTCTGGGAGGCTACTCACAAAACACCCGAGTGAGGGCCGATTTTTTGATCCGTAGTTAAACATAGTAACTAAGGGTTGAATTTTGGCTAAATGTGAAAGGCTAAACATGAATGAATTATGCCATTAGTTACTATTTTTTATTAAAATGAATAAGCTAACATGAATATACTCATGTTTAGCCTTTCACATTTAAACATAATTCAACCATTAGTAACTATAATTAACCATTGGTTGAGTTAACTACCGATCAAAAAACCGGCCCTAAGAAAATACTTAATGGATGGCAAATGACTCTGGCCTATGACACAATTGAAAATCTACTTTCTATCCCAAAATAGTCACCGTATTCGGTCTATGTTTATCTCTACCGCAGGCACATGTTTTACAAGTGTGAACTTCTCCATCGCCCACACCCATTACACACTCACACTCCTACACGCTCGCACACTCACTCACTCTACACGAACACTACTTCATAAAAGTCAAATGTAAGTTATTGTCTAATTTTAGTTTAGGAGAGACCATAATTATTTACTTGGGGCGGAGACCGGTGGCCTGAAATACAGGCTTCGGCTTAGCTCAGGCACCAGTCTCCCACAATATTTTTCTTTGAGCCCATGACTGGACATTATTCTGCCGTCGTAAGAAAAAAGGGCACAACTAACATTTAAAAAAAAATTGAGTTACATACATATTTAGAATCAGAAAAAAAAGGGTAATCTGCTCAATTTTTTGTAGATTTTTTTTTTAATGTTAGTTGTGCCCTTTTTTATTACGACGGCAGTATTGTTCTTGTTACTTTTGTATAAGGATATTCTGGTGAGAAAAAAATATATTTCCTGTATGAAATTTAATTTACAAACAAAATTTACATTTCTAAATCCAAACTACGAGTACTTAATATTATAAATGCGAAAATGAGTTTGTTTATTTGTTTGTTACGCTTTCACGCTGAAACGGCTGAACGGATTTGGATTAAATTTGGCACATAGATAGACCATGACCTGGATTAGGACATTTATAATACTTTCACCGGTATCGGGAATAGGGTCCAAGTTACCGGTGCGTGGTTAGGGCTCCTGAGAGAGGAATCTTCTAACGATACGCGCCAAACCCTAAAGTACCGCTTTCTGGATCAAGCCCTTGATCCAGCTGCCTAACGAGAGCCTCCTCAGGTGTTGGTCGAGACTCTTATCCATTGGCCATCAAGACTATCGGCACAATGACTGCTGTATTCACGTCCCCCATGTCAACTACCTCAAGAGCCACGTCAATATACTGTTATATTTTGTTGGGTCTGGTTTCCGCACTTAATCCTTCAAGTGGACCATTGTACGTGCGTCTATTTACTTAATCTGCTTATCTCAATACTCAATTTTATTGCATTCTATAATGTGTACATATAACAGTTGGTATGTTAAAACATCGAATCAATTATGGACCCTGTCGGGCACAGCAAAGTTAATTTTTAATAGGAGAGTGGATGAAGGCGCTATTTGTTAAGGAAAAAAAAAATTAAGATAGTATCATTAAAATCATATCATTTGCTTTTATGGTATTTATATTTTAGGTTTTTAGTCATATTTATATATTTTTTATATTATATATTGCAAGATTTACATTATTAACACTATAAATTATAATAAACTAGATATTTACAGTTTTATTGAGTCTTGTAAAATATTATTATTATTAACTGTGTACTATTCAACATATTCATTTTTAAATCTTTTTGTTTCATCTTTTTCAGCTTTCACGCTATTTCAATAACCATTGTGTGACGATCTATTCGATCTATCACCAGTATGTCTGGCTTATTGGCACAATAGTCCTGTCAGTGACGATAGATCGATCCCAATACAACGTGATATTGCCATTTATGAGAACTCTGTTGGGTATATACCTATAGTACTGTACTTCCGATTCCACATGACTAGATCAAGTTGCTGGTGGATAATCCAGGCTACAAGGTTGTGCTTTGCAAGTAGTCTCCGTTAGCCAGACGAGAACAGTCAGAAATAATATACGAGTATCGAACTGATTCCCCCGGACGGTGGCAGTCATTACGGGGTTTTTGGGTTGTTTCATGAGTGAAAACAAAAAGAAATCTTGTGCGGTGCGAAATTTCCTCGCCACTTTCAAAACAATACAAAAACGGAAGGATCGCGGATAATGACCAAATTCCACGATGCGGTTTCTCCATATACGTTTTCGATCCACAATCAATTTGCTAAAAAATTATAGAACTGGGAAAAGGATCACAAAGTAAACTTAATTCCTTGATCTAATTAATAACTAAAGACATTATGGAGGTCAATTAACAACTAAAAGTTACTTCAAGCTTACAGTAATAAACTACATAGGCTAACATTGGAGCCTGTAATAATATACCTTACGTAGTGGTTTCTAAAGACGAGTTAATTCTCTATTCGTTAGCGTAAACATGACAGGGTTAACAAAGTTCCAATGTCATTATAATAAAAAATTATATACAAAGATATTTAGAAGTTTAATTAAAGCCTCAGGCTATACTTTATACGGCAAACTTCCCTAAGCAATAAGCTACATAGACCAACATTAGTGCCTGAGATAATGTTATTAGTGAGAGGTTTCGAAAGGAAAGTTAGATCTCTCTTCGCTGGCGGAATAATATGTTAGGTTCTAATTACCCTAATTAGAAGCCTCAAATGTGTCGAATGTAATTATTATTACTGATATCAATTCGGAAGTAAAACTCGAGAAACTTAGTAATGAATCGTTGGGGATAACACCTGTGAAACCAGAGGGCTTAGACAAGGTGGTATCCTATCAGCGGTAACGATAATGGAAAACTCAATATTATATCTACAAGGTGTAACTTGTATAACGCACTACCTCTTTTAAGGGGTAAACACGGATAGAGCATGACCCCTGTTAGAACATGAGATTTGTATAAAAGATACGCTCCCATGGGATTATTTCTGATCACCATGCGGGCGAAGCTACGGGCAAAAACTAACAGATAATAAGTACCTACAGGGTGTAATTTGAATCACCGTTATACTCTTAAGGGGTCATTGTACTCATCATTATGAACAACTTTTACTATGAGACCAAACCTGAAATCTCAAAAAAATGAGCTGTTCCCTACATACGTATAAAAAATTCAGAAGCATGTTTTTCATAAAATGCGCGACTGCATTTGACTCTTGCACATAAGCATATGAAATGAAAAATATACAATAATATCTCTTAAATAGTGTTTTAGTGCATAGCTACCTTATTTTAAAATATGTATGGAATATCTTTGAAAAAATCCCATTCAAAAGCATAAAACTACTAAAAACGCTCAGAATTGACTGTAATTTTTCCTTACTACATTATTCATATTATAACGTTAAATTTATACCGAAACAAATGTTAGTTCGAAATTTACAGGTTAAATTTTTCATTTAAATTTAAATTTGGCAGGCCAGATGGCGTGGTTGGCATGCCGCAGGGCGTGGGTTCAATTCCCATCCAGGACAAACATTTGTGTGCATGAACACCCCTTAAGAGTTTGGCCGTTATTTATGTTACATTTTGTATATTGGATTGACATACCTATAGCTACCGAAATCCTTAATGTCAATCTGGTTGAAAGTCGTTGAAGAAATACAAAACGCTCTGAAAGGGACTGCCACTTGTTTAAGCCCTCAGGACTATATTTTAAAATATAAATCACGCAATCAATAACAATGATAATAAATCTTTGCTACTTCTCTTTAAGAGAAGAGGTTCTTGTCCGACATTTACATTCAAACCGATTAATAGAACACCCAAAATAAACTCTCAATTCGTTAGATATTTCTATTGTTATTACCAAGATAAATAGAGACAAAATTCATTGTTATTACCAAGATAAATAGAGACAAAATTCATTGTCATATTTCCCTCGTGGCCGTGGTCAATTCCCTTTGGGATGAAGGACGTAAGTAAGTATAAGTATTCCGACGCCGAGATGTACACATAAATAATCTTCAAAGCGCTCTCTCATACTGACTGACAGGTCTTTGAAGTTGAACGTTGATTCATTAAACTAAGTAGTGTCGGATTTCGTATTGTTTTTGGGGAATGAAACCAAATGTTTTTTTTTAATTTTTTTATAAAGTACCTCAATTAATCTGCCTAGCCTTTTCCCAACTATGAAGTCTGCTTCCAATCTACCATATACCAGTATTTTATAGGGGCGACTGCCTATCTGACCTCCACAACCCAATTGTTGGGTAGCACGACATCCCTTGGTAAGACTTGTTGACAGACTTTTCGGCTTCTCACTACCCGTAACGACTGTCAACGATCTCCGCATTTTCCGAATCGCCGAGACCAACGGCTTAACGTGCTTTCCGAGGCACGTAGGGGTCTCAACATGTAATGGATGGTCACCCATTCACAAACCGACCACGGCAAGGGTAGCTTAACCTTCGATCGATCCGTGCGGCTGTTATCATTTAGCCAAGAGCCCAATTTATCATCCCAAAAATAGGTTGCTATTATCACGAAATACCGGTACCGATACACCGGTACTGATACCCGATACTGATTTACGGACATTCTGATAACACATTAATGTGACAACACGTGTAAGGATTAACAAGTAATTTTTGCGAGGCCTGGGAACGATTCTATTAATAATAATAATATATTTACTTCAGATTACATTACAAGATCCATAGTAAAAGTCTTAACCTAATGTTAGTAAAAAACCCACGCTCTATTATACAAAATTGGAACGACTGACACCTACGAGTGCAGTCGTATCCAGTGAGCCAGCATCGGGCTGTTCCTCCTATACACTCAATACACTCAGGATGCTGTGGGAGCTAGCACGAATTCTACCGAGAATAGAAGCGCACCGATTCCGTATAACGGCATGAAAACCATCAACCCCAGGGTTGCTGGTTTTCATGCCATTCCGAGGCCAGCCTCGGTGAACATCCCAGAAGCACTACAAAAGCGTGGTAGACCCAACAGCATCCTGAATACATTGTTATACTGGACACAAAAGGCGTTGTATGCCCTCAGCGTATACCTGACTCACAGACTGCACATGTAAATAGAGTACAGTAGTCACAGTATGCTCTGAAAAGGGTTATTTTGACTTGCGTCGGACAACGTGCAAATCTGCGAATCAACATATAACCTCGGACAGCCATCGTTCCCTAATACTGAAAACAGTCTGAAAAACAGTCTGTTTGTTTGTCTGAATGTATGTTCGAGCATCACGCAAATAATACTGCATAGATTCTGTTCAAATTTTTAAATTTTGCACAGATAATCCCTTAAGTTTGGTCAGCCTATAGACTATAAATTATCACGCTATTTCCTATGGAGGATGAGAAAAATTATGGCGTTAATTGTTCAACAGCTCGGTTAGTCTATTTTAGTTATTTTCATAGCGTTATGTCATACGGTATTCTGCTCTGGGGCAAAGCCGCTGACATTCAAAATATATTTGTTCTTCAGAAACGAGCTGTTCGAGCAATTTACCAGCTCGGTGCCAGAGTTTCTTTGAGAGATTTTTTTAAACAGATTGGTATTCTCACGGTGGCATCACAATTCATCTTCGCCAACATCTTATATATTAGACAAAATATACATTTATACACTAAAAACAGTGATATTCACAATGTTAACACCAGAAATAAGGTCAAATTACGTGCTCCATTTCACCGGCTTCATAAGGTTCATAACTCATTTGTTGGGCTTGGTATAACTTTTTATAACAAGCTACCCTCTTCTTTGCTAGATTTGCCCTTTAATGCGTTCAAAGCTAAAGTAAAATCTAACCTTTGTTCAAAGGCATACTATTCTATCAACGATTACTTAAACGATAAGAATAGTTGGTCGCTGTGTTTAGCTTAAGACAATGTTTATGTTCTTTCTCCAGAATTAGCATAGCTACTGACAGGTTATATGAGTTCATATAATTATTTATTTTCTTTGACTCTCAAGGTCAATTTATTTTAATTTTATTTTTATTTATTATTGACATAATCTACTCATTTCAATGTTTATTTATTTTTTATGAGTGGTATTGCAATATGTGGTTAGCTAGTGACCTCGACAATTGATCATAGTTTTCTTGCTCGAGCAACCGGCAGCAAGTTCGTCATGCTCCCTTAGATGTCACTGCTTGCGGTAGCGTCGGGGGTCGGGTTGTCTCCTTCCCTCAAATATGGCGAGGGGGGTAATGGCTGATCTTTGCGTTATACTCGTGAACGGGTGCTGCTTGTGGTGACAGGTCGTCTTGCTGACCTTGGTTTTGTTTTGTTATTAGTAATTTAACTCGTTGTTGATTTTACTTCGATGGTCCTAGTTTATCCCTATCTGTGACTTGTGAGTTACGACTACATGTACGGCTATATGTAAGTGGGCACGCCCTTTATTACTGGAGGCTTTTATTTAGGTATAAAGTTCTGCTTACGTTTTTAGTTTTGTATTTTGTTTCTGCTTGAGTATTGTTTTCGTTTTTTTTTTTTTTTTGGTATATTGGCGTGTGCTAGCTTACTTATAGCAAATAATTTAATTTAATGTTTTGTGTTGCGTAATGTACCTAAATTATTATGCGCAGTATTATATAGAATCATTTTTTTAACTGAACAGACAGCTGTGCTGCTGGGGAGTTTGTTGCGCCACTTCTTCTCCCCAGCTAAAGCACTAGGAAGTGGTGAAGGGCGGGCGTTTTTGGGGGACTGTCTTATGTAATTTTGACGTTCAAAAAGTGCTGATTCTCAGCCTAGTTTGAATAAATGACTTTTGATTTTGATTTTGATTTTGATTTCATAATACGGACCCTGGACGAGCTGCTTCTCACACGGACAACTGTACGTAACTTGCTCCCACGTCAGCAATCCTGACTGTCTTTATATTTTGGCTGCTGAGACCATAAATAATCACACTAATCCCTGAAGGGTAAAGCAGAGGTTTACCTATAGTACACCCACATTTCGTCAGTCATGTAATAGAGGGCGAGCCTATTGCCATTATAGCATAAGAATAATCAGCTTATAATGTTCCCACGTCTCCTCTCTTTGAGAGGGAGTGGGATAACTACCACGCGGGCCCAGTGCGGGTTGGTAGATGTCACATGTCTTCGAATTTTTAGTTTTAGGATATGCCGGTTTCCTCACGATTTTTTCCTTTTTTTAGGGTTCCGTACCTCAAAAGGAAAAACGGAACCCTTATAGGATCACTCGTATGTCAGTCTGTCTGTCTGTCCGTCTGTCAAAGCCAATTTGCTCCGAATCTAATGGACCGATTATATTGAAATTTGATAAATGAATTTAGAATATGGGGGGGGGCAAATAAGTAAATAAAAAAAAAGTTTTGCAAACTACACCGTGTGACATGTCAAATGAAAGGGCTATTGTGAGGGTCTCAAATAATCATTTTAAAGTTATTTAAGAAAGTAGACGAAAATTGACCGTTCCCCCCTGATCTTCGAAAGTACTGAGCCTGAAATTTTGAAAATAAAAATTAAAAAAATAGTTCAATACCTACAGGTATTGAACTATTTTCTTTATTTTTATTTTTATTCAGGGTGTAAGAGACAGCCCTTCGCAGACTGATGAAAAAGACTGGTGAATTTACTATATCATACTACGATGACCGGTACATGAAATTATTTCAGGAACGTTATGGGAATCCAATAAACCTGATTTGTTTGTGTTTTTGTGCACAAATTGGAGCGTCTGTTACTGGTTTGGAGGGATAAGTAATAGGTATGCGGTGAGTTCGATGAACTCTGTAGCTACGCAGAATGTGAACAGCTGATTTCAAGCGTCGTTCGGTAGAGTAGTTCAACATCCATTGCTTTTTTTTATTGTAGCTCTTTTATTTACATAAATGGAGTACTGCGTACAGATATTGTAATTTTACATTGAAATAAAGGAATAGTAACTGAAAAACGAAAATTAAAAAACGAAAATTTTCCTCAGAAATTTTCCAGTGGAATATGATACAAAATATGGAGTTGAATGCACCCTGTTAGTTTGTGGAAGGCTGTCGCTTACACCCTGTAGATTACAGGAAAACGTATAAGACGTCTATGGTAAATCTCTCAATATTGTGCGTACAAACTTACATTTGCAGTTGGAATGTATGGGAGAACATGTTTTTCAAGTACAATGTTAAGTTTGTTCTTGGGATTCATTCCAATTGGCCGGTTTTTTTTTTTTTGAGAGCAGCCATCAGCCGGGCACAAATCCAGACTGGGGGCTGTTACTTAGAAATTTCAGATGTAAAAACTCAACAGCACTTTTCCCGGATTATCCAAAGTCAGGTAAAGTGTTACAGGGTTTTCGATATTTAAGTATAGGTACTTAAACTTAAACACGTGGAAACTTTAACAAGATAATCCTTGACCCCTAATCGCGTGTTCATAAACATAAATAATTCACAATAATATTAACAGAGCGGAAATACCATTATATCAAAATGTCAGACGAAATGATGGTGATTCATGGCGAGTTACTGAATAATTTCCCGATCGCCTGTTATGTTTGACTTCAGGTCTTTAAAGTCTAAGGCTTAGTTCAAATAGTCACGTGATCTACGCCGTGTATAATAAAACCAGTATAAGCTGGTCTCACATTCCATTGATAGTACTACGTTAGGCCAGCTCAAAGTCAAAGTGTTACCAATGATGTGCGGTCGGTTGTACGCCGCCCAGCGTTTTGTAATAACTAGGTAGTCCGCGTACTGGTATCCCACGATATTTTGATAATAATCTGAACTTAGCAAATAGCAATACATTCAGGTTATTTTGGGTTACTTATAGGAAGTAAGGGACTCAGGAGTAAAATTCAACACTGGGCTAGCGTTTCGTGATCACGTCAAAAATCCTACTCTTTATTTATTTTGGGTATGGTTGGATATAACGATTAGGAGGAGCTCGTGGCTAAGTAATAACAGACGCACGGGTCGATCCATCAGGTTAAGCTACGTTTGCCGGGGTTGGTCTGTGGATGGGTGACCATCTTTTCATACCGAGACTCCTCCGTGCCTCGGAAAGCACGTTAAGCCGTTGGTCCCGGCTATCATTCGAGGATCTTTGACAGTCGTTACGGGTCGTCAGAAGCCCGAAAGTCGGACAACCAGTCTTACCAAGGGGTACCGTATTAACCAGTAAGTGGGTTTTGGAGGTCAGATAGGCAGTCGCTCCATATAAAATACTGGTATTCAGCTGCATCCAGTTAGACTGGAAGCCGACCCCAACATAGTTGGGAAAAGGCTAGGCAGACTGATTGATTTTTGGTTACATATACACATACATATTCAAAGTACTTAGAGGGAAGGTACATAATGCGGATATAATAGGGCACCTAGATTGATGCGTGTTTTTTTTTTTAAGTGTAATTTGTGATCTTCCTGTGCGAGTCTCAATAAATACTTTTTCTTTCTTTCTTTCTTTACCCGACAGGTACGTATGGCGATGATGACAGCCACGACTCCATGCTGTCAACTTCATAGCGCACAGGGATTTATTCTATTCTCTGAGTGAGTTCACAATGAATGCATTGTTTGCAATAAGTTACTTTTAATTTTAATATTATGTTAATAGCAAGTTAAGTTTAGACATGTTTGCTATCACAATAGGTTTACGCTGTAATGATAGATGTAAGTTGGAAAAATAAATAAAAAATGAAGTAGGAGCAGTTCGAGTCCGCACCGTTTGTTTTCTTGAAAACGTTTGACCCCAGCTGTCTTCTTACGGTTTCTGACTCTACCACAGCTATTGTATTTACTTAACACTAGACTTTTTTAAGCACAATGCATTTGTGGTAATGCAAGCTTTCGTCTTTCTTTCGATTGGACTTTTTTTTCATTTCTTAGCAGATTTACGTTCGATATGAGACGACATCTGAATTGTAAACTTCATATGAATTTTTAACCCTATTTTGACCAATATTTCTGTTGTTTCTCTTAGGTCCTGATAGTGCTTTAACAACTCTTGACAACGAAACAAGAATCATCGTTATAGCTAAACATGTTTTTGCGCTATACGAATTGGAATTTCAACACGTAGTGAAAAATAAAGTATCGCGCGCATTCGCGTGCACTCGCGATGTGATGTCATAGGCAAATTATATCCTGCCTAAATTTTTTTACAAATATGACCTTTCTTTTGAATGCTCAACCATCACTCTAGCAATAAAAATCTTGTAGTTATTAGCGGTTATTTTACATGTTTTTCTCGGTCAAGTTTACCACCAGTAATAATAGTGTAAAATCTATGAGTCTTTTCACCAAGAGAAAAGACGTTTTCACGTCAAAATGTTATTTGCATTTCATAAAATGACCAGCGGGCTTAGCCCGTAAATCAACAAGCAATGCCTAAAGTTAAATTTTTAAAATATTGATATATTTTTAAAATTTAACTTTAGGCGTTGCTATAATAGTGAACACAAACTTTTTTTGATGTGTGAGTCGGAAGAGCAATAAGTGGCAAGTAAAAATTAACCTTAAGGTGCTTACCATATTTATTTCTTGACTGTACATAAGGTATGCCATAAGTAGCAGATTGCAATACTGCCGCCATAAAGGCAGAAACCAGTGATGGACGACCACCGCTGGCACCTGCCAGCCGATGTACGTGCACTGATGACTAAGAAGAACGCAGCAATCCGTGCTTATGATGCCTTCCCCGACGCAACCAACCGCGCTCGTATGCGTGGCCTACAGCGTGCTGTAAAGTCACGCATTAATGAGATGCGGAGGGAGCGCTGGGACAAGCTCATGAGCACCATAGAGCCCTCCTATCAAGCTTTCTGGCAACTAACCAAAAAGCTAAAGTCCGATACTGCCACCGACATTCCCCCTCTTCTACGCCCTAACCAAAGCCTAGCTTTTGAAGACGTCGAAAAGGCCGAGTGCCTAGCCGACAGCCTCGAAGCCCAATGCTCGCCAAGCCTACTACCAGTAGACCAAGCCCACTGTGACCAAGTGGACGCAGAGGTTGAACGTAGATCCGCTCTCCCTCCCCACGAGGACCCCGAGGAACCCCTCCCCCCTGTGACCGCCGACGAAGTTCACTCATTAGTGAGGAACCTCAAAACCAGGAAAGCTCCTGGCTCGGACGGCATCACTAACCGAGTGGTTAAACTCTTCCCCGCCCAACTTATTGTCTTAATGACAACAATTTTTAATGTTGCATTAAACAATAACATCTTTCCACAAGCGTGGAAAGAAGCCACTGTCATTGGCTTTCACAAACCCGGCAAGCCGAAGTCCAGTTACCGGCCCATAAGTCTCCTCAGTACCATGTGGAAGATCTATGAGCGAGTAATCTTTAAAAGATTAATGGATTATGCCGAATCCAGAAACCTCATCCCCAACGAGCAGTTTGGTTTTCGAAGAAAACACTGCTGTGTCCGTCAGGTTCACCGTATTGTCGAGCACATAAGCGCAGGGTACCAAGCGGGCCTCATGACCGGAGCGCTCTTCTTTGACGTGGCGAAGGCTTTTGACAAAGTATGGCACAACGGCTTATTATATAAGCTGTGGCAACTAAACATGCCAGACCGTCTCGTGCTCATCATCCGAGACTACTTGTCAAACCGCACCTTCCGCTATCGCATAGGAGACGCCCTCTCGTCCCCGCACCCGATCCGAGCTGGGGTCCCCCAGGGCTCAGTGCTCGCCCCCCCCCCCCCCCTCTTCTCACTCTGTACGAGTGACATTCCCAAACATAGTACATGTCAGTTGGCCCTATTCGCTGACGACACGGCTGTCTATTACTCAGGTCGCCGCACCGAGTACATAACCCGACACCTCCAGTCCGCAGCCGACGCTCTCGAGCAGTGGTTTAGGAAATGGAGGATCGAACTCAACCCAACCAAAAGTGCAGCTGTACTCTTTGTCAAGAACGGCAAAAACAGCGAGGCACATACCCGCACCCGACCCGTAACTATGTCCGGTCAACAAGTCCATTGGGAACGTACAACCAAATACCTAGGGGTTACCCTCGATAACAAATTAAAATTCACCGAGCACATAAAGACTGTACGTAACCGTGCTGCTTTTGCTCTCGGTCGCCTCCATTCACTTCTCAATACACGCAGTAAACTAGCCCTCAGGTCAAAGGTGCGAATTTACACCACGTGTATACGCCCCATTATGACATACGCTAGCGTCGTGTTCGCACACGTTAAGCCGTCACGCTATAAAAAGTTACAAACCCTCCAAAATCGATACATGCGACGAGCCACGGGCTGCCCCTGGTACGTACGCAATGACCAACTCCACGTCGATTTAATTTAAAAAAAGCGAGCAAACGCTTTTTCGATTCAGCTACCACACACACTAACCCACTAGTGACAGCAGCCACTCGATACCCACCGTCATGCATCTCCCGCATACGGCGCCCCAAACACGCTATGTTAGATCCAGACGATGACATCACTCTCTACCAAGAGAGTGTGAAGTCGGTCCGTACAACTCTAAACACTACACATGACAGACGTCCTAACTTCCGTACCCGCCGGTGAGTACCACCGCGGCATCGATCATTTTACTCCACCACGACCTATCGTCGCGATCATTGGTCCTTCGAGCCAGATCAATGATCGCGACGATAGGTCGTGGTGGAGTAAAATGAACGATAGCGGACTGTATTAACAAGTATAATGTATAATGAAAAAGAATATAAAATACAACGGTCGGTTAAAACAATATGTAAACAAGATTATTAGGTATGAAAATTAAGACGCGCATGCGCAGCCGTGTATAAAGGAGATCCACAGCTGACTGTCGTGGCGTGTGGCGCGGGGCCCGCGCTCGGCTGTCGTCGGCCGGCTGACACCCCGCTGTCCCCGCACCCCTCGTTCACTGCCGCCAGCGCGCGGCGATGTTGAGCGGAGCGCGAGCCGTCTCAACATATGTCAATCCCCCCGTCCCTTGCACCCGCCCGCCCGTGCGGAGCAAGTAGCTTTAAACGCCCCTAATAATAATAACTTACCGATGGAACAAGTCTCCACTTGCTCAATAGACAGTAGCGCCCTAAGCCTAGGTTCGAGTCCCACTATGGGACGCCCTTAGCTGCGCTACTTAGAATTTAATTTCTAACCCGGCGAGAGGCCCTTCTGGCCCCGCCAACAAACAAACACCATAACAAAAAAAAAAAAAAAACTGCCGCCGTAAAGGACATACTCGTATCTACAGAAATATTGAAATGTTGATAAAAAATATTTTGTCCTGATTAAACTATTTACTTTTAATCAGAATTATTCGGTTTTCGTTAAGTTTATGCCAATTTAAAAATACACGGTAAAGAGACGCATTCTCTTTTTAAATAACTCAATTTCGAAAAAAATGTCAGATACGTCTTTTTCTTTATGAAGGCAGAATATTCGAAATACATGTCGCATTACAATATTATATATATATTATATATCCTTAAATAAATAGCTTGATCTAATCACATGGGACTGGCTAAGCTGGCCACTTTGGGTGTGGCTTCCATAAGTCCCTACCTATCCAAGTCAGACTTATGAGGACTTTATTGTTCATACGAAACCTCTACAATCCTCAGAATATATTATTGTCATAACCGTACTTAAATTAAACCCTATTTGCCTACATTTTGTCCTATTTGTCTTCCTTACGTATTTTAACTCTCTTCGTCTGTTTATCTGTTTGTGCGCGTGTAATTCGACAACCGCATTTACTATTTCAGACACCAATCTACATGGTCTTCACATGAAGTGACCAAGATTATGTCTGGACTTTATAAGAGACTGTGACCTCTGAGTTTGTTTCGGCCTTTCTTCTCAGAGTAGTCAGATAGGAAACGCCGACCTCATCTAGTTTAAAAAAAAAAAACATGATTGACTTGTAAAAGTGTTTGTACAAACCTACTTACTGAAATAAAAATCATTTATCATTTACACTATGGGCGTGTTTTTTTATTAAGGAGACCACAGGACCGAAAGCGCGGTCACTGTAGGATTGCATAGAACTGAAAGAGAAGCGCGATTACACAACGCTGGTAATTTACTGCAAAATATGATGCAATTATCTATTTACAAAAAGTCTTTTGATTGGACTAAAAAATTAATTGCTTGTAGAATAATCTGACAAAGTTCAGAATGATTGCATGTATGGTTGTAGTATGTTTTTTAATCGTTTTTTTTTCTACTGTATCAAATTAATCGTACTATGTTTTCATCGCACTATCTTACTAGCATATATCCTGGAGAATATCATATATTTTTCTGATATTGTTTACTACGTATAGTGAATCATATTAGGTTGGGGAAAAAGTCTTTTCGCATTATAGTATGTATGAACTTGTAATAAAATCTCTTTGGCTATACTATTTGTATCTGGCTGGTTTTGGTATCATTGAAAGTTTAAATTTTAAAGAACATAATTCCAAATTCAAATTAGGAAAATGTGTGATTTTCATTTGTTTTGATGAGTGAATCTAATGAAGAAATTCGATACATTTTAAAATTTTACTACAAAAAAGGTAAAAATGCAACGCAAGCCGCGAAAAAAATTTGCGATGTTTATGGACCTAGTGTAGTGTCTGTGAGAGTAGCACAAATTTGGTTTAAGCGTTTTCAATTCGGAAATTTTGATCTCAAAGATGCACGTCGCTCTGGTCGCCCTATTACGGATAAAATGGATGCCATTTTTGAAAAAGTGGAGCAAGATCGGCATATCAGTAGTTACGACGTAGCTGAAGAACTGGAAATTGACCACAAAACAGTTTTGGCGCATTTGAAAAAAACTTGGTACACAAAAAATCTCGACATTTGGGTACCTCACGAGCTCACTGAAAGAAACCTAATGAACCGTGTACTGATTTGTGATTCTTTATTACGACGTAATGAAACCGAACCATTTTTGAAGAAGCTGATAACTGGTGATGAAAAATGGATCACGTATGACAAGAACGTGCGAAAAAGGTCGTGGTCAAAGGCCGGTCAGGCTTCATAGACTGTGGAGAAACCCGGGTTAACTCGCAACAAGGTGATGCTGTGTGTGTGTTGGGATTGGAAGGGCATTATTCATTATGAGCTGTTACCACCAGGCAGGACCATCGATTCTGAACTCTACTGCGAACATCTGATGAGATTAAAGCAAGAAGTTGAGAGAAAGCGGCCGGAATTAATCAACAGAAGGGGTGTGGTTTTTCATCATGATAACGCTAGACCTCACACATCTTTAGCCACTCAGCAAAATTAAGAGAGTTTGGCTGGGAGGTGTTAATGCATCCGCCGTATAGTCCTGACCTTGCACTTTCAGATTTCCACCTGTTTCGGTCTCTTCAGAATTCTTTAGGCAGTGTCAGGTTAACATCACGAGAGGACTGCCAAAACCACCTGTCGCGGTATTTTGACCAGAAGCCCCAAAATTTCTATAGCAATGGGATCATGTCCCTACCTACAAGATGGCTAAAAGTTATCGAACAAAATGGTACCTACATACTTTAGTTAAATGTAAATAAACTATGTTAAAAAATGTTTTGAATTTTCTTAAAAAATGCGAAGAAACTTTTTCCCCAACCTATTATAATATGTCGGCGCAATTGATTATCTATGAGGCAAAGTGCGCGGGCGGTCCGCAAGGTGGCGCGGCAGACGTGGCGCGCTAACAAAACGAAAAGTTGAGCGAGCGCCAGGGGCTGGCAGTTTTGATACTGGCACGCGCACGGCACAGATAAAATCACTCGGACGGATCGTTTGCCTCATTATTTAATTAGAAAGTCTTATAGCAGTGTATACTGTTTTGGTTTGAACGTATCGTGTTTCGATTAAACGTTTATTTAGTTGGTAGTTTACTGTTTAAATAATAACCTACCTCCAAACAATTAATAGGGGTTACGGTTATCATGTCTGAGTCGCGGGAGAACACGTGTTCTTCTCCGACATATACTTTTAGGCATTATAAAATTTGCATTATTTGCGTTTAGGTGCTGTAGTCCCTTATTAAATAATATTTTTTGTAGCAACGTTCTTTTTCATTTTTTTTTTGCATTCAATATAAAGAGCAAGCCTGGATTGCTACAAATATTTAAATTGGTTGAAACAACTTTTTCAAGAAAACTGATTCCCATTGGAGCAATTTAATTCCTCTTCCTAATTAGAAGACATTGAAAGAGGATCTTAATTTTGCTTCAATGGCGTAAGCTATTGGAAAATAGCTACAAGTAAAATATTAGAAAGTTAAATCTCTAAAGGGAAATGAAATAAATAATCCTGTCAGTAGCAAAGGCAAATTTATTTATCATTGTAAAATTTCAATTTGGCATTAGTGAAATGATGATTTCCGGATATCGTTATTGTATTTTGTTATAACTAACGAAATCGTCGGCCTAATTTGTTAACCTGCCAAATAAAGCTGACTATATCTGTGTTTTCATAATTTTCCTAAAATGTGTGTAAGATAAGCTTATTAGTTAAGCTTTTAAAATATCAAGGAAACTTAATAAGTTTCCTTGATTGAACCAACATTTTCAGAATTGATTGCTAAAGCAATAAATATACCTATTAGTCGGTTTTTTCTTCGTCTTGTAAACTATGAGAAAATGGACTTGGCAGGTTAACAAATTAGGCCGACGAAATGTAGCTGTTACAGGTGCATCTCTACCTAACCCTTTGGCAGGCATGATTAACAGGCATGATGTTATGTGTTATGTTAATTTTAGGGTTCCGTGAATAACCCGTAAAATGGTATGTAATGGTAATGGAACCCTTATGGTGCGACTCAGTCTGCCTGTGTGTCACAGATGAATATATCTCAAGAACTACTAATGCTATCAACTTGAATTTTGGAATAGTTTTATGTAACGTTTGCTCAACTTTTTTGAAAATAAGAAAGAAATAAAAATATATATTTTCATTTTGCAACAGGGACTGAAAGGGGTCTTAAAAATTCGAAGTGGGGCTACTAGGGCATGTGGGATATCACATGAAAGAGCGCTGTTTGCACAATTTAAAACTTTTTTAGGGTTTCGTGGAAAGCGGGACCCTATTACTAAGAATCCGCTGTCCGTCTGTCTGTCCGTCTGTCACCAGGCTGTATCTCATGAACCATAATATTTAGACAGTTAAAATTTTCAGAGAAGATGTATTTCCGTTGCCGCTATAACAAAAAATACTAAAAAACAGAATAAAATAAATATTTAAGGGCAAAAAATCACGTTTGTTGTATGGGAGCCCATACAACAAACGTGATATTTTTGCCGTTTTTATAGATAATGGTAAGGAACCCTTCGTGCGCGAGTTCAAAATGGAAAAACAAAATTTACTTTAAAAGTAAAAATCGACTTCAAAAACCAAAAACTAATAAAATAATAAAATAGCTAAGGTGCATCGACGTTGAAGTATCGAAGACACCGACTTCAGAAGCTGTTAAGTTTTTTATGAAAGTTATTTTTTTTCGTTTTTGAAGTCGGCTTTTACTTGTTTAAAGTAAATTTTATCTTATACAGTAGAAACTTGAGAATCAGATATACATCGCCGAGCGTTGTAAGATTTTTATTTTTATTTATTTTATTGTGTTTGGGTGGCTTACAGCTAACAATACAAAAATGTATAGTGAGGCAATCAACGAAAAGCCATTTACAAGCTTCCACAGTTTGCAATAAACTATTGTTGCACAAACTAATAACTAAGCATAATATTAATGATATAGCTAAGCATAACGTAATAACAATTAAAATCCATCATAAACAACACAGCTTTTAGACAAGATGTAGGTAACACATTTTCCAGCGCTTCACATGCGATAAATTAACTTAAGCTTGGCTTAGTTATAACTTGACACGTCGTACCTAATAATGTACCTATCTCAAAGACGAAATTAGATTTTGTACTTACCCGTGTAACAGGTTAACGTGTATCTCGTACGAAGTTGAGGGGGAAGCGCCACGATAGCCCGCGAAATTCAAATTTTCTTAAATTATTTGCAATTTGTAAGTCAGTGTTAGCTTGTTTGTTGATTAAAGGTTGATTCGCGACCGTAATAAATATGTATTTACAGAATTATAATCATTAGAATCAGTAATACAACTGTTTACGTTAGTATAATCCTCAAATGTTGAAAATTCATGAAATAATTATTCAATAGGATTACCTGGTCTTAAAGAGTAGTATTGATGACTTTAATGATTATAATTCTATAAATACATACTCGTTACGATCGCGAATTAAACTTTGATCAACATACAACCTAATACCGACTTGTAAATTGCAAAAAAACATAAGAAACTTTGAATTTCGCGGGCTACCCTGGCGCTTTCACCTTAAGTCTAAATCCGATTTTTTTTCTTCTTCTATAGTGTGCGCGCAAGTCACCGCCTCATGTATGTGAGCGGTGAGACGGGGAAGGTAGACAAACGTCAAGCTAACTCAATCTGCCAATCTAGACAATCGCGCCCTCCCCCGTCTCACCGCTCACATACCTCAGGCGGTGACCAGCACTTGCGCGCGCACTATAGTAGGTCTGGTTTGAACAGGCGAATACAGTATCTCAAAAACTCGAAAAAGCTTTTCTTAGCATCAAAACTTTATTACCCACTAAACCTGCTTGTGGCTAAGTAATAACAGCTACGCTTGCCGCGGTTGATCCGTGGATGGGTGACCATCTTTATATACCAAGACCCCTCCGTGCCTGGGAAAGCATGGGTCATTGACAGTCGTTAAGGGTCCTCAGAAGCCTGAAAATCTGACAACCCGTCTTACCAAGGGTTATCGTATTGTGTAACTGGATTGTGGAGGTTAGACAGGCAGTCGCTCCATGTAAAATACTGTTATTTAGCTGCATCCGGTTAGACTGGAAGTCGACCCTACATAGTTGGGAAAAGACCAGGCAAATGATGAGGTACAGTCACGAACCGGGATTGTTTAGCCACTAGCATATTATAATCTTAACTTGGTTGTGTTACACGAATGCCGCCCGTGAAATTTGACATGTGACATTTCAATAACGAAAAACGGGCGGCATTCGTGTAACACTACCAAGTTAAGATGATAAGCTAGTGGCTTAACAATCCCGGTTCATGACTGTACTAACCTTAGTGTGATAATTATTGGAAGTCGATACCTAAAATGTCAATAGGTACTTAGATCATAGTGAAAGTTTCTGGACCAGACCAGACCAGATATTAGACTTATGATGCATTTATTGTTTTTTATAGTATGTGCCCTCATAATTTAAACATATAGGTACTATATATATTTGCATTCGATGGGACTATTGTAAAAAGCAGTTGATTTTCCTTAGGGTCCTCTTCAATGGCTTCGTGGAACACATTCACCGCCGACTCAGGACTCGTAAAACCTTTAAGTTTGTCTTTAACTTTAGGGAACGAATAGAAGTCGCAAGGTGCGAGGTCTGGGCTGTATGGCGGATGCGTCATCAGCTCTACATTCGAAACTCTTCAAAAACGCTTCCGTTATCTTAGCGGAATGTGATGACTCGTTATCGTCGTGAAGGGCGAGATTGCTTCGAGGAAGCTTTTCGCGAACTTTTTCTAAGACTCTGGGCAAGCAAGTGTTGACGTACCGATCTGCGGTCACTGTTCTTGGTCTTCGTGCGACACTGTTGTGAAATGTCTTGATTTGCCGAAAAACGAAGCAACCATTTTCTTACCACTGCTTCGACTTTTCTTAACTTTCATCGGCAAGTTTTCAAAAGGAAAGACCCATTCTGCCGACTGGTTTGTTCTTTCCAGTTCAAAGCAGTACATCCAGGTTTGGTCACCTGTCACGATATTATAGACAGCCAATGACTGTCCTCCATTAAACTTTTTTATCATTTTACGGCACCACTCGACACGCAGTCGTTTCTGGTCTTCCGTTGAATCATGCGGTATCATCCATCGAGTGCAAAGCTTCCGAACCTTCAGATGCACTTGCAAAATGTTTTGCTCTTGGCTCATTCCAATGCCAAATACAGTACGAAATTGCTGACAAGTATTTTTTTTGTCCGTTTCAATTAGTTGTCGTACGGTATCAATATTGGATTCTGTAACCATCATCGCCAGCCGACTTTCACTTACATCGTCATGGAGATGATCACGTCCAAGTCTAAATTCTCCGAACCACTCCGAAATTTTAAATTTTACTTTTAATTTATAAGCAGCTTCTGTCCAATGTCTTTTTCTTTAAATGTTAGGTATGTACACCTATAATTTGTGTACCTATACATTACCTTTCCTAAATACGCGTAAACGCGAATGTATATGCTGTTGGTATTCTTTAGTTAATAAATAAACCACGAATACACCAGAGCTGCGACTTGGGGCTTCATCAAAAATCTGCCTAGCCTTTTCCCAACTATGTTGGGGTCGGCTTCCAGTCTAACCGGATGCAGCTGAATACCAGTATTTTACATGGAGCGACTGCCTATCTGACCTCCACAACCCAGTTATTGGGTAAACCACAGCGAAAATCGTTAAAAACCATTGAACGAAAATTTTCACGAGTAATTATCATTTAAATAGCGACACACAATTTTCTAAAGGACGCTACAAAGAAAAAAACAAATGACAGTCTCGCAAATCAAAAAGTAACATGTTCCCAGAGTGTTCCATTTTCGAATTCCGTAATTGCTTTTTTTATCGTAAGCTCCAAAAACTTTCAGTACGCCCCAGGAATCGATATAAAAGGTAGTTTAGCCAACGCCAACAGATAGATGAGTTTCATATAATAGAAAAATTGCCTACTTATCAGTCTGAATTCTAACAAAGAACTCTTATTAAATAATTTCACCAAACACCTAAGATAAGATTCTTTATGAACACCGATTTCACGAATGAAAAGTCACTTTGACTAAAGTTAATCTTAAAAAGGCCGGTTTACCTAAGCTCATTTAATCCAGAAAAATTCCTCATTCACTTTGAATAAAAAACCTAGGTCTAAAGAGCCACTTGGAAAGTTTTTACCCAGATTAGTTTTCTAAAAGATGAAATGTTTACAATCGAAGCCTTATTTGAGACCTATTTTTATTTGTATTTTATTCTGGTTAAACAATTGTTTTGTTTCTTAATTACCTATTTGTTTATTTGAATCAGAACAGCAAACTGAAATATTATCCTTTAAGTACCTAGTTTTCCTATCAGTCTCCATTATTAATTAAGAACGACTTCCTTTTTTATACTGGGTGAAAAGTTGAAGTGGGCCCTGGAGGGGAAGTAGGTAGGTATGTCAGTATTCGATGTTTTTCCATAAAAATGTTTAACATTTAACCCGACATTACTACTCATGTTGCGACGTACAAAGAAACTACTCATACGCCTGCGAGGCGCATCATATTGACTAATGATTTTATTCAAAACCTATAAGTATGATTGATATGTTTTGACTGTTTATATAATTATGTATATTACTAAAAACAGAAAAACATAATTTTAAATAATATTTATATATTTTTATTATAAAATCTTTAATCAAATAAATCTTAGGAACAAATTTTAAGAACTTAGGCAATTAAACATTCTTCTCATTAAAAATAATAAAAAAAACAACTTAAAGTATACACTTCTCTTAAAAAATAGTTAGTTAAAGTAATTAGCTAAAAAAACAACTAACAAAGTAACAAAAAAAATATTTTAGAAGAATTTTATTAATAGTGCAAAACTTACATACAAGCTACTCATACGTCTTTGGAGCGCCAAGGGTAGTAATATCAAAAAAACTAGCACAGTTACCGTAACGCAACCACCGTTCTACGACACGTGCTGGCGATGATTGAGATGTCCTTGAACGTGAATGCCATACGCGCGAAGGAAAAAAAAAGAGAGCAATATATCAAAAATGCGGGCGCCTTTGCGACGTAGAGTAGTAATCTAGGGTTAAACATTTTTCAAAAGACACTTGCCAGAACCGGTAATCGAACCAACTCAAGTGCGAAAAACAAACACATGTGTTTCTGTGGCACCAATCCTTGATATTGATGCTTCCAGTTTTTACTCAGAAGAATTGAGTGAAAATTGGTAGCATCAATATAGAAGGTACTCCTTCAACTTTCTACCCTTTAGGCTCCTGTCCTACCACCGACGAGGAAGCGACTGGCTATCAACGATTAGCTCGCTCAAGAACAAAAAAAGGAAAGAAAGATAGAAGTACAAAAGATTTACAATTACATTAATACGCAAGAAGACATTATATATTATTAATAGTTAATCGCTGACGGTTCACACCGCTGCAGCTAGCAAGTACTTGTTTGTAGCAGCGACAAAAGCTATCATAAAGAGAGTACTCGATCAGAAAAGCTTGCTTGGCGGGCAGAACACTCGCTGAGGGACTCACACTGGTACATATTATAACCATACCAGCGAGTAGTCACTCGCCGCTGTCACGCACTCGCTGCTCGTTGCTCGCCAACTAGTATTTAGTTGCTAGCTCTATTCACTTCTCGTTAATCGCCGGTGATGGGACAGGTACTTTATGTATATAATATATTTTTGAGAATATTGGTAACTCATCATTTCAAAATGAAATCCCAAAGACATGTTGTCAGCAACAGACGGCGCCATTTTGTTGAGAATTATTTATTGATTTCCAGGCTTAAGATTCTTTGAGCTTTATATACTTCTTTAACTCAGATATTTTTGTTAATTACACACACTGTCAATCGGTATCTGAATCATTTTAGAGAAAATAGCTAATCCATTGTTTCATATTTTCGAAAATGTTGTCTGCTCGACAATGTAAATAACGCAATGAATATTGTTGAACTGTCGCAATTGCTCTGCAGATGTATGAACGAGACCGAAAGGAGTATGTAAGGATCGTAGCAGGTGGCGTTCTGTAGTTTTCCTACCCCCATGCGAAGCAGACGTGAGTATACTCGTATATGCAATGTAGGTATGTAATAAATTACATAGACATAGTTTAAAATTTAACAAATGATTATTGGTAATTAGAGGTAGTTTATTTTGTTTCTTTAAGATATTAATTTCAGCGATTTGATTTAATCTAAGGTGAAAACCGACTTGTTTCTCAGTCACTTGAGTGAGTTTTAGATTGAACTTTACGTAATTGTACTATAGAGACCTGTTCGATTCATTGGCACAACCTACCTACCTTATCTATGTGCTTTTTCCCTTAGCCACAGATTAACAGATCCCGCATTCCGCAAAATCATTTAAATAAAAAATGACTCTTACAACGACACAATAAAGTGCAATTCAGGTCGCACAACGCTTATTACCTACAAGTTGTGTCTCTTTCTCTCGCATAACTCTTATTCCTTCTGACCACGTTAGGACAGTTAGGGTTACTGCCGGCCTGTAGACGTTACTTTAATTTTTTAGTCTTCATTATTTATTAACACATTAACTGCTGAATTATTTGCGAATTTGTTCCAAAATGCTGCTTTATGATACAAACTTGTCCCAAGTGCGGCGAGACGCTTATGTGTGTTTGAAAATTTTCGAGTTTTATGAGTCATAAAACAATTACGCCAAGAACAATAGAGATGCACAAAAAACCCACAGGTGCGGCGCGCCGCACTCGAAGGAAATTGTATGGACGCGCATAAGCGCCGCCAGCACATGGTGAACGTTCGAAAATCGCGCATGCGCGTTGGCCGCACATAACGTGTTAACATGTATGTCTAGCTGACCGCGTATAGACCCTAGTCAACACTGTGTTGTCGCGAGCTATAGGCACTTATCTCGAGCGGAATGTACCAGTGCAATCGCACTGCCTTAGTTTTACCCCACACAAGCACGATGCCGATAATAATCCCACATGGAATTTCCAGTTTTGTTCCGAAAACATGTACCTACTTACAAAGCAGACTTGCTAGCTATAGCTATACTATATATAGTACCTATACTACTAGAAACTGGAAAAGCTTTTATTTATATTCAGAAAACCACTCTAGTAAATAACCCTCCTTTTGGGCTTCGCCGCAGTCGGGTAAATAAGCAATACTCAAGATTCAGTTCTAAGATCTTTGCTCAGCAACGTGTTTGAATATTTTCCGAGCGTTATCCTTTAACTGTCTTCCTTATACTATTCGACACGACGGTTATAGGTTTTTTCTCGTGCGTGTTAAGAAAAGTGTAAAAAGTAATAGCTTGGATATTACTGTGAAGACGCGTGGAATACTTACGTAGGTAAGCCTGTTATTACAAGCTGAATAATATTATACTTTATCATGTATGAATGTATTCAATATGTAAGCTTTAATGGAGGTAGATATATAGTAGACGAATTTTTCGCGAGAAAAATAATGATTAAGAATGAGATAAAATGTCAAAAAATCTGTCGAAATTAACTCCAGCACATTTGATACTAATCGGTACTCATTCTTCTAAAAAAAATACCTCTGTCGTTATGTAAACCCAAGAATTCTTGAGATCAAATTTGTTTCTATATTGTAAATCTAGAGGGAAATAGATTTAACTTGAGATCATGAGCTTTTCTATAGGTACAGACGCCAGCACATCAAGCTACTACAATCTGTCAGATTTCTATAATAGATTTTCGACTTTATTACTAAGGCATTAGGTTCAAGGTTGATTGGGAAAATCTGACAGTTTCGAGTAGGTTGACCTGCTGGCGTCTGTACATAATATTTCATTGTTGGGCATACCTCCTTACAAAAGTTCGCCACCTCTTTTACGACTTTAATCTTTTCATACATTTTCCGAAGCCAAACACTAAACTAAACTTCCACCCAAACAAAATAACTGAATAGAGAAACCTGAGTAAAACAAAATATTGCCTCGTGGCCCGTGGTCTTAATGGCGCAATCACAAACACGTGTAAAAGCTTTTTAAACGGAAGGCTTGCAGGAAAATTAATGAAGTAACTTATTTACTTGATTAATTTTCCTACAAGCCTTCCGTTTATAAAGCTTTTGCTGCTAAGTTTGAAACGACGGGTCGGTCGGTGTGTTTTAAAAACTTTGGAGTTTGCTTTTGAACCGTTCGCAGTCACTTCAACTTAACACAATTAAGAGTGCTTTCTGAATTGAAAAAAAGCCGGCCAAGTTCGTGTCAGACCACGCACAATAAAGGGTTTCGTAGTTGAAAAACATGTTCTCACATAATATTGATATACTAGCAGCGCCCCACGGTTTCACACGCGTAAGTTTCGAACCCGTAAGAATATCAGGATAAAAAATATCATATGGTTAGGTTATAGACTATCCTTGTGCCAAATTTCATGAATATCTCAGTTCAGTAGTTTTTGCGTGAAAGAGTAACAAACATCCATCCATGCTACCAACTTTCGCATTTATAATATATTAAGTAGGATACGTCACGGTCAATACTCCAACTGCAATTTTGAATTTGTAATCGCAAAAAAATATTTTTTGTGTAATAAAACTACAAGTTAACAATTGTTGAAATGGTTCCTTTCCTTGTGCTGTCGGTATAGGTTTTGATTTGTTTGTGAATATCAAAATATTTATTTATTTATTAAAACTTTATGCACAATTAAAAAAACAAATACCGTACAAAGGCGGACTTAATGCCTTAGGCATTTTCACATTTTCAAAATATGTCGCATAAATGGGCGATTTTTTTATTGCGTTGACTTAGAAGCTTGTTATTTTTACAGCTCCAAGCGACCATAGACCTACGTATTTGATATTAATTTCCACTTGATACCTCCACGCGTTCCTGAAAAAAGGGTATTGACAGACTGACAGACAGACAAACAGACATACGGACAACGACGTGATACTATAAGGGTTCGGTTTTACCTTTTGAAATACGGAACCCTAAAAATTAAGTTGAGAACTTCTCAAATTGTCTTATTTAGCATTACATAAAGACGCGGCCTAACCGGGAGCATTCGCCTGTAATGTAACAATTCAGATGCGAGCATTACAGTGATGTATTGATTCAACTTTTAACCCTGATACCTGTAATGATACAATTTTTATCATAACAGTAGAGAGTGAGATTACAGGCGAATGCTCCCGGTGAGGCAGCGTCTATTTGTAATGTTATGCTCAATATCGAATATTGGATTGTTACATTAAGCCGAATGCTCCCAGTGAGGCAGCGTCTATTTGTAACGATATGCTCAATATCCAATATTGGATTGTTACATTAAGCCGAATGCTCCCAGTGAGGCAGCGTCTATTTGTAACGTTATGCTCAATATCCAATATTGGATTGTTACATTAAGCCGAATGCTCCCAGTGAGGCAGCGTCTATTTGTAACGTTATGCTCAATATCGAATATTGGATTGTTACATTAAGCCGAATGCTCCCAGTGAGGCAGCGTCTATTTGTAACTTTATGCTCAATATCCAATATTGGATTGTTACATTAAGCCGAATGCTCCCAGTGAGGCAGCGTCTATTTGTAACATTATGCTCAATATCCAATATTGGATTGTTACATTAAGCCGAATGTTCCCAGTGAGGCACCGTCTATTTGTAACGTAATGCTGAAAATCGAATATTGGATTGTTACATTACAGGCGAATGCTCCCGGTGAGGCAGCGTCTATTTGTAACGTAATGCTCAAAACGAATCTTGGATTGTTACATTACAGGCGAATGCTCCCGGTGAGGCAGCGTCTATTTGTAACGTAATGCTCAAAACGAATCTTGGATTGTTATATTAAGGCGAATGCTCCCGGTGAGGCAGCGTCTATTTGTAACGTAATGCTCAAAATCGAATATTGGATTGTTACATTAAGCCGAATGCTCCCGGTGAGGCAGCGTCTATTTGTAACGTAATGCTCAAAACGAATCTTGGATTGTTACATTAAGCCGAATGCTCCCGGTGAGGCAGCGTCTATTTGTAACGTAATGCTCAAAACGTATCTTGGATTGTTACTTTACAGGCGAATGCTCCCGGTGAGGCAGCGTCTATTTGTAACGTAATGCTCAAAATTAAATCTTGGATTGTTACATTACAGGTGAATGCTCCCGGTGAGGGAGCATCTGTAACGTAATGCTCAAAATCGAATCTTGGACTTACAAATCGAAGCTTTGAATTACAGGCGAATGCTTCCCTTGAGGGATCACCTTAAGATGATGAAAAAATCACCTTAAGTAATGCTAAAATAGAGTTTGACAAGTTCTCAACTATGTGTCGTGGCGTGTACTTATAACAAAAATATAATCGTCGGACTTCCATTTCTAATAATATGTATTTCAGCGTCCATAATTTTATTTATAGGTAATGTTCTTATCGGTCACGCGAATCGTAATTGATTCGAAGCTAAACACGACAAACTTGGCGAGCTACCGACATTGCACGCATTCCAATAAATCCTGAAAGGCTGTAAATGGTGAGTACATCCGGACCGAACGGTCAATCTTAATATAGACGAGCCGAGTACGCTGGTGATATTAGAACGCACAATGTATATTAGATATTAGACGCAGATGCACTCTTTTTTAGGGTTCCGTACCTCCAAAGGAAAAAAATGGAACCCTGAGGATCACTCGGTGTCTGTTTTAACAAACTGTACCGTCTGACATATCAAATGAAAGGGCTTACTGTGAGGATCTCAAATATACTTTTTTTTATAATTTTAAAATGAAGTGTTTTAAAGTTATTAAAGAAAATAGACGAAAATTTCTCCCACTTTATTCACCACAACTCCCTCATCAGTCCCTTTCAGTCTGGTTTCACGCCAGGGCACAGTACCGTTTCAGCTCTCCTTAAAGTGACTGACGATATAAAGCGAGGAATGGAGGACACTAAAGTTACAGTTTTAGTGTTAATTGACTTCTCCAATGCTTTTAATACCGTCAGTCATGAAGTCCTTTTATCCATCCTTTCCTACCTTATGGTCTCTCCGGAGGTATTGGAATGGTTTTTCTCTTATCTTCGGGGACGTCAGCAGTCTGTTCATGCTGGAGACTCTTCGTCGTCTTGGTGTGATCTTGCAGCTGGCGTCCCTCAAGGCGGTATATTATCTCCTCTTTTGTTCTCCGTTTTTATTAATCTCATTACCACCGTGCGTATCATCACACACACTGCGTATCATCTTTATGCCGACGATTTGCAGCTTTACAGCCAGGCAAGTGTTGATAACATTTCTGATGCGATTGATGAGCTTAACCGGGATTTGGGTGTGGTTAGGGACTGGTCTGATCGATTTGGGGTGGCGGTTAACCCTGCCAAGTGTAAGGCTAGCATAATTGAGAGCCCTTACAGCCCTTACATAAGAAAACTGAATGGCTTAACCGTACCACCTGTAATCTTTGACAGCTCCGTCATTCCGTTTAGCTCCGATGTTAAGGATCTTGGTCTGCATGTCGACACTTGTCTTGACTGGCGAAAGCAGGTCACGACTGTTAGTAACAAAGTCACCGGAACGTTGCGGTCGCTCTATCGGTTGAAAAACCTTCTCCCAACACACATAAAGGCATTGCTTGTACAGTCCCTAATCTTTTCCATAATTGACTATGGTGATGTGTGTTACTATGACCTGAATGCAGATCTCCTCAATAAACTTGACCGCCTTCTCAATAACTGCATTCGATTCGTTTTCAATCTTCGTAAGTATGACCATGTATCCGGGCACCGATTGCTTTTAAAATGGTTACCCATTCGGTAGCGCAGAGAGGTGAGAGCTCAGTCTATGTTGTTTTCTATTCTCGACTGGTTCATTTCTCCTTCTTACCTGACTTCCCATGTTCAATACTTATGCCCATACTAAAAATCTTCGTTCTACCAACAATCGTCTTCTACGATATCCTTCTCACTGTTCTGGTTTCATTCACTATTCTTTCTTTGTCCAGGCGGTCTTTCTTTGGAATGCGCTCCCTCTGAACATCAGGACGGCCACCAATCGGTTGTCGTTTAAAGTGAAGATACGTGAGCATATACGTAAGAAGTTGGCTGAAACATCCCTTTTTTTTTTTTTGTGGATGGGAAATCATCAAATAACTTCTCCCGCTCTGGGTGGAGCGGAAGGGCGTGTCAGACTTTTACTGACTAAAACCCACCCGTGTTCCTTCAGTTGCCTATGCCAGGGCCACGGTATCTTTTTCAAACAACCCGCGACCCCAGCGGCATCGGCCCTATTGGACCCCATCTTTTGCTGACATCTCTTTGAGGCGCGCGTGGAACACAACGCGCCGTCGACCCGGGCCTGGTCCTCACCGGACGGCGAGCTACCCACTACTCACCGTCCGCAAGCCCGCGCCTACGGTGGCCGGGAATCGGCTATCGATTCCCGCCGCCCAGGGCGTCTCCTGCGGCGACTGAGGGCGCGAGACTGCCTCTCCCTCACGCATTCCGCCTCCTCCTTCGCGAGCATTACCGCTTCGCAGAAGGAGGTGACGGCCTCCCATGCACTCTCGCTCCGCACCATGGCCTGGACCAGGCTCGGACGCGAGAGATCGCCGCCGCCGATCGCCTCCGTGAGAACACGGCGGTGCTCTGCCCAAGCCGGGCAGACCTCCACTGTATGCTCCACCGTGTCCTCTGGGCGATCCACACAATGGTGACACCCGGGCGTTTCCTCCCGCCTTATGCGAAACAGGAACCTCCCGAAACAACCGTGTCCGGTGAGGACCTGCGTCAGGCGGAAGGTGAGGACGCCGTGGCGCCTCTGTAACCACTCCTCAAAGAGGGGACTTATCGCCGCAATTGTGGCGTGCCCAGGCTGAAACATCCCTGCGCTGATTTGTTGGATTCTTTTTCTCCTCTACTGATTGTTATTTCTCCTCTACCGATCGTTATTTCTCCTAACAAAGTTTATTCTGATTATATGTATGTATATATGTATATATTCATGTATTTATTCTTTTATTTTATAGTTATTTTCGTGTTATCTATCCTTTATATTGCACCTGCCATGTTTTCTCTGCATCACCCTAAGGTTGACTGGTAGAAAATGCCTCAGGCATTAAGTCCGCCTTTGTACGGTATTTGTTTTTACTTGTGCATAAAGTTTTAATAAATAAATAAATAAAATTGACCGTTCCCCCTTATCTCCAAATATACTGAGCCAAAAATTTTGAAAAAAATACAGAAAATAGTTTTATACCTATAGATTACATAAAAACTTATAAGAAATCTATGGTCTTAAAATAACATGGAAAATCTCTCAATAGTGTGCATACAAACTTACATTTGCAGTTGGAATGTATGGGAAAACATGTTTATCAACTACAATGTTAAGTTAGTTCTTGGGATAAATTCGTCCCAACTACGGAACACTTCATTGTGCGTGATCCGACACGCACCTGGACGGTTTTCTTTTTAATTTCATAGTCCGATGGGACGGCAATCTGACACGAGAGGGGAGAGATCAGGCGCAGAATCAACGGCTTTATGCGTTCTCCTACGCACAGAGGGCGTCTCAACCGTTCATGGATTGAACTCAGCAAACACAGCTTAGGGCCACCATAAACGGACTGCTCGAGCAGTTAGCCATTGATCAACATACACGGACCGCTCTTGCAGTCATTAGGCTTGAAGCTGCCGTTGATAACTGCTCGAGCCGTTGATACCAACTGCTCGTCATTCAAATCAGTAGCATCATGGGTAGTTCCAAATAAGTTCTTGCTTATCGCGTCACAATCTACGTCGTCCATTTTGCTAAGAAACTAAGCAAGAAGCGTGCGCGAAGCGCGTGCAATGTGGAATGAAGAGCGCGGGCGGAGGTAACTGCGCGAGGGCAGTCGACAGCTCCAGCAGTCAGTGTATGCCAGGCAACTGCTTGACCGCACGACCGCCCGAAGCAGTTGCAACTGCTCGAGCGGTTTTGTGTATGTGTGTACTTATAGTTTGACCAAGACCGCTGTACCGCGACTTAGGAATGCGCGGCGAGGCGGGGTGCAGCGCTGGTGAATGAGCGGTGGGACGCCGTGAGCGTTGACGAATGAGTGGCCTGCACTGCCCCCCATCTCGCCACGCACATACCTACGGCGCGGTATAGCGGTCTTGGTCAAACTATAAAATACTGTAGTTCACAATGCGGTCGCAGCTTGAAGCAGTCCATCCTGACTGCTTCAATGTATTTCTGTAACCAAACACGGACGTGTAATGCAAATAAATTAATTTTGAATATGGGGTCAATTTTGGGAGGCAATTAAGAAAATGAAAAAAAAAATAGTTTTGCAAACTATACCCTGTTACATATCAAATGAAGGCTTACTGTGAAGGTGTCAAATATATATTTTTTATAATTTTAAAATAAATCATTAAGTTATTTAAGAAAATAGACAAAAATCTACCCCCTCCCCCTTATCTCCGAAAGTACTGAAACTATTTTTTTTAAATACAGAAAATAGTTCAATACCTATAAATTACAGGAAAACTTATAAGAAGTCTATGGTCTTATAACAACATGGTAAATTTCTCCATATTGTGCATACGAACTTACATTTGCAGTTGGAATGTATGGGAGAACATATTTTTGAACTACAACGTTATGTTTGTTCTTTGGAATTAATCCCAACTACGGAACCCTTCATTGTGCGTTTTGTTTTGTTCGCCTCATTACTGCAGTGGTTTAGGAAAAAAGAAACTTAGGAAAAACCCAAAGGAACAGCCGAAAAATCGAAATTGAAATTGTAACAAGACAACATCTGACGGGTCAGCTAGTCAAAAATATAATTAACAATAACCTCCCCCTCCTCCTCACTTCTTCTCTTTTCGCTCCTAATGAAGCGAAAGAAGTATGTAAGGATTGTAGCAGTTGGCATTCTGTACTTCTCCCTACCTCCATGGGAAGGAGGCGAGGCGAGAGGTTATGTACATTCGCCGTCAGATAAACTGTAGTAGACAAGGTCACCAAAAACTTCTGAACAATTTAAAATGTCAATAAGTTCCATACACTACAAGTTACCATTAATATCTGAACAATCATTACTTCATTAACATCTGAGCCGATGTTTGTCCATAATTTCTATACACACAACTAACCAAAAATGTTTTAACCAAAAATATCTGAACACTTACAACGTTAAGTGTATCTACGCAGACAAACACTGAGCTTATCTAAATCGTTCCTGCGTAATGTAAATGATGATCCAAAAACAAACACTAACTATCTGTGGTATAAATACGATGAATAGGGAATAAAACACTTAACATGTTAAGTGTTCAGATATTTTTGGTTAGTTGTGTGTAAAGAAATTATTGACACGCATCTGCTCAGATATAAAAAAAAAAAAAATTTGTTTAATTCGAGTAACAAGACTCATATACAAACACATATAGCAGAATATACAGACAGGATAACAAGCACAGACAAAAAACGAACACTCACAAGGTAACAATATGTCGCTGCAGCATTGCCGTAAGTAAGGGCAATCCAGTCTGTTGGCGATCATCGCCAGGACGGTGTTGGCGCTGCCACGCACTCTGCGCACCAGAGACGCGCACCGCTTGCGCATCGTCGCGTGAAAGCAATCGATGCGCGCCTCCGCGAACATGCCCGAGGCACTGCAGTGGCGGGGCCGCCCCAACACCACCCTGAACGCACTATTGAACTGGACGCGGAGGGCGCTATATGCCGCACGAGTATACTTTGCCCACAGACTGCACGTGTAGAGGGATGTACAATAAGCTCTAACGAGCGTTATTTTTACCTCCCTCGAACAACGCACAAACCTACGCGCTATCATATTACCTCTGACTGACAACGCCCTCCGCTCCCGCTCAATGTCCGCGTCGTCTTTTAGGTCAGCTTTAACAATGTGACTCAAGTATTTAAATTGTTCCACTTTATCAAGCGGCTCATAATTTATACACACAGGGGGTACACTATCCATACTTCTTTGACTAGCCCCAAACACCATGAGTTTACTCTTCCCTGCATTATATTTCAACCCATGGTTCAAGGCATACTCTTCACAAGTCCCCATCAGTTTCCTAAGACGAAGTTTCCTATTAATGAAGCAATGAATGTTCAGATATTAATGGTAACTTGAAGTGTATGGAACTTATTGACATTTTAAATTGTTCAGATGTTTTTCGTGACCTTGTCTGCTACATCTGACGGCGACTGTATGTATGTATGTGTGTATATTAAACATTAATGAATTAATGAATATCTAACATTTCAAACCCTGAAAATAAAAAGAAAAACAAAGGCTCATCGTGCTAACGTTTCTACTTCATTATTGCAAAGTCAACAACCCGATCCAACAAGCCCCGGGATTAAGTAAACCCACATAAGAGTGTCCTCGTATGTGTTTATGAAATTAAAAAAAAGTTTAAGTTTAGAGACGTTAATTCGATTTCAACATTTTCAGAAGACCTAAACAACCAATCGTGGCAATAGCCGTTATCCTCCCACGGGCCTAATTTTCAATTAGCTCCACTTTAGTAACGTCAAATGAAGTCGGTTTAAAAACAAGACAGATATTTGTGTTTGATCCCTTCGTACGAATTTATTTGATCGAGCTCCTAAGCCTCAGATAATATCAATTTCAAAGGCTTTTGAAGAGCGTGTTGACTTAAACGGTATATTTATTTCGACTTGTTTGTCTCTCTCAGTTTCACCAAATTCCATCCAAGAAAGGCGAAATTTATTGACGAACTAAATAATAACCCTTTCTTTAAAATTTTACATTTATAAGGGTCTTGTAAATATTGTCTAACGCCCATTTTCACTAACGCTAGACACCTAAATGAAAACCTAATTGAACGTGTGTTGTTGGGTTTTCAACTTTCGGCGCTAGTCCGAGCATTAATCATCCAATAGCGAGCTTTTAGTGTCATCTAGTGTCAATGAAAACGGGCATCAATGTCTACCCTTGTCTTTTATGTCAATTAAGTAGTAGAACAAAAGGCTATTTTGTTTAGGGCTGATTTTTCAATAGTCAGTCTTTTATCCGAAGAATAAATACGTATATGACAGTTTGACATATTTTCTATACAAAAGCTGTCAAACCGTCATATCCGCTAATTACACATGGGATGAAATTCATCCCATTTTTTTTTTTAAGTAGTGGTTCGTGGGAGTAAAGTCATCCCACGCAAATCTGCTTTTGGTTTGAACCTTGTTCCACCACTATTAAGGAGTTCTTTCTAATTCTACATTACTATAAAGCCCTACTCACTAGCATTCTAAGAAACATTCAACGGTCACAAAATTCCAAGAAGCTACGATGTAAATCGGTTTTGTTTACAAGATTACCGCGGGTGGGGCGCTCAACGGTTTTCCTCGCGCGCGGGTGAGCACAGCGGTTCAGCACAGCGGATATTTATTCCATAAATAAAAGTTATCTGACGATTGAATTTGCCCTTATTATATGGAAATAATGATTTAAGGTGGCAATGTCCCATTTCAGAAAAAAACACAGGCTGGTAACAATGAATACAGCATGACCATTCCATAAAAAGTATTGGCAGTATTTAAGAGGCATTATTAAGCACATTTTGACCGTGATTTTTGCGTAAATTGGCCAACTTTGACGTTCTTCGCTTTTCGCATTTTTTTCTTATCTATACGTATAAAAATTCAGAAGCATGTTTTTCATAAAATGCGCGACTGCATTTGACTCTTGCACATAAGCATATGAAATGAAAAATATACAATAATATCTCTTAAATAGTGTTTTAGTGCATAGCTACCTTATTTTAAAATATGTATGGAATATCTTTGAAAAAATCCCATTCAAAAGCATAAAACTACTAAAAACGCTCAGAATTGACTGTAATTTTTCCTTACTATATTATTCATATTATAACGTTAAATTTATATATATACGTTAAATTTATAAATTTAAACAAATGTTAGTTCGAAATTTACAGGTTAAATTTTTCATTTAAATTTGGCAGGCCAGATGGCGTGGTTGGTTAAGATACCACCTATAATGCCGCAGGGCGTGGGTTCAATTCCCATCCAGGACAAACATTTGTGTGCATGAACATGTCTGTTAGTCCTGAGTCTGGGTGTAATTATGTATTTACAAAAAAAAGTAGCGTATGTAAAAAAGTAGTATATCAGTTATCTGGTTTCAACAGTACAAGCTCTGCTTAGTTTGAAATCAGATGGCCATGTGTGAATAATGTCCCAGGATATATAATATATTATTACGTTAATTAAAATTTCATACTTTAAACAAAAAAAAATATAAGACTCAAAATAAACGTAATTTTACAACTGCTAAATTGCTTTATAATGCGATGCGTTATCATGCTTCAATAAATCTAATCTGTCAAAACGCAATTTTGTGATAGGGCTCGTTTTTTTGGGTGGGAAATCATCAAATAACTTCTGCCGCTCTGGGCGGAGCGGGAGGGCGTATCAGGCTTTTGGCATCGGCCCTAGCTGTCTGAAGGGGTCCCCTTCAGTTAGTGCTGACATATCTTTGAGGCGCGCATGGAACACAACGCACTGTCGACCCGGGCTTGCTCCTTACCTGACGGCGACCTACCCATTGCTCGCCATCCGCAAGTCCGCGCCTACGGTGGCCGAGAACCTGCTACCAATTGCCGACGCCCAGGGCGTCTCCTTCGGCGACAAGGGGCGTGAGAGCGCAAAGATTGCCTCTCCCTCACGCGTTCCGCCTCCTCCTTCGCGAGCATTATTGTTTTGAGAGTGCCGCCGCCGATTGCCTCCACGAGGATGCAGTAGTGCTCCACCCAAGCCGGGCAGACCTCCACCGTATGCTCCACCGTGTCCTCCGGGCAATCCACACAATGGTAACACCCGGGCGTTTCCTCCCGCCTTATCCGGAACAGGAACCTCCCGAAGCAACAGTGTCCGGTGAGGACCTGCGTCACGTGGAAGGTGAGGATGCCGTGGCACCTCTCCAACCACTCCTCAAAGAGGGGAATAATCGCCGCAATTATGGCGTCCCCAGTACAGGGTTGCAACAGTCGCACTCTCTATGTCACCATGAGATTCCGCCGGAGCTCTGTCCGCTGTGTCGTGATTTCTCGCGACAGCGGAGTTACGCCCCGGCGTTGTGCCTCCTCACACCACTCCCATGTGTATGCGAGGTCTTTTGTCGCCACCTCACCAGAGACCGTGCGGTATCCCCGGACTAGCCGGATGGCCATGACCCTCTGGGACGCGTTCAACCAGCGGGCTGGTTGTCGGTGATAGGGCTCTTAAGGTATGTATTTGACGGTGCAGGCAGTCAGGAAGAAGGCACCGTCTAGTTTTGTTACGACGTTACTGGAATCGCCGACGAGATCGGTTATGAGTGACACTGGCTGGTGACCATGAAAAAAAAAATTATTTTTTTTGTATGGTACGTACCTCCCTTGCACGTAAAGTGGATTTGATATTTTATTCTCGTTTATCCCATGGTGTGGGGTATTATTGAATAGGCCGTTTAAAATATTGCGGATATTTCAAAACCATTTTTCGATTTAGGGATCTGTTTGCGTAATATTAAGCTTTCCAGCTAAATGATTGCTTTTGATAATGTGAAAAAATTCATGGAAATAATTTAAGTAACTAAGTTAAAACAGATAAAATTATAAAGATAACAGTTCGGGTGTGCCCCAAGGGGGTGTGCTCAGCTACCTACTGATTTTATCTATCTCCCTATATCTCCCTATTATCCTACTTCCTACTAATATTATAAATGCGAAAGTTTGGATGGGTGGATGGATGTTTGTTACTCAATCACGCCAGAACGGCTGAACCGATCTGGATGAAATTTGGCACAGAAATAGATTATAGTCTGGAATAGCACATAGGATAGTTTTTATTCCGGGAAAATGTATACTGTTCCCGTGGAATAATTACCAATATCCTTGCGGCCGAAGCCGCTGGCAAAAACCAGTTTTTATATAAAAAACCTTCCTGAAGTTACTTATCACCCCTGTTTTCTATTCGCTGATGACATATCGTTATAATGACATCGAATAATATTGACATTAGGACCCCACTCCCAGAATCACTGCGCCTTCGCTCGGGTCGGGTACAATACAACTTGTCAAAGTTTGATACTTGCCAACTTTAAATATGTTCTCGTCGTGATTAGTTGGAGCTTTTGATGCCAAAATGTATGACAGCCTTGCCATATTACTTTGTATCTGTTAATTATGGTTATAAATATACAACTGACATCAATAATACGGCTTGACGAAAATAATCTACATGTAAACCTAACAAAAACTAATTTTATTGAATTCAGTACATATGGACGAGAAAATAAAACGTCAATTATAGAGCAATTAAATTAAAGGAAGTAAACGAAACAACATCAAACAAAAAGACGAGAACTTCCGTATTAAACCTAGACCTCAAAAAGGTCCGCAATTATCGCTTTAGAAATGTGTTTATTTAATAGTTTAATTGCAACAAAAGTAATGTAAGGTTACGTACCAATGATACGATATATCATGTTCCTTTTTAACCTTTGTATCGTATTTTTTGCATCCTTTTACTACGCAACTTGGCATTTTTATTACAAGCAAAGCTTCCACACGTGGACCGCGGTCGACTGAGTCGAGTTGGCCCTAAACTGCCATTTTAGGGCCAGCGCGCTGGTGCCATTTCGTCGTCGTAAGCCCGATCCTTACGCAGTAATATATAAGTCAATGGTCAGATGTCATCGTGTGCTACTGTAACGCTCGCACGTTTTTTTTTTTACTTTGTGATAACGATTTATGTTGCGGCTTCTCTATGAATGGAAGAACATTGTTTTTCTTTTCTATAGTCGGTGTAATGAAAATGAGAAGCAGCGGAAAATATCTGCAAGGTATATTTTATAATATAATTACCTATATAATAGTGATTGTGTACGCTTTGAAGGACACTACACGGCTTTAGCAGTAATAAGCATAAATTCTATTGCGCGTCGTTAGCGTCCTTTAAAGCGTTAATCTATCACTATTGTTTAGATAGCCTAACATTACTCATTCTTATGAAATTAATACTTATGTATCATTCATTTCTCTACCTCATACATAATTTACCGTAATTTAGTATAAATAAACATGGAGGCATAATCTTATACCAATATGTGTACCTACATCACTTACAACAAAACGTATCGCAAACACAACGAGGCAAGTAATTTCGGTGAAATCTACTATTTGTAAACATTTTACTTGTAATTCCGGGAAATTACAATACATGCTGTTACCTTCAAAGATGTTGTGGCCTTGTGGAGTACAATAAATGGTTGAGCAAATCTTTAGGAATTATGTAACCTACTTTATCATCAAGAACACAATCGTGGTTGTTGGTTGGTTTAGTTTGATATGTGACGACCGCACTTTCATAATCGAACATTAAAGCAATAATAGTCAATCTGCCTAGCCTTTTCCCAACTATGTTGGGGTAATCTTCCAGTCTAACCGGATGCAGCTGAATACCAGTATTTTACATGGAGCGACTGCCTATCTGACCTCCACAACCCAGTTACTGGGTAATACGATACCCCTTGGTAAGACTGGTTGTCAGACTTTCGGACTTCTGACGACCCGTAACGACTGTCAAAAATCCTCGGATGACAGCCGGGACCAACGGCTTAACGTGCTTTCCGAGGCACGGAAGCGTAGCTTAACCTAATGGATCAATCCGTGCGGCTGTTATTACTTAGCCACGAGCTGACTGTTTTCTAATAATTATACTAATAACTCCACCGCCTTATCTCTGCCATGCTGACAGCATGTGGCAAGCTGTTGGGCAGTAGCGACCCCACGGATCTCCCGTAAGAAGCTTTGTTCCTCACCTCTAGCTTGGCTTTTTTTTTTAGGAACAGATATCCCATCTCTTTTTTACCTTTACTGGCCTGGGTGGGCTTAGGTGGAGATTCTTAAGAGCAAAAGTGCTCGGAGGAAGGAAGTATTCCAGTAAGATGCTGGTACCGTACTTCCGGGATTGTCCTGATAGCCGAGGTATACCTCTCCACTCCTCAACATCACACTCCTCAACACTTCAGGATAGGTTGCCCCCTTGTCGCTACGTCACTATGTGCTAGCGACCGTTTCCGGGGATCCATTCTTGAGAGTGCAACTCACCCCCTACCATTTTATCCGTGTACGAGTATCCTACTTAATATTATAAATGCGAAACTTTGGATGTTTGTTACTCAATCACGCCAGAATAGCTGAACGGATCTGGATGAAATTTTTATCCCACAAAAATTACGGTTTCCGTGGGGTAATTTCCAACATGTACGCGGGTAAAACTACTGGCAAAAGCTAGTATTATATAACATTGGTCAGGCAGGGGACATACATAGTTTTCCCATAGTTCAAGTTACGCTATCCACTATAGCCACCCAGACCCATAGCCCAATATGTTTTATTTCCGTGTTCTGCAATAGTTCTGCACCAACCGGGGCCGCAGGGGTTGTCCTTGGGTGCACTTGCCTATTGCATTTAGGGATAATTTTTTTTTTTTTTGGGGGGTAGGTGTAAAAAAGTATAGACGTTTTAATAATTGTGAATTTTATTTAAAATATTTTTAATTGATAATACTGATTAAGTTTACATCAGTACTTAGTCTACATTAGCTACATAGCAAGTACTCACGTTTTTGGCACATTTATGTGACACAGACAATAAAAACACCACCTGCCAGCTGATCACTAGACAAATATTTGTCAGCACTTCACATCACATAATGTCTCAATTTGCCGAAGTCATTGCTGCACAAAAAACCCTTGAAGAAAACTTTTTCAAGAAGATGGGTGAGCTTGAGGCACAGATCCAGTGTGCGGGCCCAGCCAAGGACACGGTCGCTAAGATAGCTGATGAGTTCCGTAGTTTCCGTGAGCTCATATTTTCTATGCTTGGTCTACTCCGAAGCCAGATCAGCGAGTGTGCCAAACAAATTGATGGCTTGGAAACCAGGAATCGGCGGAAAGCGTTGGTTTTCCAGGGCCTTGCTGAAGTGGAGAACGAAGACAGCACAGCAGTAATTCTGGACGTTCTCAATACCAAGCTTGCCCTCAAGAATCTCTCAGCATCCTCAATTAAAACCTGTCACAGACTGGGAGCCCAAAGTAAGGAGCATCACAGGCCTATCCTCGTTAGGTTTGCCAGTGTGGACGTCAAGGCCTCAGTTTGGAAGGCAAAGACGGGGTTGAAAGGCTCCAAAATATCTATAAAGGAGTTCTTGACCAGAGCCCGGCAATCTGTCTTTGTAAAGGCGCGGGAGCACTTCAGTATGCGGTCGTGCTGGACTCAAGACGGCGTCATTGTCATAAAGGCATCTGATGGTAGTCGGCACAAGGTTACAGCCATCGACGAGCTGAAGCCCTTGATCGCCAAGTATCCTAAGGTAGCGGCTGCGACTCCAACAACTAGATAAAGACGTGTCAACGCTGCAGGGAGCCTGAAAAATACATAACGTAATTATAATGTGAATGTTTACTTTGTCTTGTTGTTGTTTCTAATTGGTACTTTCATAGATTCGTAATCCTTATTTACCTTTCTGTAGTTGTCCCGTCTCATAATACTTTCCTTTGTTTTGTGCACCAACTGTTTACGTAACTTCTGTTATTCAATTATTGTATTTTGTTATTGGCTTTTTGATACCCTCAACAGTGTTTGTTTTTCAACCTCATTTTGTTTCTTTTTGTTTTTGGTTGTGAAATGTAAACGTCAGCTTCAGCTTGTCAATTTGACATTCGTATTTGACGTTGACATTCAAGTAAACGTTCTGAAATATATTAATATATAACATAACTGAAATTGTGTTTGCGTCAGTGCTTTTCGGTCACAGTAATAATATTACTAACGTTTCGTTCCATATTTCATTACATTTACTAAATCTGCAGTTGGATGTGCCATTTCTTTACATTTATTTTTTTTCTTAACTTTTTTGTGTCTTTGTTTTTTATATTCTTGGAAGCAACAGTTTTAGCCTTTCCTCCAGTAGAGTACCTAGTAAAAATGAGAACTCAGGTTTTGTTATGTGTTTAATTGAGAGCTGAATACCATGTTTGTTTAATTGTTTTTAGTGTTCGTGTTAGCTGGCGGGTGGTGCAGTGACCTGCACCTGTTAGTTGCTCTGTTTTTAGTAATAGCATAATTTATTATATATACTTAATATATATATTATTTATTTATTACAGCATAACTACCTATTTATATTTATGTCAGACAATGAGTCTTACTTTTCTGCCAACCAATCTACTGCTTCTTCTAGCGATGAAAGTTTCTGTTCTTTCAGCTACACCCTGGGAGACTTTTTGCAACAAAATTTCAATCACCAGTCAAATCGGTTGGTGAATGTGTGTCACATTAACGCTCAAAGTGTTCCAAGCCACTACAGCGAGCTGTACGACGCGTTCAATAACAGTAATATCCACGCCATCCTGATCTCTGAAACTTGGCTCAAACCGCATCTCCTGTCCACCACTTACCCACTTACTGGTTTCGTTCTTATACGGAACGATCGGATTGGTAAAGGAGGGGGTGGTGTGGCCATATATCTTCGCAGTGACTTTCCTTATAAAATACTTTCTACTTCCTCTTCACATTATTCTGCTTCTGCTGAGTTTATTTTCCTTGAAGTCTGTGTCAAAGGAGCTAAAACTATTATTGGTGTTGTCTACTGTCCCCCCAATGTTGATTACTTCACTGAATTCGAATCAGTACTTGAATCTTTGGGTTCGGAGTATGCACATCACATTATCATGGGTGATTTCAACACAAACCTCCTTGCCCAAAACTCCCCTCGATCCCGTAAGCTTCTCCATCTTATCGAGTCGGCTAGTCTGCACGTGTTGCCGCTCAAACCTACTCATCATAACACTGTCGGCGATGACACCTGGCTTGACGTGATCCTCACTTCGAATCCTTCACTCGTTTCCTCCCATGGTCAACATGACGCTCCTGGCTTTTCTCATCATGACCTGATATTCCTTTCATATATCCTGAAACCTCCCAAACCTAAACCCAAGGTTCTGTACAGGCGCTGTTTTGCTCGGATGAATGTCGATAAGCTCAAGGAAGATGCATCTGTGGTCGATTGGGAGCCTATGACGCAAGCCGTTTCAGTTGACGACAAGGTTGCCATTTTCAATGATATTATAATCAATCTTTATAACATCCATGCTCCCGTCAAAAAAGTTAAGTTAAAACGCCCCCCTGCACCATGGATGTCAAGAGGAATACAAATGGCAATGCGACGTAGGGACCGCGCGTTCCGTAAATTTAAAAGAGATCGAACTGACGAGAACTGGACATTATTCAAGGCTGCACGGAATAGATGCAATCAGATGATACGCAATGCTAAACGCCGCCACATTCTGGACATTATAAGCTCTTCTTCCTCTGCCGATATTTGGAAATTTCTTGGAACTCTGGGTATCGGCAAATCGCGACATTTAGACCCTCCTAATTCAGTTGACTTAGACGATCTCAACCGACATTTCTGCACTGTTTCAACCATGGATCGTCAAACCAAGCTACAAACTCTGTCTCTTATTTCTGGTCTAACGCGTCCTCATATTAATCCTTTCAGTTTCATTCCAGTTGAACCGGGAGAGATCAGAAAGTTCATTCTCTCCATCAAATCAAAAGCGGTGGGATGTGACAATATCACCCGTGATATGATCATTACTATTCTGGATCATCTCCTGCCCGCGATTACCCATATTATAAATTATTCCCTATACACCGGAGTATTCCCTATCCTGTGGCGCAAAGCCTATGTTCGTCCACTACCTAAGGTTTCCAATCCCTCTCTTCCTACCGACTTTCGTCCAATTTCTATCCTTCCGTTCCTGTCCAAAGTGCTTGAGGCCTGTGTCCACAAACAATTCTCTAACTTCGTACATCGCAACTCACTCATTAGTCCTCTACAGTCTGGGTTCAGGCCTGGGCACAGCACTGTTTCCGCCCTCCTTAAAGTGACTGGCGATATAAGGGCAGGACTGGAAGACACCAAGGTTACTGCTCTAGTGTTGGTTGATTTCTCGAATGCCTTTAATACCGTCAGTCACGACATCCTGTTAGCCATTCTGTCATATGTTATGGTCTCTCCCGAAGCACTGGAATGGTTCTCCTCTTACCTTCAGGAACGTCAGCAGTCTATTCGTGTTGGGGATTCTTCTTCATGCTGGTGTGATTTGGAAACTGGCGTTCCTCAGGGCGGTATACTTTCTCCTCTTCTGTTCTCTATTTTTATTAATCTTCTAACTTCCGAACTTCAGTGTGCGTATCATCTGTATGCAGATGACTTGCAGTTGTACTGTCAAGGAAAGGTTGATGAATTACCTGATGTTATCGACAAATTAAATAGGGACTTGATAGCTATAAAATCCTGGGCTGATAGATTTGGTGTAGCTGTAAACCCCACGAAGTGTCAGGCGATCATCATTGGCAGTCCTCGTGGTATTAGCAAAGTGGTGGGTATAACCTTGCCACCAGTTCTCTTCAATGGAACGATCGTTCCTTTTAGCACTGACGTGAAGGACCTTGGCTTACACATTGATAGTACCCTGAATTGGCGTACTCAAGTCGCTAGGGTAAGCCAGAAGGTTACTGGAACGCTGCGGGCTCTGTACCGGCTGAAAAATTTATTACCATCGAGTACGAAGACAATGCTTGTACAGTCCTTAATTTTTCCTATCATCGATTATGGTGATGTGTGCTATTATGACCTGAATGCAGATCTCCTCAACAAACTTGACCGTCTTCTCAATAACTGCATTCGATTCGTTTTCAATCTGCGTAAATACGATCATGTCTCCGCGCATCGGTCGCTTCTACAGTGGTTGCCCATACGCCAGCGCCGACAGCAAAGGTCGCTTACCACCTTGTTTTCATTTCTTGACTCTCCCTCTTCCCCTAGTTACCTAGCTTCCCATTTTCAATACATTTGCGCCAACCACAATAGAAATTTACGTTCATCTCACAATCGTATTCTTCAATGTCCCACGCACCGCACAGACTTCATTCACTCTTCCTTCTTCGTTCAGTCTATCTCTCTGTGGAATGCACTCCCCCAGGAAATCAGGATGGCAACCGACCGATTATCCTTTAAAGTTAAAGTTCGCGACCACATTCGCAAGAAGCTGGCAGTATCATCACAACGGTAATGTTTCCCAATGGTTTGTCTTATTTGTTTTAGTATATTTATGTATATTTATTGTGTTTATATTTATATATAGTTAGGTGTATATATTATATTTATATGTATCTATATCTTTATATTTATATTTAAATATATATCTATTCCTCATCTCTCGCTGTTGCACCTACCACTGTTTGTCTCTGCATCACCCAAAGGTCGACTGGTAGAAAATGCCTATGGCATTAAGTCCGCCTCTGTACATTTTTGTGTGCTTAAAGTATTAAATAAATAAATAAATAAATAAATAAATAAATAATCGTCGGTTGGTGCCTCCTCATCATTTAAAATTGTCTAAGGGGCCTCTGAGAGTTGGCTTCGGGCCCTCGTACACCTTCTAAAGGTCCGGGACCGCGTATATGGAATCTATACCTTTAGCCAATACTCTATAATGTCGAGTTCAGGTATGTACAATAAAAATATATATGCCCGTGTTAGAGATTTCAAAATATACCCACCCGCAACATATTTCTGGGGTAAACTTTCATGTAGGACACTCTATTTTGCTATACTGTAATGTATACCCGTTTCACTGTCTCTTGTGCTAAGAGATAGAGACAAAGGGACGATTTGATTTTATATGTTAGGATTGCGATAAATTATTCAAGAAGAAAAGAGGATATAGGGAAATATTCTTACTATAAAAATACAATTGGCACGAATTAGTAAAATTAAACATAAGAATTTAGCGCGTGCTATGGTCATTCAATTTAATATTTTGTCCTAAGTCATGCTTTCGTTTAATTGAGCGGTCTGTGTTAGACGGCCGCCCAGCTTGAATCCTAGGCTTAGTCTTTCCTATTCCCCTGTCTTTACGTCTGTTCAGGGCTGTACTTTGAACTTTAATTTTCTTTGGTACACGCCTTGTTATTATCTGATGTAAAATGAAGTTTTGTCCTTGCTCGAATGTATTTTTTTTTATCATTGTATCATTTATTTAGTCTCTATTCACAAAGCAGATTTAAAGTTAGTTAGTTTAAGTTTTAATCATATTTGCGAAATTTGCTAGCGCTCTTAGATTGTGGACCGTAGGGTTCGTTTCAAATAACTATATGACGTGTTGTACTTCAGTCTTAAACTCTGCAAGTACATTTTTAAATTGGTGCGGAAATTCTACAGCAATCTGTTGCATGTTAGACGAAGAATTACGGCTATATTTTAAAATACCTACGCGCGAAATCCTAAATCTGAAAGTACACCCTATGTCAACTTGGCCAGTGACGTCACAAATGTTAGGTAAAGGTACGCTTTAATGAATTAATTCTTGATTTGAAAACATACCCAACGGCAACAAGGACTCTGACGTCATGAGCATTGTGTATAGATTCCACATACGCTCCGGGACCCCAGGGTCCCGAGATATAATTATCAAAGACATTTTTAAAATAATAATATTAATACCAGAGCGTATTATCGTTCCACTGCAGGGCATAGGGCAAAATCAAAGAGAAGGCATAAACATTGATAACCACGCTATTTTCATGTATGTTAATAAAATCAATTATTTTCCGCCAAAATTACGGATTTTGTGACACCAAAATGGAAGCTTTATAAATAAGGGAGAAAAATGGTTGAATACCCAAGCACATTTTAAAAGTTTTAATCCTCTTGAATGTTACTAACCAACCGTCGCTCCCTCTGCTTTATACATGAAAATATAATTAAATTCATTTGAGACGATAATTGTTATGATTTGGTGGTTCGTATGAGGTTCTCTCATCTCGCATAGGTGACTGTAGTAGCAGAAATTAAAGAAAACCTATTATCTACGTACATTTACGTCATGTCAAGGCATGAAATATTTAACTGATCCTATAAAAACTTCTTCTAATGATGCACATTTTTTTAATACTTAATTGAGCCTCTATTTAACTTTCTGGCCTTTTCTCACAGTTGGTTGTAGTAACTAAGCTAGGGCCCCCGACCAAATGGGTTAGGTTAGAACTGTGACCAACTGCGTGAGAGCCGGGCGACGAAAATCTAATTCGAAGTTGGTCGCAGTTACTTGGCTATTAGTATTTTAGGACCCCAAAATAGAAAATGTTTGTGGTTGACTAAAAGAGGCGCAATAATTGTATTAATTAATTAAATAAATGATTAATTAATTAAAATGAGAATTATTAGAGGTTGGACTAAATACATGCTATTTAAAACCTGAAGACATTAATTTCTAGAACGTGATATTATCTTGTTTTCCCTTACCATGAAAAAAAAAAAAGTTGAACAAAACGTTCGAAACAAAAAGTGAACCTATCGGCTTCCAAACAAACTATTCAAACCCGATTCGATGCGTTTTTTTTTTTTTTTTTACTGTCTGTTACATAATCTCACTGATATACGGCGTAGGTCTAGCCTTGTTATGATTTCAGCTCCGTAATTTCAAGACTTTATTCGTCGTATATGAAACAATTTACATAATGTCGTGGACTTATGAGCTGACGTCGGTAAGCTATTAATTATTTTTATTATTAAAAGCCTGTGATGACCCACTGCAGAGCTAAGGCCTCGCTACTCTCCACTTCTCTGTGTCTAGAACTACTAAGGACCAGTTCTTGTTGAAGGAGTCCAGCTCATCCCGCCATCTCCGTCTGGGCCTGCCGCGATGTCGCTTGCCATTGTTATGCGGGAAGCCAGTGTGAAACCGAAAACGAGGACACAAAATGGACTAAACTAAGTGGTTTTTATTGTCGTTGATATACAAGAGATCTCAGAAAACCTGTTTTTTTAAGAAAGTAGATTTATACTTCGTCTACGAAAAAGTCTCAAAGACGACTCATATTGGTTGGATGCTTGCACCATTCTAAGATATATTAGTAATATGCTAAGTACCTAATCACACTGAATTTGATAGTATAATGTAGCATTGTGACATTTAAATGTTCTTTTGAAGGTGAAATATTCATTAGACTTAGCCTCAAACGTGTTTTACCTAAGTCACTTTTATGTATGTCCTACAAAACTTAGGCAATTTGAAATGGATTTACATGAATAATAATCACAATATCCCTTTTATGACCCATTATTTGTTATTCTAAAACCAAAGCAATTTGAAATCGATTCTATAACATTTTGAAACAAAACTTGTGTAGTTCTAATTACATAAGTTTCAGTGTATCAATACGAACTTAATGATAATGTCGATATCGTGATAAAAATATTAACCAGTCTGAAAGGTTTCTGTGAAGGGTTTCAATTGGTACGAGTTCAATCGGTTACCAGAATGATAAAGTTAACTCATTCAAAGTGTAATCGTCATAATTAGGTTACCGCTTCATTTGATTTGAAGGGGTTAAGCAAGACTTACTAATGGTTTTACGTCATTCATTCGTCGTCTTTTTATTATGAACGTGCGTTACCGTTTGAACAACTTAACTCTCCTCCTTCTCGCCTCCTTCTGGCTACCAACCCTCAATGTAATGTGTCTGCGGATGAATGGAGTAAACTTATGTGTACATGTCTGGTGTTCTGTGAGAGAAAGTGTGCAAGGAAGTCTACTGTTCCAAGTTTGTTTTAATTTAATTGTTTATACAACAAAATTGTCAATATTAATCTTCTGTTATGTTTCTATGTTAATTAATGTAATTGGTATTGTACCGTTTTAAATAACTATAAATAAATAAATAAACTGTCAAGTAGGGTTTGTACTTTTTCTGGTGGTAGCGAGGTTGGACGCTTAGGTTGCGTCAGACGCACAGTCAAGTATCGCCACACGCGAATGCAATTTTTATGCGTCAGACTCTACTCCCTCAAAGTCACTAAGCTCCCGTCTGTTGCCGAAGTTATAATGGCTCTGACACAACGTCAATGCTACGTGTCAGTGAAAATGTCGACGTATTTTTAAAGTCATATTATTGGTAAAAAAAGGTTAATAATGTAAAATATTTTCTCTATGGTCAATTCACCATATTCTAAAACAAAATTCACTTCAAAAGCAGCATTCTCTCAAAGAAAATGCGATTGGAATATAAGTGTTAGAAACAAAATCTGCAATCTTCATTAATGTTTCTTTGAAATACGGCCGTCTCCGCTCCAACCAATCAAACCCCAGCATTTAGTATGGCGTTTGTCCCCTCATAGTGCAAAACTGCACGTGGTTTAAAACAAGTTTTATTGTGATTTTTGTTGTTGAGAAAAACAGAAACTATGGATCATCTAGTTCAGCCCTATCCACCAAGACAATCAAGAAAATGAAAAAGAAATTAAGAAAATTGCGATTGTAATTTGGAATTAGGATTTGAATTTGTATTGGGAATAATGAATAAAATTTATATCAAATACAGCAATATCCACCACTATCCGTATCAAAGTGAGCAATCTCCACAAATACACTTCAAATCCGGCAAGTCTCCATTTCAGTTTTAATTAAATTTATTAGTAAAAATTAAAGAACTGCTACATTTAATCGATAAATGTTTGTAATTATACCTATTCTTTTACTGAACTAGAACTCTACAACAAGAAAAATGTTCAAAACCGTTTTTCGTTGATAACTCATATTAGTGACAAGATACTTGGCTAAGGAGTTTTCAATTCGATTTTTATCGTTGTATTTGGGGACCGCGCTAGGGCGCATGGCTACGTTACTACGAGTATGATTTCGGAGGCATTATCGTGTTTGTTTTCTTTTTGCTACCTGAGTGTAGATAAAGTTGTGTATGAAACTGCACATAACTAGGTATTAAAACACTCGTGTGATATTATTTAAAAAAAAACCGAGCCGGTTTTAATACCCCTCATTATGCAACACTATCATAAACTACTATTGTACAAACGTACGTGTGAAAAACATAACATTTTCTTTGCTATCACGCAGTCAAAAGCAACGGAAAAGTTCATTAAATTCGGTATAATCTTTTTCTCAACCCTTGACTTGAACCTAGGTCTTACAAATCATTAGTCTGACACCTGCTTGACCAACGAGACGGTCTATCCATGTGAAGTAGGTTAGCGTGACGTTTACTGCGTGTTCTTACGTACGAGTGATCTTTAAACGTGACGTGTAGACGCGACATAAATGTATACAAGTGGCTTTGATACTTTATGATTCTTCTGATAACTATGTTTTGTGGAACTTACTACAGTGGGGCTCGCACGAATGCGTGGAATAACCGTAACGTAAATTTCATTTTCAATTTCAACATTAAAAATACTTGTTTTAAGACTTTATTCATGGGAGACTAGAATTATTGGGCTTGTCGCAAAGATTTACCAAACTGCAATTATATGTATATGAACAATGGTAGCCAGTGGTAACGGCCGCGACTTACGAGTTCTAGGTCCTACTTTGTGTAAATTATTTCATCACCTTAGCTCTCAAAATGGTGAAGGAAAACATCATGAGGAAACGGGCATGTCCTAGAACCAAAAATTCGAAGACATGTGACCTCTAGAACCCGCATGTTGCATCCTCTCATAGAGAGGAGGCCTGTGGGAACATAATAGGCTTATTATGCTATATATAGTATATGCTTTCAATTTAAAAAAAAAACGTTCAAATTTACGTTACGTTTACGTTACGTTTACATTACGTTTACGTTACGTTTACGTTACGTTTACGTTACGTTTACGTTACGTTTACGTTACGTTTACGTTACGTTTACGCTATGCGTTCGTGCTAAGGCCTCTGTATCTTCTTCAAAACAAAGTTTCGTGCCCCCCACTCATAATGACAATCTTTAACTTTTACGGCTTGCTGTCGATAAGTCACCATTCTCCTGCCCTTATCCCAATCCATTTGGAGTCGGCGCAACATGTCTCTTTTTTCCATACTTCTCTATTAGTCGTCTAATAGTAGTAAATTAGAGATGTCGTTATTTCGGTAGTCACCCCCTTTCTAGCCATATCATCTTTCACACAGTCCATCCATCGTTTCTTTGGTCTTTGCCTACTCTTGTAGCCATCGACATTCAAACTCAAAACTTTCCTCACGACATTTTACTCATTCCTCAGCTTCACATGCCCATACCATGACAGCCGATTCCCGCACACCTTTTCAGTCACCGGAGCCACTTTCAAACTTCCTCTTATGTACTCATTTCTTAATATATCCATTCGCGTAATACCACACATCCCTCTTAGCATACTCATGACGAGGAAGTAGTCACCAATTATTGTTTGTTTCAATAACATTTATGCAATTCCTGTGATGCTGGCTACCACTGTTACAATTCCTATACTTTTCTATGGTGATGAGAAAATGGCAACTTTTCTATGAATATATACAGTCAGTAAAATTAATTAAGCAAATTGATACCATAGATACCTCACACCTGTCATAGAATAACAGTCGTCATTTGAATATACGAACAATTTAAGTTGGTAGTTAATTTGCTCTACCTTTACTATACTTTACAGAAACCACTTACCATTTCCTCTCATTGGCTGAAGATCAGACACTATCAGGATCGGCGAGTTGAGAATGATGGACAGGATCCAGACCATGGCTATCATTTTGTAGGCGTGGCATTGTGTCTGCCATTTCCTCGACTTGAGGGGGCGGCAGATCGCGAAGTATCTCTCCAACGATATCGCGACTAGGGTCCACACGTCCACTGAGACGGACACCGCTGTGGGAGAAAAAGGAAGTATTATTTTTTGTTCTTCTGACATAATTAAGTCGATTTTCGTATTTGTCTGTGTGGCCACGTTGATCTTTTAAACTACGAGCCAAGCAAAGAATTATGATGCAAAAACAATTTTTAAAATTTTTGTCTGCCAGTCTGTTTGTTCCGGCTACTCACCAAAACGGCTAAAGCGATTTTGACGAAACTTTCAATGGCATATAGCTGATGTTATAAGGAGTAACTAAGCCTACTTTAATTTTGGAAAAGGAAAAGGACGGGTCGCTAGATTTAATAAAAAAAAATATGTTGAAACCCTGGACCTAATTTGCGCAGAATAAATCATTTCTAAGCTGCAACAGTTTAGTCAGTAAAAAGGAAAGAACTGTGACCCACAGATAATCTACCGTAATCTCAGTTATGACCGAAATAATTTTACACGAAAATAAATCTTTTGTTTTTATCTATTCCGTGGAGAGCCGTCAGATAAGATTGACCTAAATAAAACTTCTAAACAAGTTATTTACGTGACGCTACTCAGCCGCACAATAACAACAGATAAACTTGTTTACATGTTGCAGATTGTTGTTGTCTGTTGTTGTTTGATAATAAAAATGATCAGAACAGTTTTTTATACATTACACTCGTTTTATTTTGATTGTCACTCTTATGCACAGCAATAAAACTTTTTTAACGAATAAATTTGTTGAAAGGCAAGCGCACTCGTATGCTTTTCAACTTGAATCAAGCACTCTATTTACAGTGCTTGATCGCCAAGATACGTCGGCCGTATTGTACTTGCATTGCTTAGGATACCTAAGCCTCATTTACACGGTGCGATTTAATTAACGTAAACGCACCCATTACCGCCAGTTTAAGCGGAGTTCAGATTGATATCCAAAAAATAAACACATTCTTAATATGTGGCTTCAATAAAAATAATTTTTCAAGTAGGTACTGAAATTATCGATTTTTTAGTTATGTATAAGAACAGATAATCAAAGAATTACTTAAAAAATTAAAAATTAAATAAAAGGAAAAAGGGTCATGCCCCTATTACCGACTCAAAATATCGGGTGTGTGCCTAATACCGTTTATGTGACACCTAATACCGACCACTAAATAAATGGAACCGTTAAAGTTAAATAAAAATGCTCGTGTATATTGAACTGTTTATATAAATGCTCCAACACAGTACAGAATGTTATCAACACTTAAAAATTATATGTATTCTTATAATAGTTTATTCTTAACAGCGTTAAATCAATAAAAAATATCATATTTATACGAATTATGTATAACAAATTACCAAAGGCCAGCATTGATTATAACAACTACAATGGGGGCATTTGGTATTATACAAGAGTAAATGGCATTATAGAATCTTAGTAAAAATGTAACTTAGTCATATAAAATTACAATAACATTCATGAGGCGGTTTACCGTCCACTAGCGCCGCTAATTGAAAAAGTATCATAACTCGTAAATAGAATAAAAAATACAAAATATGATCTATTAAAACAGTAGAAAAGGCATTTGACTGTAAACAGCCTCTTAAGTTTAGTAGTCATGTCAAATCAAAAATCAAATCTTGGATTAAGATTGACAAATGAAACAAATTAATAAAATTATTCATGTGAAAAAAAATAATATAAAAATAGCATCATGTGACTCTGAATCAAATTTAAGATTAACTATGATCTCAGCATTCACTACAAAATGTTATCAAAACAACGATATTATATATTCTTAACAGCCTTCAATCAGTCTTAAAAAATATACTACTTAATATAAATTATTTGTAACCTAAAGTGCAGCGTCAAGTTGATTAACTGTATATTGTTTACTTTTTAGTCGATCCATGTTTCTGAAACAAAATATATTTACTAAGTCTAGGATATACTATAAACGGATAGCAAATAGTAATTCAAATTACCATATAACTTCCACATATTACTAAGTTAGTTAGCTAAGTATTACTATAATATAATAAAGCTTATGTTATTTTAAATCTGTATGTTTATTATGGAATACTATAATGTCTATTAAATAACGTTATGTTTACTTGAAAATAAATACCAAATAAAAAAACATGTAGTATGGGGTCCGTCGTAAATGTACAAGTAGATCGGTAATAGGTTTTCTTAAAGGAAATCGTATAACCTATTACCGACCCAAGGGAATGTGTATGAATTGTGTACATACATGTGATTTTTGTACATGTATATGACTTTAAGGGGTGCGGTTGCAAAAATATTTAATAATAATGATATTTCAACTATAAAGTTACACTATTTAAAAATTATACCTCCTTTATTCATCAAAATATTTACATAAGAACAAAGTTAGTGTATACTGCTACTAAAGTTCTTGAATATATGGCGTTAATAGCTCAAATATAAGTTAACATACTAAGGAACTGAGGTAGTATAGCCTCCTGCCTATTAATTTATGCATTTTAACAAAAATCATGGCACACAAAAGATACGACAAGTACTTATCAGCGACATGGGTCGGCAATAGGCATAAAATTGTGATTTTTGTTCCTATTACCGCCTATTTTTAATATTGAATTTTAAGCAAAATAAAATAGTATCTCATTAAAATGAATCATTACTTGTGTTCCTGAAAGTATCAAAATTGCATCAAAAGAACTAGAAGTTACATTAAAATGCTTTACGATATAATCTTCTGCTAAAAAAGAAACAAGAGTACTTACGCCATCGGGAATGCCATACTATGGAAAATGCACTAAGGTCGACGTCCACGGACGAACTGAGCAATTATTATTTAAATCGTCGAGTTACGCACACAAACAAGAGATGAACATTTGCAATACAAATACATCTACATTTTTTTTTACAATTGTGTAGCTTTAATACATGACATAAAAATGATAGTTTTCTGAATAGGGCGGTAATGAGCGCGGATTTTAACGGGTCGTTATTAGGTGCGTTTACGTTACCTATGGCAGACCACAGTTGAAGCATCTATCAAAGTTTTACCGTCTAAACAGTGTTTATACGATGTAAGTGTAAGTTGTTGAGTTAATTTTATTGTATGCCACTGGCAAGAAACTTGCATCATGTAAATGGGTCTTCATGTAGGTACTTGCACAGGTTATACAGGATGTAATTTTAATCACCGTTATCCTCTTAAGGGATCATTGAACTCATCATTGAACAACTTTTACTATGGGAACAAATCTGAAATCGCGAAAAAATCCCCTACATTTATGTTCGCATAACTCGTCAAAATGTAGGGAGCAGCTGAGTTTTTATTTCGCGATTTCAGGTTTTGTCCCATAGTTAAAGTTATTCATAACTAGCTTTTGCCCGCGACTTCGCTCGCGTTAATTTTGAATGTGACAAACAATTCACACTACTAAACACACGAAACTTTAGTAGGTAGTGTGCATTGATTATAGTTTAGATAATATAATTAAATCATGATTCTAAAGACACGTGGCGCCATTTAATATCATAAAAACGTTATTGTTGTTTTCCTAGGGAACAGTAATTTTTTGGGGGTGAAAGGTACCCTATGTCCGTTTCTGTACACCTAGCCACGTATATGCAAAATTTCAGAATGATCGGTTTAGTAGTTTAAGCGTGAAAAGGTAACAAACAAACAAACAAACTTACCTTCGCATTTATAATATTATCGCATATATATATATATATATATAATTAGGATGATGAGTACAATGACCCCTTAAGAAGATAACGGTGATTACAAACAGTATTACTTGTAGGTTAATATCCTTTTCATTGAGACGCTAGGTACTCATGGATGTCAATCAATCTGCCTAGCCTTTTCCCAACTATGTTGGGGTCGGCTGGAAGCCGGATGCAGCTGAATACCAGTATTTTACATGGAGCGACTGCCTATCTGACCTCCACAACCCAGTTACTGGGTAATTCGATACCCCTTGGTAAGACTGGTTGTCAGACTTTCGGGCTTCTGACGACCCGTAACGACTGTCAAAGATCCACGAATGACAGCCGGGACCAACGGCTTAACGTGCTTTCCGAGGCACGGAGGAGTCTCGGTATGAAAAGATGGTCACCCATCCACAGACCCACCCCGGCAAGCGTAGCTTAACCTGATGGATCGACCCGTGTGGCTGTTATTACTTAGCCACGAGCTCCTCACACTACTCATGGATGTACCTACTGGATTATATATTTCCTTTTCCTAGAATATCGAAGTGCATCAAGGTAAATAATTCTGAGCCGCTGAAATCGATCGGTTAATATAGAATCTCGTTTTCGTGGAAACTTGTAAGTCGAGCAGGTTGAACTCCTTGACAACAAGGTAATCACTCAATTTGTTTTGACTCTAACAGTAGTTTGTAGGGACGGCCGAACGTGGTTTGGACCGAATACGAACTTCAGCCGAACATTTGGTGAAAATAACAATTTTCAACGCGCTGCAGTTTTTTGGCACGAATATTTTTATCGTGCCGATTCCCTTGTTCACAAACTAAACAACATTTTAATTCAATGCATCTTTCTCTTTCTATTTCATTAAGAAAAGGACAGTAGTCCTTAGTAGTAGTTAGTCCTGTCAAATTAGTCAGCGCCTGACGTAATTTGACGTATTTACAGTAGCCAATTTTTTAATCACGTCTAAACTTGTCCATGGAGTACCTTAATTTGACAGGACTAAACTAATATTTATCTTCTGTCCTTTTCTTAATAAACTAAAAAGAATAAGACCCACTGAACTTAAATTTAGTTTAGTTTGTGAACAAGGGAATCGGCACCAATAAGTACTTTCTTAGTTTAATATTTTAAGAGTTGAGGCTAACTAGAACATTCTGGGCGACCAGACTTCAGTTCTGTATCTATTGAACATCAGCCAATTCCATCCCAGTACCTACGTACATATACTCCTATATTGTAAAATTTTGCATGTCAAATGTTTGACATGTATTAGGAAACTTTATTGCTGACCTTAAGACCAACACTGTACCAATACTTATTGCAAATAAAATGATTATGATTATGATTATGATTGATTATGATTGACCCAGGTGAAGTCAGAAATTTGAATTGTCAAGCAAATTGACACCCTGCTTCAGTTTGCCGTGTTATACCATTTTATACAACAGTCAAAGAAATACAGTTGTGATCTTAATTTACGGATAATTAAAGTAAGTAGTCAATTTTCTTAACATTAATATATCCGGCCTTACATACCCAATTACTTGCTAATTACTACCCATATAAAAAAGAAACAATTGACTAACTCACCTTGTAGAAACGGAATGAGCTTGCACAGCAGTGCTCCAAACAGGAACCGCCTGTAGATCTGCCCGACCAGCGTGAATGGAAGGCAGAACACACCCAGCAAGAAATCCGATATTGCCTGAAACAAAAAACCATATATTACTCACAGTTACTGGAACATTCCCGCGGGCGATACATTGATTCATAACTGCTGCACGCTCGTAATTGTGACACTAGTTTTCACTAATACTACGGATTTGTACATTTTGTATGGATTTGTCACTCAAAGGAGCTTGTGGCTAAGTAATAACGCGCGATCTCTAATTCACTTTCACTCGCCACCCATGTAGAAGTTCACGATAGCTCTTATAAAAGATCATTGTTCCTGAAAGTGCAAGCGCTAAAAGCCGATAGATTACAAGTAAAGCAAATCTAGGTCTCTTCTGAGAGAAAATAGTTCGCGGAATCATAATATGAAAATTATTATAATGACATAGCATCACGCATTGTTTCCCTGAAGAGTCAGGCAAAGGTGTACCCATAGTACACCCACATTCTTGTAATATTTGAATTATTGGAATCTTTGTTGCCATCGAGAAATCTTTGTGAGTGAGCAACCTTTTATAATTTCTTGTTAGGTACCAGTTTTATGCAGCTTTGCTTGATATCTGGTGATTGTTTCTTAAAGTTGAAAAAGGTATTTCGCGTTGTCTCTAAGTTCGGTGTTTATCCAACATAGGTAGGAACATGGTGGTGAAAATAGGTGAATAATAATAATGAAGAAGTCATCCAGTACAAAATGTAAGAAAAACAACTTCAGCCACCGACAGACTATTTTTTATTTTTAATACATTTTTATCGTTGGCGGCCGACTGTAAAAGCTTAAACTTGAGGGGGAAGCTCCAAGTAGCCCGCAAAATTATTTTTTTCTTATGTTTTTGCAATTTTCAAGTCAGTATTCGGTTTAATGATGATTAAAGTATGTTTCGCGACCGTAACATATATAGGTAAGAATTTACAAAATTATAATAATTAGAATCACTCCTTAAGTTAGTATAATCATAAATGTCAAGATATCATGAAATAGTCATTCATTACGATTATATGGTGGTATAAGCTATTATACTGTGAAGGAATACTTGAATGAAAGGCTATAATAAATATTTTAGACTATAAGATAACTAAGACTATAAGATATTTTTAATTATTTAATTATTATATAACTACTAATTGAATTATTTATGTTATTGTTGTTAACTGTTATGATTGTAATGATTTAATTTTTAATATATAATTTGATTTAATTTTAAATTTAACAATAATTAGATCTTAAGAATTTTTTATCCTGTAACAAAACTATTTTTGCTGTGCCCTTACAGGGTCTACAACGGCTCTTAGCTCTAAGCTTTTGTTAACATCTTTTTACCTTGTAGAACGCAAATAAATAAATATGAAATATGAATTTAGACAGTTGTATTGATGATTTTAATGATTATAATTCTATAAATACCAATTTGTTACGGTCGCGATATATATTCAGATCAACATACAACCTGATACTGACCTGAAAATTGCAAAAAACGTAAGAAAATTTGAATTTTGCGGAGCTTTCGACTTAAGGCTTAGGCTTGGTGTGAACGATGCCTAAATCTTAAAAATTCTGATAAAAACTGAGCAGACAGAACATTCATAATTATATAAGTTTTGTATTTTTTGTAAATTCTTATAGACTCTCTTACAAAATCCAGAGAATTAGGTAGATTAAGTACATCAGAAACTGTGCAAAAAGTAAGATTGACGCAAGAAATGGGCAGTATAAAGTTGATGGACAATAATTTTACGAATCATAAACCACACAATGTCTGTGTTAGTAAGACTATTCCAGTATGTCATTTTATATGTATGGCCGCGTCCTATTTAAATGCGATCGACGCACAAATACGCGATCGTCGCAGTCACGTCACTTTTCATTCGGAAAACTGGAAAGCGCACTCTGTCGGCACGACCACGCGTTTAGGGTCACCGAACAAATATTGACATAAATGACCACGACGATTGCGTCATCGCGCAACGATTGATTTTAAATTGGACCCGTAGTACCCACCTCGCTTCCTAATAGAAAGCAACTACGCGATCATCGCAATTGCGCGCGAACCTTGTTCGTACGAACTAGCGATCAAACGTACCGGAGTCGAACTGGTGTCCTAATTGACATTCGCGCGGTGTATTTGTGTGTTCTTAGATCGTACAATTTTCGATTAAACATACTGATACCAAACAGGTGGCCTAACATTCGATCTTTGTGTTTCGCTGTTGGTTTCACTATCTACCTCAGCAAGGTTTTGATACATTGCCCGATAATAAAAACTGCGCATTTGTAACGTCCATTGTGAAATGTGACAAACTGACGCGAATACGCGATGCGACCATCATCATCTTGTATTGGGACACAACATATTCACATCGAGCGAATACGCATTCTCATTCGCGCGACGATCTCTTTTAAATAGGACGCTGGGTAAGCGTTTTATGTGGCCTTGAACAACATTACATGATTTTGTGTAAGTGTCCAATAACGGTCAGTTGTTTGAACAGCTAGATAGGTCGCAAATTATTTACTACAACTTATGTCATTGTATAGTCGACCTTACTTACCTTACCTTGCTTCCACCCACGTTGAATAGCACTTGCACGTCATAAAACGACAAGGTACTCGTATATTTAAGTGTCCTACAATGAGATAGCTTCAACTTTCATAAAGGTTTAAATTACTGAGAATTGTCGTCAAAGGTGTTAAAGAAATCACGAGGTCAGCTAACTAATAACCTAGAATAGTCATAATCAGCTTATAATTTTCCTACTGCTGGGAAACAGGCCTTCTCTCTGCAAAAGAGAGTGGGCTGTAATCTACCACGCACGTCCATGTCACATGTTTTCGAATTTTTGGTTGTAGGATATGCCGGATTCCTCACGATAGTTTCCTTCACCGTTTTAAGAGCAGTGGTGATGAAATTATTTACACAAAGTAAAGCGCCTGCCTGGGTTCGAACCTACGACCTACAACTCGTAAGTCGGGGCCGTTAGGCAGTCCTGTTCCTAACCTAGAATGCGGAGAGGTACGTATCTAAGTCTAAGAAAAAACAAGTAATTGTACTTCTTAATATTCCTATCAGCTATCCAGGTCTAGACTGCACTTAGTGCTATTAGAATTTATAATGGGTAGATCACTCGTGTAACTATTGATTGCAAGCCCGTCTGATTCCAAAATTAAAAGATTTTGTGCGTTAATTTTGTACAGAAGTGAAATCAAAATGAAAATCCAAGATGGCGGCTTCGAAAATTTACAAATTTTTCGTCATGGCGTCGTCTTCATAGTTTTCGAGGATGCTAAAGTCGATAGTGAGGTCAAAATGTCAATCCAAGATGGTGGCTGCGGAAATTTTATTTTTGTTTTAAATCACACGTGAGAAGTAACTACGTTCCTGACGGGGGGGGCCCGACCGCACCGCGTTGTTTGTTTTACTTGCCGTATACTGTCCCACTGCTGTGCACTTGCCCGCTTGCGCTTGCGCGGGAAAAGAGTTCTCGAACGGCTTGGGGACTTCCCCAAGTCGTTCGAGAAACTTTTTTCCCGCGCCACCTCAAACATGAAATCATCAAAATTAAAATCAAAATCAAAAGTCATTTATTCAAACAAGGCTGAGAATCAGCACTTTTTGAACGTCAAAGTAACATTAGACAGTCCCCCAAAACGCCCGCCCTTCACCACTTCCTAGTACTTTAGCTGAGGAGAAGAAGTGGCGCAACAAACTCCCCAGCAGCACAGCTGTCTGTTCAGTTCAAAATTTATTCTATACAACACTGCGCAAAATAATATAATATAAGCGCAACACAAATATTGAATTAAATTATTTGCTATAAGTCAGCTAGCACACGCTAATATATATATATTTGTGATGAGTTTGCTCTTGACTTTAGACTTAAGTCTACGAAGGAGTGAGCTTACCCAGAAGAAGCCCAATATCCAAAAGAAATAAAAATATCGAAAACTTTACTCAAGCTGAAATAAAAATACAAAACTAATAAAAACATAAGCAGAACTAAATAAAAGCCTCCAGTAATAAAGGGCGCGCCCACTTAAACCTTTTTATATTATGTAAATAACTTGATAGTTTAAATTGCTTTAATTGCATTTATTTCCCTTTTATAAGTTTTTATTTTGTAACAGGTTCATTGAATTCCCAATATAAATATGTCCAACCCTTAGAATGGCTTTCACTTAAATAAATGGCATTCATCTTTTAACCATACCGTCATTTTGAATTCATTGAAGTGTTAAAGAAATTGATTTCATTAGAGTTTAATTAAAGTACCTAAGTACTAATTAATTACGTACGGTATCTATATAATTTATTGCATTTAGAATACCGCACAGAATGTTGGAGTGTTTGATCTACCATTCTAAAAGAAATTCATTTCAATTTAAGAAGAAGAAAGAAGTGAAATCCCACAAAAAACATTTTCAAGTAAAATATTGCCAAGACGGACCATATGGCTCGCACTGTCAAAAAGTTATCAGATCTCATGTAGAGCCAAGCTTCTAACTCTACAAGCCCTAATTTTACAAACTCTAAACCGTAGTCAAAATATATGGCTTGGCCGTTCCGTTACTACAAGAACTATTGTATAACAGAAAAATAGTGAACAGTGAATTAATTTTTCACCTTACGCCCATGTGACGGTAGCGAAACGGCCAATACACATATTTTGACTAAGGTGTAGAGTTTGTGAAGCTACCAGATCAGAAAGTTGTCAGATCTCATTTCAGAACTTTTTGACATTGCGAGCTATACGGTCTCGTCTTGGCAACATTTTACATGAAAATGTTTTTAGTGGGATTTCACTTCTTTTTGTAAGTTGCTTATGACTTTTGTTGTATGAAGAAACCCATACAAACTTCTATCTCCTAATTTAAAGGATGGGGGGTGATTTCCTATAAATCCTGAAATATGTATTATATTATTTATAACAAGGAGTCCCTATATCAATTTTCAGACCTCTAGCGTCAAAATTTGCGGAAGTCTCATACAAACTTCCATTCCCTAGTTTAAGGGGTGGGAGTGGGTAAAAGTTCCAAATTTTAGAGTTTTTTTTTTGTTGTTTCTGTACTAATACTAGCTTACATACCAAATTTCAGCTTAGTAGGTCTTCAGGAAATACCCTAACAGTTTTGATGATCATCAGTCAGTGACGTAATGAAGGTTTTTTTAGATATCAATAAAATTTAAATTATAAGAGCTATGCAATTGAAACTTTGTATGTTTAATAAGTCTACTATTAACATCGTATTTCGAGAATTTTGTGTATCTGGTATAATCCAAATCCAAGTTATGAGGGTTCAAAAAAACGACAAAGCGCTTCGAGAGAAAGTAGGTACTGCACTTGCGCTTCGCTTGGCTCGTCTTGGCGGGGGCACTACCGCGCCCCCAGATTGTTATGATTTTAATTAAGAACGTACTTATAAATTAAGTAACTGTGCAGAAAAATATTTACGAAATTTAAAATCCTTGATTGAAAAATTGATGTATTTTCATTAGTAATTTATTAAACAACAATGAGTCTAAAAAGGTATTATAATGCAGTTTTCATTGGAAAATAATCCACTCGTAGTTTAGAATTTATGATAAATTGGATGTACGTGATGGAATTAGTTTTTTTTTTTCAAGCTTCAAAAGTTGAAGGTGAGACAGGTGATTTAAAAACAAAAGGTAAACGAACTAATTACCTGTAATGACATAACATTTGTAGTGAAGTAAAAAGAGCTTTTTATTTTACGCTGAGCGATTTCTTGAGTGATTTGTAGCTCATGGCATCACACTCAAAGCGACTCATTTACGATATTGAACTATTGATTAAGTTAGGTACAGACAACAGTAGGTCAAGCTACCCGAAACTGTCAAATTTTCCCAATCAACCTTGAACCTAATGCTTTAGCAATAAAGTTGAAAATCTATGAAAGAAATTTGACAGATTGTAGTAGCTTGATGTGCTGGCGTCTGTACATAAATCAGGGGAAGCAAATAGTAGATTATCTAACATTTTTGTAATTTTAATTTTTAATTCTGTGTCCCTCAAAATTGGTATCTCTTAATCTTCGTTTCTTTGCATTGACATTTTATTTTTATTTTATTTCCGTGACCTGTCCACGGAACAACCGCGACAACCCGCGCGGCTGTGCGACTTAGGGCTGATTTTTCAATAGTCAGATGACTATTATCCGAAGAATAAATATGACAGTTTGACATATTTTCTATACAAAAGCTGTCAAACCGCCATGTTTATTCCATAAATAAAAGTTATCTGACGATTGAAAAAATAGCCTTTAGTCTCAAACCAAGTTTGTATAAGACAACTCAAAATAAAGCGCTAGTCATTTAATAAAACTAAGTGACTGATAGACCAAATAAAGCCTTATTAATTACAAATAAAAGATAAGGTGGGCTTAAGCCCACTTTCTTTCTTAAGAAAGGAATTTTTATAACCCCCTGAGCAGTTCAATAACGGATTTACATTTTGTGGTCCGGGCAAAAGATAGTTAGAAGAAAGATTCTACACAATTTTACGGTCATTATCAGTTGCCATGCTCCTATTGATTTCCCGTCAGTAAAAATGACCAACTTCAATACAAACTTTCATCCCGTCATTAACCCATTTAGGGGATGAATTTTCAATAATCCTTCCTTAGTGCTCGCCTTCGAAATAGAAGGAAATCTTGTGCACAAGTAGGTGATATACTTGCGCAAGTATGGCCTTGCACAAGTTTTGGGTTGAATTTATTCAAAACAAAGCTTTAGCTCTAGTAAGATTTTCTTTATTTTCCCGTCAGTACGGAAAATCCTAGTTTCATAATAAGATTTGTAGTTGCGAAGGAATATCGTATACAGAATCATATGAAATATGGTTAAGAGAAGTTCTACTTTTTTTTTTTGTGGATGGGAAATCATCAAATAACTTCTCCCGCTCTGGGTGGAGCGGAAGGGCGTGTCAGACTTTTACTGACTAAAACCCACCCGTGTTCCTTCAGTTGCCTATGCCAGGGCCACGGTATCTTTTTCAAACAACCCGCGACCCCAGCGGCATCGGCCCTATTGGACCCCATCTTTTGCTGACATCTCTTTGAGGCGCGCGTGCAACACAACGCGCCGTCGACCCGGGCCTGGTCCTCACCGGACGGCGAGCTACCCACTACTCACCGTCCGCAAGCCCGCGCCTACGGTGGCCGAGAATCGGCTATCGATTCCCGCCGCCCAGGGCGTCTTCTGCGGCAACTGAAGGCGTGAGGCTGCCTCTCCCTCACGCGTTCCGCCTCCTCCTTCGCGAGCATTACCGCTTCGCAGAAGGAGGTGACGGCCTCCCATGCACTCTCACTCCGCACCATGGCCTGGACCAGGCTCGGACGCGAGAGATCGCCGCCGCCGATCGCCGCCGCCGATCGCCTCCGTGAGAACACGGCGGTGCTCTGCCCAAGCCGGGCAGACCTCCACTGTATGCTCCACCGTGTCCTCTGGGCGATCCACACAATGATGACACCCGGGCGTTTCCTCCCGCCTTATGCGAAACAGGAACCTCCCGAAACAACCGTGTCCGGTGAGGACCTGCGTCAGGCGGAAGGTGAGGACGCCGTGGCGCCTTTCTAACCACTCCTCAAAGAGGGGACTTATCGCCGCAATTGTGGCGTGCCCAGCGCTGGGCTGCGACAGTCGCACTCTCCATGTCGCCATGAGATCCCGCTGGAGCTCTATCCGCTGTACCGTGATTTCTCGCGGCAGCGGAGTTACGCCCCGGCGTTTCGCCTCCTCGCGCCACTCCCACACGTGCGCGAGGACTTTCGCCTCCAGATCCCACGGCGGCAATCCGGCAAGGAGGCTCGCCGCCTCACCGGAGACCGTGCGGTAACCCCGGACTAGCCGAATGGCCATGACCCTCTGGGACGCGTTCAACCGGCGGACTGGCCGCAGCCTCAAGGAACGCGCCCACACCGGTGCCCCGTAAAGGGCCATGGACCGCACGACCCCCGCGTAAAGCCTCCAGCAGGAGGCGTTTGGACCACCTAGATTGGGCAGGAGCCGCTTCAAGGCAGCCCCAGCCCGCTCCAGTCTGGGAGCCAAACGTCGGAAATGCTCCACGAAGTTCCACCGGCTGTCGAGGACGAGTCCCAGGTACTTCATCGTCGACTCGACTCCGATGCGAACCCCTCCTACCGTTATTTGGGAACCCGACGGTGGCGCATTCCGAGGACCATGAAAACACATGGCCTCTGACTTGTGCAGGGCCACCTCGAGTCCCAACTGCCGGATCCTCTCAACGACTATCGCAACCCCGCGTGTCGCTAATTCAGCCGCCGCCTGGTGCGACCTCCCCTGCGCCAGGACCAGCGTGTCGTCAGCGTAACATACCACGCTGACGCCGCTAGGGAGGTCGGCGCGCAGCACCCAGTCGTACCCGATGTCCCACAAATGCGGCCCCAGGACCGATCCCTGTGGGGCACCGCACGACATCTCTCGCCGGTTCCACTCTCCCTGATGACCGGGGTAGATGACGGCCCTATCCGTCAAATAGGCCTCAACCACTCGACACAGGAAATTCTACTTACAATATCGACTCGCTGCAAAGGGCGTAAAGATCATTTTGGCCCAATTTACTTTTTGATAGAAATAGAAATAGTTTATTGTCCATGTAATACAGTAAACAGGTAGGTTAACAATAAGTTGAGGCGATAAATATTTAAGTTGCAAATTATTATTGACTAGTGAGCCCCAAACTAGACAGTTAATCTGTATCTTGGGGCTCGGGGTACAGATTCCAGAGTGGAGACTAGAAGGTGATTTCAGGTGTTGTATGGAGTGTTTGTGTATGTGTGTTATGTGTGTGTTGTGTGGGTATGTGCGTGTGTATGTGTGCGTATTTGTTCCCAATGCGCGTCGTTTGATTGCAGTCATGCAGGGCTCGGGGTACAGATCCCAGAGTGGAGACTAGAAGGTGATTTCAGGTGTTGTATGGAGTGTTTGTGTATGTGTGTGTGTGTGTGTGTTGTGTGGGTTTGTGCGTGTGTATGTGTGCGTATATGTTCCCATTGCGCGTCGTTTGATTGCAGTCATGCAGTCATACTTAGTTTTTCACGCTCTTTCGATCCGTGTATTTAAAATTGCGCTACGGTGACAAAAATGGTTTTTACTACTTAACATTTTCTTAAAGCTAAACATCACTGTTTCGCAAAACCGAGTCCAATCCATTTCCAAAGAAATGAATTTCCATCGAATTTGCAAGATTTTTTATTTGTGAAGGGTTTGCTCTTGACTCTAGTCTAGGTCAGAGGTGACAGAGACAAAGTAGACGATGGAGTGAGCTTACCCAGAAGAAGCCTGTTCACTCTAACTTTGAAGAGATTAGGGTTGTATGCGTTCGGAAACACAGACGCAGGTAGTGAGTTCCACTCCTTTGCTGTGCGCATTATAAAAGACATTTGGAAGCGCCCAGTGCGAATTGGTGGAATAGCAACCAGGTAGGGATGTTAACTGGCAGTGCGTCTAGATGTCCGATGGTAGAAGGGGGCCGGTGGAATGAGGTCGTGGAGTCCTCGGGCACACTCTCCGAAGTACAATCTGTAGAAGACCGACAAGCAGGCAACCTTGCGGCGATGAGCAAAGCTATGAAGCTTGGCATCCACCAGTTTTACGTCACCAATCTCTTAGCTCTGCGTTCCACCGAGTCAAGCGCGGCTAGTTATTACTTAGCTGTACTTACTTACATGCATTTGGGTAGGTAATAAAACTAATATCACATTCTGGCACAGTCTTGTTAGTAGTTAATCGTTTTAATATATTAATTGATTTCAAAACTCATGCTCTGCCACAATAAAATTTGTATCGTCCATTACCAAAAATCAAAGCCTTAACTATTACTTATATCTTCCGTTCTTGTTCTTCTATCATTGACGTCGTATCGATTTCAAACTTTGCAGACTAAGTACTCAAGTCTGATAATACCAACAAAACGCTGTATGGTGGATACAGACTTAAATGATTTGAATAACTTTTAATAAACAGATTTGCTTGTTGAAAGTTCCAATTTATGAAAGAAAGAAAAAATAAAGAAAATATGTTTATTTTCGGTAAACATGACGCAAAGAAAGAACAGAAACACAAAAATGAACAAGTTGGGGGGAAATCTATACATACAAATAAATAACATTGAAGTGTCTGTTTTTAATGTCAAAATAACAGCTTTTTACTAAATGAATATGAAAATATATACGATACTTATACTTAAATATATACGATACTTAGAACGAAAATGCACTGTTTAAAATTTTTGTTGAGCTGATGTTATAAGGAGTAACTTAAGCTACTTTCATAATAAGGGGGTACCACGCAAAAAAAAAAACATGAAATTGTGGACAAAACCCGATTGCAATTGTTAAGTATTGAAAACCACGCAGCTTCGCCCGCGTGGTTTTCAATACTTAACAATTCAATTATTCGAATATTCGAATTATTCGAATATACATTTGAAATTCATAATCGAATAGTAAATTATTAAATATTCGAACATTCGAATATTACCACAGTAATTTTATTAACTGCGGAGACAGCCCCACAGTTCATGGTTACCAAACTATGAGAGACCAATGGGTTTATCAGTGGTAGACTACTTCAGGCTCTGAAAACAAGGATTGCTGAACGCCGACAAACAGACCTGGTATGTCAGGCTGGAAGTCGACCCCAACTTGGGGTCGACATCCAGCCTGACCAGATGCAGCTGAATACCAGTATTTTCAAAATATCCTTACACAATAATATTCTAAATCCACCTAACCTCTAAATTTTTAAAACTCTTATGGGGAAATTGTGTTATGTTCTCTTCCTTTTTAGTTGCACTGAAAATATTTCTGACATAAACAAAATGTGAAGCACCCTAAAGAAGAGTTTGATTTGTATGAGAACGAACTTTCAATAGGTAGTTCACACTCGGGAACGATGTAATTATTAAATGCCTCTTTGGTTTAGTACGTGCTACTGCTGAGCATGACGTCCTGGGTTCGATTGCGTGGCCAGGTCGGGCAGCGTTTTGGGCTTTGTCATCTGGAATTTTTCAGTAGCAGCCCGAAGTCTGGAATTTGTGCCTGATGATGGCAACAGGCTCGCCCCCTATTACATGGGACTTAAACATAACTGGCGAAATGTGGATGTACTATAGGTACACCTCTGCTTAACCCTCCGGGACTACATGGTGTGATGTTATGTTATGTATAATTATTAAATTAGCTTTTACAACATAACACACTAAAAGGTTGAGAATAAGAAAAAATAAACTAGACACTTTTCAAGCAGTCTGATGCAGTTGGTCGCTTCAAATCTGAGATTGAACTAAAATACCTGCTAATTACAAAGTGTTTATACATCAAAATGAGTTGTACTTAGAGGAAGGACTACATCGGTGTAATAATTAGCTAATGCAAATATTCAGGAATATTCATTTAAACCTAATTTTTTGCTTTTAAAAACGTCCTAAAATACGTACCCATGCGTGTGCGAGCCCCTTATAATATTACAATAATTCGCTAATGCATTAGTTACCTATTATAATACTATTACCTAAACGAGAAATCTCTTTATGCATACTCCATACAAATATTTTAAAGGTGAAAGTACCTAACTATCTGTCTGTTACCTGTTCGCAACTTAACGGCTGAACGGATTTCGATGAAATTTGGCACACAAATAGACCATGACTTGGGTTAGGAGTTAGGACATTAGACTTTTCGCCCCAGAAGTACGTCCCCGTAGAATAGTTTCCGAAAGCCACGCGGCTGAAGCCAAAACTTAGTTTGGTCAAATCGGGGTCAAATTAAATTAAACTAATTATCTAAACATGACAAAATAAAAAAAAAGATCTGATTTTTTTGGTTCAATGACCTCTTGTTACTTGAAGTGTGACATCTGTTTCATCATATTGATATATCGATACCAGTCACGTCTGTGAAGTTTACATAAAAAACTGTTTTTTAAGTACCTACTAGCGGAACTCACTCATGATAAGACAAAAAGTCTTATCATGAGTGAGTTCTGCTAGCTATTTTAATTTAACCCTGTATAAGATTAAACCCTTCCCTTTTTATGACCCTGCCAATCCAATTAATACAGAGGCTTATAAATAGATGAGATCCTGAAGTCTAGGCAGTAATACAAAACTTGTGATCTTCATACAGGAGGATCCGTTGAGATGCAGCAGTAAAGTATCTACAATTCTTAAACTCTAAGAAGTAGAGAAAATACTAAGGAACCATGTCGTCGATTTTTAGGGTTAAGAAAGCTGCATTCAAAGATTTAAAAACAAGCCATATAACTACGCGACTCGTGAATCGAACCAAAAAATCCAGTGGTGTTTTATTGCGGTAATTTATAGTGCAAATTCTAAGGATTCAGTTTTACTAAAAAACTGCAATAATTTTATTGAATGCTAGATTTAATATTTAACCTAAAAAAAAAACAATAAAAATGGAAAATTAAGTTAAAGTAACGTAACTAATAGTTTCCGGTTTTCCCATACTAACCCATCTCAATGAATCACCCGCTAAGGCTCCTACAAACGCGAATCGCATGCGACACAAACACTGGCACCGCGTGTGGTGCGACGAGCGGTGCCTTTGTGTCGCGTGCGATTCGCGTCGCGTGCACGATTCGAAGGAGCCTTTATTCTATTCCTAGTTTACTGCGTTACCATTTTTATGTCACAGTAAGATGGTTGTAGCTGTGATATAGTTATATACCGTAATATATATATAATATATACTCGTATATATATTTTATTTTTATTTGTAATGTGTGTGCTCTTAACTCTAGTCTAGGTCAGAGGTGACAGAGGCAAAGTCGACGATGGAATGAACTTACCCAGAAGAAGCCTGTTCACTCTCACTTTGAAGAGATTAGGATTGCATGCGTTCAGGAACACAGACGCAAATAGTGAGTTCCACTCCTTTGCTGTGCGCATTAGATTAAGACATTTGGAAGCACTTAGTTCGAATTGGTGGAATATACACATAGTTATATGAAATCTGTCGCAGTGCCCTAATTTTGTTACTGCGTTTAGACTTAGCATTCACCGGCCGCTGCTGCGGCACCTGCCGCTTCGCTCGCTCGGCTTCCACGTAGTTGGTCACTAACCTAACCTAACTTAATTGGTCGGTGTGCCATACTTAAATTACTAGAACAAGCTCGCATCACGATCGAGTTATATTCCTAGTAAGATAGTTATGAACCGCTTTCATATAACTATATTACGGTTTATAGCTATATCCCTAGGGATATAACCATTGTATTTCACGGCTACCCATCTTACTGCGGCAATAACCCTAGTGTTCTATACAATGTCTGCATTAAGAGTCTCGCTGGAACTATATTTTCTCTTAGAGATTTTGCATTTTTAATTTCAATGCTTGCCTTTAAAACTTTTATGTTACAAATTTGTGTCCTAATGAGATTACAAAATATTCGTGATAAAAGAGCTACTTTTATACTAATGTACGTATTTAATGTTAAAATAGCTTTTTTTTTATCAAGACTATACAAGTAATCTCGAAAAGAAAATGGTAGGCAATTTCAACGCAGAATATTAAGCAGCTATATTTTTTCATTTCGGCACATACTTTAACAGTTAGAATTAGGTAAGTAGGCACCTATTACTTGCGTTTCCTCTCCCTCTTTCCTTTTAGTATCAAGTTTTACGTACCTATATTTATTACATAACGCTGTCTCGTTTTTGTACAATGTCGGATTTATGACTTTCGGTTGCGCATTTTATGTTTACTGACAAAGTTTCTGCTTCTATTATATTCTTTATTAGGTACCTAGTTTTTACCCGCAGCTTCGCCCGCATTGTGGGCGAAATAATCCCAAGGGAACGTATTACCGGGATAAAAATCTTATGTCCTAACCCAGGTCATGCTCTATCCGTGTGCTAAGCTTCGTCCAAATTCGTTCAGCCGTAAAGCGTGAATGGCATTTAAATGTAAAAAAAAAACTTCTTTCTTATAAATCTATGGCGAAAAGGTAACATACAGAGTTACTTTAGCATTTATTATTTATTTATTACTCAGTATGGATAATAGCGCGAATTCTGTTAAAAGAATACATATAAGACATGTAGCTAAATAAGCCCGTGATAGTGATAATGATAAATGGCCCAATTTTATCCTTTAAATCAAAGTTTTACGGTAGTTTAAGTACTGAGCTATAGATATTATTACTCGAAAACTCTCCAAACAAGTGCAAAAGTATTCTAACTTCTGACCCCCACACGCAAACAAAGATAAGTTTTCGAAATATCAACGATACGTGAGCTATAGCTAACTTTTTTGTAGGTACTCCACGTTGAGTCACGTAACAACTTGTTTGAAACTAGCTCATGCAGGAGTTGAAAGCTTTTACGGCATCTGCAAGATCGTGAAGTTTAAAGTGGAAGGACAAGAAGAGTATGTAAATAAACCTACACGTTTCAGACACCCGTTCGTGGTATAGTTTTAGACTTTACCCAATATAGGCCATATTCCAAAGACATAAGGTGTAATTAAAATAATTGAAACTGTCACGGCCATTTTGCATGAATTCGCGCATCTGTCGCGCCTCATGTAACTTCGCGAATTATCGGCACATGTGACTATAAAGATATTATATTATATTATCTCTAAGGTTTGTATGGAAGCTGTATATAAAACTTATGTCGTTGGAATAGTTAGTATGAAATAAGCTAACACATTTCAATTATTAATTCTGATTAGAAATCAGGTAATATATTTAACTAGCTTCTGCCCGCGGCTTCATCCGCATGAAATTTCTTATTCCCCCCCGACCCAACGCGTCGCATCGCATAGCGTAGTCCGCCCGCGGGATTACTTCGTTTTCGCTTAGAATTCATTCCGGTTTTTTTTTTTGCTCGGCTTCTAAGGTTCATATTATTATTGTGATATTACATGATCTATAGCCCTCCTTAAGAATTGGGCTATTAAATGCAAAAAGAAATGTTCAAATCCGTAGTTCCAGAGATTAGCGCGTTTTCCCCTTTCAACTTTATCATATTAGTATAGATTCTAATTAGAAACCAGGATTGAACTCTTTCGTTGTAGGTACTCGTCATTATAAATAACTTTTAGTGTGGGACAAACCACTTGAACGTGAATTAGAAAATTATAAGCATATGGAGCAGATGCTTTTTTCACGATTTCAGGGTTGGTTCCAGTGTCCGCTATATACATAAGGAACCCCACAGGTTCATGTCAATGAGTGCTCGAATGTCAACTGAACCCAACTACTGTAAGCCCGTGGTGCTATTGGATGATGGTTTTTTTTTACGTTTATATGATACGTTTATATACATATTATATAAATAATTTCTCTTACTCACACATGGTGTGCGCAAGGAGTTTGAGAGATTTCAGTTATTTCAATTAAAATTTATATAGTTCGTAGGAATCCTTAAAATAAAAATGAATACCTACCCTATTTGTTGTTATTAGGTAAGTACCTAGCAGACAGCATTCGATTGCTGCTTAAATTAAGCAACACCTCACATCAGGATCAGGGTTCAGGATTTCCGAAATCGACATTTTAGAACAAATCTAACTTACAATTAAATATATGTATTGATTCTCTTATATGTAAATACATTTTTGTTATAAATCTCAAACAATCTGTAAGTAATTTTCTTAGAATCAAAGAACTGATTCGACTTACAAGTAGTCACTTCTCTTTTATAGTAATAGCCTAATGTATTATTTAATACCAGGATTACTTTTAAAGAGCGTAAGATTTTTTTTTGTACTATATCCTGCTAGTGTAATTTATGTAGGTATTATCATAAAAATATCTTAATAAACAGTACAATGAAAAGAGTCTAGACTTGATAAATTCGGGCACTGCTATAAGTTTCTTATGTTCAATGATGACTGAATAATTGCCGATTATATTTCATATTATAGCCTCATAAAATAAATTAATACTAAATTGATAGGCTGTATCATTCTTGCACCAAGACATCTTCCTGAATGAAGAAAATAAAACGAAATTACCAGAAATAGAATTCAAAATTATATGTATTTAAATAACGGTTTTCCCATAGTGAGATCCAAGATCCAAACTAACAATGCTAAAAGATCCAGAGTGAGGAATATCCGACCGCGCCGTCGTAGCACCTGGTGCGCTACGGCGTAGACGCGTAGCGAAGCGCGTGGGCATTGAGCTACGCGTTAATTCTAATCCTCACTTTTATTTTACGATCTGTAGTTATAAATTTTTCGGGGAAAAATAAATTATTTAAGAGGCCCCGGAGAATGCGTAGTTCACACACAATAATTTGTAAATCAAAAATATTATTAAGGTACATACCTTAATAATATTTTTAAGCTATGTATTTATTCCGATTAGATTACAGAATATCTAGGTTCCCAAATATAACATATATTTTGAAAGGACAGTGACCTCAAGACGAGATGAGGAATTTCAAATATCTATAGAAGACTTATTTTTCTCATAGTTCATGTTTAAATCATTTAATATATATTTGAGAACCGAGATATTCTGTAATCCAATCGGAATAAATACACACTACCGTAAGAATTTGTAACCAAACCTGAAATCGCGAAAAAAAATCAGCTGTTCAGTACATTTATGTTCGCATAATTCGTCAAAATGTACTGAACAGCTGATTATTTTTTTTGCGATTTCAGGTTTGGTCCCATAGTAAAAGTTGTTCCTAATGATGAGTACAATGACCCCTTAAGAGGTTTCTGGTGTTTTACAAATAACCCTGTATATCGCCCGCTTAATCTAATACTGACATTATCCAAAATTTTGCCAAATCTACTTTTTAATGGCATCAAATCAATTTTTTTTTTTACTACGTTTACCCATTATTTCTCTATCAAAAAAACAGTTGTGCATGGATTCTCACGTATCACTGATGTTCATACTACAAAAAACGTTTTTTGGCGCTCCTGATAGTTAACTTGTTTTGGATAGTGACAGTATTGATTTAAGCGTGCGATATTTTTATAAATCGGATCGAAGAAGAAATCTTCTGAGAAACATTGCTGGGAGTATTATTTCGCAGAAGAGTTTCTATTTATATATATTGTTTTCCTAAAAGCTTTTTTCTTTATTTTCAAAACAAAGGAACAATCAGCGTCTATAATATAGGGACGCTTTCGTTGAAAAAAATGAGGCTGGGCACACCTTCAATTTCACAGTATTTTTGGCTGTCTATTTATGAATATTAAAATCATAGTAAGAAATTCTACTTTACTTGTAAATGTTAGTAAATTTACGCATTTTCTTTTGTTTCGCAATAAAACTATTTTAATTTTAAAGACCAACATTTGAATTAGCGTCTCGTCGAAAAGTAAATCTCTTTTTTGTTTCTATACCAGCGACCTGATTCGCACAGCTTTTACGACTTGACAAAACATTGGCATTTCTTTATGATGTGTAAGTTTAATATTAAAATGTTTTATGCACATAAACCTTCCGGAATAAATCCGCATCGTGATCCGCTACGAAGCTTAGAAGAACAACGCGGCCACACAGACGAAAACCGACTTTAATTTATAATATGTATAGAAGGTATGTCACTGTATGATAATGAACATCGTTAGTTAATAATGTATCTCACAAGATACACGAAACATCATGAAACATTGTGAACTGCAACAAACCATTTAAAATTTAACGCATTATTTTTTGATAGTTTATAATCTATCCATGCCTCCATGGCAAACCGACAAATTGTGAACTGGTACCAAACTTGCATGCGACGGAACGCACCTTGTGCCTTCAGTCGCCAGAGATCTACTTATCAAATAGCCAATTTCTCATTCCGACTACTTCTCTATGTGACTACTTCGCTCTCGGCCCACTTGGCAAATAGCCTATTTCGCATTCTATCGAATTCTCATAGTGAGAAAAAAACATTTTCGGATAGCTAGCATCAAAATCAATGTCTTAAGTACATACCCAACATATAAAATAACAGGTATAATAGGTAAAAAAGGTAGGGTGATTAAGGTAGGTTTTTTTTTTTATTACAAGAGTAGCACCATTATTTCCTTTAATAAGTATTTATACACTCGTTACCGCTGTTGAAATCAGATACATGTGATGTGATTATGAAGCTGCCGTAATGAATGCTGTGCAGACTGTTTATCCGCATTGTAACGTAACAGGCTGTTATCAACATTTCTAAAAAGCCATTTAGAAAAAATACGAAACATCAAAATTAAAACACTGCCGAAAAATAATAAGATCGACAACACACTTACTGTTATTGCCGTCGAGTCTGGTAGGAGAAGGGTGGACGGTGAATTTGGACAGAGTTCCCGAGCTCACAGATGAGATTATGGCGTTTATAAAATACTTTGAAACCCAGTGTCTGAGACAAGTTTTTACTGAGATGCTGAGTTGTGCACATCAGTTGCATCGTACAACGAATGTGCTGGAGGGTTGGCATAAGCGCGTCAACTCTAGGATACAAAAAAAAAACAACGTAAAGAGGGGAAACATGTCGACATCGAAATTGCAAGAATATTGTCACACCCAAAAAAAAACACCGACACACATACAATTCGACCGAAAATTGAAGAAAGCGTTGCAGAAACTGGAAGATAACGAAATAACAATTACACAATCAATCTTGGGGTCGGCTTCCAGTCTAACCGGATGCAGCTGAACACCAGTATTTTACATGGAGCGACTGCCTATCTGACCTCCACAACCCAGTTACTGGGTAATACGATACCCCTTGGTAAGACTGGTTGTCAGATTTTCGGGCTTCTGACGACCCGTAACGACTGTCAAAGATCCTCTAATGACAGCCGGTACCAACGGCTTAACATGCTTTCCGAGGCACGAAATAGTGGTATGAAAAGATGGTCACCCATCCACAGACCAACCCCGGCAAGCGGTGGATCGACCCGTGCGGCTGTTTTTACTTAGCCACGAGCTCCTTGAAATAACAATTACACAATATTTCCAAAAGGTAGTCTACATGCGGTTAAGGTTTTAATTTGTTTTTAGATTTTCAGAAGAATGATATTTGTTTAAAATAACTAAACGTAACTCTGTGGGACGAACGAGGCACAACTTTTTAAGTTTAAAATAGTTTGATGTTAAATATTTTTTATTTTTTATGATTAATGATTGTATTGTTGTTTGTTTATGATTGTTAAGGATTTTAGGTAGGTAGGTTACGTAATGTTAGTTCGGTACCTACCTACCTACCTAAAATCTTTGCTATAGGTACTAGGAGAGAGAAGTAAGAAGTTATGTTTTTAAACGAGAATGAACTTTTGGCTCCATCTGTACTTCAGTCGTTGTTTGACATGTAGATGGTTTGCGATGTAGGTAATTCGAGAATAAGACAGAATGCAAAATAGGCTGTTTGTCAAGTGGGCCGATAGTGAAGTAGTGACATAGAGAAGTAGTCGAAATGAGAAATTTGCTATTTGATAAGTAGACCTCTGGCGCCTGAGGGCCGGCTCGAGCGCGGTTCTCAACCTAACCTAACCCATTTGGCTTAGTAACTACGACCAAATGCCAAGACCAACCAATCAGAGACGGTTCCCAAATTTAACGGGTGATAAAATCGAGCAGATAAAATCGAGCAGATATAATGAACCCTGTCGATAAGTGCAGGTTCGTACACAGTCTGACGATTTGACATTGATAGATTACAAACTAGCGTAAATTAATGCGATAAACTCAGACTAAATAAAAGACCAAGACCTAGCGCTTTTACAGTGACGTAAGGCCGGTTTCGTAAACATGTGTGCACGTAATGAGGTGTAGTTTAGTTGTTGTTCGGGGTAAATGGGTGCGTGTGAGCGTGAATGCACAGAGCGAGGTGCAGTTTTGCGCATGCTTCACTGTATTTTTCGCAGCGTTATGACTTGGTTTTTATTTGGTCTGAGGCGTTATATACGTATTATTACAGTTCAAAATTTTTCGGCAGTTTATAATCTAACGGTGACTTATACATGTCTCAATCGACACACAAACGTCTCGTTGGTGTGTACAGAGCCTAGCTGAAGCGTATAAAAGGAGTGTTAGCGGTTAATTAAGATAATTATCGTTTCTAATTGTGTGTGATCAAGACGTGTAAGCCTAGGAACTGTATGTGTGATTGAAAGGGTATTTAAGTGTGTGTACAACGAGTACTATTGTTAATTTAAAATAACGGTTGTGTAAATTAGAATAAAATCAAGTGAACATAACAAAACAATTTCTTTTCTCGCCCGATTCCCTAATCTGTGCCCACATTATGAGTGATCACGACGACGCTGATTCGACATACTGTATATAGATTTTTTTATTAAGTGGGTTCCTAGTAACTGCTCATATTCCCGCCTACAGCTCTGAGCTGAAGTGTCAACAGCAGGAATAACATAACATTAACATCAGAAAAGGAATAAGTTCTCTGAAATCACGAAACGGGGGTGAAATTAGATCTCTCGGTCGTCAGTCTGCGGGCTATTTTTCTCACTCGTATTATACTAATAAACAATACTATTATGCCTAATTTCCAAATGAGCGATAATCATAAACATTATTTTATAGGCAGTTACAAGAAGAACAATAAATATGTCCATCCCTATATTCATGTATGTCTCAGTGCATTTATCCGCCGTAATGCTTCACTAAACCCTGGAGCTTAATGAGAAAGTAATTGCAAAGTATATGTTGATAAGAGGAGATTTGGGGATTGTAAAGGGAGCCTATGGTATCTGACTGATTATGTAAAGTTATATTTCAAAATTATTGCCCGCATAGTTTATTTTAAAGTTATGCCATTACCCTGAAACGGTAGGTATGTATAAAACACTCCATCGACGACTCTGTCCCTGTCGCCTCCGACCTAGACTAGAGTCAAGAGCAACCACATCTTGAAAAAAAAAAAAAAAACACCCACATTACGCCAGTCAGTGTTGTTTCCCATGTTCCCACTGGCAACCGGGAATAACACATTCCGAGCTACTAATGAGTTTCCTAATGCAAAACCTCAACGTAAATACCTTTCCTGGCAGGTAAATGTACCTAGGAACTTTTTTTTTTTTTTTTTGTGGATGGGAAATCATCAAATAACTTCTCCCGCTCTGAGTGGAGCGGGAGGGCGTGTCAGACTTCTACTGACCAAAACCCACCCGTGTTCCTTCAGTTGCCTGTGCCAGGGCCACGGTAACTCTTTCGAACAACCCGCAACCCTGGCGGGCATCGGTCCTAGCGGACCCCTTCAGCTAGTGCTGACATGTCTTTGAGGCGCGCGTGGAAAACAACGCGCCGTCGACCCGGGCCTGGTCCTTACTGGACGGCGAGGTACCTGCCAGGTACAGATATTTTGTAATTGTTCAGAAGTGGTCAATAATTGAACAATGTTCACAATGTATCACATAACATAAAAGGTGCTATAATAGGATGACAAAAATTATGTAATTTTAACACACTAACTTCACGACTTCGTCCGCGTGAAACTTGTTCCTCCGACCCACCCCGTGACACATCGGATCGCTTCGTTTTCTCGCGATAACTTCGTTTTCGCTGAGCGTTCTTTCCGACTTTTTTATTTTTGCTCGGCTCCTAAGGGTCGTAGCGTGATGTTAATTAGGCCTATAGCTTTTCTTAATAATTGGGCTATCAAATGCAAAAACATTTTTTTTAAATCCGACTGGTAGTCCAGAGATTAGCGCGTTCAAACATTTAAACAAACAAACTCTTCAGCTTTATTATTAGTATATAGGTTACTGACTTACTAACTCCTAAGTCACAGGATCACCTAGTTTAGGAGTCAGGGTTTACCTTATCCGTACGACCTTTACTTAATCAAGTTATGTATCCTAGTCTTAAGCAATGTCAAAGGTTTTTGTATCGACTTGAGCTCCTAGGCATGGAGTTGACATCTGGTCTCAACTTTGGCGCCACCATCGAATACAAGGCTCAAACTGCGGCCAAGAAACTGGGCATCCTAAATAGGGTGAAGCGATACTTTACGCTTGGACAGCTTTTACCAAACCCTTTACAAAGCGCAAGTCCAATCCTGCATGGAGTATTGCAGTCACCTTTGGGATGGATCAGCTAAGTACCAACTAGCCGCGCTTGACTCGGTGGAACGCAGAGCCAAGAGGCTCATTGGCGACGTAAAACTGGTGGATGCCAAGCTTCATAGCTTGGCTCATCGCCGCAAGGTTGCCTGCTTGTCGGTCTTCTACAGATTGTACTTCGGAGAGTGTGCCCGAGAACTCCAAGACCTCATTTCACCGGCCCCTTCTACCATCGGACATCTAGACGCACTGCCAGTTACCATCCCTACCTGGTTGCTATTCCACCAATTCGCACTAAGCGCTTCCAAGTGTCTTTTATAATGCGCACAGCAAAGGAGTGGAACTAACTCTGCTGCTGCAGACTCTCAGAGACAGACTCTGCAGAGGCTCTGCTGCGCTGCGTCTGTGTTTCCGAACGCATACAACCCTAATCTCTTCAAAGTGAGAGTGAACAGGCTTCTTCTGGGTCACTCCATCATAGACTTCGTCTCTGTCACCTCTGACCTAGACTAGAGTCAAGAGCAAACCCATCACAAATAAAAAAATAAAGATTTTTCTTTATTATTTATTTATTTATTAAACAAAACGCCAATAATAAGGCTGCCAGTTACCATCCCTACCTAGTTGCTATTCCACCAATTCGCACTAAGCGTTTCCAAATGTCTTTTATAATGCGCACAGCAAAAGAGTGATATTAAGTGATTTGTAGTGCAAGCGGGCCTAAAACTTAGTTGGATTTGATACTAAGGCTAAAGGCTGAGTGGATTACACTAACAACCTTGTATGTTTCTCTAGACGAGCCTGGTTTCAAGCTACAACTCGTTAAACAGGATTCTTGAGCTCGGTCCACTGCCTGAAGAAAATTGCTTAACGAACTTAGTCGATCTCGTGCTTCAAATAAATTGATTTGCTTTAATATTGAAGATGTAGCTCAAAAGTAATGGTGTGAAAAACAATGATTTTCAGTTATTTTTAAACGACTACAAAAAAGGAAGAAGTTATGCATACAGTGGGTTTTTTTTTCATCTATACACATATACACCGATTTTTTCTTTATTACTAGGCCGATTTACGTGATTGTTTTTCATTTAGCAGAGGAAGCTTGCGCGGTGGTTATAAGTAAATATGATAACTTTGCTTGGGTAGTTTTTGAGTTAGCTTCAATAATACTTATTTAATCCACTTTGTGTATGTTGATGACGTTATTTAGTTATTATAAGTTACATTCGCTGTTGTTTATGTAACAAGGAGTTGTATATGTGTTGTGTTGAGTATTGTGTTTGGTGCGCCACTTCTTCCCAGTTAAAGCACTATGAAGCGGTGAAGGGCTGGCGTTTTGGGAAACTGTCTTTATGTAGGTAATTTTGACGTTCGAAAAGTGCTGATTTTTAGCCTAGTTTGAATAATTGACTTTTTTTCTGAGATCGGTTTGCTCTTGACTCTAGTCTAGGTTGGAGGTGACAATGATTATACGAACTTGTATGGGGTCAACTAAAAAGAGAAAAAAAAAAAAAAATTTGTAAAAAAACACACTGGACTTCAAAAAAAAAAAAACTACAAAGTGATAAATAACTTGATAGAATCCTTAAGATACAGTGCGCTGATTAAATCGGTATCAAGTATGAATCAATCATGAGGAATCCATTCAGTCTTTTTAATCTATGACGTAACCCACGAACTTCCTACGAGGTCTAGCCTGCTCCGGATATGGGGACCGGAAGCCGGATATTTGCAGTCAACTCGCTCCAATATAAAATTGGTGAGTACGGATATTGCTCCAGGATTTCCAGTTCAGTATTTATGAGTTTAAATAACCTTGTACAATTTTATTTTCGATCATTATCTGTATATAAACTAATCCGGATGCAACTCTGAATTTTGTTAGGTACACAAAATTTTTGATATTTAATGTTTGACCCCTGACTTTGTTTCGAATCTTCTTTTCAGGGGTAGCCATCTATCTTATTTTTTTTTTTTTTTTGTAATTTAAACATGACGTTGTAAAAGTGATTCCGATGTCTCATTTAAAGAATATATAACTTAATTTTATGTAGCAGTCCAGCGCTGGAAATTTGTTTCTCCAATCACGCGTCAATTAATTCGATGATCCCTACTATTGTAGTAAACAAACCCGCTATGGGAATAATATCCGACCCTCAGCGCGCTTGAGTCACATCGCTATCAATGCTTTTAAAATTCTTAGTCGTGTAACTTCGTTATAAAAACAAAATGTAAAGGTAGGCTCACATTGCAGTGCAACATTTGCATGTAGCGCGTGGATTTGAACAATCGATGCTTGCAAAAATATTATAACATTAATAGAAGTTGTTGCATTGCACGTTACAATATATGTTGCACAATGTGTTATACTATAATCTTTACCACTTACCAAGTTCAAAAGATAAACGTTCGTAACCGTCCTCATTCTCCTGTTGCTGGTAAGCGTTGCTATAACAAGACAGTTCCCAGATATGGACAACATGAATATCAATATGTACGGCGGCAGTATGAACCGCCATTCATACGCGTTGCTAGCAACCTTGGCTGCAACGATGCTCGTGTTGCGAACTGCGACGAACGTGGAGATGGTGGAAGTTTCTCTCATACGAAGAAGAGAAGAATTGAGTAAAGTGCTTATTTCCTCCATATTGAGTACCTGAAAAAAAAAAACAATAATGTTAGAACACGCAGGAAGTAAGGCAATTTTATTTGTATGCAACGGAAGAGTTCTTGATATATTCAAGGTTTTGTGGTAAAAGTTTTGCTGCGGTTAAGTGGTTGCCTAACTTTGCCACTGCTGCGGTTAACTTGTTTGCGGATAACCTGATGATAAAATTTATGGCTATATGCTAGGTCTCTAGCAAGCAAATGTTATGCCGCTACTGATGATAATGTCCACAGATTAATTTTATTTTATTTTTAATTTTAGTTTATTTTAAATTATTTATTTCAATTTAATTTTAATTTATTTTCAAGAATCCGTTACGTTTTTCAGTGTTAGTTATTAATTAATTGATAATTACCTCATTACTAACATAGTGGTAAGATAATGTTATACTAACAAAATATGGACATTTAAATAGTCTGAAATATACGGATTTTATTTATTTATTATTTATTAAACGAGCCCTATTTTTATTATCTAAAGTACGGCTGCAATTTTTCTTATATCCGGTCCTATGACACTCAAAACCGAGCTTGTTTTAATTTAAGATGCTCATAATTTATATTTCAAAACAATCAATCTGTCTAACCTTTTCCCAACTATGTTGAGGTCGGCTTCCAGTCTAACCGGATGCAGCTGAATACCAGTATTTTACATGGAGCGACTGCCTATCTGACCTCCACAACCCAGTTACTGGGTAATACGTTACCCCTTGGTAAGACTGCTTGTCAGACTTTCGGGCTTCTGACAACCCGTAACGACTGTCAAAGATCCCCGAATGACAGCCGGGACCAATGGCTTAACGTGCTTTCCGAGGCACAGAGGAGTCTCGAGTATGAAAAGATGGTCACCCATCCACAGACCAATCCCGGCAAGCGTAGCTTAACCTGATGGATCAATCCGTGCGGCTGTTATTACTTAGCCACGAGCTCCTCAATTTATATTATTTATAATATAATAATTATTTATAATTTATGTATAAATATATAATAATTTATAATTATAATAATATAATTTAATTTATTAATTTATATTTCAAAACCCTATTAATAAATTCGTTGTGCAAGTCAGTGTTCATGCAACCTAAAGCAATAAACATGTATCTGAAACTTCATGATATAATTTCTGATTATGCCAATGTTACGCTCGAATAATTACAGACAAACTTCGATCATTAATATAATAATGCTGAGATATTATACTTTATCGTATGTGCTGTCGAATTAATTAATATCGTATATTTTGCGAAGTTTGAGCTGATTATATTTTCGAAAGAAAAACTAATGCAGAATGGTGTAATAAGACTAGGGGTGCCCGATCTGAATCGAATTTCCAGAAAATCGATTCATGGCCATACGATCTACCGATTTTTTGAATAGATTTTAACAGGATACGATTTTAGCTCATATCGAATCGTATGCGCCAAGATCGTATGAAAAAATCGTATCAACTAAAACCGTCAACGGAAACGTACCGTAAGAACTACAACAAAGTAAGATTACCTATATAAACATTGAATGAGATTAATTTCGACTGTTTCGAGTTACTTACATTATTCAAAAGCGGTATTGTATTGTATGAAATATGAAGGTAGGTGATACCGTGATAATATTATGTCGGGTATCGGGTATGTTAGTATTCTCTGATTTGGTTTTCTTTCATTCTTTGTAATGGTATTACTGCAATAGGAAGCGTTCTATCTGTTCTGTGAGCGTGACCTATTATTTTAAAATACTTTTTAATATGGCCCCGCCAACAAAATCAAACGTTTAGACATTTATTAAATGACACACGGGTGGACAATGTAAATTGTGTAAACTGATTGCTTAAACGAAAGAAAATACTTTTAGCTTTGAATAAAAAGCTTTTTAAAAAAAGCTAGATTTAGAAAAAGCTTTTTATACCGTTAAAGATTATATTGAGGACAAAAAGGCTTGGGATTGAACTGCTCCAATTTTATTTTATATTATTTTTATTTTTGCATACTGAATGTTGACATTAATATTTACTTTGTAAGTATTATATTATTTTACTTTATTGTGAATGTGAAGACTATGTAGGTCATTGCTTTTTTTTTGTTTGTTTTATTTTTTCTCTCAGTTATTTTTAATCATGGTCTGGCAGTTTGAGTAATCTATGCGGCCTACCCCAATGTCCTTTCTTTGGTATTGTTCGTCGAATCGTTGAGCTCCTTAAGTTCTGAGTTGAGCTGCGCGATTACTGACAAATGCGTGCACTGATTGGACAGGTCCTCTCAATCTGTATGGTTCTTTCCTCAAAAGACCATTTCAGACGCCAATCTACATGGTCTTCACATGAAGTGACCAAGATTATGTCTGGACTTTATAAGAGACTGTGACCTCTAAGTTTGTTTCGGCCTTTCTTCTCAGAGTAGTCAGATAGGAAACGCCGACCTCATCTAGTTAAAAAAAAAAAATATTGACTTGTAAAAGTGTTTGTACAAACCTACTTACAGAAATAAAAATCATTTATCATTTATCATTTACCAATTTAAAAAAAAATCATCTTAGTCGTCATCAGAATAACTAATTCACGTCACTAATTGTGATGTAAGCAAAAGTGAAGCTTACTACAGCAAATTGCTCTAGTAGAACTTTCTTCTTCACTTTTATAATAGTTTTGCATGCTTATTGTGCTTTTCATTATCTTTATAAAAATAAGATACGATCTTCCGAGATCGAGTAGTTTGATTCAATACAATACGATTAAGATCGTGAATCGATTCACGAGGTTACGATCCATTACGATCCAGAAGATCGATTCAAAGCAAAAAATCGGGCATCCCTAAACAAGACCCTTCACGTAGCCTTCATCTATAATAATAATAATAATAATAATATTTATTTATTGCAGTCAAATACACACATAAAAACACAAGCATTACGCAGAAGACTATTTAAATGCTAGTTTTGTTGAACTCTGGTACCCAAATTAAGATTAAACTTGTGTTAAGGGTACCAGGGCCCTCGCAGTTATTGATCTATTACAATTTCATACATAGCTACTGAGCGGAACGTGTTCACGTGATTGATGTTATACATATATAATAATTATAATTATCCGTTAGTATGTGTGTGTGTGTGTGTGTGTGTGTGTATGTGTGTGTGTGTGTGTATAATTATGTGAGTAGACTATGCGTGTACGTGATTGAGGTGTACGGTAATGTAGGGTATAGGTATATCAAACTTACTTAGTTTGATGTGCAAAAGTTTTGCTCGGAAACACGACCGGCACGTGTCAACGGCAGGGGCAACTGCAGCCGTCGACAACGTTGCGCTCGTGTATTTGAGTATGGTGCTCAAAAACACGAGCGGCACGTTGTCGGCGGCAGCCGCAGAAGTGTTGGCGGCTGCAGTTGCCAGTTGACGCGTGCCGGTCGTGGATGTGAGTACTTATGTATCTACATTTTACACCCTGTAAACAGTCTGCGCAAAGTACCCTATACCTAGGTAATTAAGTACCTACATTTTACACCCTGAAAGCTGAAAAGTTTACCAACACTAATCTATACCTAATAATACACACACGGTCATAAAACAAATAAGCTACTAAACTAAGATACAGTTAGCGACTTACATGAGTCTATAATCATTTAGGAATTTATATTATTGAGTATTTAAGATCATTATCTGCGTAGCCTTTTTCCAACTATGTTGGAATTGGCTTCCAGGCTTACCAAATGCAGCTGAATACCAGTATTTTATATATTTTCTGAGTTTACGATACTCCTTGGTAAGACTGGTTGTCAGACTTTCGGATTTCTAACGACCCGTAGCGACTGTCAAAAATCCACGAATGACAGCCGGGTCCAACGGTTTGACGTGCACTCCGAGGCACGGAGGGGTTTTAGTATGTTAAGACGGTCCCCATCCACAAGCACGGCAAGCGTAGCTCAACCTAGTGGATCGACCCGTGCGGCTGTTATTGCTTAGCCACAAGGTAAAAGTAGCAAGATTTCTTGACATTCTAGTCATTAATGACATATGTACGCGGCTAAGTAAATCTGCTTATGCTTTTCATCTTGGCAAAGAAAGTTAATTTACAAACAGTACTTCTAGCATACCATGGCATTGTTTCCTCAGTATTGAGATTAGGCATAATATTTTGTGGCAACTGCGCTGAAAGAGAAACTAGAACTCAAAAAAGATGTATACGATGTATGATAATTGTATATTTATTAATTATATTGCATGTATTACAACTGTTGTAAGCTAGAAGCCTAGAGGCAAAACATAGCGTTCTCAATGTATTACCAAATAAGAACTTATAATATACCTATGTTTTAAAATAAATGAATCTGACAAGCCTCACTATTATATATTTAAGATCCTAAATTATTTTGAACATAATCATAATGCTAGTCGTTTTAGTATTCTCTACTCTTCAATAAATTGTTACAAACACACAATAATTAGCCAGTGTTCATTCAATATCTCTAAGAAAGTTTAAAAAAAAGTCAAAGTCAGACAAAGTTTTAGAACTTTGGACTGTTTCACCGACTTTTGTCACTGACCGTACCGAGCGTACCTTTTCGCTTAGTACCCATAAAAACCTATCGTATGGAATAAGACCTATTAACAAGTTTACTAAGGGTTCGTTTATAGCTTTCACGCTAGTGAAAAGTTAAGCAGGTTTATTACCCAGATTTGTTCGGAAACCGTAGTTTGTTTAGTTTCAGTCAGACCATTTCGAATGTATTTTCAACTAGCGTTTACCCCCACTTTGCCCGCGTGGATGTTGGAAAACTATACACATAAACCTTCCTCTTGAATCACTCTATCTATTAATGAAAACCTCATTAAAATCCGTTCAGTAGTTTTTGAGATCATCGCGAACATACAGACAGGCAGACGCGGTGGGGGACTTTGTTTTACAATATGTAGTGATACTGATAATGGTGAAGGGTGCCAGTGGGACTCGTTAACACCATATATATGTGTAAGTTATAATTAATCATACAGCCTCCATTAGCAATATTAACGTAATTTATCATAATTATGTATAACAACAAAAAACCAATGAAATTCATTCAACAGTGGCCAAGGTGTACAAGAAGTTTAAATAAATTGCCTATTTACAAATAAGTTTACGTGTTTATCCTACTTATGATACATACACATTAGTAAGTACAGTACAACAAACCCATTTGACATCTCTAAAGCTACGGTTTCATAATGGCCGCAGTGACGGCTGTCATGAAGATGACGGCAGCGGCAAAGATTCAAAACGTTAGATTCACCCTACCACGTCAAAAGATAGTCTCGTTTCTGTGTCGTTTTGACATCTCTGACACACGATAACGTTTATTGTCATAGAAACGCTGTTGAATTTAATGTGTGACCTCGCTCTTCTCCGTATGGACACTTTTTTGCATGACTAAGTATGGTGAGGGCAAATCTAGCAATTTAAATATTTGGGTAGCGGGGTTGGACTTACGGTGTCAAAACGCTCTATAATTAACCCCTCAAGTGTCGGGCGCACACCAAGTGTGCGTAAGAATTTGTTTTTTAATCTTTACATAATATGTATATAAATGTATACATACGTATACGGGGTGATTGTTTCAAGTGGGCGTGGATGGCCAAATTCAAAAGTACTCAAAGGAGTCTCGGGCTTGATTTTTTTTTTTAATTTTAAAAATCCATATTTCTATCCAGAAATCGAACCCGTTGATTTTGAAAAAAAAAACACATTTTATTATTACACTATTCAATAGTGTCGCTAATTCTGGGAAGTAATATAATAACATACGACAAACTAAACGAAAGAGCAAATTTTTAACAAAATACTTTTTATTTTTCTCATGTTACCTACCTATTAAACCTTGATATTGATTTTTCAAAAATCCAATGATACAGTTTTAGTTTTCATCAAAATCGAGCCCGAGACTCTTTTGACTCGCTATTCCTCATAGTTTCGGATTTCGCCACCGAACGCCCACTTGAAAAATTCAGGCTGTATATATAAACATAAAAATAACATCACCCTATGGCGACCGCGGGCTTACAGTAACGTAAAAATACGCAGTAAGGGGTTAATATCATTTGAGTGACGTCATTCGACGGTAAATTCCGGACACTATGTTGCAGCCATCGCTGTTCTAGACAACCGTAGCCGTAACCTAGTTATTATCTGTCAGTCTGTCCTTTTCTCGAGCTGACTGTCAGTAAATGATAGTAATCCTTTAATTTTAGTTCAGTTTGTGAACAAGTAATCAGGAACATTATCCAACAACTAGCTTCTACCCGGGACTTCGTCCGCGTGTTTCTTGTACCCGCGACCCACCCCGTCGTAACCCGCCCGCGCAAATACTTCGTTTTCGCTTAGTTTACTTTCCGACTTTTTTTCTTTTCGCTCGGTTCCTGAGGGTCATATCGTGATATTCAATAAGCTTATAGCCTTCCTTTAGGAATTGGGCTATCAAATGCAAAAAGAATTTTTAAAATTCGACTGGCAGTTCCAGAGATTAGCGCGTTAAAATAAACAAATAATAATTAGATTACCATTAAAAAAGTTATAGTGAGCCAACCTTAACTTTTTTAGAACTTTTTAAGAGGAACAATTCCGTCATACATGATTGTTGCCTAACTTTAACCGTTTACGCAGCGCACGGAACAGAAGCTCTCAAAAGGAATAAATATTCCCTGTTTTAACAACATTTTCATTGGTGCTCCGCCCCTATTGGTTGTAGCGTGATATTATATTTCCTCGATAAATGGGCTATCCAACATTAAAATAATTTTTCAATTTTTGACTGGCCTGTTGGTCTAGTGGTTAGTGGCCCTGACTGCTATGCCGGAGGTCGTGGGTTCGATTCCCACCCAGGACAAATGTTTGTGTGATGAGCATGATCATTTGTTCTGTGTCTGGGTGTAATTTATCTATATATGTATGTATGTATTTAGAAATATATAAGTATGTTTATCAGTTGTCTAGTACTCATAACACAAGCTCTGCTTAGCTTGAGGCTAGACGGCGTTGTGTGATAGTTGTGGAATATTATTATTTATTATTTATTTATTATTTAATTCGTACCAGTAGTTCCTGAGATTAACGCGTTCAACCAAACAAACGAAAAAACAAAGTTTTCAGCTTTATAATATTAGTATTGGTGAAGCGTCAATGCTTTTTTCAATGTAAAAAATAAAATAATAACATTTTAGGATTTGTCCCTATAATATAATAATGTTAGTGTTTCAAATTAAATATTTTAATTTCTCAATTGATGAATCCTCGCGCCAATATTCGTTGTCGCAGCGCCCATGTATCGGAACTTTCTTTAGTTTTCTCGCAAAATGACCGATAGATGGCGTCAGCGCAGGTGCGTGCTTCCCGCCCCGCAAAGAGACATGGCGAGTGCTCATCGCTCTGCCTTTTGAATATTCCTTTTTTGATGAAACCTTGACGATACTCGTAAAATAAATGGACATGCATCTGTGCTTCATTGCGGACTTATAGTGCAGTGTTGATTTTTGGAGTTTCAACCATTCCACCGGTAGATTTAAGAAGATTTGCTCGCCGGCCGGCAGCTACAGACCTACAAGCCATCACGCACGCATGAACGAGATATCTTCCCATCTCCCTGGGTCTGAGTGGGATCTCTGGATTGTAAAGGTACGTGGGCATGTTTAGCTGCTATTAATTCTATGGTATTGGTTCCTCGAGGATTCATCAATGGGGAAATTATTTTATTTTTGAAGTCCGCCATTACGTCTTTGAGTTAAGTTTTTTCTCACATCATTCTAAAAAAGGTGCAGGTTATTTACACGCCTCAACAAGTATAGACCATTGATGAGGTAGTGAAACAGGATCTAAGTCAATTATCTTTTCCCTCGAAATACGGAAATGTCAATGAAGCCGGCAGATGCCAAGTATTTATGTGGCTGTAAATAGCACGTGGAAAACGTGACACCGTTCGAGAATGGCACGCTGCCGTGATATATGTCAGAGTCTTTGGTTTGCACAGGACCGGGAAACTCGATAAAACTAATTCTCACGAATGTGACACGAAAATTGGGGCCCTCTTTCTGCTTGTTTTGGTACGTTTTCGTTTGATCAAAGGAACAAAGGTTTTGTAAGGAACCTGAAACCTTCATCAGTTATATGACCCCAATTCACTTGAAACCGATGGTGTTTCATTATTTATAATTGGCAACCGAGATTAAACGAGGTGCGAAAATGGCGCTTTGTTTTAGGAAATAATATGTTCGTCATCAAAGCGATTCGATATTACAAGTTGTCCAATTGAAGCCAGTAGTTTTTTTTTTATGAAAACTTCATTGAAAATGTTCTACTAGAATCACACCGACGGGTCGCGCCTGTCTGCCAGAGCTTTTAATAACGAATATTGTAGGTAGGTATAGAAATGATAGAGCATATTTTATCTTTCTTTATAACTTTGATCTTCTTATAAACAAAAAGGCCTAATACCGATCATTAAAATGCTAAGCGTAAGTAGGTACGCAATGGGTAGGTACTTGTTACTAAGTACACAAGAAGACTTACAAAACATTTATTTTCCCTTTACCTTGTCTTGATCATTATGTCCTTAGGTGCTGCCTTCGGAGACTCGTTAGAGTTCTATTCTCAAAGTAGTTTTTGTTTCGTCTCTGAACTTTGAGCATTACTCGTAGAACACCTACACCAAACATACCATTAGACCGTTAGGTACTGACTGAGACATGAGACTACGCACAGCCTATACAGGGTTATTGGTAAAACACCAGCAACCTCTTAAGGGGTCATTGTACTCATCATTATGAACAACTTTTACTATGGGACCATATTTGAAATCGCGAAAAATAATCAGCTGTTCAGTACATTTATGTTCGCATAATTCGTCAAAATGTACTGAACAGGTGATTTTTTTTTCGCGATTTCAGGTTTGGTCCCATAGTAAAAGCTGTTCATAATGATGAGTACAATGAACCCTTAAGAGGTTGTTGGTGTTTTATCAATAAACCTGTATTCAGGATTAATTTTTTAAGTGAGTGTGGATGCCAAATCCAAAACTGTAATAAGGAATAGCGAAAAGTACTCAAAGGAGTCTCGGGCTTGATTTTGATGAAAACTAAAACTGCTTCATTGGATTATTGAAAAATCAATATCAAGGTTTACTAAGTAGGTAACAGAAGAAAAATAAAAAGAACATATTTCGTTAAAAAGTAAGTTGTATTACTGATTCTAATGTTATAATTCTGTAAATATATGTGTGTTACGGTCGCGAATTATATTTGAATTGACATAATACCTATTATTGATCTGCAAATTGCAAAAAACATAAGAATATTTGAATTGTGCGGGCTACCTTACCGCTTTCCTTTTAATATAAGGTCATCCCGTCATCTCCATCTGGGCTCGTCGCGATGTCGTTTGCCATTTAGTAGGACCCACTGGCTCATAAGTTTGACCCATTGATCGTCTGAAATGCGGCAGATGTGTCCAGCCCAATTTCAGTTTAAGAGTGGCAGCTTTCCGAGTGACATCATTTATTTTAGTGATAGAACTGATTCTTGTATTCTTGCTTGGACCAATGCCCTTGTTAAACCTTACCAATGCCGTTTATAAATTAGGAGAGCAACCGAACATAGTGGTTGCCATTCGGTTTGCCTACAAATATATACGATAAACCATTCTAAAAATGAACGCCCCGCCACAGCGGTTACGCTCACATGCAAAGAAGGTGTATCGACGCAAACGAGGTCTTTGTCATTGGTTGCTCAGTCACCGCCGAGATATGAAAGTGGGACCACGCGTCGATTTCTCCGCAGAAGTACTGTCAACATGTCAACGCAAAAAACTACGTGGCTACAAAAAACGTTGAACAAAACTTGACGTCTTTATTGGCTCTAATAAAGGAACGAATTGAAATGATTGATTGTACTATGTGAGAAAATACATAGACATGTTAACGATATCGAAAAACAATATATGAATAATTTTAAAATGGATTTTGAATTCATTATTAATGTTGAGACTGATTCTGATGAAAGTGATTAGGTATACTTACTTATAAATGAATAATTGGTTAATTAATATTGTATTTCATAACGTTTTTTTTGTATTGCATAATGTTTTATTACGTATTGCATTATAATAGTATGTATTTACAAACAAAAAAAAGTATTAGTGTATGTAGTATATCAGTTATCTGGTTTCCATATTACAAGCTCTGCTTAGTTGGGGATCAGATCACCGTGTGTGAACAATGTCCTAAGATATTATTATATTAATAATAATATAATATGTTCTCGAAAATGACCATGTCACGTTGTACTGGGATCGGTCTATCGTTACTGACAGGACTACTGTCGCCAATAAGCCTGATATAGTGGTGATAGATCGATTAGTGCGCCGCGAAATGATTGTCGATGTTACCATTCCACATGACGAGAACCTCGTGAAAGCTGAGAATGAGAAGCAAATGAAGTATCTCGACTTAGCACACGAGGTTGTTGACATGTGGAATGTGAGCTCGGCTGTCATTGTGCCGATTGTAGGAACGGCCAATGGCCTGATGGCCGAAAGTCTCGATCAACATCTTTCGAGGCTCTCCTTAGGCGGTTGAATCAAGGGCCAAATTCAGAAGGCAGTACTTCTCGATACGGCTCGCATTGTGAGGAGGTTCCTGTCTCTGCAGCCCTAACCACCGGTAGCTTGGGCCTTGCTCCCGCTACTGGCGGATCACTATTTTTTTTTATATTTTTAAATGTTTTTTATAAAAAAAATATTTGAAAATGTATTTAATAAGTTTTGAAAATGAATAAAGGACACATAATATTATATATCCTGGGACATTATTAATAAGTCTAAGTATAGGACATATTAGCAATAAGTCTATAAATGCTTGAAATAATAATAATTTCACTATTTATTTTAAGGCAAGAATTCACATAATGTATGTAGAAGGTATACAGTAAGTGAAATGACGACTATAATTTTCACTGACTTGCTATAGAATTAATTTAACATAAGTTTCCTACTACATACCTAAACCAAACATGGTAAATAATGTTACCGAATGACATCCTAACATTCATTCTGCCAATAACAAAAAAAAAAAATCACAAGCCACGCTTCAGCCCATTGACTTTCCCCAAATACTGTGGACATCCATTAAGGGCCCTGTACAGCCAAGCAGTGATTAATGTGAAACATTCCTGCCAAGCAATGAAGCCGTGAATGTGATATATACCTCCCGAACATAGGAATGACTTGCATGATGGTTGATTCATGAAAGCTATTAGTCGACAAAGGTCATCATAAAACTCTAAATTAAGTCAGATTTACAACGTACTCACGAAACTGCTAATATTGTGGTTTAAGCTAAAAATAGTTAAGATTGTATCGAAGTTATAGTTCTCGTCACGTAAGTTTGCCGCTCTGAAACCAGGCTTTCCGAGCAATTTTAGTATAGATATTGACTAATGCGCAGTCATTTGTAGCCTACTTCAGAGCGGCAAACTTACATGACGTGAACTGTACTTTACGAGAATCGGTTGTTTTGTGGCAAAATATACGGTTCAACGAAATTAATTCACTTTGCTTGAAAGTCTGTTCTGCGAGCAATGTGCTCTGCCCGCTGCCACTTAAGAGGATTGTGAAGTGCCGATACGGGCGCGAGTCTTGGAGGCAATTACCTACATTTCCTTTTTTTGAAATATTGTTTCAGGCGATAACGTTTTCACCCCATCCTAAACCTTTACGAAATGAGAATTTTGGCCTCGTTAGATTCAGTACACCTTAATCTAGAGCTGTACGTTTGTAGTAGTTCAGTTTAGTTTATTTAAAAAAAATAAAAACGCTTGAGGAAGTTTAGATGCTAATCCTAACTAATATTATACTAACTAATATGATAATATATAGGAAAATGAGCTCGTAGCTAAGTAAAAACAGCTACACTGGTCGATCCATTAGGTTAAGCTACGCTTGCCGGAGTTGGTCCGTGGATGGGTGACCATCTTTTCATACCGAGACTCCTCCGTGCCTCGGAAAGCATGTTAAGCCGTTGGTCCCGGCTGTTATTCGTATATCTTTGACAGTCGTTACTGGTCGTCAGAAGCCCGAAAGCCTGACAACCAGTCTTACCAAGGGGTATCGTATTACCCAGTAATTGGGTTGTGAAGGTCAGATAGGCAGTCGCTCCATGTAAAATACAGGTAATCAGCTGCATCCGGTTAGACTGGAAGCTGACCCCAACATAGATGGGAAAAGGCTAGGCAGATCGATAATATTATAAATGCGAAAGATAGTTTGTTTGTTACCTTTTCACGCCTAAAGCACTGAACCGATCATCCCGAAATTTTGCATATACGTTGTAACGTGTACATAAACGAACATAGGGTACCTTTCATCCCGAAAAAAAGTATTGTTGCCGAGGAAAACAACAATTACTTTCTTTTGATAATAGATGGCGCCACGTGCCTTTCGAATCATGATTGAGTTATTATAGAAATTAGTAGTGTATTATGAGTTTTTTATTTTAAGTAACTAATACATTTTGTGAGTTTAGCATGTCAATAGACCGGTTTTCATCCTCAACTATCCTAACTAATATTATAAATGCGAAAGTGTGTTTGTTGATAACGCTTTCAAGCTAAAACGGCTGAACGGATTTGGATGAAATTTGGCACATGGGTAGACCACGACCTGGAGAAGGACATAGGCTGCTATACATCCTGGGTCGCAGACGAAGTCGCGGGCACCAGCTAGTAACTTATATCGTAAGCAATATTTTTTATAATAAAAACTTACGAACCTATTTTTTAAATATACCTACCCAAAAAATATCCAAAAATTATGAAAGTTAGACTATTTTTACGGAGGAAAAACGTTATCGCTTTATGTGTGAAAATTTACAGCTTCACAGTCCTCTTAAAGGTAGCTCTTCAGGCTATGTCGGTTACCTTAGTTCTCATGCGGATCTCTTCATTTCTGATTCGTTCACGTAAGGGAACTCCAAACAAAGCCCTCTCCATTGCCCTTTGGGTGACTTTTAGGCTTCTCATAAGGCCTATTATGAGTGACCACGTATCAGATCCGTAGGTCATTACTGGCAACACGCACTGGTCAAAGACTTTCGCCTTGAGACACTGAGGTATGTGAGACGAGAAGATATTGGGTAGCTTCCCGAACGCTGCCCAGCCGAGTCGGATTCTACGATTGACCTCTTTCTCGAAGTTGGACCTACATAACTGGACAATTTGTCCTAGGTAAATATACTCGTCCGCAACATCGAGCGTAGCTCTCCGATCTTCATGAGAGTGGGTGTTACATGACCATTTGACCTTTGTCTTCTCCATGTTCATTTTAGGACCCACTCTTTGCTCGCAGAACAGATGGCCGATGGGGCTGAAAGGTTCTTGAGTGGCGACTGCGTACCGGAACACGTAACGTTGGAAGGCCTCCTACAAGGTGGACCGATGACCATGTGAAGGCTGCAGGAATCCGCTGGATGCGGGAAGCACAGAACCAGTCGCAGTGGCATAGCTTAGGGGAGGCAGCTGTTGACGTATTTCGGCTGAAATGTTGATGATGATGGTGTTACGAACATTGTATTATCGAAACGATAGTTTTTATGAAAAAGATTTTTTCTCACAGTTGTAAATTTTATTTCACAAGAAAAATGTTACGTAAATGACGTGACTAAGATTTTTGTATTTATGCTCGTGACCTGTGGCAGACATTGGGCTTATATGTTATCAGGGTTCAATTTGGTTCAATCCACGCAAATCACGCATAAGTAAGCTGTCCTTTGTTGTCATTACCTAAGAAACCTTGTAGCTGGCATAGTAAGCTATATTATAATGTTGGAAGCAAAATATTCATATTTCTTGTAGCTCAAAAACCAAACAAACTAGCATATATACATAAACTCACGTCTTCTTCCCATGGGGGTAGGCAGAAACTACAGAACGCCACCTGCTACGATCCTAAGGCGCGTCGCCCACACGGGCTAGAGTCGAGGCGGCGTTTCTGCGCGTGCGTGCGATGCAGGGGTGCGGGGAGGGTGGGGGAAGAACGCTACGGGGGCAGCGTGGAAAAAAAAAGATGTTCGTTTTTGTTTCGTTGAATAGTATGATCTCGCTCACTCATACTAAAAATCTTATCTATCGTTCCATGTGGAATGTGTGAAGTCACTCTTCTCTGTTTCGCGCGACCTAAGTATGGTGAAGGCAAATCTAACGATTTAAATCTTTATCCTGTAATAAATGGTCGAGCGGGTGATGTATGTAGATATAAAGTGCCAGGCTCAAACAAAATGCTTCACAATAAATCTCAACGATCCTTTCCAAGTTCATACGTCATTCATAAGACAGCAACGAAAGTTCGGGATTTAAATCGTAACTGGACTCAATAGTATTTAGAACTAAATTAAGAAATGTAATACTTACTAATATTATAAATGCGAAAGTGAGTTTGTTTGTTTGTTACGCTTTCACGCTGAAAAACGCCTGAACGGATTTAAATGAAATTTAGCACATGGGTAGACCATGACCTGGATTAGGACATAGGATACTTCTTATCCCGGTATTACGTTCCCGTGCGCCGACATCCAAGCGCGCGAAGCCGCGGGCAAAAGGTATAGTTGGCGGCACGTAACTTGAATACTGACCTTGAATTACTTTAAGCGATTTTGAATCTTACTCCTGAGACAATACGTATGCGAAAACAACCCCCACCACTCTACCGAGCGCTCAAGATTCGTGCCGGCAGTTATAGTAATGATTGTAATAACACAAACCTTTAACGATTGCAAGAGCCCGAAAGCTGTGTATCGAAGCAATTTGTGTGAATTTAGACAATTTCTTCAATAAAAAGTCTATCCTCTGTAAAAAGTTTGATCAGTCTCAGTGTAATTTTTTCGTAGCTTTTGCATGAAGATACTATACATAAATATGTATTATTTAGAGCTTTTGCTTAGTTTCCGTTCGAGTCGTACTAAATTACATAAAATATAGGTCACAAGGTATAGTATTAATTTCATGATTTAAGCGGAAAAATACGCAGACAGTTAAAAAATAAGCAGGTGAATATAGGGTATACTGTATAAGGCTATGCATGAATGCATCTCTGAAATATGATGAGACAACATAGACTTAGGAACAGAATATCAGTGTCAAAGTATTGTGCTATTTCTTTTATGTGCACTAAATAAATGATTTATCTATCTATCTACTTAGGCCCTTAGGTTATATATAGGCCCATATTACCGTCATTTTGCGGCGGTGGCTAGTGGCACTTGCTAAAAATGATTAATGGAAAGTGGCCGTCCCTGGCTGCTAGTGGCAGTAGAGTGGCCCATGTCACACAACTCACACAGCGTTATCATAGCGTAAAATGCAACCTAGACCCACTAAGAGAGCTAAAGACACTAAAGTGCCTTCGTTGATTGTCTAATAGTCATTGGGCACTTTGCATTGGTACATGTTTTTATTAAATACTGCTGTGCAATTAATACAGTTAACCTCAAAAAGATGTATACATCGACCAGAATTAATTTAATTGTCTACCATCTTTGTTCCATCAAAACATATTACACTGGGTACTTAATTGTAGATATAATATATAACGACACAGTATTTTGAAACACAAATTGTAGACGATCAAATTATTTTTTTGGTGATGTAGGTATACGTAACAAATTAAACAAACGCGTTTTAATAGAAAGAAAGAAAGAAAGAAGAAAGAAAGAAAGAAAATACATTTATTTGCGGTAAACATGACGCAAAGAAATAACACAACAAAATATAAAATAATAAAAGAACAATTCGGGGGAAAATATGGTGTCACATTATACTTATTAAAGACATATTTATTAAACATATATATTTTTTTTATTATGATAGATATGTCTTAGTACAAAAAATAAAGTTATTTGTTAAGAGGATTGTGAAGCTGTAAATTTTCATACAAAAAGAGATAACGTTTTTCTCCCCGTAAACATAGTCTAATTTTCATATTTTTTATAAATGTTGTAGGTATAATGAAAAACTAAGTCCGTACGTTTTTATTATAAATAAATATTGGATACGATATAAGTTATTAGCATCTAAATATCTATATGTTTGACATAAAAACATCCTTGAGCATTTTTATTTTTTTAAATTAAATTAAATTGAATTACTAAAAACGAAAAACGTACAGACCTAGGTTAAAGTATACTAAATGTAAAGAGACTAAAATTGCCTCATTTCGTAAAGGTTTAGGGTGGTGAAAACGTTATCGCCCAAAACAATATTTATGTAAATAATTGTATGAAATGTAGGCAATTGCCTCCAAAAATTGCGCCGCGTATCGGCACTTCACAATCCTCTTAACGAAACATGTTTACTTTGAGACTGGTGTTATGGGGACTCGCTGGCGCGCGGCGTAGCGGAACGCTATTTGAGCCTGACTGTACTGTAAGTATGTACCTACGATCATCCACACCATAGTAGTACCTAACACTTGAACTGTGAAAAACGCCCTTTTTGCAACGACATAAAGGTGACATTGGAAAGGGCTCGTGACTAAATAATAACAGCCGCACGGGTCGATCGAAGGTTAAGCTACGCATTCATAAGTGACCATCCATTACATGTCGATACCCCTCAGTATCTCGGAAAGCAGGTTAAGCCGTTGGTTCCAGCTGTCATTCATAGATCTTTGACAGTCGTTACCCAAAAGTCTGATAAGCAGTCTTACCAAGGGGTATCGTGTTATCCAGTAACTGTGTTGAGGAGGTCAAATAGACAATCGATGTAAAAATACTGGTATTCAGCTGCATCCGGTTAGACTAGAAGCTGATCCCGACATATTTGAGTAAAGGCTAGGTAGCAAAAAAAAAAACACGAAGTGGATTGTAATTTTTTTACTGTGTTGTGGACGTCCTATTGACGGTTTTCAAAGTGTGTTGGATGTAGATAACAATTTGTGTGTAGAGCTTGTCTACTCTGAAATGACGCGTCTCACTACCACATTAGTGTATGTACAGACGCCAGCAGGTCAAGCTACCCGAAACTGTCAAATTTTCCCAATCAACCTTGAACCTAATGCTTTAGCGATAAAGTTGAAAATCTATTAAATAAATCTGACAGATTGTAGTAGCTTGATGTGCTGGCGTCTGTACATATACAAATTTAAGTAGTGGGACGCGTCATTTTAGAGTGGGCCAGCTCTACATATAATTTATTTCAACGAAATCTGCCCTCATATTTCTTGGCTTTTTGACACTGGGGGCCAACCATCACCTCTTGAAGCAGCATTATTTTAATATTACTTCAGTGTGAGAACGAGCTGAGCTATACAGGACGTCTAGCTCCATCACTTTCCCACACTCAAATAAGATTAAATAATACTACTTTAAGAGGTGGTGGTCTAGCTCCTGAGCTAAATATTACGCGTCAGTTTCAGGTATATTACTACAGAGTCTTAATAAAAATGATTGCTTTGCCACTGTGAAACTCGTATATTTTATAAATGACATTTATTTTCTTACGTTCAAATATGTTCAAGTATTTGAACGTAAGAAAATAAATGTAATTTATAAAATATACGAGTTTCACAGTGGCAAAGCAATCATTTTTTAAATACGTATTTGTTATTATTGCGAATCATATTTTGATCAAGATACAGGACACTGACCAGCAAATAACAACACTTAAAAAAAAATTGAATTTCGCGGGCTACAAATTCAATTTTTTTTAAGTGTTGCAATTTGCTGGTCAGTGTCCTGTATCTTGATCAAAATATGATTCGCAACAATAACAAATACGTATTTACATAATTATAACCAGAAGAATTATTAATACATATCTCTAAGTTAGATTTGCCCCGGATTGGTCTGATTTCCGAAATCAGATTAATGCAATCACCTTAAGGCGAAAGCGTCAGAGTAGCCCGTGAAATTGAAATTTTCTTACGTTTTTTCAATTTACAAGTCAGTATTAGATTGTACGTTTATCAAAATGTAATTCGCAGTAAACAAGTACGTATTTACCTAATTAAAATAATAAAAGTGAACAATAACACTTTTTAAGACCAGGTAATCCTAATGAATGACTATTTCATGAAATCTTGGTATTTGAGGATTATAGTAACAAGGAGTTGTATTACTGATTCTAATGATTATATTTCTGTAAATACATATTACGGCCGCGAATCATACTTTATTTAACATACAACTTAATAATGACTTGCGAATTGCAAGAAACGTAAGAAAATTTGAATTTCGCGGGTTTTCTTAACTTATAATGCCAATAGAATACACAGCCTCGTGAGCAAAGCTGCGGGCACAGCTAGAATTTTATAAAATAAACATTTAACGCCAGGTACATGCCCACCCAAAAAAAAAAGCATTTAGCTTACTTTGCTTTTTAATTTTTAATTTAAGACCCAGTTGCCCACTTTGGGCTTAAACCTCACTCCATTTACCTAGTTTCTTTTTTTTAAACATCTTTTATTTTATTATGCTCAAACGAAGCTTTTAATGCGCTTTTATTTAGTTATACTTGTTTATATTTCGTGGAAAAAACATTACCCATATTAATTATAGCTATGAAAAATAAAATTAACTTTTTTTTAAAAGCTTTAAATTCCGCTTCGAAGCAAAAATAATGTTCAGTGTTTTTAATTTAAAACATATGATACTTTAAATAAAGTGGGAAAGCTATCGCAAACCGCAACCCACACGGAATTCACTTCAGTTTGGCCAAGGGTTTACACTTGACAGTGTAACGTTACTCGTTATTTTTGTAAAAAACCTTTTAAAATACTTAATTTAACAGATAAAAATACCTAACTTTTATAAAAATAATGGGGCAACATTTACAATAAACAATAACTAAATCGAAACGTGTTGTAATAATTATATTGCCAACATTTTAAGCAAAGACAAGTGCGTCCTGGTTGGCTGAACTGAACCGCTGGTATTTTGTACTAGAATGAAGGTTTAAAAAGGCCGGCGCCACAGACCAGCTCAGACCACAGAGTACTTTTTATAGCTCAGACCAACCAGTGCCTACAAGTAATAAATCTATAACCGTGAATTAGCGGTTTTGTTCGAGTCAATTCTCAGTCTAGTTTATTTAAAATACTAATAGTGTTGAGACTATCACGCTGTGTTCTTTCAAGCCCCAATTCGGAATTCATCTCAAAATCAAAATCAAAAGTCATTTATTCAAACTAAGCTGAGAATCAGCACTTTTTGAATGTCAAAATTACATAAGACAGACCCCCAAAACGCCCACCCTTCACCGCTTCCTAGTGCTTTAGCTGGGGAGAAGAAGTGGCGCAACAAACTCCCCAGCAACACAGCTGTCTGTCATCTACCACCTGAGGTCCTACTACCATCCACCAACCAACCGGCGTAGCCACTAACGCTACGCAGCAGCTCCAGCTCCGGGACACCGGTTCTGCGGATACTAATTCTGCACCGCGGCCGCTGTCACCGCAGGGAAGTGACTGAACACCCTGCAAGGAACGTCACGGAAAACGTAGGTGAAGTGAGCTTGAAGAGAGCTGTCATTCCACCTGATGCTAAGGGAATTACACTATTGACAGCTCACTCCATGCTCACCTCACCTAAGTTTTCACGGTGAGATATGTACAGAATAGCACTGTGACCCCACTACCTACGTCGCGAAAACCTGCAGGATGGTACTTTTATGAAGTGACATAAACCTTTCGCGCGCTCGATATAAAACCACGCCCAGCTCAACCGGCTTTGTAACTTTAAATTGACTAAATAATAATATCCTGGGACATTTGTCACACACGGTCATCTGATCCCAAACTAAGCAGAGCTTGTACTATGGAAACCAGATAACTAATATACTACATACACTACTTTTTTTTTTGTAAATACATACTTATATAGATAATTACACACAGACTCAATAATTACACACTAAATAAATATTGTATGTAAAGTTAACTTGTCCAGTTATTCTCACACCACCCATATAATAACGGATACGTTACAACAGGCAGAGCAAACAAAACATTATGGCGCCTCTTCGTTTCCTTTATCACCCCCTTTAGGATTTATTTTTGCACAAAAAGTAGCCTGGAAGTAGCAGGATGCCATCTATCTCCTTGCCAAAAAAATGTTTGTCTAATTTTCTTATATGCCACCCAAAATGGAGCCCCATATTCAAAATTCATTTATTTACGTTACACGTCCGTGTTTGACTCACAGAAATTTATACGTGTACTAAATTTCAACTTAATCGGTCAATTAGATTCGGAGCAAATTGGCTGTGAAAGACGGACAGACAGATAAACAGACACAAGAGTGATCCAATGAGGGTTCCGTTTTTCCTTTTGAGGTACGATTAGGGTTCCGAACCAAAATAGTAAAAAGGAACCCTTACGGTGTGACTCAGTCTGTCTGTCTGTCTGTCCGTCTGTTACAGCTGGGTATCTCAAGAACTACCAGGTAAGATAAGATAAGTCTTTATTTGCCTTAAACATAAGGCTGTTACAGTCTGGTTTTTTAGCTCCACATGTTTAGCTTTATATAATATTGTATGAATTGCATGCAAAATAATTATTAATAAATTAGTTAAATGTTAAGAACTATAAAATGTCGCAGATTCATTGGTAATACAATAATAGTCATTCAAATCATAATAATATATTATAACATTTTCTTTAATACCTATACATACACGTTTCATATTTCCAAGTTACAGAAATCTTTAATGCCATAAAAGTTGTGTCTATTCGGCCAGTATTATTGAATAATTTTAATTCTTTTCGTATTTTATTGTATATACATACACACATCACAAGGCAGCTTTTAGCATACTTGGCTGACTTAGGAATATCCTGTAATACAAGTCTATGCGGATCCCTTGTTGACCGAGAAATTACTTCATACGCTTTTTTGAACAATCCCTTAATACTGTACACAAATTTACAGATATGTAAAGTGCGGGAAGTGGTAATAAACCTAGCTTTTTAAAAAACGGTTCGCAGGACTCATCTGGTTTTAGTCCGCAAGTGGCCCTATAAATGCTCTATGCTTATCCGTACTGTTCCCCCATATAATAAGTCCGTAACGTAAAATGGATTCTATATATGCGTGGTATGTAGTAATTCCCGTTTTTATATTTTTCACGTTCTTCACTTGTCTGAGAGTATAAGCAAATTTATTGATCCTATTGCACAAATGAACCAAATGAACTTTCCAATTAAGTCTTGATCTATGAGTACACCCAAGTATTTGGTTTGTATAACTTTTGTCAGTCTATCAATATTAAGTTTTAGAACACACACGTGTTTTTCATTTTTTTTTTTTTCATTTTAAAGCTTAAGAGCGTTTATCTCGCGCGGTTTTTCATGATCATTTTAATATATTAAAATCAAATTGCATTTTTTTTAATATACTATCTAGATCGTTGGTATTTATAATTGTATTTAACATTTTTAGATTTATTAAATTGTATAAAATTAGATTTGTCTAAGTTGATTACTAATGCTATCAACTTGAATTTTGAAATAGTTTTAGATGACGTTTGCCCAACTACTTTTCAAATAAGAAAGAAATAAAAATGTATTTTTTTTTTTTTTGCAACAGGGGCTGAAACGGGGTCTTAAAAATTCAAAGTGGGGCTATTAGGGCATATCATAAAAAACTTTTTAGCAAAAAATAAAACCGACTTCTAAAACAAAACACTACAAAGTGAAAAATAACTTTAATTTCGGAAGTCGGTGTCTTTGGTTTTGTATTTTCGTTTTTTACCACCGACTTCCGAAATTAAAGTTATTTTTCACTTTGTAGTGTTTTGTTTTAGAAGTCGGTTTTATTTTTTGCTAAAAAGTTTTTATTTTTCACTTTTTAGTTGTGGAACCTACCCCACACAAATTCGAATACATAATAGAGCACAATAATTGTAGATATAGCCATGTAAATAACAGTGATAGGAAGTTATTAAAACACCGTCACAACATCCATATAAAATAAGTGGGAAATATACGCATTATTGAAGCTAACTCAAAAACTCCTCGAGCAAAGTTAATAAAATTTATATGGGACCACTTCGGAAGTATACCCTTTCAAACAAAAAAAGAATTTTCCAAATCGGTCCATCCGTCTTTGAGTAATCGCGTAACAAACATACAAAAAAAAAAAAAAAACATACAGACGAATTGATAACCTCCTCCTTTTGGAAGTCGGTTAAAAAGAGCGCTGTTTGCACATTCTCAAACATTTTTCTTTTTTTTTTTTAGGCTGCATAGTTTTCGACTTTTGATGAAAAATGTAAAAAAAAATACCGTTCCCCCCTTATCTCCGTAGTTTGCATAGAGAAAAATCTAAAATTGCACTGTCCCTAAATAGCATACTTTTTATATATATGATATTGGTGCACTCGGTGCGCAAGTCCGTCTCGCTCTTGACCGGTCTTTTTCCACCCTGAGAATATCACGATAGTAAGCGCTGAGACACGCCCAAAACAGGTCACCGACCACCATTTATATTCGTTAGCCTTGCCCTTTACTTAACCAGCTAAGTAGGTAGCATTTCCTATACCAAAATCTTACGTCACTTTGCTCTTACTTCATTTTCACCTTTTTTATTTATGGGATAGTGACCTGATGGTACCTAAGTGGTGACCAAAGATATCTGTAATACTACACTGGGCCGCAAAGACAGCGAGTCGGTAACAAAAACCTCAATAACTTCCAAAATAGTGGAGCTAGCTTTATGAAATAAAGACTGTATTACAGACAATTTTATAGTTCTTCAATCAATGATTTCTATCATTGAAGTTCAAGATTATGAAGTTTATTTTGAGTTAGTTAAGTAAAAATTACGATTTTCGCTGGATTTCGAAAAATGTGCTGCGGTATCAAATATGCAACTTTTATACATTTTTGAATTTTGTATTGCCACTACGAGCTGTTAATAGAGCTGTTATACGGTTCGGCATGCTTTCCACCAGATTTCTGAGCCAATGCTGAGGAATATTCTCCCATTCCTCTATCAGTGGTTCTTTCATTTCACGAAGCGTGATTGGAGGGGATTTTCGCTGGCGTACACGTTCGTCCCAGTTCGTCCCAGGCATGCTCGATGGGGTTCAAGTCTGGGCTGCGTGCTGGCCACTCCATGCGTGTGATAGCGATATCTTCAAGGTAGTTAAACTCTATCCAAGCTGTATGGAGACGGGCGTTGTCTTGCATAAAGATGACGTTCTCGCCGATGTTTACTTAAAATGGGCCAACATACTCATTTAAGATTTCATTCGCGTATCTTTCTGCGGTTATAGTGCCATTTTCTATCAGCACTAGCACGGTGCAGCTTTCGGAAGAAATTCCAGCCAACACGTGTATGGAGCCACCGCCGTATGACACTTTATCTAGTTTATCTTCAATGCAAGCTTGGTTATAACGCTCTCCTAATCTTCTGTAGACGCTTTGCCTCCCATCGTGCGTGTATAGCATGAACCTTCGACTCGTCTGAAAACATTACTCTTGACCAGTCAACCAAAGTCCAATTTATGTGTTCTCAGCCTTGAATTTCGATACTGCCTTTCGAGTTTAGGCCCATTTGCAGGTATTCAAATTTGCTTCAGCAAGATGTCACCTTACCGTACTCGTGCTCGGATTGCGCCCTCCAGCAAGTAGAAAGTGATTTTTGACTTCAACAGCCGTTTGAAATCGATTTCTCAACATTGTTGACAACATATATCGATCCTTCCACGCTGTCATGCACATTGTTCGGCATGTTCCTGGTCTGCGAATATTGGATCCAGTTGGAGTATGGTTGATAGCGACACACCACAGTTCTTAACGCCGACTGTGCTCGTCTTCAAGCATTGGCAGAATTCCTGTTACACTCTTCAGGGGTTAGTGGCATGTTTTTAATTGAATTTGATTAGAATAATGAATTTCTGCACAAGAAAATTCATATGGCTGTATTTATAAACAGAAAAAAAAGGTTTCAAAGCTGTTCAAATTTCAAAAATCGTCTTTATTTTTTATTTATGGTTTTAATACAATCGCCAAAAAGAAATAAAAAGGTTTTATTTCTTCCTATATTTGTAATAAAATAATTTAGTTTATATTTTAAAAGGATTGCTCAAATATTTTAAAAGTTATCACTCTTTTTATAACCGTTCCGGTTTCTTAGCGGCCCAGTGTAGAAGCATAGAACAAGTAATTTGCTATCAGAAAAAAGCTGAAACATGTATTTGGCCTGTAATTACGGCCGGATTTAGGTACCCATCAAACCGGAACAGAGCAAAGCTGCTTAACTGTCCTACCATAGATATGACGGTAGTATTTCTCGCATGAGCTCGTACATAAAGGCATTACGTTCTCAACGCTCGTTCACGAGGCATTGATATGTCCTCTATTTTCAGTTACCATAACCCTTAAGACCAGTCCATTGACGAATCCTCAGACAGATGTCTTCGTGAATACTGTACTGAGATTCTTAAACACTTCTACTCGATACGGGGTCCATTGTCACTCCCAGTACAATCACCGTAGAGTAAATAAATTAAATTGTATCTTGTTATTAATAATTTTATCCCAATTATATCTAATTTTGTCTAATTTTATCTAATTTGGCCTAATTATGTTTAATTTAATTTCATCAAATTCTGTCTAACTTTATGTAATTTAACCTAATTTTATAATTGTACCTCTGTGTATTTCTAGTATCTGCCTAACCTTTTCCCAACTATGTCGGGGTCGGCTTCCAGTCTAATCGGATGCAGCTGAATACCAGTATTTTACATGGAGCGACTGCCTAGTGACCTCCACAACCCAGTTACTGGGTAATACGATACTCGTTGGTAAGACTGGGTTATCAGACTTTCGGACTTCTGATGACCCGTAACGACTGCTAAAGATCCAAGAATGACAGCCAGCACCAATGGCTTAACGTGTTTTCCGAAACACGGGAAATCTCGGTATGTAAAGATGGTCACGCATCCACGGACTGCCACAGCAAGCGTAGCTTAATCTGATCGATTGACCCGTGCAACTGTTATTACTTAGCCACGAGCCCCTTTCGCCCCAGGATCGATAACTTGTATGTATGATGGAAACTGTAAATAAATATAAGTTGGTTAATAACACTGGTAAACAAATTTGTAACTTTTTTTTGTCACATGAAAACTTATATCAAATTTTGAATATACTAGGGCCACCAAACAATAATATATCAATGAAAAAATATGTACACATCAGGTTTTCTTGTGACATAAAACATATATTTTCGTAAAAAGTACAAAAATCAGCCACACTTACAGAATTATTTCCTAATATCCAATAAATACTTATGATTTTCTTGAAAATTTTGCTTTAGGTAGGTCCCTTGTAAGTCTCCAACAATAGGTTTTTTTTTTTTTGTGAGTGTATTATTAAGGACATATTACACCCTGGAGGGACAGGCGTGTAGCATAGCCTGTATCCTATGCGGGATGAGGACTGGAGTACAATCGACGTCTGGATTGCACGTCGATTCAAATAGCCTTATTTGTCCTTTTTAAGATAAATTGGTGACGTTGGTCAGATGGCGTCTGTAGCTAACCCAAGCAAATAACGAAAAGCGGTACCTGGTCTTCTGGTTCTCCTGGATGTATCCGTCTGAGCTGGTGGCCACCTTGCTCTCCCGTTCACTGATCACTTGAAATTAAAGTTTATTTCTATTACGGATGCGATGAATTTAGATTAAAAAACGTGGTATTCGCGGTGAGATGAAAACGCGTCCGGACGGCGCGGTTGCAGTTTTACATCTGACAGTCGTCATTAGCTGTCACTGGATCCTCTAAAGCCCGTGACACACATGTCCACGGTAGCAATTAAATGCCTAAGGCAGGACTACAGACACCTTTAACACCGCCCACAATTGAAAAAAAAGTAAGGGGCGATAACTTGCCACACCACACCCCAAAGCTTTATATGATATTATAATTTATTAAATATTTGTATTTTTTACCTAGAAAATTTTGAACAACGTTCACAAAACATTTCCAGGCGAGTTTTTCCTGATCATTCAGTTTTTTCTTCAAAGCTCTTATCCTTTATCAGTTGCCGTATTTGTGGACCTGCAAATATTCCCTCTTTGATTTTCGCCTCGCCGAGATTGGGGAATTTCTCTTTTAGATATAAAAATCCATCCCCATCTTTAGAACAATTTTTCTTGGATTGGAGGCATCGGCACTAGCAGTTCGACACTATGTAGGATGGGTCTGTTGGCTGAAGACAAGTTTGGATACTGGATAGTGTGTTTGGATTTGATAGTAATGCCTTTTAGAAAGAAAAAAGAAAGAAAATACGTTTATTTGCGATAAACATGGCGCAAAGAAATAAAAAACAAAATAAAACAAAGAACAAGTTTGGGGAAAATATGCGTCACATTCACGCAAAACGGCCGTCGCTCAGCATAATGCCGCGACCCCATACGAGACAGAGCCTCAGCGCTGGTTTTCAGTTTTCTGTTTTTTTCTTTTGTTTGAGTCAAACAAAAATAACAATCACTTCCATGATCCTTTGGTTCTGTCCAAATCATTGGTTTAGCAAATGGCAAATGTCTAGGTTGTTTAGCCCAACTTAATAGGAGTCTCACACACGTTCCACAACATTTATGTGGAACCCAGGGTTTTCAAATTTCGACGCTGAGATGTAAAAGTTAATTCTACACACACGTAACAAAAACTGTACGGGTTGTCCAAACACTTTCGTGGCATATTTACGATCTAACTAAAGTAAATAAAATGTAATTTAGCAAACACAATAGTTACACAGTCGACTAAATGCAGTTATTTAAACAAAGAAGCGTATACGAGGTCAAAAATGAATTCATAGTTGTCACAAGAAAACTGGATGCGATAGAAACAAAACTGTTATATAGGGTGTTTGGTAGATGGGTGCAAAGCCTGAAGGGGGTGATATCTTAGACCATTTAGAACTTATTAAGCTAAACTTGTCTTAGACGAAGTCTGTTCCTTGTATTTTTTTTTAAACTCTGAGGTTTTTAACAATAATACCCATTTTTTTCAATTAATTTTTAATAGTGCCAGTAAAAGCTGTTATGTTATTATTTTTTATTTATGTAATGTATGATTACTCAAACAAAATAATCCCCAAGCATCTGTGTTATCAGAGAAACATTCTACGCCATATTCAAGTTTAAGAAACTTTTAAAAATCAAGAACATGTTTTGTTTACGGCACAATAAAAAAAATAAAAAAATAGCCTCAGTCGTTCAAACCATTTTAAAAACATGCTTGGTTATTGCCCTTTCTTTTGAGGTACTATTTATCTATTTATATCTCATTAGCTCTTGGAATTAGGATGTACAGACGCCAGCACATCAAGTTACTACAATCTGTCAGAAAAAACATCAGAGTTTAAAAAAAAAAGTACAAGGAACAGACGTCGTCTAAGACAAGTTTAGCTTAATAAGTTCTAAATGGTCTAAGATATCACCCCCTTCAGGCTTTGCACCCATCTACCAAACACCCTGTATATTTTTAAAAAGGTTACAACCAACCAACATAATCATAAATCATAACAAAGTTCATGTGCCAAAAACAGTGTTTACTAGTGTAATAAATCTATTTAGATAAAAATCAATTGCCGAATGTATGTACGCGCATCACTTCAGAACGGTTGCACCTATTTGGCTAATTCTTTTTTTGTTGTATTTGTACTTCTCAGAACAAGGTTTGTAAAGTATTATATTATTTTAATTTATTGTGAATGTGAAGACTATGTAGGTCATTGCTTTTTTTGTTTGTTTTATTTTTTCTCTCAGTTATTTTTAATCATGGTCTGGCAGTTTGAGTAATTTATGCGGCCTACCCAAATGTCCTTTCTTTGGTATTGTTCGTCGAATCGTTGAGCTGCTTAAGTTCTGAGTTGAGTTGCGCGATTACTGACAAATGCGTGCACTGACTGGACAGGTCCCGCAATCTGTGTGGTTCGTTCCTCAAAAGACCATTTCAGACACCAATCTACATGGTCTTCACATGAAGTGACCAAGATTATGTCTGGACTTTATAAGAGACTGTGACGTCTGAGTTTGTTTCGGCCTTTCTTATCAGAGTAGTCAGATAGGAAACGTCGATCTCACCTCTCGCCTCGCCGAAAATTCACCAGAAAAGTGGGAAATTTGGATGGTATTTTTGTATGAAAACAGACACCACACAGCCTAAACCACTGGAGATAGAGACATGAAATTCACCTGGGCGACGCCGGGCACAAACAGCTAGTAAAAAATAAAAGGATAAATTAATATTTCAAACACGCTCCAACACTCAACTAACAGCACTCGCGTAACACTTCACCTTCAAAATTGTACTTGTTGGCTTAATTTTTTTTACTTTGATAAATATCTGAGAGGATTGGCGCTGTATGCCGAGATACAGGTTTACACCTAGTTCAGCTGCAGATGCTCCCATGATGTATTGTTTTATTATTATATGAATATTTGTTCACACTGTAGTCATTTTACAAGGAGCGACTGCCTATCTGACCTCCAGAACCCAGTTACTGGGTAATACCCCTTGGTAAAATTGGAGGATTAGGGGACAAATCCATCCATCCATTTTAGTTTTAAGCTCTATACCATACCTAACATTGTAATGTATAACTGTTTATTTTCCCAAATAAAATAAAATCGAGATTCGAATTTTTGTCTGGAAATTCTACCAAAAATTACATTTAAATCCGCACGGCTGCCCCATTTCAAAACCTAGTAAGAGACACTTTTTACAAAAATCGTTTTATTGCATAACCTTGCTAACCTAGTAAGTCCCTACCAAATACAAAAACACGGCGTTAAATACTCACAAATAAGCAGATATACGAGTATTTAAGCATAATGAAGCTATCGCGTGACAATTGTCAAAGTTAGTAAGGGTGTCAAATATGTAATATACACATAATATTAAAATATTGACATTACATGTTTTTTTGTGTTCATTATTTACTATTTTATACAACCACCTAGGATTTTTGTTACGTAACAAATACTTTTCAAAAGCTGACCCTATTTACGTTTTAGTGCTCTCCTGCAAAATTTCGTTTTAAGTCGTTACTAGGTTTTGAAATGGGGCAGCCACCCCTGTGTTAGTTGTCAGTTTTAAAAGTTTGGTTTCACTGCAGAGACTAAAATTAAACTCGATAGTTTGATAGAGTAGCAATACTGATATTATAGTATTTTTATCTCACGAAGCGACGCGTACTTTGCTTGTGGTTACCAAGTGTACAAAGTACAAAAATTCTGTGAATGTGTGCGTGAAGACGAGTAGCGTCAGCACATAACACACACACACACACACTTCCAAATTTACTACCGACTACCACAAGTAAAGCGAGCGTCGTTTCGTGAGATAAAAATACTGTAATAATTAATGTTTCCAGATACCGATGTATACCAAACGCTCAATATAACATAAGCTTTAAGATAACATAATTGAGGGAGATTAGGGAGGCCTTTGCTCTGCACACATAGGTAAAAACTAAAACGAAAAAACCGGCCAAGTGCATGTCGGACTACGCACAATGAAGGATTTCGGAGTTGGAATGAATCCCAAGAACCAACTTAACATTGTAGTTGAAAAACATGTTCTCCCATACATTCCAACTGTAAATGTAAGTTTGTATGCACAATATTGAGAGATTTACCTTGTTGTTTTAAGACTTTGTTGTTTTAAGTTTTTCTGTAATCTATAGGTATTGAACTATTTTTTGTATTTTTTTCAAAATTTTAGGCTCAGTACTTTTGGAGATAAGGGAGAATGTGTCAATTTTCGTCTATTTTCTTAAATAACTTTAAAATGATTTATTTTAAAATTATAAAAATAAAATATTTAACATGTCACACGGTACAGTTTGCAAAACTTTTTTTTTTTAATTTTCTTATTTGCCCCCAAAATTGACCCCCATATTGAAAATTCATTTATTTACAATACACTTCCATGTTTGGGTCACAGAAATACATAAGTATACCAAATTTCATCTTAGTCGGTCGATTAGATTCGGAGCAAATTGACTGCGACAGACGGACAGACAGACAGACAGACATACAAGTGATCCTATAAACGTTCCGTTTTTCCTTTTGAGGTACGGAACCCTAAAAATATTTGAATTTTATTACATTCATAACAATGTTTTCTTGTCTTTAAGTGTGAAAGAATGGAAGATTTTGAGGAGGAAAAGGTACTAGGCGGAGGAAAGGGTAACAACCCAATGAACGGAATCATTATCAATACCTATAACCATTCAAAATACAAACAAAATGTCTCAAGAATTAATTTAAAAAAAAATGTTTTCTCATTTTTTCTTTTTTTTTTTTTTGGATTAATTTACAAGTTTTCCATTGTATTCACAGTTAGACCACGTGCCAAGATAATTTGTATTTATGGCATAGGTTAGGTACCTACCAGTTCTAGTTTGTAGGTACTTTTTTCGTTTGTTTTTTTCTCCTGTACTTATCCCAATTTTTTTGAGGTCGACACAAAAAAGGGCGTGACCCCTTTCTAGCCAAATCATCTTTCACACAGTCCATCCATCGTTTCGTTGCTCTTCTCCTACTCTAAAAAAGTAAAAAAAATCTAATCAATTTATTTTCCTTCTCTTCTGTTTTCTTTCCACCCACATTCATACTCACAATTTTCATCACGACATTTTCCTAATTCCTACACATCACATGCCCGTACCATGACAACCAATTTCCACACAGGTGCTGCTCTTCAATCCAATCCAATCTCAATTCAATCCAAATTTCTAGGCCAATTGATGAATATTTACTAAACAAATAGAGTCGTACAACCAATATTGAGCACTGACATTCGTATTTGTATATTCTACATTCGTCTAGCAGAACTGTTAGAACACACCAAATCAAAATTTATTATTTTATTTAAATCAGACTGAGAATCAGCAAAAACAAATAACGGCTGAGAATGACCGCTTTTTGAACGTCAAAAATACATAAGAGAGACCACTTCTTAGTGCTTTAGCTGGAAAGAAGAAGTGGCGCAACGTACTTACTCCTAAGCAGTATATTTAGAAAGCAAACATTACAACAGATATCCCTCAAAACGAGAGCCTTTTACACAACAGAAAAGCGTTATTTCTGACGACTAACTAACGGAAAATGGAATAGCTAAAATATGTATGACCGCGCTTTGAACAAAATCTAGGTATTGCCGCGTCATCTAATTTTTACTCAAAATTAATTCTTTTCGTAATTTCGTGCGACATCCTCGTTGCAACAGTGCTATAGCCTTTTTTCCTTTTGTAAATTAGAGAGTAATTCCTCCCTATGAGGCATAATTATCTTAATTTTATACAGATGGCGTCACTGCTAACGAGGAGCCTTCTCCAGTACGATACTTAAGGGTTGTCCTCCCGTAAAATCACGGTCAGTGTCGGACTGCAGAGAAAATAAAGAGAAGCGCGATGACACAACGCTGGTAATTTATTGCAAAATATGAAGCAATAATTATCTATTTACAAAAAATCTATTGATTTGTCTAAATAAGTAATGACATGAAATCAAAAGTTCTTTTGTACAGAACTGTATAAATTTATGTACACTTTTAATGAAAATTGTAGGAGACTAGATAAAATAGACCTGGATTTAGTTTCTTTTACTTTATTTCTATAAAATAAAATAGATTTCAGGACAAATGAAATCACTTCAGTATTATAGATTACTGTGTAATTTTTCCTATCAAATAGATGCTATAATTACTGTAAAAGAAGGCCACGAAGATACTTAGTTTCGCCGTATTTCACGGAGGATAAGCCTTAAGAACATCCGGCAGTCCCTGGACAGTCACCATGCTGACAACCTTGTGAACTCCTAATTTTTCACCACTGTACAACGGGTGTAAAAAGTCGCTTAGCTTTTTTTTATATAAATGGCATCTCGTAGTAGGCCTAGAGAGGCCGTGACTACTTAACCGGTCAATCCTGTGGCTGCCTTAAGTGAACTCAAAGTCAGCCAGGGCATAAATCTTACAAGACTAAGCGACTACACGCTAACGGCTCTTCCTGTGGGGCTGTGGGGAACGAACCTCGGCTTAGGGCGTCGCTGGGGGGAGGACAGCAAGATGGGACAGGCTGGATCAAATCAGGGTAAGGGTAAGACGCTTAGCGTTGCCGGGAGTCTCTTATACTCCCCGTCATTGTGTTTTTTTTTACTGGACCATTCTTGGGAACCTTCTAGATGCGGGAATATTTAACGTCAAAATTCCAAATATTTTTCACGAAGCGAGTTATAAATATTATTAGAACTTAATTTTAAATACCTTCACAACTCTTGTCCACAGATTAAGCTACCCGAAACTGTCAAATTTTCCCAATCAACCTTGAACCTAATGCTTTAGCGTTAACGTTGAAAATCATATTAGTCAAACAGAAATAATATTAGTTTGATGTGCTGGCGTCGGTACCATAGCTTGTACCAATAAGCAGTATGTTTAACGTGCGTTTCATTGCGCACTGCCGTAAACAGCGATTTTATCACATCAAAAATTAAGTTGTTTCCCAACAATAATGTTTGCTCAATGTTACATAAGGCTAATTTTTCAATCGTCGGATAACTTTTATTTATGGAATAAATATGGAAGTTTGACAGCTTTTGTATAGAAAATATGTCAAACTGTCATATTTCTTCTTCGGATAAAAGTTTAATAATAATAATAATAATAATATCCTAGGACATTGTTCACACACGGTCATCTGATCCCAAAGTAAGCAGAGCTTGTACTATGGAAACCAGATAACTGATAAACTACATACACTACTTTTTTTTTGTAAATACATACTTATATAGATAATTACACCCAGTTATCTGACTACTGAAAAATCAGCCCGTAGTTTGATGTATAGAATGCGTAGATAACGGTTGAGTGATTGTTATTTTAACACCCTATATTTTCGTATAGCTGCCAACGCGAGAAATATAATAACTGCAAACAGACTTTATTAACCAAGTGTGTCATCTTTGTGATGGATGTATAAAACTTTTGCAATTAATCTAAATAACATCGTAATACATTACATTAGCGCCAGTGGTCTTTCTTATAATTAATCTAAGAAAACACTTGTGAATTCGCTATGATTTTCTTGACCTGAAAACATAGTTTCGCTTGGTGTAGGTACTGGTGATAAGTTCAAATTTCTGACCGACAAAAAGTTGTAAGATTTCAACCGCTAATAACTGCAAGACTTTTAATGCTAGAGTAATGGTTGAGCATTCAAAAGATAGATCATATTTATAACAATTCTAACGTCAGATGTAATTTGCCTATGACGTCACACTGCGAGTGCACGCGCCAGGCGCGCGACCTTGTACTTTTCACTGAGTCATGATCAGTTATTCTGGTGTCTTTGTCAAGAGTTGACAAAGCACTACCAGGACCTAAAGAGAAACAATTGGAATATTTACCAAAATAGGTTTAAAAATGAATATGAATTTGACAATAACAAAATAATGTCAGATGTCGACTCATATCGGCCGTAAATCTGCTCAGAAATGAAAAATATTATAATTGGTAAAAGCTTACTTTATAAGGAATACAATAGGCTTACTAAGTCTAGTGTCGAGCAAATACAATGGCTACGGCAGTATCACGAAAACAAACGGATGCGCGGATTCGAACTGCTCCTACTAAGCTTTTATTTCAATAACCTTATTTGGAACTACCTATATATTTGAACCATTAGGGGTTGATACACTAGGGCCGTCGGGTCCAAGTGCTCATCGGTAAGGGCGGGTTACTTTAACCTAGGGCATAACTAGGGCCCAAATCGAGACAAATGTTGTTGTAAACTGCGAAGTGTCGCGACCACACAACCGAACTTCGTATGTCCTTCGCTAACTAATAAATGGCGATATAGACGAGTACTTGCAGGACATTGTGTGGATTTAGTGACACTAAACATCTGTCTCGATTTGGGTCAAAGTCTGCCCTAGGTCAAAATAACCCGCTCTTACGGGATATCGTCAAGCGGTCGGTCGACGACGGTCGTGACGCTGGCTAATTTTTAGGTCAAAGAATCAACATTGCCTTCCAACGTGGTAACGCTGCCAGCCTTTTGGGTACTTATACCACTGACAGTGATGCGGACGAATTGTTTGATATCTAATGAGCTCTCCCCTTTAAATACTATACTAGCTTTTGCCTACTTTTACTACCTTTTTTTTTAGATGTCGGAAAACATCCCACGGGAACCTAGGTAGGTACTACCGGGATTACTAGTACCCTATGCGTTAATCCAGGTAAACAATGTCATCTCGCACTGCTTATAGTATCCGAGGAGCGGCGCGCGGAATGATACATGACTGCTGGAGGATAAAAAAATCCTAAAATCTAAAAATCGTAATGGTATAACGGAACGGAACTTACCAACTTACATGCCAAATTTGAAAGCAAGTTATACACCCTCTTTGTTCCCAATCGCATGGGAATTAATTTCGAAATATTTGTTACCTAAATAATTACAGAACAAAACAATTATTTACAAAAAAAAAGTAGTATATGTAGTATATCAGTTATCTGGTTTCCATAGTACAAGCTCTGCTTAGTTTGGGATCAGATGACCGTGTGTGAATAATGTCCCAGGTTATTATTATTATTTCCTTTATTTTGATTTTAATTTTTTTTAGTACAGTTGTTTTTCTCTGGTTTAGTAATTCTAAAGTGTCTTCTGGTGATGGCGAAAATCGGCCTGAGCGATGATGAGTTCGTAAGCATTTTTATAAATTTAATTATAGGGGATAATTTACCAAAAATGCCAAAATTTTCTCAATTTCTAAACAAAAGGCTTAATATGTATATTTTCTCTACAAACGCAATCCCCTATTTTCTCCCTTGGGGCATGTGGTTTTCAATTTTTAACCTGAATGCTAAATACCAATTTTCATGGTTTTAACTACAAAAATGACGATTTTCCATACAAACTTTCATCTCCTATTTTACTCCCTTTGGGGTTAAATTTCAAAAAATCCTTTTTCATTCCTTGTCTAAATATCTACATTATAAAAGGAACTTCTGTGTAAAGTTTCAGCTTCCTAGGTCCAAGGATTTGGGCTGGGCGTTGATGAGTCAGTCCGACAGTCAGGACTTTTCTTTTTACTTATACATATAAATGATAAGTTAGTAAGAATTTTAAACTCCTTATAGGATTATTTTCCAAAAACGACAAAACAAATCATTCGTAATTTATAAACAAAAGGGTTAATACTATTTTTTTCTTACAAACTTCCGTCCCCTGTTTCCCCTCTTAGGGGGTGATTTTCCAAAAACGATGAAACACGTGGTTCATCATTTTTAACCAGAATACTAAATACAATTTTCACGTTTTCAAGTACAAAAATTTCGATTTTCCATACAAATTTTCATCCCCTATTTCACTCCCTTAGGGGTGGAATTTCGAAAAATTCTTCCTTATTCCTTGTCTACAATATAAAGAGAACCTCTGTGCAAAATTTCAGCTTCCTAGGTTCAAGGGTTTGGGTTGTGCGTTGATGTGTCAGTCAGTAAGGACTTTCATTTTTATTTATATACATATGTACTTATACATAATATTTATATTTTAGTGTTAGATTGTAAATTGTATTTAAGATTTGTGCATATTATTATAAATGTCGTAATAAAGAAAACATTTCAATTACGATGAAGGAAATTTCTTAAGAAAACCAGGCCTAGACAAGTAAGTAGCAATCGCTTTGAAGCTTTCAAAGTGTTTTTTAGTTCAACAAAGACCTTCAACAGGATTGATATAAAGCTTTTCGGTAAATTATGTCACTCCCATACATTTTTGACTTTTCCGTCTTATCGCTGATATAATGTCGCTTTGTCTTGGATCTCTGAAAGTATGAAATCGAACAGAACTTGAGTTATTACTACTCGTTCTCCTTCTATACGAGAATAGGCCTTAGCATGACAATGGATAACATAAAGGTAGATAAAAGAAAGTATAATCAGAATGATGAAAAACAACCCACTGACCGACAGTATAAAAGATGAAAACATTTTTGCTTTGATTGTGTCACCGGTTGAATTCTTTTATAAATCGAAAAGTGTGTAGTCACTGCGTGTCTGGGGCAGTTTAGTGACTGAGTCTTTTTATTATGTTTCAGTTTATTGCTTTGGACAGATACTGCTGTTTTCTAGCTTTATTTTCACTTTATGTTAAAAAATGTTGGCCGTTTTATACCTTTAGGTACTAATTCATTTAAAAAAGTGCCTTTGTAGGCTGTTGTCCTTTGACTGTTTTTTTTATATATCTTGTTTTGCGTGTTAGTGATTACCAACATTAATAATATGCTTTTTAAACTATGTTAAAATAGGTAAACGTAACTTCATATTACTTTAAGTTTTAAAATATCGTAAGTATATTTTTTTTAGTACAGACTTTTTTTACAAACTAAATGTACCTAAACTAAGGAAATTCGTTTATTCGCTTAACGTGTAAGGAAGTTACGCAAGTTCAGAATGTTATAAATTTCTATGATTTCCTAGATTTTTTTTAACGCCAGCTTTACCTTCGATTAGGTTAGTATTATGAAAATATTTTCCTCAATTGGACGTAGTTATGCTATAACGTTCCAATCCACACGCAGGTCGAACTGAGTAAATCGCGTTTTTTTAATTTTGTGGTACGCTTTTTTTTGGTAGCGAGTACAACTAAGTAGTATGTATCACTTCAACTAAATAAATAAACATTATTTTATTATATACTTGTCAAAATACCTAGCTTGGGCTCAAAAACTCAATTTTGACCACCTTGTGGATTGGAACGTTATAGCATAACTACGTCCAATTATACTTCCTGTATATTTTTTTCAGTTTCGTTTTTTGAGCAGATATCGAAAAAAAATTTCAAACACATAACTTTATTCCTATAGCGATCTAAAATCTAGAAAAAACACAAAAACTTACTTTCAAAACTCAATCCGAAGAAAAGCACAAACTAGTAAAAAGTTTAAGCGTTTTCAAATCCATAATTTCACTTAAACACTAAGATTTTTACACTTAAAACTAACACACACACATAGTAAAATTAGCACTAAACATAGTTTGCACTCAACACCACTTGAGACTAAATTTTCACTACTTTAGGAAAAAGTCGTAATGTTTCGTGAACTTTTGTGGAAGAGGGCCAGGTGGCTGCGCCGAATGCTTGTGACAGACTGAAGTCTTGAATAAAAGCAGTGGAAATTGTTGTACGCATGCGCCGACAAACTAATGCACTGTTTGGTGTTTTGTTGGCGTACTTTGATGGTAGGCTGCGTTTTTTAACGTTAGACGGTGATTTAGTGGCTGATTTTTATTGTTTGGAAAGACTTTGTTATTATTTTAGTTTTAACAAGTTTTTTTCTATTATAATGTAGCCGTTGGGGAAATATACTTGACCAGGCTAACGTCCACTCTCGGCTATAAAGATGATGATGATGAATGTAGCCAAAGCTTTATGTGCATTGTCCCAGTACCTACTATAACAAAAAAAATTGTGTCGTTTTTTTTTTTTTTTTTTTAATACACGGCGTGTTCATCGAGCGTACAATTTGATAAGCTGGTACCTACATGATTTACTTTTGGTACTTAATACGTTGACTGCCAACCTACGAGTTTACTCGTAGTTGATCTATGCGATTTGTAACGAATTCTGGAAGAGTGGCACTGGAAGGAGGGCGGAGTTAAATTCTTTGGCATTTGATGTAAAACATTATTTAATTAGAAAAAGAAGTTTAATAGATTTCCTTGAGGTACTTGTATACACGTATTTACAACTTTGTATGGGCATGTAAAAAAGTAACTACGAGTATAGGTACACCTGGCAGCCAACTTGTTAATTTTGTTACCGCAAAAATTCACTAGATTTTCTGTGCATTATGATCGTATTACAAAGCTTATACTTTATTCAGTTTCTGTGTTATGGTATGCCCATACCACACTTATACTTTGTTCAGTTTCTGTGTTATGGTATGCCCATACCACACTTGTGATTATTTGGATTTTTGCAGGAAATTTCACTTACAACCACTTACTAACCGTCGTCGATTAGCAGAGGGATATTATTAATTGCACATCCAATAAATAATCACCAATCAATTTATTTCCACCATTTAAATAAATTTTTACATCAAAAAACTGACTGCACAATAAATTAACCAGACCGTACATACACAATACTCGCACTCATAGCACATTTTGCTATTACATGGCAACTAATATTAACCCTGAGGTTAGGTTTGGTTAGGTTACTTTAAACCCTCTTTACACAGAAATAGAAGCCCAGCGAAGCGGGGCTTCGTCGACATAGGATGCAAGAGCGAGCGAAGACATGAAGGGTAAGTTACAATAATTTGTTTTTCTCAAGAATGGTAAAAGGTAATATATAGGTTTAATGTGTGCTAGTCATTATTAGCTATGCATTAATAAAAAAAGCTTTACTTTAAGATAAAGAGCGGTGCGCCACGAATATAAATTGTTGCTTATTTACTTATATTTTGAGTTGAGTATTTTGCTGTGCAATCATTAATTTTGATTGGAATTCGGATTACTTTTGGATACAAAAGTCATTTTTTTGAATTGCGTTTAAATACTACCCATTAGCAGATTGCACATTTTTGCTCAAAATTGTATCCAATGTTCCCCAGATATCACTCAGATTTAATCCACTTGTCGCTATTCCGTTGTCTTCTTCCAACTACAGACAAAACTCATATTTAGTGCGATCGAGTAAGGACTTTAATGACCTAAGCAAGCAGTTCTCTTTTGACTTGTTTTCAACTAAGGGCTCAAGCGTACGCAACAGGTTGAACCTTGAATTCTTCAAAATTAATTCTTAGTTTTTTATTTTATTTTATTGTAGTTAATTCCTATGTTTGGCGGTACCGATTTGACGATTGATGCTCTTCTTTTCTTGACTTGTCATGCATAAAATCTCTTACTGTATAGCCAGCCGTCAAAACCAATAATTGGCTTCATGTTTCATGCTTCATTGTATCTAAGTAAAGCTGTTGGTTTTCCACATGATAAATAAATAAAGTTTTCTAAGTAAATTCGTTACAACTTCCTTTACGTTGTTAAGTAATTGATAACAAAAATAAACATTCGACGGCCATTTTTTATTTTCCATAAAGTGTTTTCCTATCATTTTTAACCGACTTCCAAAAGGAGGAGGTTCTCAATTCGTCTGTATGTTTTTTTTTTTGTATGTTTGTTACGCGATTACTCAAAGACGGATGGACCGATTTAGAAAATTATTTTTTTGTTTGATAGGGTATACTTCCGAGGTGGTCCCATATAAATTTTATTAACTTTGCTTGGGGAGTTTTTGAGTTAGCTTCAATAATGCGCATATTTCCCACTTATTTTATGTAGATGATGTGATAGTGTTTTAATAACTTCCTATCCCTGTTATTTACATGGCTATATCTACAATTATTGTGCTCAATTATGTATTCGAATTAGTGTGGGGTAGGTTCCACAACTAAAAAGAGAAAAATAAAAACTTTTTAGCCAAATAATAAAACCGACTTCCAAAACAAAACACTACAAAGTGAAAAATAACTTTAATTTCGGAAGTCGGTGGCAAAAAACGAAAATACAAAACCCAAGACACCGACTACCGAAATTAAAGTTATTTTTTACTTTGTAGTGTTTTGTTTTGGAAGTCTGGTTTTATTTTTTGGCTAAAAAGTTTTTTTACGTAGGCATTTCGTTTTTATAAGTGTTTTTCCCATAATTTTGTAGGCGTATTTAGAACAAATTGCTGGATAGCTGTAGGTACTTCGAACGATTGATGTCATAGCATTTAGTATTGTTATACTTTCAATAATTATACCTGCGAGTCACGTAGGGGCTTCTCTTAATTGCCGAAAAGTAATAATTTATGTGTGTACGTAGGTACTTAATTGGTGTAAGCGAGCAAATTATAGGCGGCGTAAAAGGAGCTTATTCATACTCAATTAAATTGAGTAGTATTTTCATACAGATGTTATTACATAACCATAATATAATCGACTTTGTCTCTGTCACCTCTGACCTAGACTAGAGTCAAGAGCAAACCCATCACAAATAAAAAAAAAAAAAACCTTTTAGGTTATGTAATAACATCTGTATGAAAACACTTTTATTTTGATATAGATAAAGTGACAAAAGTTATCGATTTCAAATGACTAAAAACGAAATAAGTAGTAAGTATAAGTTTAGTTATCCCTTCCTTGGTAGTCGGGTAAAAAGAAGATAAACTGTTTTAAAGGAGGTAAGTGTTGGTGGTACGGAATTGTCCTTAGCTGGTTTTTATATTTGTTATTCCTGTTTTGTTTTTTTACATTGTTTCAATAAATTGGATTGGTTATATGAGTGGTTATTGAACTGCCTAAGAACTCCATTAATGATCTTACACGAACCATTTCTCTGATTTGAAAGTATGCTGAGCTACAAACAAAATAAACCCAACGGTTTTTAGAGAAAACTAGAGAGTTATTTTAACTAAAAAAGAAAATAGGTATTAGAAATCCAAGACACAAAATTGAGGCAATTTTATGTCTGAAATATTTTACTCAACTACACTGTGTCATGTCATTCTGAAGTGAGTTAAGTAAAGTATTTCAAACTTGTGTAATGGCGCGTAGGTTTTACTTATACACCTACAAATCGCAGACCATGTAATGACCTCCGCACCCTTCAGAATTCACATATAAATGACCATTACTTTATCCATGCCATCCGAAACCCCATCGTTAGACAAGACTACTACAGACAGTCGCGGTCAACAGTCGTTAAAATTCCTACCCGGTACCGCCCTTGAACTTCGCTTCTCGGTCTTTTGTCTGCCGTCGCCATTGACGCCACTGAGGCACGCACCATGATTTATAACGGCAAGTATAAAGTTGTGTATTATTGTTGCGTTGGGAGTTTTCAACAAAACTCCTAGATGTCATCTAAACTAATATTATAAAGTACCTCTTTATTGAAATGAAATTGAAATTGTTACATCCTAACTATATAATATTATAAATGCGAAAGTAAGTTTGTTTGTTACCTTTTCACGTCAAAACCACTAAACCGATCATCCTGAAATTTTGCATAAAACGTTATCAGGTGTACAGAAACGGACATGGGGTACCTTTCATCCCGAAAAAAAAGTACTGTTCCCGAGGAAAACAACAATAACGTTCTGATGATAATAGATGGCGCCACGTGTCTTACGAATCATGATTGAATTATATTATTACGGAAACTTTAGTAGTGCGTTAAGAGTTTTTTTTTTTTTAATTTACCTAATGCATTTTGTGAGTCTAGAGTGTCGATAGACCGGTTTTTCATCCTCCTTACTATCCTAATATTATATATAAATGCGAAAGTGAGTTTGTTTGTTACGCTTTCACGCTAACACAGCTGAACGGATTCGGATGAAATTGGCACACGGGTAGGCCATGACCTGGAAAAGGACATAGGCTACTTTTTATCGACATACCACGCGGGCGAAGCCGCGGGCAGAAGCTAGTTTATAACAAATCAATCTGCCTAGCCTTTTCCTAACTATGTTGGGGTCGGCTTCCAGCTTAACCGGATGCAGCTGAATACCAGTATTTTACATGGAGCGACTGCCTATCTGACCTCCACAACCCACTTACTGGGTAATACGATACCCCTTGGTAAGACTGGTTGTCAGACTTTCGGGTTTCTGACGACCCGTAACGATTGTCAAAGATCCACGAATGACAGCCGGGACCAACGGCTTAACGTGCTTTCCGAGGCACGGAGGAGTCTCGGTATGAAAAGATGGTCACGAAAGAACCCATCCACAGACCAACCGCGGCAAGCGTAGCTTAACCTGATAGATCGACCCGTGCGGCTGTTATTACTTAGCCATGAGCTCCTCCAATGTGTTCATTAGAGTCTAGTTATTATTAAATATGCTTTAAATATAGTTTTAATATTTAATATTCTAAAAAATACTCGTGAAATCATACCAATTCCTTAAGTATGTCCCATTTTCCATCATATTTCCAAAACTGGCCACATAAATATCTCCCCGAGTATTTGAATCAAATAATGATCTTGTAAATTGAAATATTTCCTGCAAAGTTTTGCCAAGTATCGAACACCTGTGGTGGGATTTCAAATCATCATCATCTGCTGAGCCTTTTCCCAACAATGTGGGGTCGGCTTCCAGTCTAAACGGATGCAGCTGCACACCAGTATTTTACATGGAGTGACTTCCTATCTAACCTCAACAACCCAGTACTGGGTAATACGATACCCCTTGGTAAGACTGGTCATATATTATCAGTTATTTTTTAAATATAATTATCTCTTTGTCTGTGTTTATCCCATTGCTGGGCACACAATGCCCAGCAATGGGCATGGTAAGTTGTCAAATCTGTGACATCTTTGACAGATTGTCTACTGTGAAACAAATAAAAACCATAGACCTAACATATCCCTCTACCGTGTATCCGGTCCATGGTAAAAACGAATAATCAATGTTTCGACCCTCTGCTATTGGATTTCTCATATGGTGTTCGATATTGATTAAAATATTTAATCCTTTATTTGTATGTTATTTTTTACTAAATAATTTATCTAGAAAAAGAAATAATCGCAATTGATCGATTTGATTGATATCATTGACAATGATATCATTGATTATTACTGTCGAATCAAATGGATCAATTGCGTTTTCAAAATAAAGAAGTGATGACAGTGATCTAAATATCTAAAACGCAAGCGACGAACACTCAATAGCTCGTTTATCGAAACGTATCTGAGGTTTCGTTTTGATATTTCTTATAATCATACATGTCAGTCTTATTTTTTCTCACCTCCTTCAATAAGCATGCAAATGCTACTTTTTCTAAAAATTCCTTAATTTAGGGGAAAATAACCCTGAAACAATGTTATTCTGTCAAAGTGACATGATTGAAGATGTGACATGTTGCGCTCTGATTCGCGTTCAAAGTCACGTGACCAATTGCTATATTGTTAAACGACTTCAAAAAAAGAGCTTCTTTCAGTTTGCCCAATATTTGTTTTGTTTGGTTGTTTGTGGGTTCAAATTTGGGCAAGTACCAATGTATTTTTACAATTCATAATAATATGTACTTTCTGAGTGTATCTATTGATACGAGCTACAGGTGTGGTGTCAAATGGAAAACATCTTAAAACCTTGGTCAAATTCTAGTGCAATATTTATAACAAAACTATTAACTAACAAATATTCCAGTTTTTACTATAAACTAAAAATTACGAAACAAAAAATACTTTAAAAGAATTAAATCGACTTCAAAAAGAAATTAACTCAAAATTATGAAATAACTTTAATTTCGGAAGTCGGTGGCAAAAAACTAAAATACAGATCCCAAGACACCAACTTCCGAAACTACTTAAAGTTATTTCATAATTTTGAGTTAATTTCTTTTCGAAGTGAATTAATTTTTTTTCGGCTTCTTAGCGTCATTGCGTGATGTTAAATAACCTTTCTCTAGAATTGGGCTATCAAATGCAAAAAAAATATGTTTTTAAATCCGACTGGTAGTTCTAGAGATTTAAACAAACACACTTTTCAGCTTTATAATATTATAATAATAGTAGCTTCGTCGTTCGTTCGTCGTTCGTTCGTCGCATCGCGTCGCCTGCACGCAATTCTAATTCGTTTTTGCTCAGCGTTCTTTCTGACTTTTTTATGTTCAGCTTCTTAGAGTTCTAGCATGATAGACTTTCTCAAAAATTGGGCTATCAAATGCAAAAATATTTTATCTAATCCGTCTGCTAGTTCCAGAGATTAACGCATTCAACCAAACATACAAACTTTTCAACTTTATTATAGTAATATATCTAAGTCTGAAATCGCCATCCCGTCTTAAGCAAGCGTGACGATCAACTATTGTGCCCTCGCTATATAAAAAGAAGCCTTTGCCCTGCACTTGATCAATAATAAGCTGAAAATAATTTGACTTCAGCTAGCTTGCTGTTCCAACGCAGATGTCTGTTCTTAGGTATTAGTCTGAAGTCGTCCACACTATGTAAGCAAGCGTGGCGAATACGCGCTCCATCTGCATCAGAAAAGACACATTTACCTACATGAAACAGAAAAACATTGTTTAAGGCAAAAGCGTCAGGGTAGCCCGCGAAATTCAAATTTTCTTACGTTTTTTGCAATTTACAAGTCAATATTAAGTTGTACGTTGTTAAAAATGTAATTCGCGGCCGTAACAAGTACATACTTGTATTTACATAATTATAATCATTAAAGAGATCAATACAACTCTTTAAGACCAGGTAATCCTAATGAATTACTATTTCATGAAATTTTGAGGTTTGAGGATTATACTAACTTAGGGAGCTGTATTGCTGATACAAATGATTTTAATTCTGTAAATACATAATTATTTGTTACGGCCGCGAATCATACAACGCGAATCAACATACAACTTAATACTGACTTGCATGAGGCAGTCAAAGATTCAGTTAGGTTGCTAGACTGTTACCAGGTGGATGAATACCCATCACTTGTTAGGCCGAATGAAATCCGAAAACTCCTAGGAAAACTTAAATCAAATAAAGCGCCTGGTTTCGACGGCTTGGGAAATGGCTTACTGAAGAACCTCCATCAAAATGCTATTGTGTATTTGACCAAAGTGTTTAATGGTTACTTACTCCTTGCATACTTCCCGAAGATATTAAAACACGCTAAAATCATAGCTATTAAGAAACCTGGGAAAGATCAGTCGATTCCATCTAGCTACCGACCAATTATTTTACTACCAAGCATAGGGAAACTTTTAGAATCAATCATCTTGACCGCGCATATTCTGATCCCTGAACAGTTTGGATTTCGAAGCTCACACTCGACCACGCAACAGTTAGCCAGAGTGGCTGAACACGTAGCCCATGGGCTTAACCGCGGTCTATCCACAGGCATGATTTTACTAGACATTGAGAAAGCTTTTGATTCTGTATGGCACGATGGCCTATTACACAAGTTAATTAAACATGAAGTACCTCTTTGTCTAGTAAAACTTATTCAAAACTACTTACTTGATCGATCCTTCTCAGTTTATGTAGGCAAAGAGCATTCTGCCCCTAAAACCATCCCAGCTGGTGTACCTCAGGGCTCGCTGGTGGGTCCGTACCTTTTCATACTTTACCTGAATGATATACCTAAACAAGCTCATACACAACTTGCCATATATGCTGATGACACAGCAACACTCACGACAGACAAAGACGTTGACATAGTTACTGGACGATTACAATATTCACTAGAACTACTCAGCCAATATTTTAAGACCTGGAAACTAAAACTAAATTCCACAAAAACCGAAGGAATTCTGTTTACCGGAAAGCGTACACTGCCTGCCAGGCTTGTTAAAATTGATGATTTCCAGATAAAGTGGAGTGAATCGGTAAAATATTTAGGCATAATATTAGACAAGACACTTAACTGGAACAAAAACACTGAATTAACTATGAGGAAAGGTGCTAAAGCCCTAAATTCATTGAAACCTATTTTAAATCGCAAATCCATTCTCAGCCCTGCAACTAAATTGCTAATTTATTCTACTTTAGTTCGACCCTGCTTAACTTACGCAGCTCCTGTCTGGTCTAGTCTGGCAGAAACCAAGTATAATAAACTCCAAACTATCCAAAACAAAGCTTTAAAAATATCTATTAACCATTTCGCACAAACCTTAAAATATTACACAACCGAATAAAGTACCTATCCATTTCTAACTTTATTTTAAAAATCTCACGTAAATTTTATTTGCATAAAAATCCATCACACAATAATAGCCTAATATCTGCAATCGGCAAAACTAGACTAAGTACAATATCTTACGCTCGCACGTACAATCGATACCGACTGCCCCATCACTACTTCCTCCGTGATGACCGTGATGGGTCATGACGATGGCTCGCTTACTAGCCGACGCCGTCACTCCGGCCGTGTATGCATGATCTTTTCGCGGACTACCCGCTACTTACTTTATGTTATTATAATATTTTATAATAAAGCGTACATTTTGTAACCCCAACACTGTAAATATTATGTGGGTCCGTACTAAGAGTTGCACATACCTACTTGTTATACAATGTTCATATCAATAAGTTAAGCCATGTCAACGCAAAATTAAATATAACGGCACATGGCCATCATCAGTCAATTCTGGGTTTATTACGGCTGCCGAACTGTCGTGGGTAGGCGGGCGAGGAGAATTAAAGCCACGTGTTGAGGAGGATCAACGGTGCATGATTATTATTTTTAACTAAATAGTAACAGAAATGTAATCAGCACTTTCTAATTAGTTGAAACACTGCGACGCTCCACCGAACACGTCTTGCTTGAGCGCGATGCAAACGGATTCTGTCCCGTCTCACGGCCGCGTGCAAAAGAGCCCGGAGTTGCGTCAGAGTGAAGAAACGTCAACCCGCGCTTGTCAAAATGGCCGCTGTCATTCTTGACGTTTCTTGACACTCTCGAGACGTCGAAGCGCCGTCAAATATTAAAAATATGTTTAAATGTTTGTAAAGGCGGCATAGCCTATGTAACAAATAATTGACGATTTTTATACAAATAGAAAGAAAGAAAAATAAAACACAGTTTATCTGTCACAGAAACACGTGCATACAAAAATATAATTAACTCGAGTTTTACAATAAGAAAATTAAAACACAAATCACGAGCACAAAACAAAAGTCGGCAGCTGCTAGCACGCCATGACTGTGACAAGAAGGCTTCCACTCAGCTTGATGCTGTGCTATGGGGGCCCACAGCACAGCGCTGTTTTTCAGTGGTCACCCGAAAAAGACGTAGGTACGGAAACCAAGTCAGGTTAAATGATCTGTACATGAATTGGTAAATAAATAAAATAAAACAAATAGTACCTAGAATATTATAACGCAATTATTCTTACAAAGCTTAAACCAAACATACACTGGACAGCAAATAAACCGAGCCACCCGCTACCTAGGCACTCTAATTCGATTTTCTCAAAAACTAAAAAACCTACAATTATCAAAGTTGTACCTACAGAAAGTGCGTTTCATGGCGATTAAAATGAAAGGAAACTCATTGGGTTTAATCAATATTTCAGTGTTTATTAAGGATTTTACAAAGAAGAGTCGTTTTCCAGTCGTGACGATCGTTAGTAATGATAAAGTGAAAAAAAAAATTAAAGCCAAAAACAAAGATAAAATAAAAAAAAAGTTTTTGATCAATATTCCGTATTCCCTCCCCTTGCTCGGATAACTGTCAGCATCCTTGTATTCCTCGACCTTACGAGCCTGACGATAAAATCTTGAGGAATTGTATTCCACTCCTCTTCAAATGCGATTCGCAGCTCTGGAAGCCTTGTTGGAGCAGGTACCCGGGCTCGAACCCGACGTTTCAGCTCATCCCATAAGTGTTCTATCGGATTCAAGTCCGGGCTTCGAGCTGGCCAGTCCATCGTACGAATGCTGACGTCGCGTAGATACTGGGTCACCACATGAGCAACATGAGGCCGTGCATTATCATGCATCAATTGCATATCCTGTCCGATATATCCTGCGTAAGGTACCACATGGTCTGCGAGGATTTCAGTAATGTAGCGATGAGAAGTCAGTCCACGTGTCTGGCCCGTCGGTTCGATGAAAACTAACGCTGTATGTGCTGTTAACGAGATGCCGCCCCAGACCATTACAGATCCTCCTCCATAAGCAACAGTTTCCTCGATGTAACACTGAGAATAACGTTCTCCAGGGCGACGATATACTCTCTGACGTCGATCACTTCCATGTAGACTCACCCTGGTCTCATCAGTGAAGAGTACATTACTCCACTGCTCTAATGTCCAATCCCTATGCTCTCGAGCAAATTCAAGTCGTGCTCGACGGTGTGCTACCGTTAATGCTGGGCCTGTTGCAGCTCTTTTTGGGGTCAGGTTCCTTTCAGCAAACTAGTCTCCTTCTGACGGTATCTGAACTTATGACCACTTGGCGTTCTTCACGCAGACTTTGTTGGACTTGAACTGCGTTGAGGTGGCGATTTCGCAGAACAGTAAGGTGGATATAACGATCATCTGCTGCTGATGTAGCCCTAGGTCTGCCCGTACCTGGACGGCGATCGAATGCTCCAGTCTCTAGGTATCGTCTGTAAACTCGTTGCACCGAAGATCTGCTGATTCGAAGCCTTCGAGCGACTTCACGTTGCGCAATGCCTGCTTGAAGTAATGCTACAGCTTGAGCTGCTTCCTGAGGTGTTGTATCCATTATTAATCGAAAAAAGTAGCAAAAACACACGCGTCTGAGCAAACGATGGACAAAAACTAAAGAAATGATAAGAAATATCCGACTACCCTCATTGTAGAGAAAAAGAACGCTAATTTCAAACTCTGGTGAAAACAGAGCAAATCGTTAGCATTGTGTTTGTTGCTTGATTACAATGTGAGTTGACGGTACTTTCGAATTAATTTGTAGTCATTTTAATCACCATGAAACGCACTTTTTGTAGGTATAACTTTGATAGTTGTAAGTTTTATACTTTTTGAGAAAATCGAATCAGAGTTCCTAGGTAGCGGGTGGCTCGGTTTATTTGCTGACCAGTGTATATAAATAAAAACAAATTATAGATAAACATAAAAAATGAATCTGCAGGCATCACCGTGCGTACCTAAAGTTATTGCTACACATCTACACATCCAGTGCTTTGTCTCGCTCCCTCCCTAGCCATCGCGTCAGCGCGGTGCGGGGAGCGGCACGGGCACAGGGCCGCGGGGACCTGCGTGATCATGCCTGTCTGTCTGCAGCCGAACGCGGCTTCGTTCTGTCGTCGTGTCCAGTTTGTCAAAATATGAATGAAGAAGACTTATTTTTACTAGAGAAGTGAAAAAAATGGAATTAATAACATTAATTCAACCACAGAAAATTAAGGAAAATTCCACACCGTATGAAAAATTACGAGAGCAACTTTATAAGTTTTTGGAATATAGAAGAATATAAATAAATAAATAGAATAAGATCATTTGTGAACAGCATTGTACCAACATATATGTTAATAAAGACCTTGAAAAATCAAAATCAAAATCACTGACTTGCAAATTGCAAAAATCGAAAGAAAATTTTAATTTCGCGGGCTACCCTGACGCTTCCCCCGTAAGATATAATGGTGCCGATTCTCTTGTTCAATAACTAAACTTAAATATTATAATATAGATATTGCTAAACAAATTATACGGAATAGGTATACGCGGAAAGGCTCACGAATGGCTAACGTCCTATCTAAAGAATAGGGAACAATTAGTAGAACTAGAATACTTTGACCATAAAAATAATGAAATTAAACAAATCCGATCACATACTAAAACAATTAACGCCTCAATCCCTCAAGGAAGCGTAATAGGATGCCTTTTATTTTTAATATATATTAATGACCTACCTAAAATCATAGAAGGGCCATGTGTCCTATTCGCCGACGATATATCCATATTAGTCTCATGCCAAGACAATGTAAATATAGGAAAAACCCTTAATTCCATTCTTACAAAAACTTGCAATTGGATGAACGAGCATAACCTCGAGATAAACTACTCCAAAACAAAATTAATAACTTTTCACCCTTACCAAAAAACTCCTTTAACTTTAGATTTTACGTTCAATGGCTCAAAATTAGAAACTGTTAACGAATTTACATTACTCGGACTAGTTATAGACACACACGTAAACTGGAAATCACACATACAGAAAACTCACTCAAAGATTTCTAAATTCTCATACGCCCTCCGTGAAATAAAAAAGACCACCAATTTTCAGACAGCCCTCACCACCTACTATGCTTATGCCTATGCATGGCTTAGTATGGTGTCACTCTTTGGGGAAACAGTACAGATGCACAAATACTGTTCACGCTGCAAAAGAAATTGGTCAGAATCCTGGTAAACATTGAGCAAACCGATAGTTGTAAACCTTTCTTTCAAAAACACAATATTTTAACCCTTCCGTGTATATATATCTTAGAAACATGCAAATTTGTGCGAAAACATCACGAGTTCTACTCAAAACGTGAAGACATCCAGTCGCGCTATCTACTCAGACACCGATCTAGGCTAAACATACCAAGTTCTCGACTAAAAATGCACTCAAAAAGTCCCTATGTAATGTCCATTAAAGTATATAATAAATTACCCGGATCAATAAAAAACGAAGAAAAAACTCACACATTTCTAAAAAAACTAAGAGATTTTTTGTTAAAGAAAAGCTACTACTCATTAAATGAATATTTAAGTGATATACATATAAAGTCATAATTTTAGTAGTCAAAATTAAATATTTATATTATATTTATTAACTATTACAAGATCTCCCAATAGATACCTATTTATATTCTATATTATAAATACCTACTATTAGTTTATCTTAGAAATTACCTACCTACTGTATAATAATTATAATTTACAAGTGCTTCCTCTCTCCTAACTCACTTATTTGCTGTGCCCGACAGGGTCCATGTGATGTAATTTTAAGTTTTACCACCTAAGTACTACATGTGGAATGCAATAAAGTATTGAGTATTGAGTAAATTAGAAATACTAGTTCAACTTAATTTGACAGCTCTAATTTACGTACGTCTGGCTACTGCTATCTTTTTCTCTCTAATAAAACAAGAAAGAGACGTACGTACATTAGAACTGTCAAATTTAATTGGAACTAATATTTCCATACAAAAACATGTCGACTAAAAACATGGTGAAGCGCAAGGCGTAAACTAGTGTGATATCTGTAACTTAGTTCATAGCTATAGCCGTCCTTTTCTCGCGCTGCCTGTTAGTAAAAGATAGCGATTCTCTCATATTTGTTTAGTTATTGAACAAGACAATCAACACCAGTATCTAATATCTTCATCTTGTTTGTAAAAGTAAACCTTTCAGAGAAGTAAAACCAAATTACATTAAGAGGGTTACAGTGAAGAAAAGCGGTAAAAGATTAATGTACCGGAAAACTGATATGACCCGCCACGGCTATAATCGGTCAGCTACCTTTGTTCAAAAATAATTGTATTGTGGGTGTGAACGTACCTACGTTCACACCCACAATACGCGTGCGTGTGTGCTTTGAGAAAATGTAGGGTGTGTTTTAATTGTAGCAATTTAATGCATTATATTTAACAAATGATTAACATAATATTTTGACACCGAAACTACATACTGCAATAACACAACATAGTCAAATTAATGTGTTGTCATCAAATACATATTATATCCTCCTGAGTTGGTTGCCATCCCTTCTCAGGGGTATTCAGTTAGGAAAAGTCGACTCCATTTAGTTTTTAGGGTTCCGTACATAAATGGTAAAAAGGAACCCTTATGGCTTATGGTTACTCAGTCTATCTGTCTGTCACAGCTGGATATCTTAAGAACTACTAATGCTATCAACTTGAATTTTGGAATAGTTTTAGATGACGTTAGCTCAACTATTTTCAAATAAGAAAGAAATAAAAATATTATATATATTTTTACAACAGGGGCTCTGTTGTAAAAAATATATATAATATTTTTCTCTGTTGTAAAAATATATATAATATAATAATTTTTAAGACCCCCGTCTTAAAAATTCGATTTGGGGCTACTAGGGCCATATGGGGTATCACATGAAAGAGCGCTGTTTGCACATTTTCACTTTTTTTAGGCCTTATAGTTTTCGACTTTTGATGAAAAATGTAAAAAAAATACCGTTCCCCCCCCCCATTATCTCTTAACTTTGCATAGCGAAAAGTCTGAAATTATTTTTGTAAAGTTTACAGGAAAAATAAAGCGATGTCTCTAAATAGCACACTTTGTTTTTAATGGTACGGAACCCTCGGTGCGCGTGTCTAACTCGCTCTTGGCCGTTTTTTTAGGGCATGTGGGATATCATATGAAAGAGCGCTGTTTGCACATTAACAAACATTTTTACTTAATTTTTTAGGCCGAACAGTTTTCGACTTTTGATGAAAAATGTAAAAAAAATACCGTTCTCTCTCCTTTTCTCCGAAGTTTGCATACAGAAAAATCTGAAATTGTTCTATGTGATAGAAGTTTATGTAAGGATTACAGGAAAAATAAAACGATGTCTCTAAATAGAACAATTTTTTTATGGTGCGCGAGTTCGACTCGCTCTTGGTCGGTTTATATTTAGGGTTCCTTACCTCAAAAGCAAAAACGGAACCCATATAGGATTACTCGTGTGTATGTCTGTCTGTCCATCTGTCATAGCCAATTTGCTCCGAATGTAATGGACCGATTAAGTACACGGGTACACGTATATATTTCTGTGACCCAAACACGGACGTGTAATCCCCCAATCTCCGAAACTATTGAACCTAAAATTTTCAGCAAGAGTTCTATAGATTATTATACCTATAGATTACAAGAAAACTTATAAGAAGTGTATAGCCTTAAAATAACAGGGCCATTTTCTCAATATTGTGCGTAAAAACTTACATTTGCAGTTGGGATGTATGGGAGAACATGTTTTCAACTACAATGTTTAGTTTGTTCTTGGAATAAATTCATCCCAACTACGGAACCCTTCATTGTGCGTGGTCCGACTCGCACTTGGCCGGTTTTTTTTTCTTAATTTGACATGTATAAGTAATTCTGATATTCTATTTAAATAATAAACAATTTCTCTTCACATTGTATTTTATCTATAAGCATACTTCTCCCACAAGGGATGACCTTGTGAAGGCCACAGGAATCCGCTGGATGCGGGAAGCACAGAACCGCTCGAAGTGGTGGTGCTGGGGGAGACCTGTGTCCAGCTGTGGACGTCTTTCAGCTGAAATGATGATGATGAATACCTCTAAATAACTGTGTCTGTAAGGATAAAGCTATGCTTGTTAAAACTAAGTATAGTTTTAAGGATTGTGAAGCTGTAAATATTCATACAAAAAGCGATAACGGTTTTCTCCCCGTAAACATAGTCTAATTTTCATAATTTGGAAAAAATTTGGAAATGGTGTAGGTTTAATGAGAAACTAAGTCCGTACGTTTTTATTTTAAAGAAATATTGCATACGATATAAGTTATTAGCATCTAAATATCTATATTTTTGACATGAAAACTTCCTGGGGTGTTTTTATTCTTTTTAATTATATTAAATTGAATTACTAAAAAGAAAAACGTACAGACCTGATTAAGGTGTACTAAATGTAATGATACCAAAATTGTTTCATTTCGTAAAGGCTTAGGGGGTGAAAACGTTATCGCCCCAAACAATATTTATGTAAATAATTGTATGAAATGTACTTGCCTCCAAGACTCGCGCCGCGTATCGGCACTTCACAATCCTCTTAAGCTCCTTCAAGCCTCTCTGAAAAATACTAGGTGCTTTACTGTTCTTTAATTAATAAACATGTTATGTTACGGTTTGAAACATATTATTTTTCTAATATACCTTAATTTTCTCACGTTACCATAACACACTTGCCAAGGCTGGTCCGTGGATGGATGACCATATTTTATATCAAGATCCCTCCGTGCCTCGGAAAGCACTTTAAGCCGGCTGTCATTCGTGGATGTTTGACAGTCGGTACGGGTCGTCAGAAGCCTGAAAGTCTGACAACCAGAACCAGTCTTACCAAGTTATATATATATCATATAACTATGTTGTGGAGGAATAGGCAGTTGCTCCATGTAAAATACTGGTATTCAGCTGCATTCGGTTAGATTGGAAGCCGACCCTAACATAGTTGGGAAAAGGCTAGGCAGATGATGACCATCATATGTACCTAAGTACTTTGGATTTCATTGAGATGTTCACCGGCAAAATAATTCAGCAAGATGGATACTTCTTTTAGAGTTCGACGAATTTAAGGACGCCATAACTAACTATCTACTCGTGTAGAGAATAAAGAAAAGTTTGGAATTTGAAGTTTGACGTCTCTGAACAATATGAGTACATTTGTACTCCCGATTACCTAGTCGTTTTTAAAAGGTTTTGCACTTCTATTGTACGCTGATACTAGAGCACTTTAACAAATAATTATTACAAACTGTATCTTACATCATAATATCTATTTAGAAGAAAAATACATTTTAAGGTAAAATTCCAAAGGCGACGGCAGACCGCAGCAATACTACTGGTTTCTATCCTAACTCTATGTAATCGCTCCCGTAGGTGGCGAGATTGTCACCTGCTGCTGCGATCGAGCGTCGACTGCAGATGGCATACCAGTACCTAGTGATACCAGTGACTGACAAGATGTATTGTCTTGTTCGATAAATGATTTTCGCGTAACTAAAGAAGAGAAGTATCGCTGCTGTCGATATTGTGAAGTCACATTTGGATTTAAAACCGCAGCGACACTGTGCTTGCGGTTATTGTGAACAGCATCGCTTCCGTCTACGGCCTGCCACCGCCGCCTCCGGGAGTGTGCCTATATTATCAAACTACAGAAAATAAAACGTATCAAAAATAATAAAACATAAAACAAATAAAAAATGTCACCCTACGTAACGTATTAGCATCACACAAAAATTCCATATCGGCCGACAAATATGTATGTTCCAATGCATAATAAGCTTCATATAAACTCATTTATTCGAGTTACATATAAAATCCCTCGTTTATAACTCTTTATTCCTCTGCTATCATAAAGTATATCGTTTTATCGTGTAGTCCTATTTCCATAAAATATTCTAGTAAAATTATGTGTCTTATTGGAAAATTCTCTGGTGCTTTTCATACGTTAGCTCACGAATTATGTTAATCATGTACCCAGTCACTTTTCAAGAGGTTTTACGTAGTCAGAGATCCTTATATTAAAGTTTCTATATATATATAAGACTACAGAATTAACACTGGATGGATGAAATGGCGGCAGGTCACGGGAACAATCTGCGACTCCCGCATTCCCCTTAAACTCAAGGGGAAGATTTATAAAACAATGGTTAGACCTGCTGTCTTGTATGGATCAGAATGTTGGGTCATAAAAAGAATGAATGAATGGCAATTGCATGCAGCCGAGATGAGAATGCTAAGAGGGATGTGTGGTATTACGCGAATAGATAGAATAAGAAATGAGTATGTAAAAGGAAGTCTGAAAGTGACACCGGTGACTGAAAAGTTGTGTGGAAATCGGTTGTCATGGTATGGACATGTGATGCGGAGGAATGAGGAAAATGTCGTCAGGAAAGTGTTGAGTATGAACGTGGAGGGCTATACGAGTAAGGGAAGACCAAAGAAACGATGGATGGACTGTGTGAAAGATGATATGGCCAGAAAGGGAGTGACTACCGAGATGACGACTAATAGAGAAGTATGGAAGAAAAAGACATGTTGCGCCGACCCCAAATAAATTGGGACAAGGGCAGGAGAATGATGATAGACTACAAAAGTAAATGGATTATTTCTTTTTTTTTGTGTTTTGTAGCAAGAAGGGCTGAAAGCGATCATACAAATGTTTACGGCTATAATAATTCTAATCTAAACTACACTAGTATATACTACGTCCATATACAAGGTGTAACTTAAATAACGCACAACCTCTGAAGGGGTCATTGTACTCATCATTATGAACAACTTTTATTATGGGACCTAACCTGAAATCGCGAAAAAAAATCAGCAGTTCACACACAATTCGTCAAAATGTACTGAACAGCTGATATTTTTCGCGATTTCAGGTTTGGTCCATCTTATTCCACATAGTAAAAGTTGTTCATAATGAGCAGGACAATAACCACTTAAGAGGTTGTGCGTTATATATGTTACACCTTGTATATATTATTATTATACAGGGTTATTGGTAAAACACCAACAATCTCTTAAGGGGCCATTGTACTCATAATTATGAACAACTTTTACAATGGGAGCAAACCTGAAATCGCGAAAAAAATCAGCTGTTCAGTACATTTTGATGAATTGAACATAAATGTACTGAACAGCTGATATTTTTTCGCGATTTCAAGTTTGGTCCCATAGTTAAAGTTGTTCATAATGATGAGTATAATGACCCCTTAAGAGGTTTTTGGTGTTATACCAATAACCCTGTATAGAAACTACAGAACGCCGCCTGCTACGATCCTTAGGGCATGTTCTTTTGGCTCTACTGCGGCCACATTAATAAATAAATAAAATATTTATTCAGAATTAAAATAGGGATGATGCCTGGGTAAAAAAAAAGAAATTCTATTTAGTCCGTCAGTCAGATAATAAAAAAATATTAGACACGTATTTTTTGCTTTATCATATTAATAAAAAATGACTTAGATAACTCGCATTAAAGTTCGGGAGTGGGGGCTTGCTACGTCACTTCTACGTATAAAATCTACGAAGACGTGACGTCATGCCACATTTTAACTCAATGTATCGCCGTAATCTTTTGATTACGTACAAAAAGAAAAAATACGTGTCCAATATATTTGAATAATCTACATGACGGACAAAAAATCATTTTTTAGTCATCATCCCTATTGGTGTAGTTCTAACCTGTTGCTAAATTAAGGCTAAGACAGATGGTTAGAATCGCCAGCATCCGCAACCACAACACAATTGCCAAATTGTATGAATAGTGTAGTTAGAGAAAGTTACTCAGAACAACTGAATTAGAACTGAATTCAAACTGGAAACCTAGGAGAGCAATTTGTACTCCGTCCGTCTGTTATTGCCCGTATTCTTAGCTATTGTGTGCTTACAGCTTCTTACCTTCAATATTAGGTAAATTTTTCCAAGACCATCAACATTTTTCCATTTTCTTAGTGGTATTTTTCCCCGATTGATAGCCTAGCCTCCTATTACGGACTATAAACATAACTAACAAAATGTGTATGAACTTGAGCGTGATGTTAAGTTATTTTAGGACGAGGCCTTACTAAAATGAAACTTCGTTTTTTATTTTCATTATGAAATTAGCTTTTCGTCCTATTCCCTGATAAACCCTGATAAACTTAGGGCGTCTTTAATCATTTCAATTAGTTACAGCGTTGTTATCACAACATAGATTGATACAGAACAACTCCATAAAAGAAACCCGATCAAGTGCGTTTCGGACCACGCACAATGAAGGGTTCCATATTGTAGCACAATATTGAGAGATTTACCATGTTATTTTAAGACCATAGACTTCTTATAGGTTTTTCTGTAATCTATAGAATTATTTTCTGTATTTTTTTCAACATTTTTAGCTCAGTAGTTTCGGAGATAAAAGGGGGGAAAGGTCAATTTTCGTCTGTTTTCTTAAATAACTTTAAAACAGTTTATTTTTAAATTATTTTTAAATATATATTTGAGACCCTCACAGTAAGCCCTTCCATTTGATAAATCGCACGGTACAGTTTGCAAATATATATTTTTTAAATTTTCTTATTTACCCCCAAAATTGACCCCCATATTTATTCATTAATATACATTACACGTCCGTGTTTGGGTCACAGAAATACATACGTGTACCAAAATTCAACTTAATCGGTCCATTAGATTCGGAGCAAATTGGCTGTGGCAGACGGACAGACAGACACATGAATGATTCTATAAGGGTTCCGTTTTTTTCTTTTGAGGTACGGAACCCTAACAACGTGCGAAATCACACGCACATGTTAGATAATGCATTTTGATATCCAACAAACAGTATTTTAATAAATATTATAATACGGTTTGTTTGATAATTATAGATCTGTCACACTTACGAAGCTTGGGACCAATATATATATACAGTATGTTAACCAACAGAGGGCGTTCCCGTTAACCCGCAATAGTATAGCATCCATACATGCTAAAAAAAATATTGCCATTCGAAAACAAAATGGTTTTTATTTTTTTTAATATTAAAATATTCACTAAAAATGTTAAATTGATACGTAAAAGAAACACTCTGTACACGCGTACTTGAAGGACGGAAACATCGCAATTTAGTTTTTATTTTTAGTGAATATTTTTATATTTTTTTGAATATTTTAGTGAATATTTTTAGCATTTTTAGTGAATATTTTAATATTAAAAAAAATAAAAACCATTTTGTTTTCGAATGGTAATATTTTTTTTAGCATGTATGGATGCTATACTATTGCGGGTTAACGGGAACGCCCTCTGTTGGTTAACATACTGTATATATATAATAGAAGTAGGTACATAATTTGACTAGTTATTGAAAAAATACCTATCTTAACTTTTTTAAATCCTAAAGATATTATTACTATAAATGATTACGTAATATTGAAATATACTTCTTAGAATTGAATATTGCTATTTTATTTAATAAAATAAGTTGTTTCAAACGATTGGTACAATACTGCCGGTACATGTTGATATTCTATTGAATTATATCTAAGAATTACCAATCAGATCTTAATAAATATTTACTTTGTAAGTATAATATTATTTTAATTTATAAGACTATTGTATTCTTTATTTCAAACAGAAACTAGATTATATGTACAAGCTAAAACTAAAAGATATATATGTATATTATGTACAAGTATAAATAAATGGCTTAATTGTCTTTAAATGTTTTAAAACTGTCTCACTACATAAGATTTGTTTAATATTCCCTGTGTTAGAAGTTATTAAGCCAAAATGTATAAGGATCTGTGATTGGTTAACAATGGCGTTTGAAGTTTGCTGTTAAGTGACGTTGGTAGGAGATAAAGGGGAGGTTGCGGAGGTAGTTGAGAGAGATAAAGGGGATGTTATCGTTAGGGTGGTGTTGTTGTGGTGTGAAGTAAATTAACCAGGTGTCACGTAAGTTAAGTAATTTGATATTACATCTCAATTATTGCTTATTATGACTATATTGTTGTTATAGTTATATTATTGATAATATATTATGCTTATGTGTCAAACTGTATAATGGAATATTCATGTTCTTTTCCTAGCTATTGTTATTATGTTGCTATAATAGGGATGATGCCTGGGTAAAAAAAAAGAAATTCTATTTATTCCGTCAGTCAGATAATAAAAAAATATTAGACACGTATTTTTTGCTTTATCATATTAATAAAAAATGACTTGGATAACTCGCATTCAAGTTCGGGAGTGGGGGCTTGCTACGTCACTTCTACGTATAAAATCTACTAATACATGACGTCATGCCTTTCCAGCGATATCCTGAAAAGTAAAAAGGTGCAGTTAGCTCTGTTCGCAGACGACACGGCCATTTACTACTCGGGCAGGGGCCAACACCCGATATCTCACACTCTCCAAACCGCAGTCGATAACCTCGGCGCCTGGTTTAGGAAGTGGAGAATCGAGGTCAATCCCGACAAGAGTCAAGCGGTCCTCTTTCTGAGACCGCGTCTTACTCGACTCCCCCTCCGACCGATCACCATGTTCGGCAAGCCGATCCCTTGGGAGACGCGAGCCAAATACCTCGGTGTGACCCTCGACCACCACCTATCCTTCGCTGAGCACATAAAGCAGGCGCGTTCGCGCTCCGCTTTCGCTCTCGGTAGACTCCACTCCGTTCTGAATGCACGTAGCAAATTGTCACTTAGGTGCAAATTGCGCATTTATACAGCGTGCATTCGCCCCATCATGACCTATCCGGGTTCAGTGTTTGCGCACGCAAAACCTTACCTCATTCATAGGATGCAGGCCCTCCAAAACCGTTTCCTCCGAAAGGCAACGGGAGCCCCTTGGTTCGTTCGGAACGAAATCCTCCATGTAGATCTCGATATTCCCACCATCTCCCAGTTCTTGAAACGCAATTCCAAGCGTTTCTTCGACTCAGCCACCAACCATCGCAACCCTCTGGTTGTCGAGGCGGCTAGCTATGTCCCCTCTCGTATTAGTAAGGTCCGCCGCCCCAGGCTTGTCCTCTCAGATCCCGACGACCCCATAACTCTTCTCCAGGAGAGCAGTAGGGACCGTAGGAACAAAAACAAATCGACATTCCGACCTCGCCGCCGAGGTCCCTCGCGACGACCCCGTAATAATCGTCCTCCCCCCCGTCCCTTGCTCGGGTATGATGTGCCAGCTGGTGGCGTAGCTGAGCCTGTAGCTTTAAATTCCGCTGACAATAATAATTCAAATCTGATCCAGCCTGTCCCATCTTGCTGTCCTCCCCCCAGCGACGCCCTAAGCCGAGGCCCGTTCCCCACAGGGGGAGCCCTTAGCGTGTAGTCGCTTAGTCTGTAAGTTTTTGCCCCTGGCTGGAGGCTTTGAGTTTTCTTAAGGCAGCCACAGGATAGTCCGGTTAAGTAGTCTCGACCTCTCTAGGTCAACTACGAGATGCCATTCATAATAAAAAAAAAAAAAAAAACGTCATGCCACATTTTAACTCAATGTATCGCCGTAATCATTTGATTGACGTAGAAAAAAAAATACGTGTCCAATATATTTTAATAATCTACATGACGGACAAAAAATCATTTTTAGTCATCATCCCTATTCTGGATTCTCTTGGATTATTGTCCAAGAGATAGAATTAACTGTTTTGAGATAACGATAGATTTAAAGAAATGTAAATAATGTGTTGATTTAATACTTTAATACTGTTACCATGAAGTTTCTTGTCCGCCCTTCTCCATGAAGACCTAGTATTTCGAACGGACAACTAGCTTTCTGAATAACTTCTGACAAGCTTAATTGAAATAATAAATGCCTAATCTTGTCTATCTGTGCTTTTGTTCATAAAAACCTTTCCCTATACACCATGTTCATAGTACGAGTACTTTCATACCAGTAAACATACTGACACTTAAAGCTTGCTATTTGGGTTATATCTATATATACACTTTTAGTGCCTTACTGCTAAATTATCTAATACACATACAGACAAGGCTCACACACAGCGAGTGCAAGTGCACTCGCGACCGGCATTCGTTTGAGATCACCGTATGCTATGTTTATTTTGTAAATTGGTTTCAACAAACACTTTTACATGTCAAAACATTATTTCAAAAACTAGATGAGGTTTGTGTTTCCTATCCGACTACTCCAATCTCTGATTGATCATTGCGACGTTAAATAAAACCAGAGATTGATAGCTTTTCTATCACCAGTACCTCAAAAATTTGTGATAGATACGGTATTGGGTTCGGCCGAAAAGGGCCACACTCGTTTACAGTCCGCCAGCGGATTAGTTAATCGCCACTATAGATCACATATAATCACAGTTCTCTTTATGGTTTCGAATTGACGATCAATGCAAACCCAGACTGTGTAGCCGCTTGTCGGTGCTGGCCTGCATCGACAGGTATCGCGGTGTGAAACTCAATAATAATAATAATAATACGTGATACTGCCAACTGTCTCCTGCTAGTATGTAGATCAAGAGCCTGTAATCAGCCGTTGCCAGCACGCAATAATCGCTGCAGGTTATGCAGACCTTGGACCTTGGAATGTAAGGGGCCTTTAAAAAGAAACACCGCCGCGAAACAGAGGTCATAGTCACTTTATAATATTATCTTGGTCGGATCATGTGAGGACCATGTAGATTAGTGTTTGAAATGGTATTTTCGTACGTAACGTCTATTGTCGCTAGTTGTATGAAGCCAACCTTCTGCTTCTATCTATTTTGTGTTGTACCTAGTAAGCAATCTTCCGGGTAATATAGAGTTACTGTTTATTCAGTGCTAATTAATTGCGATAGGTACTAAGTTACTATGAGAGATAGTTAACTACTTACTTCTATTCTACTCTATTCTATTCTTGTTTAAATGCTTCGCCTTCAGAAATATAATTATAATGAACAAATGTAAGTTAAGCATGTGAAGTGACGGTTATTTTATTTATTAACTAAATAGATTCACAAATAATAAAATGCTTGTTTCACCTAGTCCTGATAAGTCTTAACCATCTTATCTGAATGTAAGGACAGACGCCAGCACATCAAGCTACTATAATCTGTCAAATTTCTTTAATAGATTTTCAACTTTATCGCTAAAGCATTAGGTTCAAGGTTGATTGAGAAAATTTGACAGTTTCGGGTAGGTTGTCCTGCTGGCGTCTGTACCTAGATAGTGATTGTGGAACAGACAGGCAAAACAGTTATAAAAATATTAGTTTGTAAAAGCTCAGCCTACCCGTTGTCTACAGAAATCGGGAAAATATTCACCTCAAACCTTCTTTGTCAGAAAACAAAGGAACAAATCAAATTTCCATACAATTCACCTCGAGCCGAGCTTGGAGAGGTAAATTCTATAATGTCGCGAGAAAGTTCGTGACTGCGACCATTTGTGGAATTTCTGAGAGTCATTAATAATACAATATAATTAAGTGTAATTCTATGGAAGGAAAACAGATTAGATGTTTGTTTTGTTGTTTATACCCGATATTAACTGAATCGGAGTTAATTGCGCAATTTGATTTAAATCTTGGAAAAACAACAGCTTTAAGCCAATGTGGTTTCTGCGCTAGGTGCCTGCATGCTAGGTCAACATTTCAAGATCTTTGTCTGACTGCAATATAATGCACTTTCAAGGATTTTAATGTTCGGATTACAGTTAGTATATTAACGCGAAAAAGATGACCAAAATCATGGGGATTTTGGTCATCAAAATGAATTATGAACCGAATACTTTGCACAAATAATATGTATATGGGTCCTTGACATGAAATCTTAGGTAATGAAGCTCTTGTTTTAGGTAATTAGCTCATGAAGTGTTTGATATAATTTTGGCTCAAGGGACCATAACTGAAAAGGGATTCTACCTAATAATAATAGAAAAATCAATAAAGAATTACCATGTATCTATCTTATTTATTCGGAATTACATACTAATGATTGCGATTTACTGATCGTCATTAAACCATTTTCTCAACGCTTTTCATAATCTAGCAGTATTAACAGATAATTGTAAAGCTTCTTCGTTTATAAATAATAAGTAAAATACATTACAATAATCGTGTATTGAAATTCAGAAATAATGTTAAAGCGATAATAAAAAAACCGAAGCACGCAAACTATTCATTTTTAACCGACTTCAAAAAAGGAGGTTCTCTATTCGACCCGTATGTATGTAAGTTTGTATGTCCACGATTTTCTCAAAACTGATGAATTAATTTTGATGATTCCTTCACTAACATGATCAGCATACTCTCAGAAAGGTTTTATTATATAATACTTTAGGTAATTATTCTTATGTACGAAGTTATATGCATACATGTACTGTATTACTGGCATTTCTAAGCGGATTTTGATGATTCTTCGTTTCTTTCATCTTGGGTTTATGTAATTGTATAGGAATTCAACTAAAAATGTAAAAAGAAATTTACTTTAAAAAAAAGTAAAATCTTCAAAACCCGACTTCAAAAACCTAAAACGAATAAAATAACTTTCATAATAAAACTTAACAGCTTCTGAAGTCGGTGTATTCAATTCTTCAATGCACCTTAGTTTGGCACCGACTTCAGAAGCTGTTAAATTTTGTTATGAAAGTTATTTTATTCGTTTTAGTTTTTTGAAGTCGGTTTTTATTTTTTATTTTTTTGCTTTTACATCTGGCTTTAGCTTAGCGCTACTTTCGTCAAATGTATGCGTCGTGTCGACACTGTGCAAACTTGACGTAGCCGTAGGCTTCTCTAGTGTGATATACTATAAGCTATATACATACACTCACAGCGTACATATAGCAGTAAAAGAATATTTAGGCACGTCACCAAAGGCGGAGCTAATGCCACAATCTTGTTTTGTTACAATTTCACATCTTTACTTACACTTACATAAAATAAATGAAACTGAAGAGTCTGTTTGTAATTTTTTACTAAATGCAAATTAAAGTATACCAAATAAAGTAATCCCAAATATCTAAAGTATTCCCAACTATTTTGGGGTTGGCTACCATTCTAACTGGATGCAGCTGAATACCAGTATTTTACATGGAACGGCTGCCTATGTGACCTCCACAACCCAGTTACTGGGTAATACGATACCCCTTGGTAAGACTGGTTTGTCAGACTTTCGGGCTTCTGACGACCCGTAACGACTGTCAAAGATCATCGAATGACAGCCGGGACCAATGAGTTAACGTGCTTTCCGGGGCACGGAGGAGTCTTGGCATGCAAATATGGTCACGCATCCACGGACCAACCCCGGCAAGCCTAGCTTAACTTGATGGATCGACCCGTGCGGTTTTTATTACTTAGCTACGAGCTACTAAGTACTACGGTACTTACTCATATAACAAAAAAAAAACTATTTTTAATTTTTGTCCGTTTGTTTGTTCCGGCTAATCTCCGTAACGGCTGGACCGGTTTTGACGGAACTTTCACTGGCAGATAGCTGATATTATATGGAGTAACTTAGGTTACTTTTTTAAGAAAAACAACTAGGGTTCCGCGCTATAAAAAATTAAACCCATGAAATTGAGAACAATTTCAGTTTATTACTCATGTCGTTCAAAATAAACTAATGTTATAAATTATTGTATGGAGTTTATCCCATGTATTATGTTTATCGTATTATTAAATTATCACTTGCACAAATAATTTTCAAAAAATTTGTAAGAATTCAGAAATTGACGTTAACGGAGTGGGCAAGCATTTTAGCTGTACTTATACAGGGTGCTTGGCAGAACGTTGAACATACGAAAATGGTGGATAAGTGGGGTCATCTGCTACTTACTCAGCCCTAATTTATTTGGCCCTGGCCCACTGGGTATTATTAAATATATTTTTTTCTTTTTTCTTGTTTCACCACTTTCTTAACTTTAAAGTGTAATTTTTATTAAAAATGGGTAAAACAGGCAATATTTTGTTTTTTATTTTAATCTTTGATGTTGGCAGATTCTTATAAAATTATTGCTTTGTTCAGATGTTAGCTAGAAAAAAAGTTATGAGTCCTCAAACTTACAGAAAGATGTAAAAAATACTTAAATGTTAATTTCAACTTGCATTAAAAAAAAAACAAAAAATGATTGAGGAGTTCCAATTCTAGCAAAACATCCCTAGTGTGTGAGCTTTCTAATGGTATGTAATTTGCTTTTATAAAAAAAAAAACTTTAAGAGTTATTTCATAATTTTATCAAGTAGGAAATTTTTTACGAAACTCTACCTTTACGGAAAGTTAAATGTTTTGCGAAATTTAATACTGCAAAGTTGGTAAAAATTAAATGATCGATTGAAATTATGCTGTACCAGTTAGGTGCGTTAATAAAACAATTAAATAAATTTAAATAATTTATTTAAATAAAATCACAGATGTTCAAATTGACGCCCTTCATTTGCAATACAGGTGCGGCATCTACGTCTGATTTCTACAGTTGTTGTACGCAGCAGCATCTCCTGTCGCATAACTTCGAAAGCAGCATTAATTCGATTTAACAAATCTTCTCGACTTTCTACTTCTATAGTGTAAACTAGTTCCTTTGCCCTTCCCCACACGTGAAAATTGAGCGGAGTGAGGTCGGGCGATCGTGGAGGCCAGGGAATTGGTCCTCCCCTGCCAATCCACGAATTTGGGAAACAATTATCCAAATGCTCACGTACAATTAGACTAAAGTGAGCTGGGCAACCATCGTGTTGAAAGACAATAGGCCTGTTTATGTCTACTTGGAACACTTCTTCCACTAATGGTGGTAAATCATTTATCAAAAAATCCAAGTAGTTGTTCGCATTGATGTTGTCGGGCAAATAATGAGACCCTATTAGCTTATCGCCAATCACTCCTGCCCAGACATTCACACTGAATCTCCTCTGGAAGCCCCTATGTCTCTTCACGTGTGGGTTTTGATTTTTAAGTGCCCAATGGTGAAGATTGTGATAATTGACAATCCCTTCTTTGTCAAATTTGGACTCGTCCGTCCACAGAATACTTTTTAAAAAGTTTACGTCGTCCACATCGGTATGCAGCAAATGGCGACAAAATTGCACACGTCTCCCAAAATCACTGTCATCGAGACCTAGAACATACAAAACACGTCTAAGAATCGATTTCAATACTGAATCTTTTCTTCCTCCGGGTTCAAACTCTACAATTATCTAAATTAAATTATCTTCAATTTTTAAGTACACTAATTGGCTTTATGGCTTAGCCATAAAGACGTAAGACCACATTCACAAAAGGGCGTGCGACTTTTCAATTTTGTTCTAAAAAGGAGCCATAAGTGCTGGCAAGTTTACCTACGCTGACCACCTGCGCAAACCGAATCCGAAATCCGAATCCTGTAAGCGCTGGCCGCCTGATTGTTACGTGAATGCGGCCGAATAGGAATAGTTTATTCGAATTTAATTTGAAATTAGAATTGAATGCGCTAAAAACAACATGAGGCAAAACAACTAATAAAGAAAGTGACGAAATCAAGGTTAAATGGAACGATCAATTGAACTGTCTCATAATTTACTACATTCCACAAAATCGTATCAGATGCAGTGCATAAACGGCTTAATCTTACCTTGCACTGGAGTGTAGTGAAAAGCATGCCTATCATCTTGCCGGAGAACAGACCACACTTTCCATATGCTTAAGCCAAGTATTGAAGCTATCTGTCTAATGCTTTTGGTAGGGTCCGCGTCAAACTCGGCAAGAACTTGTTCGTCAATGGTAGTATCGGGTCGTGCTGCGTTCACTCGTGGTTCTTGTAAGTTCAGGTTACCGGTTTGTCGTAAACGTCGGTAAGTACTCGCAAACGTCTGATGACTGGGTACTCGGCGGTTGGGATAACGCTCTTGATAAATTCTTCGCGCTTCACGCGAATTAGTATTAGCGCTTCCATACGCTAACAACATGTCCGCGTATTCCTCACTGGTAAAAGCAGCCATTTATTTACCAATAACAACAGGTAACAGTAATAACAAAAAACTTAACTAACAGGTTATAAAACTAGTGATAACAATAAAAGAAAACGAAGTGAACAAAAACAAACGTAAGCGTAACGGGCACGTGAGATCGCAGAGGCAGTTAAGTCTCGACTGAATAAAAGAAAAGAATTCATTCTGAGGCGTCACGGTGCCACGAGAGCGAAAGAGAGCAAAAATACACTATGACTGCGCAAGAGTGAAACAAAATTTCTACCTGCTTTGTGTAACCATCTCAAGGGAATAGTGAATGTCAATTTGCACCACTGCTACTGGCAAGCCGTCGATCATTTAATTTTTACCAACTTTGCAGTATTAAATTTCGCAAAACATTTAACTTTCCGTAAAGGTAGAGTTTCGTCAAAAATTTCCTACTTGATAAAATTATGAAATAACTCTCAAAGTTTTTTTTTTTTATAAAAGCAAATTACATACCATTAGAAAGCTCACACACTAGGGATGTTTTGCTAGAATTGGAACTCCTCAATCATTTTTTGTTTTTTTTTTTTAATGCAAGTTGAAATTAACATTTAAGTATTTTTTAACAAAGCAATAATTTTATAAGAATCTGCCAACATCAAAGATTAAAATAAAAAACAAAATATTGCCTGTTTTACCCATTTTTAATAAAAATTACACTATAAAGTTAAGAAAGTGGTGAAACAAGAAAAAAGAAAAAAAAATTAAAAATACCCAGTGGGCCAGGGCCAAATAAATTAGGGCTGAGTAAGTAGCAGATGACCCCACCTATCCACTATTTTCGTATGTTCAACGTTCTGCCAAACACCCTGTATATTATGTTGGCAACACAAGTTTATGATTTACCTATCTGTCATTACTGTCAATGTCACTAATGTAATGTCACTGTTTACGAGAGAACAATAAAGAATGCACGCAAGCACGCGTTATTGCATCCAATCTTGAATCTGAATTTTTCATTTAAACTAATAGTTTTAGCTATTCAAGTTACCCAACACTATTTGTAATGTCATTCAGATTATACCAGGTGCATTCTGGTACGAAGCGGCCTTGGTTGGTTTGCACCCACATTCCGCTATTGACAGCAAAAGGACTTAGATGCTTCCATTCCATTCCAAATACCGGGTGGCTATTGGTTAAGAGAGGAGCCTTTTTTGGGCCTCGTTTTTTTATATACCACATTTTTTTATATTAAAATGCTAAAGAAGTACACGTCACTAACACTGATAAAATCCTAGGTAGTAAAACAATATTTATTTTGGTATGAAAGTTTACGATCATTTTATTCAAAGTGTAACATTGCGTGACTTGAAGTTTAATATGAAGGCAATGTACTGAAAAAACTTACGATACACTTCATAATCCAATATTTGGAAACAAAGTAAATTTTCTATGGAATGCATCATGGACATTTTAGCTTCATTTAAGTGTTCCAATATTGGCCACGACTAAGGGGCATTTTTCGATCGTCATTTACCTTGTATCTAATGAATGAATATGGCGGCTTGACATATCTTCTCATAGAATGTACAGTCACGAACCAGGATTGTTGAGCCACTTGCTTATCATCTTAACTTGGTTGTGTTACACGAATGCCGCCCGTGAAATTTGACATGTGACCTTTCAACAACGAAAAACGGGCGACATTCGTGTAACATAACCAAGTTAAGATGATAAGCTAGTGGTTCAACAATCCCGGTTTGTGACTGTACTATGTATTTTCTACACAAAACTTGTCAAACCGTCATATTTCTACCTCAGATAAAAGTTATAGTTATCTGAATTGAAAAATCAGCCCTAAGTAAATAAATAAAAAAATATTTCAGCCAAGGCGATTCGCGTAGCGAGGTCTACGAAATCTACGAAAGCGCGCGTAGCCGGTTCTACGTGAAAGCTACGGCGCAAACTTTAGCAAAAAATCCAAAAAGTTTTACATATATAAAATGTTAAATAAGAGGAAGAAACGCTATGTGTAAAATCAATTAAGCTTAAAATGCTATCTTGGTATGCTATTACGAGAGTTCAGAATCCTTCTAACGATGTCTCATGTTACTAGTTATCGTCTAGTCAGCCAATTAGCCTCGCATCGTGTGAATTTCAAAGGAAGACTTATAAGTAAAGCTTTCTGTGGACGTGTACGACGCACGAGGCAAAAACACATTGCATAGGTTTGTAGCCTGTAGGATAACAAACCATCGTGTAGATATTATACTGGATGATTTTTTTTACCGTCTTGAATAAAAATAGGGTACAATAGGTGAACGGAGTAGAAGAACACCTAGCTGTTTTTTTTTTTTTGTTTTTCAATAGCTTAGACAGAAATTGCTCTATCAATAAACACTACACATTTGAAGTAAAGTAGAACAATAAAAACAGAAATTTTGAAAAAAAATTATAGATCGTTAAAAAATATCGACATTCAAATTTCGATATATTTATTTAAAAACAAAACTAGGTGTGCCATGGGCTTCTACTCTGTTCATCCATTATACCCTATTTTTTTCAAGACGGTAAAAAGTCACCTAGTATAATAATTATCCACTTGTAAAACATAATATTTTTGACTTCCTTCAAACAAAATCTTTCCTTTTTCGAGATTTGGCTTAATTTTATATTTTTTTGGTAATTACTAATTTTACTGACATATTATAAAATAGTTAATACCTGTACTCGGTATCGCTATGTGCTAGGAGAGGTATCGTGTTACCCAGTAACTGAGTTGTGGCCAGATAGGCAGTCGCTCCATGTAAAATACCGGTATTCATCTGCATCCAGTTAGACTGGAAGTCGACCCCAACATAGCTGAGAAAAGGCTAGGCAGATAATGGATCAGTAGGTAATACATTTCACATAGATTTGGTCAATAAATCTTCGTTTAGTGAATGGAGGCTTCACATGATCAAGCATGGCGGTGAGTGATGAGTTTTCATAATAATAACACACCCATTCTCCCCGAAGGGTAAGGCAGAGGTGTACCAATAGTACCTACATAGACCCACACCTCGCCAGTTATGTTTAAGTCCCTTGTAATAGGGGCGAGCATTTTCCATTAACTGGGTACAGACCCAGACTCCGGACTTCGTGGATGGAGCACGATCGAACGTTGAGTAGTGTCCTTCAAAATGGGTAGGCAGTGCTTATAGGGTTTTTAAGTTTTGCAGGCGCGGGAAAGGCTGTAGCTGTAAGCCTCAAACAGCTTACTGCAGTGCTATTCTGTACAAATCTCACCGTGACAACTTAGGTGGGGTGAGCGTGGAGTGAGCTGTCAATAGTGTCAATCCCTAGTACAGCTCGCGGCACGTAAGTTGAACCAAAATGGCGGTCGTCCGCTCATGTACAATTATGGATTGAGACCGATTGAGACCCGGAAATATTTTACTGTGCATTCAAGGTTAGTTCAACTTACGTGCCGCGAGCTGTAACACATTTTCGAGTCTCAATCGGTCTCAATCCATAATTGTACCTGCGCGGACGACCGCCATTTTGGTTCAACTTACGTGCCGCGATCTGTATCAGGTGGAATGACAGCTCTCTTCAAACTCACTTCACCTACGTTTTCACGGTGAGATTTTTCAGAACTGACCGGCTGGTGTAAGTGGTGTCATATCTGTTTCAACCGGCTTCAAAAAGGAGGAGGTTCTCAATTCGTCTGTATGTTTTTTTTTTTTAATGTTTGTTACGCGATTCCTCAAAGACGGATGGACCGATTTAGAAAATTCTTTTTTTTTTTGAAAGGGTATACTTCCAAGGTGGTTCCATATAAATTTTATTAATTTTGCCTTGGTAGCTTTTGAGTTATCATCAATAACGCGTATTTTTCTCACATTAGTTTATCTGGATGATGTTTTAATAACTTCTTATCACTGTAATTTACATAGCAGGTAGTGGTATTCGAATTTTTGTGGGGTAGCTACCACAACTAAAAGTTTTTAGCAAAAAATAAAACCGACTTCCAAAACAAAACACTATAAAGTGAAAAATAAAGTCTAGGAAGTCGGTGGCATAACACATAAACACAAAACCAAAGACACCGACTACCGAAACTAAAGTTATTTTTCAGTTTGTAGTGGTTTTTTTTGGAAGTCGGTTTTATTTCTTGCTAAAAATATTTTTTTTTATATAAAGAAGGACTTTGATCGTTTAAATTTCTACATTTGTTTGTGGTATTGTCGATGATGTTTCCTTTTGAAAATAGTTTTCAATGGAAGAAGAAAAACACATTTAAACGGCTATAAGGAACGCAACATTTGCAAAGGTTTGAAGGGGGACGATTTGATGCCCACGCAAACCTTACCTTTCATATGAAAACGTTATTCCAATTTCAAATCGGTTCTTCTTATTGATGTTATTTTATCTTTTACTCGAAAACTTACACCCGTATCCATGTAAAAGTGATAACTTCAGTAAAAGTTTTTTTTTAATTCTATAGTTTAGTAATTGCTTGCATTTAGTCACCATTTCCTTTACTTAAGAATTGAGAACTCGACCATTTTGCGTTTGATTTTGCAATGGAACGTTAATTCTTACTCAAGCATTTACTACTACATTAATTATTCAACTATAGAATAAGATTTTGTAATGATGAATTCTATCCTCAAGTAATGACTTCACTAAGAAATTACTTAGCAGCAAGTAATTGCTTGTTTATAAATACGAGTGTTAAGCTTTTACTCTAATCAAAAGCAGCCTATAATATTCCAGCGACAGGCCTACTTTCTTCAAGAAGGAATGCGTTGTAATCTACCACGCGGGCCCAGTTCGGGATGGTAGAAGTCACATGTTTTCGAATTTTTGTTTTTTCTCACGATGTTTTCGTTCACCGTTTTGAGAGCAGTAGTGATAAAGTTATTTACACAAAGTAAAGCGTACAACTCGTAGCTTGAACAAGATTTATAACTTTGTTTAACTAGCCTATTCTGTTCCACTGTTGGGCAAACGCCTGCCCCATTTCTTTCCATCTCTCCCGGTGTTTTGCCTCGCGTTTAATCCGGGTTTTACCTTAATAAGTGTTTTCTTAACCCTGACTCTCCTAACTAGTGTTTTGACTACATAATGAATAATTTCTATGACATGTAGCATACCGTTAGAAAGGGTATCAACTAAAGAACTTTTTAAAATAAAGTTAAGTTCAAAATGGCTCTTAGTTTTTTTTTTTTTTTTTAACGAATTTAGAAGTTGTAAAATTTCATACATTCAATAAAAAATTAAACTTTGGAAGCTTGTAAGGAATTTTCTTGAAACCAGTTCTATCAAACAAAGATGTATTTGGATTTAAATGACTTTGGAGAGTACAACAAAATTTATGTTGTGTCACTACACTCACAAACAAAAAAGTTATTTCGAATTAAAGGAAACATTTTGGGTAATTTTTTCATTTAAAAAAAAAAAAATTAACCACCCGTGACATTTGGGACAAAGGGTGTATGGGTAGAACCTAACTAATGACCTCCAAAGTCGATCCATGCGCCAAACACCCTGTATACATAAGGAACAGCTGATTTTTTTCGCGATTTCATGTTTGATCCCATAGTAAAAGTTGTTCATAATGATGAGTGCAATGACCCCATAAAATATTGCCCATGAATTAAATTTCATCCTGTATACGAATAGTACTACGAGTATATACACATAGATGCGAGTAGGGGAAGACCAAAGAAACTTTGAATGGACTGTGTGAAAGATGTGTGAAAGTGGCTAGAAAGGGGGCGACTACCGAGATGACGACTAATAAAGAAGTATGGAAGAAAAAAACGTTGGGACAATTTAGGGGCAGGAGAATGATGACGATAGTCGTATCTAGATCCTTTGATCATTCTTACTCTTTAGTAAGAATACCATCTATGAATATTTCTATCATGGGATGCTTTAACTACTAAGGGTTGGATTCTATTTAATTCCCCACTCGTGACAAATATTGCTTATCCTTCAGATACATGTTTGTTCCGATAATGCATGGATAGAGCAAACTTTGTAGAGCGTCAGCCACAAAATAAAAGAACATAGGCCATTTTAGCACCAATCCAAGCCTTTCCAAATAAACTTGAAGCTTTTCTACGGTTATTAATATTTAATTATTAATATTTGGTTAGACACACTAGCAGCTAATAAGCTGATGCAAATAGCTTGGTGATATTTAATCTGTCCAGGTGATTCTTGAAGCAGTTCGGTGAACCAGCCGACACAGCATTTTCTGGGAGCCTATTTCATGCTGTTATAAATTGGTTAGACAAGAATTGGTTCAAAGACTTATTCTTCGATGATTTTTCCCATAACTTTAGGGAATGCCCACGCAAATGTTTGTTGGCATTCAGAGTGTAAAGGTCTTGAAGGCTGGGCACTTCGTATTGTTCTGTAAGTATTTTGTACGTCTCAATGAGCCTACCCTTTTGTCTACGCTGTTCCAGTGTTATAAGGCCAAGCTCTTCGAGGCGCTGTTCGTAGGGTAGATAACGCATGGTGCGAACCATCTTGGTTGCCCTTCTTTGTACATTATCAAGTAGAGTGATGTCTTTTTTGAAATATGGGTCTCAGATGACATTAGCTTATTCCCAGAGAGGTCTTATGTAGGTCTTGTACAACTTGACAAATGTCTTAGACGTCAGGCACTTGAATCCCTTGCGGATGATGTAACGTTTAGAAGCGGTTGCGGTTGATGGATGGACTGTCTGACAGACAGATGGACAGGTGACGTGAAACAAAAGGTGCTTTAAAAAGATTTGTACCTATCCTCTATAGCGCCAACTTTCCCAGTACCTACCGATGAATGATTTATTAATGGCCGAACGGAATAACGTATTTTCAGGAAAAGACAGATCGCTATTGATGACGCAGTTTTCTAAAAAAACTCGAGGCGCTAACACTGTCTGTTTTAGCGCCACGAGTTTTTTAGAGAACTATAAACGCTAACATGAAGCGGGGAATTTACCATAGAATGGATGAAAACTGTCTAAACAGCTCCTTCCAGGTTCCTAAAAGCCTGGAGCGGTGATAGCCTTGCTATGAGAATCGGCGGTTTTGTGGACTGTAATAAACTTTAAGTGGTAGCTCACATTGAATTTGAAGGAGACTTTTTTTATAGAGAAATAGGAATAAGAGGAGGACACAGGATGCAGCGCCTTACCTTTCTAGAAGCCTGGAGTCGCCTTCCTGCTGTCAGGGCCTTGCATGTCCTTGATGCGTAGGTTAACCACGCGGCGGCTAGTGTGGTTTCACAGATAAACGATGCCTATTTCTTTCACAGCACTTCAAGTCAGTGTAACTGTAGGTCTACTTTGATATATATACCCGAAAACCGGGATTTGTCACGAAATCCAGATATATTAGCGGTAAAATCTCTGAAGTGATGTATTCGCGTCGAGGGATTAGACGAACAATGACGATTTTTTTTAATGGTGTCCGTTACGGTCTATCTTCTTCCAGCCTGGTACTGTTGTTTACTCTGACCTATGGGAGACGCTGCAGGAATGAATAGGAAAGAAAGATGACTGATGGGAAATGTACCTACTACCGCAACATTCTAATTAACCTACGAAGTATAATCAAAACGAAGTATATGGCGACAACAGACAGTATAATTCTATCTGTCGTCTCACAATCATAGATAAAGGTTATCTATCTAACGAAAAAGATAGATATTTATGGTTCTATACTTTCCCTCCCGCGCGCTCCGTTACAATCAACACAACCTTAAAAAACATATTCATATTCATTTATTTGCAGTTAACAAGGTAAAACAAGATGTTAACAAAGGCTTAGAGCTAAGAGCCGTTGTAGACCCGATCAGGGCACAGCAAAAAATATTGATTGATACATAGCTATTACTTAAAAATCAACATCTTATTATAAAAACTTCTTCGTTTCTTCATTCTAAATAAATGACTAGATTATGTTATAATTTATAATAAATTAAAACTCTGTAAGTACACACAAGATAGGTACATGATACAAGATGTTACTGCATTTTGCTGAACAAATATCTAACGCTGGAGAGGAGTAATGAAACCTAATTTACAGTTTGACATAAGAAACACCACACCTTGTTTACTGCAGTGCTATTCTGTAGAAATCTCACCGTGAAAACTTAGGTGAGGTGAGCGTGAAGTGAGCTGTCAACAGGGTCAATCCCTAGCATCAGATGCAATGACAGCTCACTTCATCTAAGTTTTCACAGCGAGATTTTTACAAAATAGACCGGCTGCTGTTTTACATATCGAGGGTTTACTGCGAAACCTGCTAAACAACATTTTTGGCAAAAATTTCTTACATACATAAAAAAAAACTTATCTTGTTGAGTTTTTATACTGGTAAAACCGACTAGGCGCTACGCCAAACAGTTTAGAGGATATTTCATGGCAATAACTTTTTGTAAAAAAATTATAGCATTTTAATGCGGTATAAACTTTTAAAACGCAATAACTCAAAACTGACTTGACACCACTTAGATGGTTTTCTCAGTAAACCCTCGATATACATACATAATACATAAACTCACGCATTCTTCCCATGGGGGTAGGCAGAAACTATAGAACGCCACCTGCTATATACGATCCTTACACACTCCTTTTGCCTCGTTTACGTTCATAGATCGGCACTGCTGTTTTATTTAAATTTATACCAACTTTATTTACTCATTATGGTCGATGCGGTATTTATAGGTAAGTTCTTTGTGATCTAAGTGCCTGGGACACCAAAATTACCTCCCAAGTCGATAACGTCTGTTAACATTTCAAAATCACTTCTGATTAACGTACTTTCACTTGAATCGGACATATTTTATAAGATTATTTTTAAAGTGTTATTTTTTAAGTAAACAATGCTTAAATAAATATGTTTATCCCTGGAATTCGGGGAATAGACTAATTTGTCATCTTTAGTAACTGTCCTGTCATGCAAATAGCTGTCAACACGTTATTTGGACGCATACTTTGGCTTTTTCATACAAATCCGTAGTAAGCGATAATCCCTTAATCCCTGATAGATTATTGGGGCGTTAAAACCATAAATAGATAGGTTTTTCTATCTCCAGTATGCCAAAACTTGTGATAGATAGGTTATTGGGTTCGGCCGTTAAACGCCATCCAATTTTTCCATTTACTATTTAATATTTTAGTGACTGCCCCGACGGTCTAGCGGATGCAAGCACCAATGCTGAGCATGGAGTCCTGGGTTCGTTTTACAGGTAAGATATTTATGGTTCTATACTTTTCCTCCCGCGCGTTCCGTTACAATCAACACAACCTTAAAAAACCACTTGGCGATGTCCCGAAATACTCGATGAGCACACGGACCCCAAGGTCTAAGAGTTTCAACCCCAAACGGCTCAAACAAATAGCTCCCAATAAGGTTGCTATATTTGCGCCGTTTGAGGTTTTCTGCTCCTGCAGTAGCCGCCCCAGCACAACCCGCCGTGCTAAGAAGATGGGATGGCGCGAGGGTGTCGACACAGGTTGCATCCCACACCAAAGGCCTACCCAATTTCCAAGGCATTATGATTATTCCGTCTGGCCTCTTCCCATCGTCACCCGAACCCGACGGATGATGTCTTAAAAAATATTAAAAAATAAGCTAGATGGAGTCGACATTTCCTATCTGATTATCCCTGAGAATAAATGGCGAAACGAACTTAGTGTTTAAAATTTAAAGTCCAGACATAATCTTGATCAGATCATGTGAGGATCATGTAGAACCACATTTGAAATGGTATTTTGAGGAAAGAACTGAAGAAGAAGAGTCTGGAAGCCAACCCCAACATAGTTGTTTAAAGGCTAGGAAGATGATGATGATTAAGGCAATTGGATAGCTCCCTATTATATGGGAATTAATCTGATTCGTGGTATGCTTACACCTGTGCCTTACCCTTCGGGGAATAGGCGTGATATTATGTTATTTCATTTCATTTACAACAGCTCCATTCACAAAGCACTTAAACTTTCTAGCTATGTGAACACGTTCACATTCATTCAATAAAGATTTAATAAAATATTATCTAGTATTGGAAAACTTTTATAGGCACTCAATAGTTTCAACATCTTTTAGTATGTATCCAATTGTATTGTATATGTATTAAGACTTTTATTGTAGTACGTAGACATCGTCAGTTGTACGATGAACTTCAAAAGTTTATTAGAAAATGATAAATGATTTTATTTCTGTAACTGTAGTCTTTTACACGTCAATCACGTTTTTTTTAATAAACTACATAGATGTGGTCGGCGTTTCCTATCTGACTACTCTGAGAAGAAATGCCTAAACAAACTTAGAGGTCACAGTCTCTTATAAAGTCCAGACGTAATCTTGGTCAGTCCATGTGAAGACATGGAGTCTGAAATGGACACATTGGAGTCTGAAATGGTTTTTTGAGCATTAGAAACGTTAATTTAAGAAACCGGTCAAGAGCGAGTCGGACTCGCGCACCGAGGGCTCCGAACCATCCTACTATCTACTTCCTATCCTACTTAATCCTACTTCCTACTAATAATATTATAAATGCGAAAGTTTGGATGGATGGATGGATGGATGGATGTTTGTTACTCAATCACGCCAGAACGGCTGAACGGATTTAGGTGAAATTTGGCACAGAGATGGATATATAATACCACATAGGATACTTTTTATTCCGGAAAAATGTACGGTTCCTGTGGGATAATTTCCAACCTCCACGCGGGCGAAGCCGCTGGCAATAGCTAGTAATATTATAAATGCGAAAGTTTGTGAGGATAGAATCGATGTTTGTTACTCTTTCACACAAAAACTACTAAAAGGATATTCATGAAATTTGGCCCACAGATAGTTTATAACCTGGATTAACACATATAATACATTTTATCCCGATATTCTTACGGGTTCGAGACTTACGCGGATGAAACCCCGGGGCACTGCTAGTCATATATAAAAAAGTGTGCTATTTACAGACATCGTTTTATTTTTCCTGTAATTTTTAAATAAACTTCTGTCACACAGAATAAATTCAGATTTTTTTCTATGCAAACTTCAGAGCTAAGTATTTTTTTTTACATTTTTTATCAAAAGTCGAAAACTATGTGGCCTAAAAAAAAGAAAAAGAATTGAGAATGTGCAAACAGCGCTCTTTTATATGACACCCCACTTGCCCTATAGACCCACTTGGAATTTTTAAGACCCCCTTTCAGTCCCTGTTACAAAAAAAAAATGTATACATTTTTATATCTTTCTTATTTGCAAAATAGTTGGGCAAACATCATCTAAAACAATTCCAAAATTCAAGTTATACTCTCAAGAACTACTAATGCTATCATTAGTAGTTCTTGAGATATCTAGCTCTGACAGACAGACAGGCAGACAGACTGAGTCGCACCATTCCTTTTTACCATTTTGGTACGGAACCCTAATATAGGCAAACATTCTGATAGATTTTTGCACCAATCACAATGCTCCGAACTACTGATATACTTAATACATACGCGCTTAATTAAGAAAAACCTCTTTCTGTTGTATTGGAAGTTAGTTCAAAACCCTTGTTTCGCTATAGGATACTTAAAAAAAAAACAAACAAAACAGACGCACTAATTAACTTTTCTAATTATGCAATTCAAAAACTTAAAATCGGGAAAGCTCCAACGTAAGCTTTTTCTTCCTTGCAAAGCCTTTAAATCTTTTTGTAAAACTTGTTTTGTTATTCTTGAGGCTTTCTTTTGACTCTTGTTTTCTCAGAATATATAGGATCTTAATAATGATGATAACTTGGAGAAAAAGTGGGTCGTGGTGTTGCTAGGCTACTGCCTAGCAACACCACGATCCACTTTTCTCCCCCTTTTTTTCCGACGAACCGAGAACCTCCTCCTTTTTTAAAGTCGGTTAAAATAATTCATGATAGTATACTTACTATCATGAATAGTATACTTACTATCATGAATAGTATACTTACTATCATGAATTATTTTAACCGACTTCAAAAAAGGAGGAGGTTCTCAGTTCGTCGGAATCTTCTATTTTATCTAACTGAGCACAATCTTGCAATAAGGAAAACTTCATAAAGAAGCGGTTTTTTGTGCCCGACTCCCGGTACAGACGCAGCAAGTTGCTATTCAGAAAGAAACGGCCACATATTTTAGCCATTGCTTTGAGCGCATAAGTCTTTACCGTGAACCGTTCTTTATGCAAGGATTCTATACAGGTTGGCGATTTATATAAACTTTGAATTAACTTAACTAACCTTAACTATCCTTAACCTTAACTAACTTTGAATTGTTATTTATCTCTTTTTATTTGTCATTTATACTTTCACTGCATGATGCACCGGTCGACGTCATTACGTCAACGCCGCCGGCTGTCGCTGAAAACCAGCGCTGGGGCTCTGTCTCGTATGGGGTCGCGGCATTATGCTGAGCGACGGCCGTTTTGCGTGAATGTGACCCATATTTTCCCCAAACTTGTTCTTTAATTATTTCATTTTGTTGTTATATTTCTTCGCGTTATGTTTATTGCTAATAAACGTATTATCTTCTATTTAGGTTACCTGCATCCGTCAAGGCAAGGTATGATGGGTAGAATCACCCCCTTGACTCAAGGGGGTGATTCTACCCATCAAACTAAACAACTGTCTCTATGAAACTCATATGCGATTCGTGGAAAAAAAAAACTTTTCATAATAAAATATTCATCGAAATAGTCTGTCTATTGTTGAATAAGAATTTGCTTTTTTTCACGAATCGGGTAGGTATGACTTTCATAGCGAAATTTATTTAGTATGATGGGTAGAATCACCTCCTAAAAAGATGCAAGTGACTAAACCTCCACTGAGAGTTAATAATTATCTCAGAATTGCTTGAAATGAAATGAAATATTTATTTCTGTATCTTTTAAGACACTTTGACACGTCAAAACGTCACGATTCTGCTCAGATGCATCACGAAAGGTGAATGTTGTAATTCAAACGCTACGTTTATATAAACGTGAGACTTGTCTCCTTTAAAATTAGTACCTCAGCGTATCTCTCATGGAAAGAACTAATATAAAATACTTTAATCTTGTTCACTTGTTGGCAAACATGTGGTTAGTTTTGATGTCGACGACACTTTTACGGTTCCATATGACATCGTAAAACTAAAACAATTTTGGCAAGCAGCCGCTTGCATTATGCCCCCAAAGTGACCCTAAAGTTATTTGTATAGTTCTAACGGAGTAACAATTTTAATCTTGAGAGTTCAACTTCTTTTGTTTTGTTAAGATTTATTTTGTTACTTGCTTTAGCCCGCAGGTTCACATGTATTGTGGTCGGAAATTATTCCACGGGATTGGACTACTGAGATAAAAGTTATACAGAGTGGAGATTGGGTTATCACATTAAACCACGTATTCAGTATAAATTATTCTGGACCTCCCTGCGTTGAAATTTTTCATTGATTATTAAAAAATAAAAAAAACCAACAGACTCCAAAAAAAAAAACAAAAAGTGATAAATAACTTTAATTTCGGAAGTCGGTGTCTTTTGATCTGTATTTTAAATTTTTTTTGCCACCGACTTCCGAAATTTAGGTTATTTTTCACTTTTAGTGTTTTTTTTTTGGAAGTCAGTTGTTTTTTTTTTTTTGGTAAAATATTTTTAATTTTTCACTTTTTAGTGGGTCAGTTTGTAATTTATTTAAATTACAATAGCCTAACGTCAACTGCTCATCACCTTTTACCAAATATTGCTTTTCCCGATGCAGGGACGTTAATTGTTGAGGAGTTTTTCTAGGAAGAACCAGGAGAACTGGAGCTGATGGTGAAGACACCATCACCATATGCATTGTGACAAGCATAAATTACTTAGCAAAAAAGTGAAATAGTTAAGTATAATTGAGTAGTTCCAATGGCCGTCTGTGGTCTTCATCATCAGTTTCACTTCACCAAATGGTGCTTGCCAAGAGCAATTGCAAATCTGTCTATATATGACAGTTATGCCCGTGAGTTATATATGTATGTTCGGGCATCGGGTTGCGATTCGATTACTTTAATATGGTTGCGAAGTAATTTTTGCTTGTCACAATGCATTGGTGATGATGCCTTGAACATCAGCTCCAGTTCGCCTGGTTCTTACTAGGAGAAGTCCTCAACAATTAAATTGATAACCTCCTCCTTTAAAAAGTCGGTTAAAAAAAAATCCATACTTTTCACCGCGCCGGTATTGCTCTTTTTTAGGAAACAGCTTTTTAAATAACCGATGAACTGTTTCAACGCAGGGAAGTCCAGAAACAGTTAAGTTTCAATTAATGTGTTAACCTAACCGCCAGTCTGTTTATGTTATGTTATCTGTGTCCTATACCAGCTGATCACGATCTACCTGTGTGCCTTAGAAAAAGTAACAGACGTACAGAGTTACTTCGCATTTGTATGGATTTTTCTTGCTCTTGGCGTGGAAATGCCACAGAACCTTATTTCCTTTATGTGCACATCGATCAAAGAATCTTAAAGTATGTAACATAAAAAGGCTCTTTGGGTTCTTCAGGAGATTATTATAATCGGCCCCATAACACTGAGTATTTAATTCACATCGTTTTGTAACCTAATGTTACTTTTTAGCATGATTACATTTAACCATTTAGCTGCTATCGAGAATTTTGTAACGGAAAACCTACGCATATTTATCTCCTTTTTCAGGGGAAAGACTTTGTAGTGTTTTGTTTATCTAAGTTACAATAGCCTAATGTCAACTGCTCATCAACTTTTATAAAATATTGCTTTTCCCGATACAGGGGCGTTCATTGCTGAAGAGTTCCTAGTAACTCACCATCAGCTCCACTTCCACCATATGCATTGTGACGAGAATAAATTGGTTAGCCACCAAGTTAAAGTAATCGAATCGCAACCCTTGAAATACTTATTATTGAGTAGTTCCGATCGCCATCTGTGGTCTTCATCATCAGTTCCAATTCACCAAATTGTGCATTCCGAGAGAAAACGCACGAGTTACTCTAAAAATTACCCAAACGCCATAGATGTGCCCATAACTTTTGAAGAATTCCCTCAATTTTTCCATTAACCCATCTTCAGATTCTGACTTGATGACAATGGGACCACCTGGAAAACAAAAAAGAAATCCAAATCGGTCCAGCCGTCTTTGAGTAATCGGGGAACATACACAAAAAAGAAAAAAGATTCCGATGAACTGAGAACCTCCTTTTTTTGAAGTTGGTTAAATATAGCCCAAGGATTTAAAAAATACATTTTAATTTGACTTATTTCAGCCCTTGTGGCCGTAATAACGCTTGTATTCCTCGAAGGGGCTCGTGGCTATAAAGTGGAAAATAAAGTCTTAAAGCTAAGTAAATATTGTTTGTGCTTAACGAGTACCTAGGAAGGAGACTTCTCCGTGCCTTGGAAACCACGTAAAGCCGTTGGTTCCGGTTGTCATTCGTACATATCAGATACCCAAAAGTCTGACGACCAGTTTACCAAGGGGTATCGTGTTACACAGTAATTGGGTTATATAGGTGAGATTGGCAGTCGCTCCTTATAAAATATAATTCATATTTTAATTGTGTATTCAGCTGCATCCGGTTAGACTGGAAGCTGACTCCAATTAATTGGGAAAACGCTAGGCAGATTTATTTTTACTCTAAGGCCTGAATTCCTTCTACGCTGATATCGGTCGGCTACGGTCGGTCGCGTACGGTTGGTCGCGTACGTCAGCGAGAAATAAATAATAAAATATCGTATTTGCGATACCGACCGTTCCACGGTACGATATTCATAGCGACTGTCATGCACACGTGGTATTCAGCTTATCATCGATAACAAACTGAGGGCACTCGCACAATTCCATGCTCTCCACTCTCCAGTCGACCGGGCGTACGCGGCGCTGACGAGCGAGAACGACGCGCGTATTAGAAAATTTAGCAGTAAGGCACTAAAAGTGTATATATAGATATTATCCAAACAGGAAGCCTTGAATGTATGTTTACTGGTTATTTACTGTGTATGAAAGTACTATGAACATGGTGTATAGGGAAAGGTTTTTATGAACAAAAGCACAGAAAGACAAGACTAGACATTTATTATTTCAATTAGACTTGTCAGTAGTTAATCAGAAAGCTAGTCGTCCGTTCGCAAAACAAGGTCTTCTTGGATAAAAACGGACAAAAAACTCAATCAACACATTATTTACATTTCTTTAAAATTATCGTTATCTCAAAACAGTTAATTTTATCTCTTGGACAATGATACAAGAGAACCCAGAATAATAGCACCATAATAACAATAGCTAGGAAAATAACATGAATATTCCATTATACGTATATACGTACAATTTGACACATTAGCAATATTATCAATAATATAACTACAACAACAATATTATAAGCAATAATTGAGATATAATATCAAATTATATACGTGACACCTGGTTAATTTATTTCACACCACAAAAGCACCACAACTAACCCTCTGAACTTCTACCGAGCAACTGCCCCGATAACATCATTACCACCCTTTTTATTTCCTACCAACGTCACTTAACAGCAAACATCAACCGCCATTTTGAACCAATCACAGATCATTATACATTTTGGCTTAATAACTTCTAATACAGGTAATATTAAACAAATCTTATGTAGTGAAACCGTTTTAAAACATTTAAAGATAATTAAGCCATTTAATAAGATCCGATCGGTAATTCTTAGATATAATTCAATAGAATATCAACATATACCGACGATATTGTACCAATCGTTTGAAACAACTTATTTTATTAAAATAGCATTATAAATTCTAAGCCATACTACAAGTATATTTCAATATTACTTAATCATTTATAGTAATAACATCTTTAAACTTTTTTTTGTAAACACAATAACTAGTCAAATTATGTACTATAACAGTCAGAAGTCGACTAGCAATCTCACAAAACTATGGCATAGCAATATTAGTTGTACTTATGACCTTCTTCTGTAAGAACGTTTGCCAATACTACACATTGGCAATTTTGGCAGCCCGCATAGCGCAGGCGATAATGGTCATTGCGGTGTAAGTGGACTTCTAGACGTTGACTGTACTTCTACATTGGTCTCAAGCTTCGTAAGTGTAACAGATTTCATTATCCAACAAACAGTATTATAATATTTATAATAAAATCAAATTCAATTATCTTTCAATCGAATATATATTCAATCGATACGCGGCGCGTAGCAAACTAGCAACGTACGCGCCGCTGACGTTAGCGTCGCAGTGTGGTATATAGAACACAATGTATGGTACGCGCAACCGACATCAGCGCAGGAAGATTGCAGGCTTAGGCGCGCAGAATATTTTGAAAAAGATGGAATAAAGATTGGAACACTTCCGATATTAGTTTTGAAACATAGTAGTACTTAAAGTAATCCATCTCTTGTAGAAGTAATAATATTTCAGTGTTGTACTTGGTATTACTGTCCACTTTGGCATATAATAAACAGACTTTACCCAACAGGTTTACATGCGGGATTACAAGATCAGCTGCTGCTTTTAGTGTAATATCTGGCTTATCTGGTTGATCCTGGTTGGTAGTCCGCGAAATTTAAATTTTCTTGCATTTTTTTGCAATTTCCAGGTCAGTGTAAGGTTGTATATTGATCAAAATAGTATTCGCGACAATGAAAAGTATGTATAAAGATACGACCTTAGGCATTTCTCCTGCGCTGATGTCGGTAGCGTACGGTTGGTTGCGTACGTCAGCAAGATATAAATAATAAAATACCGTATTTGCGATACAACCGCTCTACGGTACGATGTTCATAGTGACTGTTACGCATGACTGAGGGAGTTAGCAAAATTCCATGCTCGCCAATCTACCGACGTACGCGACGCTGACGAGCGAGAACGACGCGCGCGATACGCGGCGCGTAGCAAACTAGCAACATACGCGCCGCTGACGTTAGCGAAGCAGTGTGGTGCTATATGTATAGAACACAATGTATGGTACGCGCAACCGATATCAGCGCAGGAGGAATGCAGGCCTTAGAATGACCTGCAAATTGCAAAAAACGCAAGAAAATTTGAATTTCGCGGGCTACCATAGCAATTATCTTAATTCTAAAGGTTTCAGCGGCAAAATAGGCTGCAACAAATTAGTCTGGAACTAGTCGAGAGTTCTCAGAATACGAAATGCGATTTAAATCATAAGCAAACGCCTACCCCTAAAACTCATTGGAGCTACTTCTCTTTAAGTGGGCTTGCTTCGTTCTTACCATAAAATCATCCTTGTATTCCCCGAAGAGTTGAGTAATAAATAGAGGACGAATGTTCCTAATTAGCAGAATATTCTCTCATTTTTACCTGACTACGGCAAAGCCAAAGGCTATGTATGTGGTAGCCGGATACATGCGCGAAAGATAAAAAAATATATAAAAAATTGCGGAAACGAGATTCCATCAAATATTAAGCCATGAATCATCATGGCTTAATATTTGATGGAATCTCGTTTCCGCAATTTTTTTTTTTTTTTCGAAAAAGTTGCGAAAATAAGATTCCTTTATATCAATAAAGGAATCTCATTTTCGCAACTTTTTCGCGTAATTTTCCTTTCGTGCAAGTGGATTCACGCAACAGTGTTGTCGCGCAAGTGTCTTTTGCGCAAGTGAACTTTCGCGCAAAGGTCCATTCGCGCAAATGTCCATTCGTGGAAATATCTTTTTGCGCAAGTGTCCCAGATCCTATGTATACAATACATATGTGCATCTGTTCCATCATAGCCCTTAAGCTACTCGCCATCAAGCTCGTGACTGTAATAAATGTAAGTAGATCTAGTAGTAATGTGACACGTATTCCATCAACAGTAAAGATGCGTTGCATAATAACAATACACGGGTAAAAGATTTATTTCCACGTAAGCAACATTTTAGCCGGAGATTTCAAATTTTGCTAATAAAATATATTACTACCATGAAGTTAAACTCGAATTGAACTTCAATCACGTCTTCCTCAGCCAAAGAAAATTTAAAAGAAAGTTTTCATTTTTCGTTTCACCTTGTGAGTTGCAGCTGAAGATGTTCCGGAAATTACTTGTTCCTTTGTGGTGAAGAGAAAATGTAAAACTTGTGCGAAATGTTGCAGCTAACGTAAATAGTAAAACGCTGCCGCATTACACTTTGTTAATAATGGAAAAATGGGCTCGTTTTAATAATGGAACGGCGCTGTTGTGTTATGAGCGTTTAGCCCGCGCGGGCTGGCAACGTCGTATTTCTACAGGTTTTTCGTGATTATTTTAACACATTTAAATCAAATGACTATTTTTTTAATACTTAATAGGTACTAGATTATCTAAATCGTTGGTATTTTTAAGTATGTATGCTATTTTTTTACAGTTATTTTGATATTTACTCATAAAAAATTGACAATATTGTCAATTTTATGAGTAAATAAAATTACAAAATAGTAGTTTATGAAAGTGTTGCATAATGAAGGGTATTAAAACACGAATCTACGTTTAAAAAACCAAGCCGTAAGCGATGTTTTTAATAGTATCACACGAGTATTTTAATACCTAGTTAAGTGCAGTTTCACACACTACTTTATCCACTCTCATGCAATAAATATTTAAATATTTAAAAAAAGTTAGCAAAAAACAAAACAAACTCAATAATGGCTCTGAAACCATAGTAACGTGGGTTAAGTTACTATGGTTTCAGAGCTATCATCGGTCAACCGCGCATGCGTCCTAGCGCGGTCCCCATACAATGGTACAGTGATAAAAATCGAACTGAAAACTCCTTGTTCGATCCGAAGTGTACTTTATAACAGAAAAAAAGTTATTTTATAGCATTATGTTGCCTATCCTACTATAAACGAGAAGGTTTGTGAGAATGAATGAATGGATGTTTGTTACTCTTTCACGCAAAAACTGCTAAACGGATTTTGACGAAATTTGGCACACAGATAGTTTATATCTTGAATTAACGCATAGGTACTTTTTATCTCGATATTTCTACGGGTTCGAGACTTACGTGGGTGAAACCGCGGCGCGCTGCTAGTACAAAATAAACAACCTACAACTTCCGTTTATTAAAAATAATAATATCAAATAGGTTTCTTTACATAGTGTAAAATATTGAAAATATCTCACTAAAATACGAAAGTGGTTATTATTAGAACAGTTCACTAACAAAGAACAGCAAATTAAATTAAATCACAGTATAGCAGCAAGAATGGCAGCCCAATCAAAAGTGGTAGTACCGAGATACAAAACCGGCCAAGAGCGATTCGAACTCGCGCACTGAGGGTTCCGTATCATCAAAAAAAAGTGTGCTATTTAGAGACATCGTGCATCGTTTTAATTTTCCTGTAAACTTTACATAAACTTATATCACAAAGTAATTTCAGATTTTTCTCTATGCAAACTTCGGAGATAAGGGAAACAGTATTTTTTTTACATTTTTCATCAAAAGTTGAAAACCATACAGCTTAAAAAAAATTGAAAATGTGCAAACAGCACTCTTTCATATGATACCCCGTCATCTAAAACTATTCCAAAATTCAACTTGATAGCATTAGAAGTTCTTGAGATATCCAGCTGTGACAGACGGACAGACAGACAGACTGAGTGGCACCATAAGTGTTCCTTTTTACTAGTTTTTACCATTTTGGTACGAAACCCTAAAAACTACTACAGAAAACGAGCGGACGCTTTTTAATTAATGATGTTCCAACAAAAATTCAATCGGAAATAACAAATCTTAATCAATATTATAAATATGCGATGGTGAGACTGTTTGTTTGTTACTCCTTCACGCTGAAGCGGCTGAACGGATTTGAATGTTTAACACATGACCTGGATTAGGACATAGGATACTTTTTATTGCGGTAGTACGGTAGTAGTGGAATAATTTCTGACAAACACGCGGGCAAAAGCTTGAAAAAAATTCTTTGATTCTCTTTGAAAATGCATCACTCTGTTTAACATTCAATGAGTATATTAGCATCGAGACGGGTTCAATCATTAAAACGGAAAAAAGTGGCCACCATTTCCCGTTTTAATGATTACAATAAAACTTAACAATATAAAACTACTGTTTATAATAATAATAACGTATTGTCTTGTGGAGCACAACTTAACGTGCTCATTTTCTGCATTTTCATTCTAAAATAAAAGAAATAACCAAACTAACGATGAGGGCGCCACTGTGCGCTCGGTAGTGTCTTAAATGTCTAAGTTACGAGTATAGTTACAAGAATTTTAAGTGGGCAATTGAATTAGAATCTTGAGGTGTTTATGTATGATTTACAATTTTCACAAACCAGGTAGTAATTAACACCATGATAATAGGTTATAATTCATTATAATTTGGCCACAGTTGTGGAAAGTTAATGTAGGTAATTCCCAATAAATTATTCTTTAGCAATTATGTTAGCTAGGTAAGAACATACACTACCTAAGCGTTTTAGTTATACGTAGTTTCAAATATTTTTTTTTTTACAAGACTTAATTATTGATGATAAATGATTTTTTTATTTCTGTAAGTAGGTTTGTACAAACACTTTTACCAGTCAATTTTTTTTTTTTTTAACTAGATGATGTCGGCGTTTCCTATCTGACTATTCTGAGAAGAAAGGCCGAAACAAACTCAGAGGTCACAGTCTCTCATAAAGTCCAGACATAATCTTGGTCACTTCATGTGAAGATCATGTAGATTGGTGTCTGAAATGGTCTTTTGAGGAAAGAACCACACAGATTGAGGACCTGTCCAGTCAGTGCACGCATTTGTCAGTAATCGCGCAGCTTAACTCAGAACTTAAGGAGCTCAGCGATTCGACGAACCATACCAAAAAAAGGACATTGGGGTAGGCCGCATAGATTACTCAAACTGCCAGACCATGATTAAAATTAACTGAGAGAAAAAATAAAACAAACAAAAAAAAGCAATGACCTACATAGTCTTCACATTCACAATAAATTAAAATAATATAATATAATACCTTACCTACATCAACAGATTCCTATGTCAGGCAACGTGTTATTGAGTTTTTATATTGGGAATGTCTCGGTAATAGCCCGAAGTTTGGAAGTTGGCGGTGTGATACCCCCGTGTCTTGCCGTGGATTGCCATCGCATTGGACTAAGACAGTGAAGGAAGAGTGAGTGCACCTGTGCCTGCGCACACACTTGTCCACTATAAAACTCTCGCGTCTCCACTGAGATTGGCTGCCATGGACGAAATTCGGGCTGAAGGACTATTACCTTTTATCTTTTCGCATATCTTGGGACCCTGGGTTATCCGGCATATCCCGGACATATAGAAGGCGTAGGACGGGCCGAAGACAACTCGCAAAGGCACGTTAGATATTTTTAATGAAATGAGGCACTAATCGACGATTATCCCTGTACGCGTTATGCAAGTGCACCCAAAGACAACCCTCGTTTGTTGTAGAACTATTGCAGGAGATGAAACAAAGATATTTGAATGTGTTTGGATGGCTAAAGTGGACTGATTACCTAGACCTATGAAAGTACTATGGCCCCTGCCCTGATCATTTTTTTATTATACATGGAAAATACGGCAGGGGGTGACTTGCATACTCAATAATGGGCCCCCGGAAACTGTCGCTAGCACTTAGTGACGTAGCGACAAGGGCAACATATCCTGAGGTGCTTGAGGAGAGGAGAGGTATTCCACGACAGGATAATCCCAGAGCCCGGAAGATGGTCAAGATCCCTACCAGCACTTACTGGAATACTTCCTTCCTCCAAGTACGTTTTCTCTTGCGAATCTCCACTCAAGCCAGCCAATAGAGGCAAGAATGAGGTAGGAACTCTGTTCCTCGTCAGTTTTCTCTCCAGCCGGTCAATAACGGCAAGTCAGAGATGAGGAACAAGACTTCTCCCAGGAGATAAGACCCGTGAGGTCGCTACTGCCCAACAGCTCGCCACATGCTGCCCTGCAGGTTTCTGTATCTCTCTTGGTCTGGCTCCTCATCCTAGACCTGTTCCGGCAAAGTAAACTACCGACACAGACCATAAAGTTCGGAGTGCGCAAGCCCCACCACGACGTCAACGTAGATATACATCGGTGTATTTTATCACTATTAAAAAATAACACAGGCCCCAAGGTTAGATTTACAACAGAATAAAAAAATAAATTTTGTATTGCTTACAGTATTTTATTAAGATTCTGCTTCTCCCAAAACCAAATTAAAGCCGAAGCAATTATTTCAAGTAAACCATATAAAGGCACTTTTAAATTTTATTGTCAAGGATTTATTGTCAGTTAGTCGGAGAGTTGAAGCTAGTGGCCCGTTCCAAAACAGATCTCTAATTTAACTTACGAGTACCTTACCAAGATACTTAAAGCGCTTACGTCTGCAACATTAAGAAGCTCATTCCACATGACAGATACTGTTTTCTAGGTTTACTAGATGCTCATAACATTTAATGTAATTAAGGCAGGTCTTGTTTCATGACGTGCACTTTATTATACTGTATCAAGCTGTTAGATTTCACAATTTATTCCTAGCTGTGGAGAAGGAATATGTTAAAAAGTTTTGGCAAAAAAGTGGGAAAAGCAGACGAACAAACGCGCTAAAAGGTGATTTACATTTGCGTTAGTCAATTGCCGAATTAAGTTCTTTAGGCCTCATTCACACTAGCGGTTGACCACCTACGCGGTTCATTTGAGCGGCTAGCCGCCTGACGCGGTTGGAATAGCGGCTGACCGCCACGGCGGCGGCCAACCGCGATATTAAACCTCGTCAAGCGGTTGGATCGTTCGAAGGCGGAGTAGGTACTATCGGTCCATAAACAAAATGGACGCCGCCGATGTAGCTTGTGTTATTTATTATTACTCCCGAAAACAACGTAAGAAAAATAAAAATATCCCATTGTCTCCGTTTTAAATCTCTGTTCTTTTACAATACAAAATAGCTTCATGCTGTTGAATTTCAACAATAAATTACTCTGTGTTCATGGCTGCGCGACTCACGAATGTGAACTTGCATACTCACCAGGCGGCGGCTGGCCGCAAACTAAACCACCCATGAACTTCCAAGTGCGTAATACGCACTGCGTAAAGACGTGACGGCGGCTAGCCGCAAAGCGGGCCGCGACCCTCCATTCAACCGCCGCGATTAAAATTTGTGGCGGTTAAGTACGTACGATCATAAGCGATTGCATTAAAATGAAAAAGCGGTTAGCCACTCCCGCGGTTAGCCGCAAATGCGTATGAGGCCTATACACTTCACAATAAAAACTGTCATTTGGATACAAAACTTACTAATTGACTAATGCAAATACCTGTTATTAATAATAATAATAATAATAATAATACCATTTATTTCAGGCGACATAGGCCCATAGAAAAATACCTTAACCTAAACATACATATTTTTGTAAACAAAATCTTGTGTTAATAAATAAGGCTTAAGACTATGTTAGTAGCACTTCACTTTGCACTAGCTTGACTTTGTGCTGTCCTGTGGAACTTGTCCGCGGAAGCGACGGAACACCACGTCCTGGGGCCAAAAGTCTTCTTCCATGACGAGGGGCAGATAACAGTTGGGTACACGCACGACGAACGCCTTGAAGTTGACGTTCCGGCGTGATTCCAGTAACTGCACCCTCGGCGTGTACCTCGTCTTTTGTCGCACGTACTCTACGATGTCCTCCGCCTTAGTGGTGTAGTGCAGGCGGGAGATGTACACTGGTGTATTCGGCTTTGCGGCACGCAGGCTTATTTCAGGCACTGTAGGAGCTTTGCCGCAGCGGTTCTTGTTTGGTCGCGATCGGCGCTTCCTCCTTTGCACCGTCACAAAACCATCATCTTTATCAGCCCTATTCAGCGCCTTTTCTGGCATGGGCTTGATACTAGGAGCGCCAGGAGCACTCGCAGTGATGCTAGCGAAATCCCTTTGCAGAGGTTTCGGCAGGGCATCAAGTACTGGCTGCGGGATGGGGCGAGGGACTCGGGCGGCGCTGTGTGGAGGAGCCGCAGTGACGAGCGCGGGGCTGCGGGGCGCGTGGGCGGGGCGCTCTGCAAGCTCAGCAAACGACGGATGCGCTGGCGACGAAGCTGCTGACGCGGAATTCGACGACGATATATCGAGGCCGGCTCCGCGACATGTGTTTACGTTTGACGCATCGACAGGTGACCTAATTACCGCCATACTGTTGCGCAACTCGCTAACTTCTTTGCGCAAATCAGTGACGGTGTTCTGGGATGCATCTAATTTCGTTAGCACATCCGCGAGGCGGGCCTTCAGAAAAACAATGTCCTTCAGCAGGCTCGTTACATCGACGTGGTCGAAGGTGACGGGAGGAAGCTTGTGTAGCTCCTTCACCACAAACGTCGGCACGTCGTCAGGGTCGGTCTCCTTGAACAGCGTGATGATATCCTGCAGGCTCTTCTTAGTCCCGTCACGCCGGCGGGACACCATCTGATCGCGCTTGTTCAGCACACTAAACAACAACAGCTTGGCAGCAGCTATGTCATCCTCGCTGAAGTTTGTTGCGCAGATCTGGACAGCAGACACTTCATCCATCACATCCAGCTTCTGCTGCAGGAACGCCAGCAGCTCATTCACCACAAGTTCACTACTCATGGCGAGTAAATTACGAGCGACAGCTTGCGCCGCGCTACTCGATATATCGAATATGCAAACGCGTGCGCATTAGAACGCGACACAAGTGAGACTTATTAGTGCTGTATTCCAGTTTGGCACTCAATAATTAGAACCCACCAGAGCCACATTTTTATTTTTATTTTATGCAAGACAGCTTCGAATGCTGAAATTCTTTGATCATATCTTGAGACGTAATAATGACTCCAAAGAACGTCTAGTGGTGCAAGACAGAGTAGAGGGTTTTAGACCACGCGGGAGGTCACCGATGTGGTGGACCGATCAAGTAAAATCTCCGGTTGGAGGCCCTGTTAATGATTGCGCCAGACTGCCAACTAACAGAACCAGATGCGAGGCAGAGATCGTGAGGCGAGCTGCGACTACACTTGTAATTGGATCCACTTCATCGTGACCACCACCGCTCTGTCAACAGCGAAACGAAGAAGAAGAAGAATGTTTACACTAAAGAATACCGTTTGTCTTGTTTTTCTTAGTTCTGTAATTATGCGGCCTACCCAAATGTCCTTTCCTTGGTATTGTTCGTCGAGTCGTTGAGCTCCTTAAGTTCTGAGTTGAGCTGCGCGATTACTGACAAATGCGTGCACTGCCTGGACAGGTCCTCTCAATCTGTATGGTTCTTTCCTCAAAAGACCATTTCACAGCAATCTTCACATGAACTGACCAAGATTATGTCTGGAATTTATAAGAGACTGTGACCTCTGAGTTTGTTTCGACCTTTCTTCTCAGAGTAGTCAGATAGAAAACGCCACCTCATCTAGTTTTAAAAAAACCATGATTAACTTGTAAAAGTGATTGTACAAACTTACTTACAGAAATAAAATCACTTATCATTTATCATAATATGTATGTCTTTTAAACTCTAATGTATGAATAAAACATAATTATATGAATTATTTTCATCATCAACCTAGTTTAATGAATAGGCCCTTTCGATCGAATTTTCTGCGGATGCGTGAATGTTGTTTAGTGATTAAACAACCTTCACATAGGTACAGATAGAACATTGCACTGTAACAACAATATACAGGGTGTAACGGACTGCCCTCCACAGACTGATAGGGTAAATTCAGTATGTCGTACTAAGATGACCGGTACTTGAAATTATTTCAGGGACGTTATGGGAATCCAATAAACCAGATTTGTTTGTCTTTGTGCACAAATCGGAGCGTCTTTTATTGGTTGCGAGGTGTAGGTAATAAGTATGCGGTGAGTTCGATGAACTCTGTAGCTTGGCAGAAAGTGACCAGCTGATTTCTCGCATCGTTTGTTAGTGTTCCAACATCCATTGCTGATTTTTTTATTTTACCTGTTTTATTTACATATGGAGCGCTGCTGCAGACAATGTAATTTTACATTGAAATAAAGGAATAGTAACTGAAAAAACGATAATAGAAGTTATAATAGATAGTTAGTTTACGGAGAGCTGTCCCTTACACCCTGTATAATATAATATAAAAAATATATAAATATGTATAATATAATAAATATGAAGAGTTTGACTATTTGTTTGACAGCCCAATTCTTGAGGAATGTTATCATATCATAAAGCTGCAACCTGAGTAAGATCCGAGCAAAAAGAAAAAAAAAACCGGCCAAAAAGCCGATCACGCACAATGAAGTGTTCCGTAGTTGAAAATAATTTATCCCAAAAACCAAGTTATCATTGTAGTTAAAAACTAGAAATCCCAATTTTTTTGATGCGATATAATTACAAATTAACGATTATCGGACTTTTTCCTTTACTTGTGCTATGAGACCTTGCTTTCTTCCAATTTCATGATTCTAGAGTCAACGAGAAGTTCCCTATAAGTTTTGATTTACCTGCAAGTATCAAAATAATGTATGTCGCTTAAATGGCCGTATTTTTTTTTTTATTGCGTTGACTTAGAAGCTTGACGTTTTTAGAGCTCCAAGGGACTATAGACCTATGTATTTGATATTAATTTCAACTTAATATCTCTTGATTTTCATCAAGAGGTATTAAGTTGAAATTAATATCAAATACACCCTTTTGGGTCTTGACAGTTGAACAGCCAGACAATCAGATAGACAGACAGACAGACGGACAATGAACTGATACTATAAGTATTCCGTTTTTTTTCCTTTTGAGGTACGGAACCCTAAAAAAGCTAGAAAGAACGCGTGACGCAGTGGGTCGGCCGACCGACGAGAACAAAACAAGAAACTTCACGCGGACGAAGTCGGGGGCAGAAGCTAGTAATGAAATATGACATAACCATTACAATCTAAGTACAGGGCGAGCATTCATTGGATTAATTAATACAATAATGATAAATTATCCGTCGTAACTAAAGATTTCTCGGTAGAATTACTGGATTTATGTGTCTCATTATTTAGTAATTTGTACTTTCTTATTATTACAAGCGTGTGGTAGACATATCATTTTATTAGTCTCATTGTCTCATGTAACAAAGTGTTGGAATCGTGGTTTCTGTTACAAAATTCTCAAAAGTTCAATAGTGCTTATTTACATGGTATTAAATAATCACGTCGGATGTTCTAATTTCTACGGAACTGTACCTTTAATGCTGTCTTTTAGGGTAAAAATACACCTGCCTTTAGCTGGTACAAAAATAAGCCAGTAGTTGGCATGCTGTGTGCCATAACCACTTCTGATTGGTCAATGTCACAATGGCATGCCAGTTACTTGCTTAGTTTTGCACAAGCTACACGCATGTGCACATATTTCGTATAAAAACGTTAAAGAATCTGTATTCTTTAAAACGTTTTTCAGCTTAATACTTAAATAGTCATGTGATCCTTTTCCTTGTGATCCTTTGTGATACTGAACACTGAGTGAGTAGAGAACACGCAGTTTGTCGCAATTATTATTTTGACTGTTTTTTTTTTATTGTTTACAGTGTTCTCCGCTTACCTACTGCAATCAAGTGAAGAACTACGAGCTACGAACCAATGGAAATCTTTTAAAAACGTAGATTAAATGTAAGGTAAGTAAAATCTGCTCGCAAATCAATCTGCCTTGCCTTTACCCAACTATGTTGGGGTAGGCCTCCAGTCTAACCAGATACAGCTGAATACTAGTATTTCAAATGAAGCGATTGCCTATATGACCTCCACAACCGAGTAACTGGGTAATACGATACCTCTTGGTAAGTCTGGTTGTCAGACTTTGGGGCTTCTGGTGACCTGTTCATCAATGTGCTTACAAATCTGCAACAATATTAGTCAAATAACTCTCACAGACACATTATGAAGCTGTTTAATTTCATTCATTGTGATTTCATTGTGGTCCAATTGGTTGAAATTCCGAACAAGGCTTTTCAAATGCTTGTTCAGTCGTTCATTCACTTAAGCGAATAGCTGGTAGACTTATTCGAAAAACGGGAATAAGGGACTTGAGGAAGGTAAATATTCTACGAATATATTTTTGTCTGGTATTTTACCGGAATCCAATCGACGTCGACGAATTTTAGGAAAAGTAATATTAGGAGTTCAAAAAGTAACGTAGGTAAACTTGAAACGAGTACCTACTGAATCAGACGCACTGATCAAAAGTGCACGAATGACATGCTATGTAAGCAACGACACAATCTTACTTCTATATTAGGTTGTTGTAAAAACAATCTTCGTTTTGAAAGTTTCTTTTATTTGTTACTGTTAGTTACAAATCTAGTTATCAAATCAACATTAGATAACTGTAAAACCATAGTTTTGTTACAATTAATTGAATGAAACAAACAAACATAATATGCTTATATATTATAGGTAAGCACGAACATCGTCTTACCTAGGACTTACATTCTACATTTTCTAATCAACTGTTGTATGCCTCCGGCTACGCTACAATTAACTCGATTCGCTACAATTCTAAGAAAATTGCGTCGCAAGCCATTGTCTCATTTTCTACATACAATTAAAAAGGTTCAAACAGGCGCGACACGCCACGCCAACTCCCGCGACACAAAGGCACCACTCGACACGCGCCACACGTTGCCTTTATGTCGCGTGCGATTCGCGTCACGTGTCGCACCTGTTTGGAGGAGCCTTAATATAGGACTATATTAATGCTCTAGTTCCTACAAACAATTTAAGGGCAATACGACTCGACATATTTTACGACACTACTTTCCGCCTCGCCGGTTCCCTGCGACTAGGAGCTCCCTGGTGTTCTCCTCATCGCTGTCACTGTGGTGAAGTTGTCAACAGCCTCGGACACCACGGCCTGTCTTGCAGCCGGAGTGCGGGTCGCTTAGCGCGGCACGCAAACATTAATGACATCATCCGACGTGCCCTTGTCACCGTCGGCGTTCCAGCTGTATTAGAACCCAATGGCTAGGCACGCGACGATGGCAAGAGACCGGACGACATGTCTTTATTTCCATGGAAGGTGGGTAGGCCTTTAGTGTGGGACGCAACGTGTGTCGATACTCTTGCGCCTTCCCATCTTCCTGGCACAGCGTGCTGTGCTGGCGCTGCTGCTGCGGCTGCGGAAAACCTCAAGCGGCGGAAGTATAATAACCTTATCGGTAACTATATTTTCGAGCCGTTTGGGGTTGAAACCCTCGGGCCGTGGGGTCCGTGTGCTCATGCTTTGTTCAAGGAAATCTCCCAACGGCTGGTTGACACTTCCCGTGACCCAAGGGCAGGCTTTTACCTTGGCCAGAGGCTAAGCATTGCCATACAACGTGGCAATGCCGCCAGTCTCTTGGGTACATTACCAGATGACAGCGATGCGGATGAATTTTTCGACGCCATATTTTAGTTTTTTTTAATAGTTTTAGTTGGTTAGGATATTATTTTGGTAACTTTATTTTAGTGTTAGATTGTTTATATTTTAATACTGTAAGGGCAATAGGAAAATGGTAACCCGATCTTTCATGCCTCGTTGTCCAAGACATTTTAAGGTATATCGTCTGAGCCGTCCTTGTCTTAAGATCTTTAAGAGTGTCTCTTAAAACACCCGTTTCTTAAGAACCGTTGGTATACCCGATCTTTCATGCCTCGTTTTCCTAAGACATTTGAAGGTATATCGTCTGAGCCGTCCTTGTCTTAAGACCTTTAAGAGTGTCTCTTAAAACACCCATTTCTTAAGACCCGTTTTAGCCTAAAGTAGGTAGGGACAAATAAACTTCTAGCAAGACTATTTCCGAACAGATACCTACGCAAAATTATACAGTGTTATATTTTCGTCTATCCATCTCTGTTCATCTCATCAAGAAAAAGAAGTTCAAAAATGTAAACAACAATGTAACAAAATACTCGAAAAATCAAAGTTGTACCAAGAGCCTCATTTATGGTAAAAAGGTATTAGGTAGTATCAAAGTAGGAGGCTTAGATGGAGATCAAATATCTTAGATAACACTCTTCAAACTTCCATATAAAAAAGATAATTAGGATTCTAGTTTAGGAGTGTCCGAAACTTGGCAAACTTTTTCGAAATATGACTAAACAGGTGACATCTGCCAACTCAAACTGGGCCCGCGTGTTGGATTACGGCCCACTCCAGTCTCACTTAACGAGAAGGGGCTTATGTCCCAGCAAATCCAGCAATGTGAGCGTTATAGACTGATGATGCTATGCTATAGGTAAATAAGTTTTATCTCATAATGCGCGGCTTATGCTTACGATATCCCCATGGTTAAGATACCACCTATCACGCCGCAGATCGTTCGATTCTCATCCAGGACAAACATTTGTGTGCACGAACATATCTATTTGTCCTGAGTCTGGGTGTAATTATCTATATAAATAAAAAAAAGTAGTGTATGTAGTATATCAGTTATCTGGTTTCCATAGTACAAGCTCTGCTTAGTTTGGGATCAGATGACCGTGTGTGAATAATGTCCCAGGATATTATATATTATTATATCATGGCTAAAAATATACCTGTAACTTTCTCACGCGACTTCTCACACAGGCCAAGAACGACCACAGATATTATCGGCTATTTATCAATATATTGGTATTTGTTAGTAAAAGATGCGTAATATTAAGCATTATCACCAAATCTATAGTTCATAAGTCAATAGGAAGTAAAAAAATTGTTCGGAACAAATTTTGTAAAAATTCTACTCATTCCTTTGTTTTTCAACATTTATTAAAGCAAAAAATACAATATTTATCTACTCAACGAGCTCTAAACAATGATACTCCACTCGATGGCGTAGGTCAATTTTATTTTTTTTTTCGCGCCCGCCTTTAGCTGTATGGGAGCCCCCTTAAAAACATTTAAACATATTTTTGACAATTTGGCTTTGACTCAATAAGATTATATTGTAAAAATATTATATTGTAAAAATTTGAAGACTAGTTTTAATGATTTGTCTGTAAAACCTGTGTCACAGACGACGGACGGACGGACACGTGAGTGACAGCAATAGGGCTCTGTTTGGACCCTTCGGATACGGAACACTAAAAACTAATATAGACAGGATAAACAGAAACAAAACTATTTACAAGAGCTATTCTAAGTACCTAATATGTACGGGGAAAAATATAGAAATATAAGATAGGAACAGGTATACGTGTAGCAAACAAGAAAGTAGGTAAACATCTATTATCCCGTCTTCAAATTAACATTTCTGTAATACTTAGTAAAATTCGCTGACTACTAAAATTTTGTGTCTTCTTTTGGCTGGTAGCTTATAAATATGTGACGTGATCCGATATTAGCAGAACATTTACAATCCACTGCTGAAATTGAAAATATTCATTTAAACTGCATGTTGCGTAATCTTTTCTAGTCCATTACAGCAAACAAAGAACTAAGCTTCGCCACACTATACATTTATTTCGTTAGCAGATGGTGTTAATGTCTTCTCTTAGAGAACGTTACACTCGTAAATGTTTATTGTGATCACATCGTTTTCCTAAGACTACGTTCACACGTTGTAATATACGATATTTTACAGTATAAGGGTGCGTTTCCACCAGAGATGTGCGAGGATGTGAAGCGGCGAATGTGCGTAAAACTAACCAATAAAAACACTAGCTTAACTCAAGCTATCAAAATGAAGCGATGTTATTCGTTAGTTTTACACACATCCCTCGCTACGCATCCTCGCGCATCTCTGGTGGAAACGCAGCCTAATGAGCCATATTTTGCAGTACCTACTGTTTATACGGTTACATCAAATACTGTAGGTATTAAAAAAGCGCATGACCGAAATTGGAGCCTTTTTATTTTCTGTGGCCATTAACGAAACTTTATATATTTAGTGAAAAATAACATAACAAACAAAATTTTGTAAGGCGTTAAGGTTCAAATATCAGTCTGAGCTGAGTTAAATCGATTTATACAAGGTGATTATTGACTTTAGGGCGAAATCCGAAACTACGAGTAGATAGTTCAGCAAAGTGGTCAAAGGAACCATGACCTCTATTTTGGATTAAAATAAAACTGCAATTTTTAGTTTTTTTTTTTTTTTTTAACTTCTGCCTGAGCCAGGAATCAAACCTGATTTTTTTTTACAAAAACTTTATACTTACTGTAAAATATCGTACTGAATCTCGTTCGTGCTGTTCGTTTGTCTGTGAACGGCTGCTAATGGCTGTCTCCCCGTTTAAGCCTGTGATACATTGTGTGGTTCAGGTACCTGTTACTAGTTTCTGATGAAATCCGTAGGATATTGCGCATAGACATTAGGCTTTCCACCGAAAAACATTTTACGTGGCCGTACTGGTTTGTTCACAGCATTTCCGATTACATAAAATACATTAGAATTGTTAGGAAACAGCAACTGAAAAATAACCAAAAAAAAATACCTTTTTCTACAACTCTGCCGAATTTTACAAGTTAACATTTGTATCATAGCGATCACTGGCACACAGTCTCCACACGGTGGGTGCCTGAGGATGGAGGCCGGCCCAGGAACAGGTGGCGAGACAACCTAAAAGCTTACCACATGGGTTGGATCGAGGTAGCCCTGGAATAGAATGCTTGGAAGGATTTGAGGTAGGCCTTTGCTTAGCATTGGGGCAATGTAGGCTAAGATAAAAAAAAAAAATTAAAAAAAACATTTGTATTTCTAAACCTTGGTCGGATTCAAAATACATTCATACTCACGACATTTCGTTTCAGGACCACTTCCGTAATCAGGGTCTCAGTTGATGTCATTCCGCCTCTATGTGACCCTTTACGATAATATCGAAGTTTAGGCATATGCAGATTAGGGAGGCCGGAAGGACTGCCTGTCCTACTTATGTAAGGATAAGTGAATTTGTATACATAAAAATATACCTACTTAAGAGGCCTATTACACTTCGACCGTGATTTTTACGTGAAATGGCCAACTTTGGCGTTCTTATTCTAAGAAACAAAAAAATAAAAAGAAGGACTTCGACAACTTTGACTTATTGAGAGCTGGAGAATAGTTATTAGTATAGAATAGTATAAAGCGGCCTCGCTTTTCGCAATTTTTGCTTATGGATATATTTACACATATATAAAGTTAAAATTCCGAAGCAAGTCTCTCAATGCACGACGGCATTTTTTTCGAGCTTGTGATTTGAACTACTGTACATAAGCAAATGAAATGCAAAATATATACTCAATACTCAATACTCAATATCTTTATTGCTTTACCATAATGTGTACTTAGGTGGTAAGTTCTATATAATTGAGATCATTATGGACCCTGTAGGGCACAGCAAAAGGGTAGGAGAGAGGAAGCCCTGTTTTAGGAGATCATGAATTATTTAATTTTTATGAATTATTGCTATATTTTTTAATTTATTATTATTGCTATTTTATTTAAGTATTTTTTTAATGTATTATTTGTTATTATTTATTAATAATTACCATATCATTAATATATTTCAAACATAACTATAAATTGCCTGATTGTCATTAATTAACAATTACTATTATTATATTATTAGTAATTTCCTTAACATTTATTATACTATCTTACTTTCTTTTTTACTTTTTTCTATTAATGTATGTTTATCGTTTAAATATTCATCTAAGGAATAATAGCATTTGTTTATCAGTATTTTTTTAAGTTTTATTATAAATATATTGAAATTTTCTTCTTTCTTTATTATGTCTGGTAGTTTGTTGTATATTTTTATAGACATTACGTAGGGACTTGTAGAATGCATTTTTAGCCTGAATGTTGGTATGTTTAGCCTAGTTCCGTGCCTAAGTGTGTACTGTGATTGGATGTCTTCGCGTTTTGTGTAGAACTCTTGATGCTTACGGACAAATTTACATAATTCTAGAATGTAAATACTTGGGAGGGTTAGATTATTATGTTTTAGAAAATAGGGTTTGCAGCTGTCAGTTTTATCAATATTTACCAAGATTCTAATTAATTTCTTTTGTAGGGTAAAGAGTGTCATTGCATCTGTACTATTTCCGCAGAGGGTTACGCCGTAGCTAAGCCATGCATTGGCATACGCATAATAGGTGGTGAGAGCAGTTTGTAGATCGGTTGTCTTTTTAATTTTTCGGAGAGCGTATGAAAATTTTGAAATTTTTGAACGGGTTTTTTGTATTTGTGTTTTCTAATTAATATATTTATCTATTGTAAGTCCAAGTAATATAAATTCATCAACAGTTTCCAATTTTGAGCCGTTAAATATGAAGTTTAAGTGTAGAGCAGCTTTTTGATAAGGGTGGAAAATCATTAATTTAGTTTTAGCATAATTAATTTCTAAATTATGTGAGGTCATCCAGTTACATGTTTTTGTGAGTGTGGAACTTAGTTTTTCTTCTATGTTTGTGTTGTTTTGACATGAGACTAATATAGATATGTCATCTGCGAATAAAACACATGGTCCCTCTATAGTTTTCGGTAAGTCGTTGATGTAAACAAGGCATAATAGGCAACCTATGACACTTCCTTGGGGGATGGAAGCGTTGGTTTTTTTACTTTTAGATCGGACTTTTTCTATTTCTCTACTAGTGTGATTAAAGTATTCAACTACTTGTTCTCTATTTTTTAAATATGACGTAAGCCATTCATGGGCTTTTAGGATTCCTATTCCATACAGTTTATTTAAAAGTATTTTAAATTGTACCTTGTCATACGCTTTGGTCATGTCCAGTAGTATCCCTACGGCGTATTCCTTGTTATTTATAATATTAAGGGCTTCTTGAATATATTTATAAACAGCTAATGTGGTGGAACGGTTTTTTCGGAAACTGTTCTGACAATCGCTCAATACGTTAAATTTTTCGCAAAAAGAATAAATTCGATCACACATAGCTCTCTCAAAAATCTTGGAGGCTGAGGGCAAGAGAGCTATTGGGCGATAATTATTAGGATCAGTTTTTGTGTTCTTTTTATGAATTGGTTTAATATAATAATAGGTATCTCTTAAATAGTGGTTTAGTTCATAGAGCGGCCTCAGAGTTTTGAAATATGTATGGAAAAAATCACATTCAACTACTAAAAACGCTCAGAAATAACTGTAAATTTCTCCATCATCATCATCCACAGCTCGACTTCACCCACTGCTGGCTCTTTTTTGTACAGACGCCAGCACATCAAGCTACTACAATCTGTCAGATTTCTTTAATAGATTTTCGACTTTATTGCTAAGGCATTAGGTTCAAGGTTGATTGGGAAAATCGGACAGTTTCGGGTAGGTTGACCTGCTGGCGTCTGTACCAATCCCCACGCTAATGTGTCAGCCTCCTCCAGGTTTTGTCCTCGATGGCAACAATGTCGTCCACCCATCTCGCCGCTGGACGACCGACATCTCGTCTTCCAAATTTCTCCTTAGTGCATTAATATTGTTACGTAAAATTTACACCAGAATAAGCGTTACTTCATAAGAAATTAAAAGTTCATACTTTAAACAAAAAAAAACCTATAAGACTAAATACTTAAACGACATCTGCCAAATTGCTACATAATGCGATGCGTCGCCGTACTTCAATATGTACCTAATCTGTCAGAAAGCAAATTTGTGATAGGCCTCTTAAGTAGGTACTTTAGTACTTGAATTCGAACTAAGAGGAATAAAATAGAAATTTCATTTCTAAATCTGAGAGTCGATTATTACTTTGAATAATTTGAAATATGGGTTAAGAAGCTTACAGTTTGAGTGTTCGTTTGAAAACAGTCGAAAACAAATTAGGTTACCTACTAGTAAATTCACTAGGTCAAGTTCCAAAAAGGTTGTTTGAGTAGTACCTAAATATGAAACCTTAATTTTATTAATATTTACATAAGTCGTTGGATGATTTGATAATTCTAATTTTTGCGAAAATCCTAGGAATACTGTAAAAACACGGATAATTAATTAATCTATGGTGAAAACATTTCTCAATCTTACTGGAAAAAGATAGGGTTTTTGCAAAAAACCGAGTCGCTCTAGTAACATTGATTATCCTTAACTCTGATTAGCTAGATGTTTGCTTACTAACCGAATCTTATTCTGATTGGTTCCTGGTTTAACTCTGTGAGCTTTGAAGTATTATATATCATAGAGTTATGGAGGGTTAGAAATAACAATATCGATTTATAGGAACTTTACTTTTTATTGAACATTTTAGTTACCTAATCTACATACAAACATTGGACCCTTTATTGTGAAGCCGTGAATGATTGATATTTAAAATGTCAACCAATCAGAGGAGGTCTCGTTTTGGGTGCTCCGACCGGCCAATCAGCGTCCTTTTTTCATAATAGCTTAGGTTTCGTTTCGCAATATTACTAGAGCAGTTCGGTTTTTTGCAAAAAACCTAACTTTTTCCAGTAAGATTGAGAAATGTTATCACCATTGTCTAATTATCCGTGGTTTCGCAATATCCCTTGATTGTTCGCGAAAATTCGAATTATCAAATCATCCTACGACATAGGTATATAAATTACCTACATTTATAACATCATCTACCTAGCCTTTTCCCAACTATGTTGGGGTCGGCTTCCAGTCTAACCGAATGCAGCTGAATACCAGTATACCTATTACATGGAGCGACTGTATATCTGACCTCCACGACCTAGTTAATGGTTAATACGAGACCCCTTGGTTAGACTGGTTGTCAGACTTTCAGGCTTCTGACGACCCGTAAACACTTTCAAAGACCCACGGATGAGAGCCGGGACCGACGGCTTAACGTGCTTTTCGAGGCACGGAGGGGTCATGGTATGAAAAGATAGATGGTCCACGAACCAACCGCGGCAAGCGCAGCTCAACCTGATCGATCGACATGTGTGGCTGTTATTACTTTAGCCACAAGTACACTTAGTAGGTATTGTAGAATTACCATTCTACGATAATCGTTTTGATTTTTTTTTTTTTGTAACAATACTCTTTTAATTCTGAGACGTATTGAACCTTATAAATGTGCTGGCTGAAAATTTTCACGATTGATTTTTTACGAGTTTTAATTTATTTTTTCTTGTGTGTGACACAGATTACTAATATGTAGATTCGGATGTTTTAGTGCACCACAGTGCACTTCCGCATTTTCCTCCAGACGAGTGGGTCTAAACTTTTATTTTGTTCATACTATGCATATTCCTATTAATATAATTTAATAACAATACTGTGAAGTTTGTCGTATCAATACTACTTTTATCTGATAATCGTACAATATGTGATATTGGTATGTATTCGCCATTTATATGTTTTCCTATTTGAGATACATCTTTTATTTTATCTGAATCATCTGATTTTCTCTGCCGTAGGGTTTTGTACTCTATAAAGAAGGTTTTACCCACGTCGTGGTTATCACAATCGTTCCTAATTGGTTTTTACGACCAAGTGCAGGTTTCGTCCTCGCAGTGGAGAATAACAGGCCAAATTTTTGGCACGACCCCACGGGCACAGCAACAAGTCTCTCACTTCCCTCGCATTACGTACTTCGTCTGATTGAGTGGTTCCATGTTTCACGTTTGCGCTTCACATCACGATATTATCAGATAACCAATGTCTAACCACAAAACTTTTTAGCAAAAAATAAAACCGACTTCTAAAACAAAACACTACAAAGTGAAAAATAACTTTAATTTCGGAAGTCGGTGTCTTTCGTTTTGTATTTTCGTTTTTTGCCACCGACTTCCGAAATTAAAGTTATTTTTCACTTTGTAGTGTTTTGTTTTAGAAGTCGGTTTTATTTTTTGCTAAAAAGTTTTTATTTTTCACTTTTTAGTTGTGGAACCTACCCCATAGCCATGTAAATAACAGTGATAGGAAGTTATTAAAACATCATCACATCATCCATATAAAATAAGTGGGAAATATACGCATTATTGAAGCTAACTCAAAAACTCCCCAAGCAAAGTTAGTAAAATTTATTTGGGACCACCTCGGAGGTATACCCTTTCAAACAAAAAAAGAATTTTCCAAATCGGTCCATCCGTCTTTGAGTAATCGCGTAACAAACATACAAAAAAAGAACAAAAAAAAAATACAGACGAATTGAGAACCTCCTCCTTTTGGAAGTCGGTTAAAAATTACTCTGTAATTCGCCTTATTTTTATTCTTGCACTTGTATAAGTGTTAATAAGGTTATTAATTTCAATTTAAGGCAATGCTTTGATTGTGTTTACAAACTTTGAGCCGTGTTCCTATGAATAAAATCTATTTGACTAAAACGGCCTAAAGCGGCAGCTTGCAATATTTCTAATTAGGTCGTTGTACCTAGATTCGTACAAGATAAGGCATGCGTCTAAAGTTTAACCGATTGATTTTTCTTACTGAAAATTAACCTTAATATTAAATAAATTTATTGTATTTTCTATAAAAAATAATAAAAGTCTGTTAAATAATAAGTGTACCTACTTATTATTTAACAGACTTTTATTATTTGTCGGGAAATTCGGTCGGTTAAAAAAACAACTTTTTTTTTAACCGACTTCCAAAAGGAGGAGGTTCTCAATTCGTCTGTTTTTTTTTTGTATGTTTGTTACGCGATTACTCAAAGACGGATGGACCGATTTGGAAAATTCTTTTTTTGTTTGAAAGGGTATACTTCCGAGGTGGTCCCATATAAATTTTATTAACTTTGCTTAAGGATTTTTTGAGTTAGCTTCAGTAATGCGTATATTTCCCAATTATTTTATATGGATGATGTGATGATGTTTTAATAACTTCCTCTCACTGTTATTTACATGGCTATATCTGCAATTATGTATTCGAATTTGTGTGGGGTAGGTTCCACAACTAAAAAGTGAAAAATAAAAACTTTTTAGCAAAAAATAAAACCGACTTCTAAAAAAAAAAGTGAAAAATAACTTTAATTTCGGAAGTCGGTGTCTTTGGTTTTGTATTTTCGTTTTTTGCCACCGACTTCCGAAATTAAAGTTATTTTTCACTTTTTTTTAGAAGTCGGTTTTATTTTTTGCTAAAAAGTTTTTATTTCTATTTTGTGTTTTGATGCCTAAACTACAAATTATACGTGTTTCGAAGTGAGAAAATATATATTTTTATTTTATTCTGCTACAGTATGTAGGTACTATATTCTCTTGTAAATTATACAGAACCTTACTGCTATTTCGTTAGTTATAAATGATCATATTTTACTCTTTGTATTTCCTGTGCGTGTGTCAAATATTGTTTTCCTTTCCTTCTTTTAATATGATAAATCAGCTCATAAGACACCTACTTTTATTTTTCCTCACTATTTAAATGAAAATCGGCAATGGTTAGGGCATGTGGGGTATCATATGAAAGAGCGCTGTTTGCACATTTTCAAGCATTATTTTTTTTTTTAGGCGGAATAGTTTTCGACTTTTGATGAAAAATGTATAAAAAATACCGTCCCCCCCCCCCCCTTATCTCCAAAATTTGCATAGAGAAAAATATAAAATTATTCTATGTGATAGAAGTTTATGTAAAGATTACAGAAAAATAAAACGATGTCTCTAAATAATTTTTTTATAGTACGGAACCCTCGGCGCGCGAGTCCGACTCGCTCTTGGCTGGTTTTTTTTTTAATAAATAAAAAAATATATTTCGGATGTTTTCCAGTCCGCACTTCGGTTTTAGGTAAGGCTCTAGGCGGTATAGTTTAAGGTGTGATATTACCCACATGTAGAGTTTTAATGGGTTATGGGTTCTATAAACGCGGGCAAAATTTTCATTTTTTTTCCGATAGGACACACCGTTTTCGAGATATAAGCAAAACAAGAGAAAAAAAAAATATTTTGTAGATAACCGTATATACTTTGCGGCCGTCGAGAAGTAAGTATTCTACTATCTTTAGCATGGCGATTATAATGTTTTCACTACCCTACACAATTACCTATCAGTGGTCAGTGTGATTTTGCCAGTTTGGGATAGAAAAACTTTCTTCCGAAATAATCTACATAAAAAAGGACCTAGTCAAAGATCGCTAGAAACGAAAGACAAAATGACAATTTGTAGAATGATTTCTGCGGTGCGATGTCAAAAACGGAGAAACGAAATGTCACTTTGTGAAGGATGTCTATTCTTCGTAGAGATAGGCATGCTATTAAGTGTCATGCATTACTAAGCCAACTGGTATTTTAAAAAAAACATGTAACATTTATCGATAATACACTCATCAGTATTGTTTACTATAGATACGTTATACATTTACAGCTTGGCGCTGGTGGACACATCGCGGTTGGTACCGCTTGGCGCTCAAAAGGTTAAGAACTTCTCCTATATAATTAATTAATTCGGTTTCAGAGTTGGTCCCATACATAGTCTGTATAATTACATGCTGGTATTTTCTGGGTGATTTTTTGCTAAAGCTTCAAAATTCTTCTCCGAAGATGACTATGTTGGATAATTAAAGAATTAAAGAGAACCGAGAAAACTTTCAATTGCTTTTGTAACACACCATCTAAATTTTCCGAGTACCTATACAGTGTCAATGAACTTCTCCCTCGAGAAGTGGGAAGATTTTATGAAATTAGTCAACCATTTTGATAAATGACAATATAATAAAAAAAGTTTCACTCTACTCAACAGAATGGAAACAATGACAAAGTTTGCAGAATTTCTGATTAACTTACGTCGATGTATGTTGCTAATTGCTATAAATTACCTCCTTTATTAACAATACTCTGTAGCATTTTTTTTATAATGTCACAGTACCTACTGCCTTAAATGAAAACAATTTGGTAGGTACCTATGCAAACTGATGGAACTTTGACATAATATTCCTCGTGTAGGTTTTATTTTAGATGACCTACCTACCTAATTAATTAAGTGCCTAATAAAGAATCATTAGGAAGTAATAACAGCCGCACGGGTCGATCCATCAGGTTTAGCTACGCTTGCCGGGGTTGGTCCGTGGATGGGTGACCATCTTTTCATACTGAGACTCCTCCGTGCCTCGGAAAGCACGTTAAGCCGTTGGTCCCAGCAGTCATTCGTGGATCTTTGACAGTCGTTAAGGGTTATCAGAAGCCCGAAAGTCTGACAAGCAGACTTACCAAGGAATTACCCAGTAACTGGGTTGTGGAGGTCAGATAGGCAGTCGCTCCATGTAAAATACTAGTATTCAGCTGCATCCGGTTAGACTGGAAGCCGACCCCAACATACATAGTTGGGAAAAGGCTAGGCAGATTGATCTTCCTGCCCTTGATACGTGGGGTCGGCGCAACACGTTTTCTTCTTCCATTCTCCCCTGTCAAACGTCACGCTATCATACACTCCCTTCTCTTTCATATCACTCCTCACACAATCCATCCATCTTTTATTTGGAGGGAGAGGAAGGCCTCTCCGTTTTTTTTTTTTGAACCATCATAACTTGGGTTTGGATTATACCAGGTAAACAAAGTTCTCGGGATATGATGTCAATAGTGGACTTATTAAACATACAAAATTTCAATTGCATTGCTCTTATATTTTAGATTTTATTGATATCTAAAAAAACCGCGATTTCGTCACTGACTGATGATCATCAAAACTCTTAGGGTACTTCCTGAAGTGCTAGAAAGCTGAAATTTGGTATGTAAGCTAGTATTAGTACAATAACAACAAAAAAAAAAAATCTAAAGTTTGAAACTTTTACCCCTCAACCCTTTAAACTAGGGAATGGAAGTTTGTATGAGACCTCCGCAATTTTTTATGCTAGAGGTCTGAAAATTGATATAGGGACTCCTTGTTATAAATAATAAAATAAATATTTCAGGATTTTTAGGAACTCATTCCCCACCCAACAAAATAAAAAATAAAAAAAATATTGTCATAAGCAACTTACAAAAGAAGTTAAATCCCACCAAAAACATTTTCATGTAAAATGTTGCCAAGACGAGATCATATGGCTCGCACTGTCAAAAAGTTATCAGATCTCATGTAGAGCCAAGCTTTTAACTCAACACGCCCTAACTGCAGCAAATCAGCGCTGGGATGATTCTGCCAACTTCTTACGAATATGTTCACCTGCCTTCACTTTGAAAGATAACCGACTGACTGGTTGCCGTCTTGATGTGCAAGAGGAGCGCATTTAAAAGAAATACCGCCTGGACAAAGAAAGAAGAGCGACTAAAACGAGAACGGTGAGGACAGCGTGGAAGACAATTGTTGGTGGAACGAAGATTTTTTGGGAACAACATTCGTGGTTTATTATTAGGTACTATTCGCCTTTGATAAAGCTAGGGTTTTCCTAAAACTGCGGTGGGCGCCACTTAGCGACCGCAATTGTTGTGGCGGCCACCGAAGTGGCTAAGTGGCGGTGGTCGAATGACGTCACTGAAACGTTATCTATGAGAGTAAGTTGGTGTGATTTTGACATCGTAAAGTCAATGCCCCGGTTTTTTTTTTGCGTGGAGAAATGCTTATGCATACTGCACTACCACGGGGGATAGTCCAGTTTTTTGCTGTAACAGGTAATACCCAAGCTAACAAAAGTAGTCATGATTGCTCAGATTAGAAGCACAACTTACACAGCGGACAACATACTAAGTGTCACCCTCTGGAATTCCGCCAAAGAGCAAGAAAATATGTCCAAACGCCGAGAGACACTATTAAGTATTCTTATTGCACGAATCACCGGTGCAAACTTTAATAAGTTTGTACGGGTTGCCGGAACCCTAAAAAGTGCCTCCCTCGGTCCCAACCGTAACCTCCTGTCTGGAACGAGCAATCCCAACGATTCCAAAACTTGTGGATTATTCAGTATCCCACGAAAACCCATGAAAACATATTTTGCAAGAGCGAGGTTGCGCCTTACTTTCAACTTATAGTACCAACCATGCCTATAACAAAGAGAGTTGGGTACATAAGTGGGTAGAAAGGGTAGACACCAAACTGTTTTAAGTAAAGGTATCGGGTAAATTTATTCTGCATCTTGTCCAGCATCTGAGAATACTTCACTTCATAAGGATTCCAGATGATAGCACTAGTTTCCAAGTTATGTGGGACTCCAACCCACTAAAACTCCACGGTGGCCTCCTCTGCCGCTTGTGGCGGGAACACGGGCACGCGTTAGCACTCACCGCGAATCACTCTCCTCTGATCGTTTTCACGACAGCTGTCATTGCGGCCGTTATATGGCGGCCACCGCTCCTCTAGGAAACCCTAACTTAACAATTTCGTAAGTACCTACGTTTTATAATAAAACAAACTTAATAATTTATCACAAATCAATTGTTATATTTGAATTACATCTGTCAACAGTCAATATTTTAGTACAATTATACATTAGACGTTCACATACATACACGAATGGATCGTAATTATAACATTTATTATAGTCGCTTTACTATTTTGATATAATTTTTCTTAACTAGGTGGAGCCACTTGTGTCGGATCGAGACGATTGGTAATAATAATATTAACCCATGCTATCATTATTCAAATCGTGAAAATTACTCAACTTTTATGGGCAACGCAGAAGATACCTAGTAGGCTATATTCAAATCCTTTTCAATTGATGAATATAAAATCTATTAAGGTGTTTTCAGAATAACTACTATTGAAATTCATAAAAAAAGTTGTTGCGCAAAAAGAACTTTATGTGTAGAGCTTAAGGTTGATTTTCCCAAAATACGTGTTTGGATACCAGATTGCGAACGTAGTTAACCTCTTTTTTGCAACCGAATTCACTCACTTGGCAAGCCTTTATAGGATAGGCTAATAAATTATGTTAATTTCAATTGGGGTAAACCTCGTTCATGAAATAGGTACGCTTAAAAAGGAGTAAACCAATGACTACAGACATAATAATTTACGTACATTTATTTCATTATTACGATATACGATGTCTATTTCTCGGAAAAAATAGCGTTATGATTAGTCGTCAACCCCACTTTTTATCGCCTCGATCCGACACATTGTGCCATATTTTTTTTAATACCTTGTAAAACCTTTCAATTTATCGTCTATCGCCTATATTTTGATATCTTAGATCACAGGAAAAGATTCAAGTTCTATACAAATAGATATTAATACAATACGACAACGTTCCAAGGTTCGATCTTTTATCTTCGAAAAACCGAGCTTTGTCGAATTAAATTTGACTGGTCCAATAAGGGAGTGACGGAATTAGTGGGAATATAAATCAGTTTCTATTGGCCTTTTATCAAATATATTGTGCGCTTCCAGTCTAACCGGATGCAGCTGAATATCAGTATTTTACATGGAGCGACTGCCTATCTGACCTCCATAACCCATTTTTACTCGGTAATACGATACGATACCGATACCGGTAGTCGTACCAAGGGGTAAGACAGGTGATTGTCTACTTTCGGGCTTCTGACTACCCGTAACGACTGTTAAAAATCTACGAATGACAGCCGGGACCAAAGCCTAACGTGCTTTCAGAGGCACGGAGGGGTCTTGGTATGTAAAGATGGTCACCCATCCACGGACGAACCGCGGCAGTCACTGCACCGCGGTCGATAGTCACATTTTATTTGCTCAATTTTGTTTTTTCCAAAGATAAACGATAGAACGTTTGTACATTGTCATACTGTACCTATTTACTCCTATAACAATGTAATTGATAACTTGAAAGGTGTACAGGCATCTACATTATGTAATACCATTTAACATGACTAGAATAATAATATTTTTAATTAAAATAGTGTTTACATTTCATTAAACTATGTTTTTTTTTAATTTTACAAAATACCTTAACTTTTAACTAAATAATATAGAAGATCAATGAGTGATGGTACCCACAACGGGGGTGATGTTTTCTCTCTGTCTGGCATGTAGTGCTTTCTCACTCTGGCATGCCAATAGGCTTTTAACTGCTGACCCAATACATGATAATTTATTATGTAGGTAAGAGTAACCGTAGTAGTCTAGCCGCACGTCCGTCAGCACGCGTCAGTGGTAACAAAATCAGTAGAAGCTGGCCTAGGCCCATTTACACTTTTAGTCGGGTTAAATTAATAAATGTAGAGTTTGTAAACACGGAGTTAAGTAATTAACATTTTAGCTGTTATTACGCGGTACGCCACTAAAAAGTAACACCCGCAGGCTTATTACGTATCTCGCAGAAGCCTAGCGAGAGCAATATTGCTTGTCAATTGCGCAATAATTGCTTTTCAATCGCAAACGGGTATTATTTATTTTATTTATTTATTTATTTAACCGTTTATGTAGACAAGAATAAAGGAACAGAAAATGACGTACAAAGGTGATGCTTATTTCTAAAGAAATCTCTTCCAGCATACCTGCGACAGGACAGAGGATAAAAGAGATTCAGACACCGTGTGTAAGAATAAAAGAGAAAATAAAAATACATAAAATCTAAAAAACAATTCACTAAGCTAATAAAACATATAATATTTACTTAAATACATACATAGGTACTTCTAGAATAAATATCACTAAAATAACTATGACGAAATGGAAACATAGTGTTCTTTCAGTCTTCTTTTAAATACTGCAACAGTTTGGCAGTCCCTAATGTCAGGTGGTAGTGAATTCCACAACCGAACCGCGTGCACAGTGAAGGAGTAGGAGTGGAAGTCAGTGGAATGGGAAGGAAATTTTAGGTTTCTAAGATGTGACCTGCAAAGCACGTCAAAAGGACGGGCATAAAAAAAGCGTTCCCGCAAATAGGAAGGTGTTTTAGGGTTGTGAAGGATGTTAAATAGTAGACACAATATGCGAGAGTTCCTGCGAAGTCGAATAGGGAGTCACTTGAGAGTCTTGCGAAAGTTAGAAACGTGGTCATACTTTTTAAGGTTAAAAACAAAACGAATACAGATATTTATACAGATTTTTTTTTTTGTATCAGCGAAAAGCAATTATTGCGCAATTGAACAGCAATATTGCTATCGCTATGCTTCTGCAAGATACGTAATAAGCCTGCGGGTTGGTTAACCTGACATTAGTTTTGCTTTTTTTTTGTGTTGGGAACATTGTAGTTTAATCGACGAAACATAAAATAAGAACTATTGCAATGTCTGTGCCCTGATATGACCAAAAATGAATGAACGAACAATGAGTGGAAATTGTATATCACACACTACATTACGATACGTAATACTTCTTGTCTTTGAATTTTATAACATGACATTTCATTTTAATCGATTATCGAGATTTAGTTTATTGAATTACGAAAACTAAGGAAAATAAGGAAAACTATATTTTAAGTTTTTTTATTTGTTTTATTAATTTATATATGAGTTCATGAATATAATAATTACTTGCTGATATAGGTAGTACCGTATTTTCACTTACTATATATAACGTCGAACAATATAAAACACAACGTAAGTTATCAGCTGTAAGTACCTCATAACGTCAATTTATTTCGAAATTACTAAAACTAACCCTGAGTATAGCGACATAACTCATTGGTGGGTTAAAAGTTTAAAAGTTTAACCCTAGGTTTATCTCTAACTCTTGGTGGCACAAGATGAATTATTTAATGAACCCCAAGTTAGCTGTTAACTCAGAGTTATTTACGATAATCCATGAACGTATAAGAGGGCCTTATTTTGTCGAAACTCCGTACTACGCTAGGCCAGTTGAAGGACAAAGTGCTACCACCGACGTGCGCCCTACTATACCCAAGGGCCTGTTTAGACACAACTATAGTTAAAAAAACACGAAAGCCACAAAGTGTCGTTGAGTATTTATTATCAACTCAATATCATAATTGCTTGTACTAAGATGCTACGCAAAATAATCAATTATCTGATTTTATTTTAAAGATAATTTCTTTGTGGCATGTGGAAGTTGGCCTTTAAAATTAAATTTGAATGTACACCAAATAAATAGATTTTATTCTAATCATTAAACACTAATATAATAAATTATTCGTTAAACTTCACAATTCCATCAATTTTACCGTTTTTCTAATTAGGCAATAGTTATAGGTAAATTATATTATTAAGAATGTTGATAATTTAATTTACTATTATTCGAGTAGCTGCCGCAAACAATTTAGATCAGCAATGGTCCCTTAAAATAACCGACTAGATTTATTTAATTTTATTATTAATAATTTATTCTATAGCCGGTACCGCTCCGAAATTCCCTCTTCAATACATCATATTTTATATTTAAGATTGTTTGTATGGATTATGCAAAATGTTTTCACAAATGTTATTGTAATGGCGGGTACACATATGAAAAGTAACATAAAATGTAACAAAAATGAAACACAACAACTAGGCGATATCATGTTACGTTTCACATAATTCTACCCACCATACATATAATTCCTAAAGTATCAAAAAACAAGTGAATGCACGGAATAGAAAACAAGTGGAAGTGCTCACGCAGCTATCCGGCCGTGTGTCATAATTATGCGGAAAATTTTTTAAACAATAACAGCCTTCGTCAAGTCTTAATTTTGTATGAACTACAAATAAGCTTTTCGTCAACATTGATTTGTTGCTCATACAAAATTAAGGCTTATTACAACTCACGAAGGTTGTTATTAGTTTACATTTTTTCCGCATAACTGTGACGCACGCCGGATAGCTTTCCACTTGTTTTTTCTATTCCGTGAGTGAATGCGTAAGTAAGTCAACTTACGGATATTATAGGTACAGTGTGTTACAAACATTACAATAAATCGGAGAAATATCGGCAATATAATCATAAATGTATTTATTATTATTACATTGTAATAAGTACTTATCTAAAGATTGAGATGTTATGAAAATAAGTGGATTTTGTTTTTGGACGTGTAGCTACAATAAATTAAAAAAAAATCTTATCGTAACAGTTTAAAGGGTCTCTACTAGGTATTTAAAAAAATATAGGTATTTTACTTCTTGATTCTACTTTTGGATATTTGGCATGTATTTATTGTAAAGATTGATAATTTATTTTCGAGTAAGGGCAAATTTTTCAATAGTCAGATAACTTTTATTCGAATAATAAATATGACACTTTGAGATATTTTCTATACAAAAGCTATCAAACCGCCATATTTATTCCATAAATAAAAGTTATCTGACGATTGAAATATTAGCCCTAAGATAAGTAAGTACAGTATTTTGTTGGAATGTGTATTAAATAATACAAAATAAAAATAATAAATTTGACATTAAAATAAACATAATATTAAATAATTAAATCACTTCCTTATTTGAGGTATTAGACATATTTTACCTTATACCTACTTAAAAAAAGCTAATTCATATTCAAAATAAATGCAATCTTGACTATTTTAAGTGTATAGTTTTTGAACTCTTTTCCGCACTTTGATTGGCTGTCACTAAGTCGTCAACCAAATTATTTATGGTTCACGACTTAGCGACAGCCATTCAGAGCCGCTCAGAGAAACAACTAACATAGAAGTCATAAAAGTGGTAGTCACCGCAATATACACATCTCTTTCTTCCTAATGAAACATTCTACGAGTTAGAAAGAGTACTCGGTAGTTTCCACTCTCTTGCTTTTTGTCATAGACACCTAAGTTAGACAATTTATTCGTAGGTACTTTTGTGCGACTTATCCATCAAATAAAATTAAAGTTTCTAAGTTTTAAGACGTAAATAATAAAAGAAATTATTGCCGATTTTGGCCATCAATATCAATTGTGAGTGCTTAAAGCGTTTTAAAATAGGTCTTAGCATCGAAGTTCTAGATAAGGGTTTTAGAGATATCTTTTTATTTATTTTTTACATATTTGATTGAAAATTAAGCTCCATTTACATGGCGCAAGTTTATTGCCTGTGGCATACCATAAAATTGAAGGGTAGCGTCTAAACAACACTTACAATATTGTTGCACGATACGGGCAAGTTAGTTGCCATACAAAACTGGTATAGGTGTAAACAGCACATACAATAAATAAATTGCACGTACAATACAATCGCACGTACAATAAAATTGCATTCAATGCTGGCATAAAAATTTTCTATCATTCAAACACGAGCGAACTAAACAAAACGTTCAATAACATTAAATGAAATGTTTGGCAGCGCAAATACGGGTAGTACTTGAATCAACTGTACAAGGACCTTCAACTCTGTGTTTAGACGAGGAAAACTTGCATGCAATTATCGGCTTGCAATTTTATTGCCTCGGTATAAGTCGCATGCGATTTTATTAAATCGCAAAATACTGCATTCAATTCTTGAATGGCAATAAAATTGAACGTGCTTTATAGCATGCGATTATTGCTCTTGAACGTTCCAGAAACTTGCACCGTGTAAACGGAGCTTTAGTCACAAAAAGAGGCCAAGATAAAAATAAATTAATAATACTATGACTGACTATTAAAAAAAGTAATGACTAGACAATTAACAGTCAATTTAGTGGTGGGTTACTTCACTTTCTTTGTGGAAGTCGAACATAACAATATAATAGTAGTTAAGTACATGAAGAACATATAACCTGACAAAATCTAAGGATTATTTTGTGAAGCCACACAATTCATGGCTTTTCTTTCCCTTTCGTATTTATTAAGAGGGCTGTCGTATTTTGTCACCTCGCTCACTCACACGGGACGAAATTCTTAAGAAAGTTAAATGAAACGTGTTTTTTCGAGAAATGTAATCAATTGGCGAACTAAAAATAATATTAAGGAGGAAGCGTCAGGATAGCCTGCGAAATTCAAATTTTTTTACGTTTTTTGCAATTTGCAAGTCAGTATAAAGTATATGTTAAATAAAGTATGATTTGCGGTCGTAAAAAATATGTATTTACAGAATTGTATACAACAGAATCAGTAACAAAACTCCTTAAGTTAGTATAATCCTAAAATGTCAAGATTTCATGAAATAGTCATTTTTAGGATTACCTGGACGTAAAGAGTTGTATTGATCACTTTAATGATTCTAATTATGTAAATAGATACTTGTTACGACCGCAAATTATAATTTGATCAATGTACAATGTAATACCGACTTGTAAATTGCAAAAAACGTAAGAAAATTTGAATTTCGCGGGCTACCCTGAAGCTGCCCCCTTAATTAAATAGGTAAGTATATTATATAATGATGGCAACATTCAGTTCCGGTAAAATTGTATGGTTTGACAGCTACCTGTCAATAAAATGATAGATTCCGCTTCCGTAGACTATAGTTAGCAAGCTGAAGCGAATAATAAACGAAGATTTGGTGCAGTAATTGGCGTGGTTATATTAAAATATAATAATTAATAACACATTTCCATTGTGTTATCTAATAAATTCAGCCAATAAGTATTATGATCTGTTTTTGAGATGTTAAATAAATGCCAAAATAAAAATGTGTTTTTAATAACTACCTATTAAATTAATAAATATTATTTATTAGTTCGCCAATTGATTACATTTCTCGAAAAAACACGTTTTATTTAACATTCATAAAAATTTGGTCCCGTGTGAGCGAGAGAGGCGACAAAATGCGACAGCCCTCTTAAATAGCGTCATCTCACTTTATAATTTAATTATTTGTGAGAGTCATTGCAAAATAAAAGACCCAAACCTAATAAAATCACGGAAAGACTTACCTTAAAACTAGGTTATAAAAAATAATCATTCAATACATTGCAGGGAATGTTTAAACTGTAATAACTTGCTGAGATTCGTGAAGACCAGGTCCTGAGGGTTGGATATGATGAAGTATACCAGTCCTAGTATTGAGAGGACTGCCCGCCATATTGAGAAATGCGTCCAAGTGTGGTAGAATGTTGGGATTGTTGGCTGGAAAAGAAAATAAATGTAATAAAATGAGTGAAGTGCGAACACAGCTCATGCTCGCCTTTGGTCGACTTTTGATAAGGAGAATTTGAGTTTCTTTATAATTATTCGTTTTTATATTATTGTTTTTTGGAACGAAGGTTTTTAACACGGCTTGCGATAGGAATAAACTGGCAGAAATCGTCATGTAGCGAAAAAGCGTTATGCCATCAGTTTCAAGTGTCAATAGTTATGATCCGAAAGTTAAGTACATACATTAGCCATCTAGCATAGTTTTAGCAAGGTAAAAACTATACTCGATGGCTCTGTATTCATTTATACTAATAACTAGCTGTTGCCAGCGGCTTCGCCCGCGTGGGTGTCAATACTTCCCAATTGGAATCGGGTTTTGTTCACAATTTCATGGGTTTTAATTTTTTTGCGCGGAACCCTAATTATTTTTCTAAAATAAAAGTAGCCTACGTTACTCCTTATAATATCCGCTATCGGCCAGTGAAAGTCCCGTCAAAATCGGTCAAGCCGTTTCGGGGATTAGCTGGAATAAACAGACAGACGGACATACCGACCGACACACGGACAAAAATTTAAAAAAAAATTTGTTATAGTTACACGGTACCTATAACAAAAAAAAAAAACATTTTTTTTTAAATTGTATACTTTCACATGTATTTGGTAAAAAGCTGTTATTTTCACTTTACAAAAAGACACTTAAATTGTATTTATTTGTATAGATGTATAGATAAACGCGGTAATCTCTGAAACTTCCTGTGGGATTTGAAAAATTATTTTTGTATTTCATAGCCTAATTCTTGAGGAAGGTTATAGGCTATTTAACATCACGCTAGGACCCTTAGGAGCCGAGAAAAAGAAAAAAAAATGCCAAAATAAAAATGTGTCAGAAATAAAAAGGAACGCTAAGTGAAAACGAAATAATAGCACGGGCAGGCGATGCGATGCGCCGCGGTTTAACAGTTAAACTTCCACGTTTCTAACTTCAAAAATTACAAACTTTCATTCCTTATTAAATCCCTTTAAGGGATGAATTTTCAAAAAAAATCCTTCCTTAGTTCTTACGTTTGTTATAAAAGGTACTCCTGTGGCAAATTTCATGAATCTAGACACATTGGCTTAGACTGTGCGTTGTCTGTCAGTGTATCTCAGATGTTTATTTAAGGCGCTACCCCGAGCAAAAAAAAACATGCGATAGTGCGTTATTCAGATACTATTAACTCATTAATTAAGAGTAATAAACTACATCTAAAAGCACATTATTAATGTTCGATAACTTACCATCACATTTTTTTTTTTTATTATTTGAGATGGGCTTGACTTTAGTCTACGTCAGAGGTGACAGAGACATAGTCGACGATGCAGTGAGTTTACCCAGAAGAAGCCTGTTGACTCTCACTTTGAGAGATTAGGGTTGTATGCGCTCGGAAACACAGACGCAGGTAGTGAGTTCCACTCTTTTGCTGTACACATTTTAAAAGACATTTGGAAGCGCTTAGTACGAATAGGTGGAATAATAATATCCTAGTAATAATAATATCCTAGGACATTGTTCACACACGGTCATCTGATCCCAAACTAAGCAGAGCTTGTACTATGGAAACCAGATAACTGATATACTACATACACTACTTTTTGTTTGTAAATACATACTTATATAGATAATTACACCCAGACTCAGGACAAACAGACATGTTCATGCACACAAATGTTTGTCCTGGATGGGAATCGAACCCACGACCAGCGGCATGGCAGGTGGTATCTTAACCAACCACGCCATCTGGCCTGTCAAATAGGAATAGCAACTAGGTAAGGATGGTAACTGGCAGTGCGTCTAGATGTCCGATGGTAGAAAGGGGCCGGTGGAATGAGGTCGTGGAGTTCTTGGGCACACTCACCGAAGTACATTCTATGGAAGACCGACAAGCAGGCAACCTTGCGGCGATGAGCCAAGCTTGGCATCCACCAGTTGTAAGTCGCCAATGAGCCTCTTAGCTTAGCTCTTTGTTTCACATTCTTATTTTTTATTGCACGTTCTTATTTGCTTTTATGTGTTATAAATACATTTAAAATCTCCTTGTAAAAAAAGTGACTAAAATTATTGATTGCATGGATCTTTTGCAAAAGTTGACGTTCTAATCATTTGAGGATTACTCTAATGGATAGATAAATTAAAAATCTAAATAATTTACCTTTTATTTTACTTCAAAAGGTCGCTATTATTTTATTTATAAACAATTCCAAAAAATTTGTTAATTCTATGATAGAGGTACGCAGGAAGCTGGACACATCGAGACTGACCGGCGGGAAAGGGGAAGATCGAACGCTCAAGGTCGTTTGGTCGGGGAAGCGCCTTAAGTATGTAAATATAAATTGGTACGATCTTCGACATTTTGAAAAATGCTCTCAAACGTTACGAAATACAACAATAACAATAACACAACAATTCACAATTTTGAAGAGTAGCGTGCAGCTTGGGTTATGGTGAAAATGGCCCTGAGCACTTTGGCCAATCAATAAATACCGTTTGCGTGTTGTCAACCAATGTCACCCATTTCGCGGCCTTATTATACTTGGCCTCGCTCCACACCCTAGTAGGGCAAGGGCAACTTCCTATATACTAGCTTTTTAGTTTCTCATAGGCACGAAATCAGTGCCAGGAAGAAAATTTGTTGTAACTTTAAAAATATATTTTTTTTAAATAGATTATTCTATTCCAGCTCCTATAATTTGGTTAGATTGTCCAATATGAAACAAAACCCTGTCCGATCCGTGAGAGGAACTGTGAAAAAAGAGAAATACATACTCCATTTATTTATGGGGAATTTTATTTTCTAACACTTCATTGGGTGCGAGCGGCTGTCGCGTATCGGGTGTCTAACTTAAGACGTCTGTTGAAAAATCTGCTATTTTTTAACGAGTTCAAAAAAAGGAATTATCAATTCGATACGTATGTATGTAATATTATTGGAACTGCGAGATATTCACATATGATGATCTATTAGGGCTTCCAAACAAATATGCTAAATTTTATAGATGTATGTATGTTTGTCCACGCATTTCTCCGAAACTATTAATCGGATCATAACCATTCTTTTTTTTGTTGGTTTACATTTACTCCAACTTAGGGCACAGTGAAAGTTTCATCGAAATCGGTTAAGTGCTTTTCAAGATAATAGACTAATACGTGTAAGTGTGACGGCATGGCTTATTGATACGAGCTACGGGTGTGGTGTCAAAGGGAAAACATCTCATAACAAGGTTCTCAGTAACGGAAATAGTTAAGATGACCCAGCTTTCAACATTTATTGAGCACGGTTGCTACTACATGATACTTTCCGAAGGTCTGATGATGACCAGGTAAGTGCTTATCGGAACTCAGTAACGGAAATAGTTAGGATGACCTAGCTTTCAACATTTATCTAATTGAGGACGGGTGCTACTACATGATACTTTCTGAAGGTCTGACGATGCATCACCAGGTAAGTGGTTATCGGAACTCAGTAACGGAAATAGTTAGGATGACCTAGCTTTCAACATTTATCTAATTGAGGACGGGTGCTACTACATGATACTTTCTGAAGGTCTGATGATGCATCACCAGGTAAGTGCTTATCGGAACTCAGTAACGGAAATAGTTAGGATGACCTAGCTTTCAACATTTATCTAATTGAGGACGGGTGCTACTACATGATCCTTTCTGAAGGTCTGATGATAAACAGGTAAGTGCTTATTGATCCTCAGTAATGGAAATAGTTAGGATGATCTAGCTTTCAACATTTATATCCTTTACATATATTCTATTTAAATAAGTAAAAACACGATGGTTCTACATAGTGCCGTGACTGAGATCCTATACCCGCCTTCAGATTCCACCATCAGGTAGGTGACATCATCAGTCATCTAGGTCTCCGTCCAACGAATTGCTAAATAAAAAACGATAAAAAATAAACACAACAGAAATAATGTAGGTACTTATTAGTTTTGGAGAGCTCGGCCACGCTTCACCTTACATTTTAACGACTTCAAAAAAAGGAAAGGTGTTATCAATTCGATGTATGTAATATTATTGGAACTGCAATATATTCAATTCACATATGATAATTTATTACGGCTTCCAAACAAATATACAAAAATTTTATAGATGTATGTATGTTTGTATGTATGTATGTTTGTCCACGCATTTCTACGAAACTATTAATCGGGTCGTCACCATTCTTTTTTGTTGGCTTACATTTACTTCAACTTAGGGCATGAAGGTTCATCAAAATCGGTTCAGTAGTTTTCAAGATAATGGACGTGTAAGTGTGACGACCTGGGTTATTGATACGAAGCTACGGGTGTGGTGTCAAAGGGAAAACATCTCAAAACCTTGGTCAAATTCTAGTTCAATATTTATAACAAAACTATTAAATACTTATTACAAACAAATATTCCAGTTTTTACTAAAAACTAAAAATGACGAAATAAAAATAATTTAAAAAAATTAAATCGACTTCAAAATTAACTTCAAAATTATGAAATAACTTTAATTTTGGAAGTCGGTGGTAAAAAACTAAAATACAGATCCCAAGACACCGACTTCCGAAATTAAAGTGATTTCATAATTTTGAGTTTGTTTCTTTTTGAAATCGATTTAATTTTGTTTTAATAATTTTTTTATTGAATTGGAAGTTTTGTTACAGAAATCGTGAATGGGAATAACTTTATTATCTATACTAATATTATAAAGAGGTATTATATTATTTGTTTGTATGTCAGGGGTAATCTCTAGAACTATCAGTCAGATTTGAAAAAAAAAAAAAAACAATTTTCTATTTTTGAGGAAGGCTATTTAACATCACGCTCGACTCACGGAATAGAAAAAAACAAGTGGAAGTGCCCACGCAGCTATCCACAATTGTGGAAAAATGTAACATAATAACAACCTTCGTCAGTTGTAATAAGTCTTATTTTTGTATGAACACATACATAAGCTTTTCTCCAAAGTTGAATTTGTTGTTCATACAAAATGAAGACTATATCAACTGACGAAGGTTGTTATTATTTTATATATTTTTCCGCATAACTGTGACACACGCCGGATAGCTGCGTGGGCACTTCCACTTGTTTTTTCTATACCGTGCTATGACCTTCAGCATCCGAGGAAATTGAAAGAGCGGTCACAGGAGGGCGATACGATTCGACGCGGTGGATCGGGGAACAAGAAATTTCACGCAGACGAAGTCGCGGGCAGAAGCTAGTTCTCAATAATAATAATAATATGCCCGACCCAGTTCTCGAGAATGACCATGTCACGTTATACTGGGATCGATCTATTATCACTGACAGGACTATTGTAGCCAATAAGCCTGATATAGTGGTAATAGATCGATCAGTGCGCCGCACAATGATAATCGATGTCACTATCCCGCATGAAGAGAACCTCGTGAAGGCTGAGAAGGAGAAACAATTGAAGTATCTCGACTAAGCCCACGAGGTTGTCGCTATATGGAATGTGGACTCTGCAATCATTATGCCGATAGTCGTTACGGTCAATGGCTTTATCGCTAAGAGCCTCGAACAACATCTCAAGAGGCTCTCGTTGGGTGGCTGGGTGAAGGGCCTGATTCAGAAGGCAGTCCTCCTTGATACGGCGCGTATTGTGAGGAGGTTCCTGTCTCTGGGGCCCTAACCACCGGTAGCTTGGACCCTGCACCCGCTACCGGCGGATCACTATTTTTTATATTTTTTAATTTTTTTTTTAATATTTTTATAAAAATATTTAAAAATGTAGTAAATAAGTTTAAAAAATAAATAAAGGAGATAATAATAATAATAATTAATATTAATTATTGGCAATGTTATTGCAGTACCTAAGTGCCCTTTTACACATAGTAACTTATCTGGCTACTTACAGTAGTAACGTTGTTGGTTGTGATATTATTGAGTAGAGGCGCGTATTGGTACACCATCAGTTCATCATACATCCTAGCAGCCGTACAGACCAACAGACATGCGGTGTACAGCATCACCAGGACTATAGGCTGAAAGTATGGCTGAAGCCCACGGGTTAAATCTAAACTGGCGACGTCGAGTCTGGAAAGTGGAGAAATGAACTTTAATTTAAGGACAGTAAGGTTGTATGATAAATGTTTTTTTTTTAATCTTGAACCAATTAACGTTGAAGGAAGTCTAAATAAATGTTTTGGAGACAAAATAGCAGTTTTATAACTAACACCCGATTTCTGATTTGAAGGGGCTCGGGGCTTAGTAATAACAGCCGCAGGGGTCGATCGATCAGGTAAGCTATTCTTGCCGCGGTCGGTCCGAGCATGGGTGACCATCTTTACATTCCGAGACCCTCCGTGCCTCGGAACGCACGTTAAGCCGTTGGTCTCGGCTGTTATTCCTGGATCTTTGACAGTCGTTACGGGCCGTCAGAAGCCCGAAGTCTGACAAACAGCCTTACCAAGGGGTATCTTATTACTTATTAACTGGGTTGTGGAGGTCAGATAGGCAGTCGCTCCATGTAAAGTACTCGTATTCAGATGCATTCGGTTAGACTGGAAGCTGATCCCAACATGTTGGGAAAATGCTAGGTAGATGATGACCCGGTTACTGAAATTTTGGATTACGCGGGCTACATTAAGTAGAATTTGACAAGTTCTCAATTTCAATTTCTAAATTCACAAATCGGGTATGAGCTAACTGATCCAATAAAAATCAAGTCACTCACCTATCCAGAACTGAAAGTAGGCACAGTACACAGAAGAAATAATAAGAAGCAACATAAGGCATGGTGACGACCGCGTGGAAGGACAGGTGTCCTGCATCCATCCCATCTGAGTAGCTGATGAGGAGTAGGTGCATCAAAGACAAGCCTCCTAGGACACCGTGGCAAGCTGGTGCTGAAGAACGCCAGGCTTTCTGAAGAGTCAATGCCACGTCTAATGGCGTTAGGTCACCTAGTCTGGAATTTTAAGGAAAATTTTATGATATTTTTATGTTGTAAAAACTATGTGGTTGGTGTTTTCTAGTCGACTACCTACCTACTCTGAGAAAACACCAATACAAACTCAAAAGTTTAGTTAGTTGATGTCTAGAAAATTATAACAAGAAAAGAAAACTTGTATTGTTTGTTACTGCAATGTAATTCCATTTCCAATTAATAATATTTCAACCAATCCAGGGTCCAATTTACCTTAAGACGATAAAACAGATTTTATCAACTCTCATTTCAAGTAGGTAACAACACAACTGTGGTCATTGACTCCAAAAAAAAATCAACAAATCATTTTTATTTTGTCGTGTTTAAATATCTATACCCATCACGTCTGCGGAGTTTCGCTAGCTAATTCAACATGACCATGTACTCGTAATATCTGCTGTGTTCATTCTAGATTCCTAGAAGACTATGCAGGTAGACATGTTAGTTTTACCACTGATATTAGCCCGTAGCTGATATGATCAGTTAACACAAAGTACATCATTCTCTTTTTCAAAATTATTGAATTTCAAAAGTTGGTCCGAATTAAATGATTTGTCATATTTATTATCTGCTTACAATACTTTTAACTTCACTGTTATTAATCTGTTGTGTAATGTTATCTTTTCTTTGTTTGCAACAATATTTATTTATTGATATCATCAAAAAAAATCTAAGTAAATAGTAACTCACCTTAAATACTTATCACCATCTCTAGATTGCTGTGACTCCAGAATCCTATCCCTTGACACAGCTCTAAAAGTTCCTCCACCTTGCAGATAAATTTTCTCAGGTCTACGTGACCCAAACGGGTCAAGTCTGTCATCATTTGGTGAAGTCAGCGGTGATGGTGAGGAGAATGGGTTGTCTAAGTATGTATCGTGGTATGGTATGCTGGATTCTAGAGTTTCTAGCATAGCTGTTAAATCTGTAGGACGAGCTGTAATGTTAAATTAATATTTTTATTAGTAACTAGCTTTTGCCAGCGGTTTCGCCCGCGTGCTATTCAGAAACTATCCCACGGGAAGTTACTACCGGCTTAAAAAGTCCTATCATATGTCATAACCCAGGTCATGGTCTACCCACGTGCCAAATTACATTTAAATCCGTTCATCTATTTCAGCGTGAAAGCGTAACAAACAAACAATCTAACTTTCGTATTTATAATATTAGCAATTTAGGAATTTAATAATAGAAAACTTCATATCACAAAATATAAGACTGCATGTTTACGTTTATTGTGTTTGTTGTTGTTGCAGCCTGTGGGCTAGATATACGCAAATATCGTACAGCGCTCTCCGCGCTCAATATAACAATGCGTTTAGGATGCTGGTGGGCTGCCCCGTTTCTGTAGTGCGTTAGGGATGTTCGCAGATGAGCATGTAGATTGCTTTTACGCAACTAAAAGATACAACCAAGTTGAGATCAGAAAGCAAACTGTTTTAATCCTTTTTACCCTCATTTACAAACTAATGAAAACAATCACAAGGTTAAAACATAACAGCAACAATGCGTAAAAGGTGCGCTACCCTGGTGCGCAGGGTGTGGGGAGGCTCCAACAGCGTCTTAAGCATGGTTGCGAGTCGCCTGGGCTATGTCTACGTGGGTACCTAGTGTGCTGTCTCTCATAAGTTGTTGCAATGGTGACCAACCGTTATTACTAGTATTGGTTTTCCTTATTTTTGTTTAGTGTCTGTGCTCACTAACATAGTTGTAAGTTTTACTAACAATCTTGTTGAGTCTTGGTTACTCTAATAAAGAAAATTTCTACTTCTATAGGCCAAAAGGAAAGCTGTCTTGTCTGTTGCTCACGGTTTGCGGTCATTACCAGCCTACAAAAGGGATTTTATGAGAAAATAATATACATTTATTAAGCTTATACTAAAAGGCACACAACATTTGTAAATTTAAAATATATTTATATATACTGGATGATTCTTTTTACCAGTTTGAACAAAAATGGGTACAAATAGGAGAATGGAGTAGAAGCCTGTGACATACCTAGTTTTTGTTTTTTCAATAGCTTAGACCCCTATTGCTCTATCAATAAACACTACATTTGAAGTAAACTAGAACAATAAAAATATAAATTTTGAATAAAACTTTATAGATTGTTAAAAAATATCGAAATTCAAATCATACGCACTACACAGGGTGCGTATGATTACAAATAAAAAATTTAAAAAGAATAAAACGAGGTATGCCATTATCATAGGTTTCTACTCCGTTCACCTATTATGCCCTATTTTTTCAAGACGGTAAAAAAAATCACCTGTATATATTATACCATATTATTTATTTATGATTGTATAAATGGACATTGTTTAATAGAGAAATAAATTAAAAAAGCTTCTTGTTCACCTGCTTTTGACCCTGACTTATTTTTGCCACTCTTAAACACTTTAGGGCTGACATCTCGTCCGTTTGTGTTACTATCCTGTCTCTCATCTCTGACTTTTCTCCTAGTTTTCCTCGGTTTGTGACGTAGTTCTTTAGTTATACCGTTATTGTTCTCCATGTCATTTGCTTCAATTTCTAGTTCACCGCTCAGAGTGACCACTTCATCTTTGTTGTATTCTTTGAGGTAGTCGTCCACCTGGAATGTATAGATTGACCAGATTTAAAACTTTTAAATGGTTTGCACAATTAATGTCGAAATTTAATTTAATAATGTTAGAGAATAGTATCTTTATTATTCGATTTTAAAAAATGTATAATACTAGTACTCAATCTGCCTAGCCTTTTCGAAACTATATTTTGGGGTCAGCTTCCAGTCTAACCGGACACAACTTAATACCAGTATTTTACATGGAGCGACTTCCTATCGGACCTCCACAACACAGTTACTGCACAATTACCACTTGGTAAGACTTTTTGGGCTTCAGACTGCCCATACAACTGTCAAAGATCTACAAATGTCTGCTTGAACCGATGGCATAACGAGGCACAGAGGGGTATTGATGTGTAATGGATGGGTACCCATCCACGAACCGACCGCGGCAATCATAGCTTAACATTCGATTGACCCGTGTGGCTGTTATCACAAGCCACTCTACTACTACTACTAATATTAAAAATTTAAAAAGAATTTAAAGAGATAACTAAACAATTTTAAGATATTTTTTTAGTTAATTAATAAAATAGTTTACCCTTTCCAAAGCACTAAGACTAGACCCAGGTATATCGAAATCATGTAAGTCTCGGTCTCTGTGTTTAGAAGAGTGCCGTTTCTTTTTACGATAAGACGGGCTCCGCTTCTCCTTATGTCCGCTAGAAGGCCTTGACAAAGTCTTCATGAATTTCTCATCCATATGATTAGGGTCGTGGGAGTAAAATACGAATGAAGGGTTCTTGTCAGAGTTTTTTAACTCTTTTTCAACAAAACCCAAGATTCCTTGTTTGATTTGATCATGGATTGGTAGCTCAGTGTCAAGAGATTCATGTTCTGATTTTATCCAGCTGTCTCGTTTAGATTTGTCTGTTGCAGGTTCCTCTGTATCTGCAGTTTCTTCGGGTGCAGTGTGACCATTTGACATTTTTCGCGATTCGGATCGGCTTCGAGATCTTTTCATTTTCTGCTTTGGAGACGGTGACCGAGCAGATGTATGCACTTCTGCTATCTCCTCCTTCACGTCCACACTTTTTCCAGGCTTCATTATGAACTACTTTTGGCGTAAACCCACGCAAATTACAATCACACTAACTTATTTTTATTAATAGAATAACTATACTCATACGCATACTAAACTTCGGCAATTCAAATAAAGTAACACAAACTTATTATTTAACTTTAGTTTCAACGCATTTTCATGTTTATTATCAGTTAAATAATATTTAATTTCGGAAACTAAAAACAAAGATTCTCTTCCAAAATGTCAAATGTCAACACTGATGACGTCATTGTGACGTCAGCGGGCCTACGCAAAATCGAAGCGTTTCGTTTCACGTTGTGCCAATAACATAACGCCTTCTTGCTAAATCAAACATTATTGACCAATCAATACTTATTCATGAAAAAAATGAGGATGACAATATGTTTTTAAAAGGAAATACATTTTCTTTTTTTCGTATTTTATGGCTTCACGTGTTTTTTTAGAGGTAAACCAACCAGTAATAATTTAATAACAATACAATAATAAAATGTATTATTCAAACCACAGATATTACAATACTACGTAATTCAAACCTTTTTAATACCCTGGTGTATTTTATTTCTGTGGTTGGCTGTTGATATGTAATGATCAACAAAATCTAGAAACTATTATCTTATGCCTGACGGTCGACAGATGGCGTGCCGGTGCATAGTGGTTTCAGAACCACCACCAGGTATCCTCGCTACGCTATCTTTCCGAAGAGAAATCCTGATATGCATGATGATGAACCCATGTAAATGAATGGATGCGCGTACGAACCGCCTTGGGTGGCTATACTATACCCATATATCGCGCAGATAATCTGATCCGCGCTGATCGGGAGTAGTTTCGCTCACTACAGCCTTGACCACAAGTTAAAAATTTTAAAAAATATTTCTAACATTTGCAATTATAAGTAGGTACGGTCCATGAAGCGGACAGGGCAGGGAATTTACATCTGTCTTTCTTTTTCGTGTGGTTAATGACTACTTACCATAACTGCTTCACATGCCGTCGAAAAATATCTGTCAGGCATGCCGGTTTTCTCACGATGTTTTCCGCTACCATTAGATCTACGATAACCCGTAGGTATGTTTGTGGGTAACCTCGGTTAGGATAAAATCAAAATACATCCTATATACCTACATATTTTCTAATACCAAATAAGTAATCAGGCATTTCCATTGCCCTAATGTGGCGCCCTAAAAATTTAGGTAAGTATCACCACCACTCACAATCAGCTAGAGGCTTTCTAGGTAGGGTGAAGATCTTCCAGCCGGGGGAGCGGCGATGTACAAATATCTTCTGGGCCCCCGACCTATGGTAGTAGAAGGAACAGTGGGGTTTTAGTCGGTAGAACGGATCCATGAAGATTGTCTGTCTGTCAGGATTGACTGTCAAAAAAGGGTGAAATTCTTGATGGTGAAAATATTTATATACTAGTCAAAAAAAAAAAAAAAATAAGGGCCATTAGGTATTTAAGGCGTACCGCGAAAATTATTACTTAAATTAATTCATTGTTTAGTTTTAGTAAAATAAAATGCCTCACGTTTTCACCTGGAATCTCTTGCCAGGCAATTTTCAAAGCGTCAGTCTGTTGTTGCTGGTTGCAGACCTCTTGCTCACTTTATCTAACCCTTGGTTTTTACTGGTCCCATAAGGGCTTGATTGGTTTCAAGTCCGCACTGTTTGCTGGCCACGGTAATACTTTAATGTGAGAGTCTTCCAGCACAGACTGGGTCGCTAGAGCTGTGTGTGCACGGGCATTGCCCTGGCTAGGTCTGATGACTTCCTTAATTTAACGCTGAGCAGTTACGGAACCCTTATTTGAAATAGCGAGCTCAGTTTTACCGTGTAAGCCCACCCCAAATCGTTACGTTGGGACCACCGGAACGGTCAACTTCTTGTATGCAGGCTTCCGAAAATCGCTGGCCGCGTCGTCTCCGAACACTAATGCGCCGATCGTCATAAAAAAAAAAATACTTTAGTCGTCGGTCACTGATTTATGCCCCAGTCTAATTATTGACGGGAGAAACTTAAATGATTTGGTACAGAGGCCAGTACATCAAGCTACTACAATATGTCAGATTTCTTTAATAGATTTTCGACTTTATTGCTGGGGCATAAGGTTCAAGATTGATTGGGAAAATCTGACAGATTCGGGTAGGTTGACCTGCTGGCGTCTGTACGTTGAGCCCTGGACAAAGGAATTCGAACAACTCATCGTTTTGAAGTTTGCTGGTCTTCGTGCAATCTATTCCGGATAATTTAGTCACTGACTCGATTATCTGAAGTCAACCGTAGGCGTTTTTGTAACTTACTTGCCGTCACTGTGCGTTCTCGGCGGGAACTAAACCGGATGTACCGATCCTCGTGAACAGTTGTAATGTGAACTCTATCCGAACCTGGCCTTCTTGTAACACTGCCGGTCTCTTGGAAGCGATTCCAAGCATTTTGGTTAGGTCTTCGAGAAAAACCAAGTTGCAAACCCACAGACCGATGCGAATTTCCTTCTTGGATCATGGTATTGTAACGGCTCTGGTTGCAGTAATTGTGTCCATATATGTCTTCGTATTTGTGGAATATTAACGCAAGATGTGGTTTTAACAAAATAACTAAACTTGTGTGAATCTGTTTCTAGGATAGAGGAAGACTATCCGCTCGAGATACAGTTTTATACTATGGTCTGTTTTTTAATCTCGTAGACTAAATTGACATTTCAAATGTTCCATGTATCATTTTTTCATTTCATAGTTTGACATTTGCACCTGTCAAATTAGTCTACGAGATTAAAAAACAGACGATAGTACGAGGGGTTAGTCTTTAGACAACCAAACGATATTATTTTACCACTTCACATTTTCCAAGTGTTGACCTGCGTAAATTTTATTATCTTGTTTATTATTAAGTTACTATGTATGGTTGTCTCATTTATGCAATAAAGATTACCTATCGTTATCATTATCAAACATAAAAACTTTTTTATAAAAAAAAAAAACAACCGACTATTTTCCACTTTTTAGTGGGTCAGTTTGTAATTTATCTAAGTTACAATAGCATAATGTCAACTGCTCATCACTTTTTACAAAATATTGCTTTTCCCGATGCAGGGACGGGCAGCCCGCGAAATTACATTTTTCTTAGGTTTTTTTGCAATTTGCAGGCCAGTATCAGGTTATATGTTGATTTGAATATGATTCGCGACCGTAACCAATCTGTATTTATAGAATTATAATCATTGAAATTATAAATACAACTTTCTAAGTTCGTATAAACCTAATGAAGGACTATTTCATGAAATCTTGACATTTAGGATTATTCTAACTTTCTGTAAATATTAGGTTGGGGAAAAAGTCTTTTCGCATTATAGTATGTATGAACTTGTAATAAAATCTCTTTGGCTATACTATTTGTATCTGGCTGGTTTTGGTATCATTGAAAGTTTAAATTTTAAAGAACATAATTCCAAATTCAAATTAGGAAAATGTGTGATTTTCATTTGTTTTTCGTACCGTCAAGATGAGTGAATCTAACGAAGAAATTCGATACATTTTAAAATTTTACTACAAAAAAGGTAAAAATGCAACGCAAGCCGCGAAAAAAATTTGCGATGTTTATGGACCTAGTGTAGTGTCTGTGAGAGTAGCACAAATTTGGTTTAAGCGTTTTCAATCCGGAAATTTTGATGTCAAAGATGCACGTCGCTCTGGTCGCCCTATTACGGATAAAATGGATGCCATTTTTGAAAAAGTGGAGCAGGATCGGCATATCAGTAGTTACGACGTAGCTGAAGAACTGGAAATTGACCAGAAAACAGTTTTGGCGCATTTGAAAAAAAACTGGGTACACAAAAAAGCTCGACATTTGGGTACCTCACGAGCTCACTGAAAGAAACCAATGAACCGTGTACTCATTTGTGATTCTTTATTACGACGTAATGAAACCGAACCATTTTTGAAGAAGCTGATAACTGGTGATGAAAAGTGGATCACGTATGACAAGAACGTGCGAAAAAGGTCGTGGTCAAAGGCCGGTCAGGCTTCACAGACTGTGGCGAAACCCGGGTTAACTCGCAACAAGGTGATGCTGTGTGTGTGGTGGGATTGGAAGGACATTATTCATTATGAGCTGTTACCACCAGGCAGGACCATCGATTCTGAACTCTACTGCGAACAACTGATGAGATTAAAGCAAGAAGTTGAGAGAAAGCGGCCGGAATTAATCAACAGAAGGGGTGTGGTTTTTCATCATGATAACGCTAGACCTCACACATCTTTAGCCACTCAGCAAAAATTAAGAGAGTTTGGCTGGGAGGTGTTAATGCATCCGCCGTATAGTCCTGACCTTGCACCTTCAGATTTCCACCTGTTTCGGTCTCTTCAGAATTCTTTAGGCAGTGTCAGGTTAACATCACGAGAGGACTGCCAAAACCACTTGTCGCGGTATTTTGACCAGAAGTCCCAAAATTTCTATAGCAATGAGATCATGTCCCTACCTACAAGATGGCAAAAAGTTATCGAACAAAATGGTACCTACATACTTTAGTTAAATGTAAATAAACTATATTAAAAAATGTTTTGAATGTTCTTAAAAAATGCGAAGAAACTTTTTCCCCAACCTATTACATAGGTACATGTACATACATACATCACGAATCCTACTTTAATCAACATACAACGTAATACTTACTGACTTGCAAATTGCAAAAAAAAACGTAAGAATATTTGAATTTTGCGGGCTACCTGGACCTTCCCCTTGTGGTTGAGGAGTTCTTCTAGTAAGAACCAGGAGAAATGGAGCTGATGGTGATGTCACTATCACCATATGCAATGTGACGAGCATAAATTGCTTAGCAACCATATTAAAGTAATCGAATCGCAACCCGTGAAATAGTTTGGTATAATTGAGTAGGTATCGGGTTGGCTAATAAGTAATGAGCGTTTTAGTTTATAATTTCTAGAATTTTCGGAAAGGTTCGAGAACGTTCTGTAGCAGAGGGTATATAAACAGCGAGTCGCGCTCATGCGCGTTATTGATAGTGTGGCTGTTAGTGAGTTAAAGTTCACAACGAAATGAGTGATATTAAAACCCACGTACGACATTGTTTACTATATGAGTTTCAATCTGGGCATTCTGCTGCAGAAGCTACACGTAATATATGTCAAAGGATAGCTCACGATGCAGTCTCCGAAGCAACAGCAAAGCGCTGGTTCCAACGGTTCCGCAATAACGATTTTTCCTTAACCGATCAACCAAGGTCTGGGCGCCCCGTGGAAATAGATATCGATAAATTAAAACTATTAATCGAAGAAGATCCTCGAAGAACTACACGCGATTTGGCTGTTCAGCTCGAGTTCTCTCATGGCACCATAGAAAATCATTTACATGGTTTGGGAAAGATTTACAAATATAGTGTTTGGGTACCCCATCAATTAAGTAAAGATCAGCTGACCTACCGAGCTGAGATTTGTGTACAACTTTTATCTTTCCGCCGCACATTTAATTGGTTAGATCATATTGTCACTGGAAATGAAAAGTGGGTTCTCTATGTTAATCACACACGCAAGCGCCAGTGGCTGGGATGTAAAGAACAGGGAAAACCAACGTCAAAAGGTGATCTTCATCCTCGCAAGGTAATGCTTTCTGTCTGGTGGGATATACATGGAGTAAAAGGGAATTCCTTCCTACTAATACTACGATTACAGCAACAGTATATTGTGATCAACTCGAAAAACTGAAGCTTGACGCTTGACATCCATCGCAAACGTCCACAACACGACAAAATATTTTTCCTGCACGACAATGCCCGGCCGCATATTGCTAAGAGTACCAGGCTAAAACTATTGGAGCTTAATTGGGAAATAATACCCCACCCTCCATATTCGCCGGACTTAGTACCAACTGATTTCAGCTTGTTCCGATCACTTAGTAATAATTTACGGGAAAAAAGATTTGACGATGAACCACACTTGAAACAATACATAGATGACTTCTTCAATTCAAAACCAACGAAGTTCTATGCGGACGCCATTCACTCTTTGCCAGATCGATGGCGAATGGTAATAGAAAACGACGGTGAATATATTATTAATGATTAACAATTGTTCATTTAATAAATAAATACAAATAAAATAGTTGTATGTCGCTCATTACTTATTAGCCAACCCAATACCTACACCTCTCGAATGTCTTATGTTACACAGTTCGACATAAGAAAAAATGCTCCAAGTGTCTTAAGTCGGACAGTTACACTGAATTGACAAGTGAAAATATTAAAATGACCTTTATTATAATGTAATCCTAATACAGCTTGACAAGCTTGACAATTTCAGTCAAGTCAATTTAGTCTCCGACATTCAAGAGGTTAAGAGGCCTATTACATTTCGACCGTGATTTTTACGTGAAATGGCCAACTTTGGCGTTCTTATTCTAAGAAACAAAAAAATAAAAAGAAGGAGTTCGACAACTTTTGACTTATTGAGAGCTGGAGAATAGTTATTAGTATAGAATAGTATAAAGCGGCCTCGCTTTTCGCAATTTTTTAAGACCACAGATGGCCATCGGAACTACTCAGAGTAGTTCCGATGGCCATCTGTCGTCTTCATCATCAGTTCCACTTCACCAAATGGTGCTTTCCGCGAGCAAATGCACGAGTTACTATTAATCGATAAAGGTGTGCCTATAAAATTTGAGGGTATGCCTCGATTTCCACGGGATCCCCTCATCAGATTACGACTTGGTGGTATTGAGACCACTTCGAGTGACCCTTTCAAACAAAGAAGCAATTTTGCAAATCCGTTTATACAAGGTGTAACTTGAATAACGCACAACCTCTTAAGGGGTCATTGTACTCATCATTATGAACAACTTTTACTATGGGACCAAACCTGAAATAGCGAAAAAAAATCAGCTGTTCAGTACATTTATGTTCGCATAATTCGTCAAAATGTACCTACCGAACAGCAAATATATTTAACATTGTAAATATTTTTTCGATCGCTTCAGTGTGACATCGCTTTAGTGTCGTGAGTTTTAGGGCTACATGAATGGTTGAGGTCTCAAAAGACGCGTATCAACAAGGGCTACAATATGGAAAAAAAATTAAAAGTAAAAAATTTGGCGGATTTATGGCCGAACATTCATAAAAAATATATAATCATCCGAATTGAGAACCTCCTCTTTTTGGAAGTCGGTTAAAATTATAATAATTTTCGGAATACCAAGCCGCTAATCGAAACAAAACTTAGAGAAAAATCGAAACAAGATTACAATATTAAAGTCTGTGTTCATCAACTTTCAAACCACCAGTTAGGTACTTAAACAGTTGATTTATGTCTTTCCTAAGGAAATAACTGATTAAATATCTAAACAGTCGTTTAAAAAGTCGGTGAACTTCGCCCTTAAAATTCAAAATACTTATTTTGTTTTTAATTATGGCCAGCATTTTGATCTCAAGCATAACATCAAAGAGAATATTTTGCTACTTGCTAGTTATTGTTCTGTAAATTACACTGAAATGTAAAAACAACAAGTGTCCCTTATTTTGTTTCGAGTACATCTTAGGCATCGTTCACACCAAGCGTATAATCTGCCGCTGACTGTGAAAATGTCTAAAAAACAACGAAACGACAGTCAGTCGACAGCTGAAGATGGTTTTTCATACATTTTGTACCTACTAGACGCTCACAGTCGGCGGCCGACTATACGCGTTGGTGTGAACGATGCCTTAGTGTAAATGGTTCCATTAAAAAACTTTTTAGCAAAATATAAAACCGACTTCCAAAATAAAAGACTACAAAGTGAAAAATAATTTTAATTTCGGTAGTCGGTGTCTTTGGTTTTGTATTTCCGTTTTTTGCCACCGACTTCCGAAATTAAAATTATTTTTCACTTTGCTTTGTAGTGTTTTGTTTTGGAAGTCGGTTTTATTTTTTCTAAAAAGTTTTTATTTATCACTTTTTAGTTGTGGAACCTAGCCCACACAAATTGAAATACATAATTGAGCACAATAATTGTAGATATAGCCATGTAAATAACAGTGCTAGGAAGTTATTAAAACATCATCACATCATCCACATAAAATAAGTGGGAAATATACGCATTATTGAAGCTAACTCAAAAACTCCCCAAGAAAAGTTAATAAAATTTATATGGGACTACCTCGAAGTATACCCTTTCAAACAAAAAAAAGAATTTTCCAAATCGGTCCATCCGTCTTTGAGTAATCGCGTAACAAACATACAAAACAAAAAAGAAACATACAGACGAATTGAGAACCTCCTCCTTTTTGAAGTCTGTTAAAAAATACGGTGAGCGATATTAATTTACATTTAACTCGAGATGTATTATATCTCATATAGAAAAGCGAGCTTAAACGCACGTCTTTCTACAACGTTCTTACCTATACCTACCAATATTTTGTTATGTATTGTGTCCATGGAGTTTCTTGCCCGTTCTTCTCCACAAACCTACTGGGCAATGATATGCATGGGAATGGGTTTTTGAATGGGCATTCAGAAGAGCCTGTAATCGGTATAATTGAATAATAGAGATGATGCCTGGGTAAAAATAAAGAAATTCTATTTAGTCCGTCAGTCAGATAATAAAAAAATGACTTAGATAAAACGCATTAAAGTTCGGGAGTGGGGGCTTGCTACGTCACTTCTACGTATAAAATCTACCAAGACGTGACGTCATGCCACATTTTAACTCAATGTATCGCCGTAATCTTTTGATTACGTAAAAATAGAAAAAATATGTGTCCAATATTTTTTACTATTCTACCTGAGGGAGAAATAAAAAAAAAAGTCATCATCCCTATTAAATGCTTTCAATTAGAGTTTAAATGCTCCAAACCACAAAAACAACCTTCACTCCCCTTTGACCCAAAAGTTACAATCGAAAGATTTAGTCATATACTTAGTCATTAGACAGAGCCGTCGAGTTAGGAGCGCCAGCCGCGCCGGCCGTACCAGGCGTGGAGCGACCCGACTGGACTCAGAAATTCGGAATGTTGCCGACCTTCAGACTTCGGCTTAGGTTACGTGCAAGTGATGAGCGGATGACGCTGGAAAAAATAGTTAGGTACCTACTGACAAATACCCTTATTATGAACCCTCTTGGCTAAGTATAACAGCCGCACGGGTCGATCGATCAGGTTAAGCTGCGCTTGCCGCGGTCAGTCCGTGGATGGGTGACCATCTTTACATACCGTGCCCCCACGTGGCTCGGAAAGCACGTTAAGTCGTTAGCCCCGGCTGTCATACGTGGATCTTTGACAGACGTTACGGGTAGTCAGAAGCCCAAAAAGTCTGACAACCAGTCTTACCAATGCGTATCGTATTACCCAGTAACTGGATTGTGGAAGTCAGATAGGTAGTCGCTCCATGTAAAATACTGGTATTCAGTTGCATTTGGTTAGACTGGAAGCTGACCCCAACATAGTTGGGAAAAGGCTAGGCAGATAGATTTTAAATCCTTTTGTAGATAAAGTACTTCATCATCATTATTCAGTTGAAAGATGTTCACTGCTGGCTTAGACCTCCCAACGAAGCGTGGCCACATCGAGGAGCTTCTAGGTGGAATGTGGGTGTACACCTAAGCTCTGCCTATATCTTAGGAGAATATAGTCGTTATAGTATGGGGTTTATTACCTACTAATTACTTCGATACTCGACGAAGGGAGCTCGTGGCTAAATACCACTGGGCCACCAGCGCTCTGAAACATCGAGTTAAATAGTTATTTGAAATTGACAAAACAGGATTTTTCAATAGCAGTCTGGAGTCCGGATCTATGTCCGGTTAATGGCAAGGCTCGCCCCTATTACATGGGACTTACACATAGCTGGCTAAATGTAAGTGTTCTGTAGGTACACCTCTGCCTAACCCTTCGGGGATTACAAGCCTGATTAAGCAAAATCAACTTTGTATCACCACCGCATCCGCTTATGCCTTTTCTTTAGGCCACACCTAAATACATAGGAAATTATTCAAATCACACCAGCCAGACAAGCTTTTAATATCGTTCCAAGCGATTAAACAACTTATTTATGGTCAATTTGTCCAATATGGCTAAACCAAAACACAAAATTAACACAATGTGAACAAGTCCTTGTCTTTTGTCGTACAAACTATTTTAAAACTAGATTATTATAACACCTGGGGGTGTAAAGGAATAATAATATCATGTTATTCGTTGAAAAACGGAATATAAAAAGTTAAATTCAAAGCTCGTCTGCCAAAACAACCTTTTCGGTGCATTGGCCAACCGAAAAAAAAAAAAAAAATTTAATAACCGCTATCCGCTATCTACTCGTATAGAATATTTACGCCCGAATTATGGGACTTAGTGTTTACCAAAATCTGGCATAGATTTCCGATATCACTGAATCTGTGGGTTTCTCTTATTAAGTTAACACAGTTGTCTGGACTTTTCGGTTCTTAAGACAAGATTCAAAGATAGCATTTTAACTTTATTTCGCTATTTAAAAAAAGTAAACATCGCATACAAATATGAACATTTTTTAAATAACGTTAACGTTATATTCGTACGAAACTGCTTTCCTCACAGTCAATTATACGAATATAAATAATATACGCATATAAAAATAGGGTTCACATTCGTATGAAGGAGGAGTGTACGAGAGTGGTGGTGGCCCAGTGGTAACAGCCCCGACTTACTGAGTTTGTAGCTCGTGGGTTCGAACCTAGGCAGGTGCTTGCGTAAATAATTTCATCATCACTGCTCTCAAAACGGTAACGGAAAGCATCGTGAGGAAACCGGCATGTTCTAGAACCAAAAAATCGAAGACATGTGATATCTTACCAACCCGCACTGGGCTCACGTGGTGGATTACGGCCCACAACCTCTCGAAGAAATGAGGCCAACGAGGCCAGCAGTGGGAACATTATAGACTGATTATGAATTCGAATGAAACACTTACTTTACTTAGCAAAGGACCTAAATTCAAAGTCCTATCTATGAATCTCCCTTAGTTGAGAACTCTCCCTCTGCTTTATCGATTTATCATCTCATAATATTGTAATGCTGTAGGTAGGTAGGACACCCGAACTTTTGGTTTTAGCGCCGGGCGGTGCGTACCTACGACCCATCTACTAGGTACCATCAACAACAAAAGTCGACAACACTTCAGTTTTCTTTTTTAATCCCCCGCCGTGTCTGTCTGAACACGATAAACTTAAAAACTACCGAACAGATTTTCATACGGTTTTCACCAATTGACGGGGTGATTCATGAGGAAGATTTATGTGTATAATTAATTAAGGTTTTGTGTAAATTGGCTGAAATTTGACGATGATTGTTGAAGAAGCGGGTAAAAAACATGAGGAGGAGCTTTACTGGCGTGCGCGCGTAAACCAATCCTAACTAATACTATAAATGCGAAAGTAAGTTTGTTTGTTACCTTTTCACGCCTAAACCACTGAGCCGATCATCCTGAAATTTTGTATATACGTTCTCAGGTGTACAGAAACGGACATAGGGTACCTCTCATCTCGAAAATAGTACTGTTCCCGAGGAAAACAACAATAACTTTCTTGATTAGATACCTAACTCGTCTTAAAATTTTCTCACGATGGTTTCCCTTTTGAGAGCAATGATGATTAAATAAATTACATAAAATAAAGTGCATGCTTGGGTTTACAACTCGTAAGTCGAAGTTGTTACCAATGGGCCAGCACTGTTCGATGACCACATCGATGAGTAGCGTAGATAACTATCCGAAATTGTCACTAATGCAAGTTTGCAGACAGTACAGGTTTAGGGCTCATGGAAAACATTTGCAGAATGTTGCAATTATTTGCAGAAATGAGGACGGGCGTGCCTAATTCCACACACTGGTAAAACCAGCTGCTCGCTTCATACAGGTCCTACCTACATATTTCGTAAGAGATGAATATGGCCGTAAGATGTTGGGAGAAAAGGCAGTATCCGCTGAAGTTGCCAATACAAATAATTTTACCATTCATCCTTTTTAGGAGCTCGTGGCTAAGTAATAAAAGCCGCACGGGTCGATCCATCAGGTTAAGCTACGCTTGCCGGGGTTGGTCCGTGGGTGGGCTGACCATTTTTACATACCAAGACTCGTCCGTGCCTCGGAAAGCAAAAGTCATAAGACTTTGATCCCGTCTGTCATTCGTGATACTTAGACGTCGTTACGGGTCGTCAGAAGCCAGAAAGTCTGACAACCAGTCTTACCAAGGAGTATAGTATATTATCCAGTAACTGGGTTGTAGAGGTCAGATAGGCAGTCGCTCCATGAAAAATACTGGTATTCAGCTGTATCCGGTTAGACTGGAAGCCGACCCCAACATATTTAAGAAAAGGCTCGATTACCTACTCAAGAATAATGGCTATGTTAAAATATTCATTAATTTAAATGTATTCTATTTTCACAGTTCCCCTAATAAAGCAAAAGCTCTGGTTCTAGATGACCTACATCATTTTAGAGGGAAAAGTTCTGTCAAGAATTTCTCAGTAGCAGCCCATCATCATCATCATCATCTTCCTGCCCTTATCCCATGTTACGTGGGGTCGGCGCAACACGTTGTCTTCTTCCATTCTCCCCTGTCAACCGTCACACTATCATTCACTCCCTTCTCTTTCATATCATTCTTCACACAATCCATCCATCTTTTCTTCGGCCTTCCTCTCCCTCTCCATCCATCAACATGTATATTCATCACTCTTTGAGTCACATGCGTTTCGTCCCTTTTCATCACATGCCAAACGATTTCCTTTCAACTTTTCTGTCACTGGCGCCACTTTCAAACTTCCTCTTATATACTCATTTCTTACTTTATCCATTCTCGTCACTCCACACATCCATCTCAACATTCTCATCTCCGCTGCATGCAATCTTTTTTCATCCGTCTTCTTCACGGCCCAGCATTCAGATCCATAAAGTACGACAGGCCTTATCACGGACTTATAAATTTTCCCCTTTAACTTGAGGGGCATCCGTGGGTCGCAAGTTGTTCCTGTGATATGTCGTCATTTCATCCATCCTGAGTTGATCCGGTGCGTTACGTCTCGGTACCGAAAGTCGGAGCAGATCGATAAGGGCGTTCCGGCGAGAGACATGGGCACAGGACTGGAGAGACCGCCAAAATCACAAAACAGATATTCAGTTTTGGTCCGACTTACTCTCAGGCCAACGGTCTCGAATCTTTCCCACCATACCTCCAATCTGCTCTGGACCTCTTAGCCGTTCTCGGCAATCAGCACAATGTCAGCCTGGAGTCTAGATTTGTGCCCGGTTGATGGCAACATGCTCGCCCCCTATTACATGGGTCTTAAACATCACTAGCGAAATGTGAGTGTACTACGGAAAGGTACAGCTCTGCCTAACCCTTGTGGCAAAACCGTCGTATGTTGTGTAAAGTTCCCTTAAGGCGAAAGCGCTAGGGTAGCCCGCGTAATTAAAATTTTCTTACGTTTTTTGCAATTTACAGGTCTGTGTCAGGTTATATGTTGAGCTGAACATGATTCGCGACCGTAACAAATCTGTATTTATAGAATTAAAATCATCAATGATTATTTCTTTCTTGACGTTTGAGGATTAAACAAACTAAAGGAGTTCAGTTGTTGAGGACCATCACTGAGCAGCAAACTGCGAAAATCGTAAGAAAACTTGAATGTCGTGGGCTATCTTAGCGCTACCCCTTAAGCTCGAATGTCTTATTTAACTGCAATAACAGTATTTTTAAGTATCTAAGTACATAGAACCAATTGTCGCTAATAAAGCTGTTATCTGAACTAGAATAGAACCTACACTCTACATAAATGTGGTTCACTTTCTAACAACAAACTCACCTAAACTCAAATTAAAACTCAAAATCAATTTCATTGAAATTAATTGTCTAATCATTGTCATATAATAACCCAGACACTCCAAAAATAAAAACCAAAGATCAAGTGGATGTTCTTACACAATTTCCCTCCACGCTACCCCCCGCTCCCCTCTTGAGGTCGTCCTCCCCTCTCAGAGGACGGCGAAAGGCACTTTCACTCTTGGAATTTGGCAGTTGGCGGGGCTTGACGTCACTTTTGCGCAATTTGACGCAATGTGATCCAGATCTGCGCATGATTTGCTTTAAAAACGTTTCGTTTGAAACAATATTTCGTCATGTAAATTGGTTCTTTGTTAGTGTTAACAACACGTGGTAGGTAATTGTTAGTGTTGTGACGTAGACCATGTCGTAGACAAAGTAGGTGGGTTTACATGTAAAATAATATCGATAATAGTTATCTAGCTGAAGTTTCGTTGTTATTCATTGATGATCAGATTCAAATATTATGTTTGTAATGATTCACGTGTATTTCGTTATGTTTTGTAAGTCAGTGTGTGAGAAGCGGTTTTGTTAACCCGGCAAACATCAGGTTTTAAAGGTCTTGTCAATGTGTGCTCGAATGTCAACCGATCCCCATATGTTCACAAGTACTATAAGCCCGCGGTCGCCATTGGATGATGGTTTTTTACGTTTATATGCAGAATGCTCAGAAATTCGACCTATTTCTTGAAAGGGGTTATACTAGAGGTCATTTCCAACAAATTAAGGCTATCAACTAAGGGTCGCAAATTTTTTTTTTTTTTTTCATGTAAAACACGTCTAAATTTTCAAGAAATATAAAATAAAAAAGGTTTTCGTTCCACTTAAGACGCTTTTATTTCTGAAATGATGGGAACTTAGAAAATGTGTTTTTTTTTTCATAAATGATCACTAATTTATCATCAGCCAAAAAAAAAGGTTAAAGGTTATACGGTCTCTTAGTCTGATTAAAACTAAATGGATGGAACTGTTATATCTCGTTTTATATTTAGAACGAGCTATTAATTTTACCACAAGTGTTATTATTAATTTAAAAAGTAATCGACTTGTGTATCCGAAAAATAAAATAACAATTGAATGGCCATTTAATTTTATTTGTCATTTTAATTGATTCATAAATCTACATTAGTTTGGTCCAATAACAATTATTATTAAAATTATAACGCTAACTGCGTTAACTTATAAAATATATGATGATAAAACATTTTTATACTTTTATTTTCTATCCCAACACCAATATTGCAAATATTTTACACAAAAACTATTTACATCACGGCGGGACACCAATTTACAAACAATATACAATAAAATTTTGTCCCGAATAAATTCGAATCGTCTATTTGGCACAAAATTATAATTATCAATTTCAACCCGAAACAAATTTTGCTCGAATTCTCCGCCATCATTAAAATTAAAACTAAACTAACTATTATTGCAATATGCGACGTAACTCGTCATTTTTTTATATATTTTTAATATAAAAATTACATTTACATCTTTACTTCGTTTTATATTTCATACTAAAATATTCAACAGGTTTATAAACTTACAACGAGAATAATCTCTTTTACATCACTATTCTTAGTAGGTAGGTAGGTACCTACCATACAATAGAGGGCACATTTTTCTTATTATTTACAAAATACTTAATTAACTAAAAGTTCATAGAACGTACTAGAAATATATCATAGATATATGGGATAAACATTACCAGGTTTCGACGAAGATGATCCTGCGTTAACTCAGAACTATCAGATCATCAACGTTTACACGCTGGTAAAAACTAATACATAACACAGCAAATAGTCCCATCGCATAGAATTCCAGAGAAAATTACCTTTCCCGAATTATATGGAGGGATAGTGTATAAGACGCCTATTAATTCCCAGTCTCACGACAAACACGTCGATACAAAGAACCGGTGAAAATTCGGCTGTCAACAAACTCGGCGACTGCGCTGCGATTTGCGAATGTGCCACAAAACGAAGCCAGTCATCGTACCGTCCGCATTACCGCGGCTCTCGCACCCTTATATACAACGTAAATAAATTATGTACACTACTTAGAGACTAAAAGAGTATTTATAAGCAGTACGGGTGACAGAACTGGTAGACGAGCCTCTGACTCCTCTCCGTCTTCTTCATGATTCCCTTCTTGTAGTACTGTCGGATGCTCCTGGACAGTTTGTCGTAGTTCATGGCGGGCCTGTTCTTTCTCTTGCCCCACAGCCTAGCGACACGCACTGAATCCTCAATCTTGAACACGCCGTTACCTGTGGAGCACGATTTGAATTAAACATTTGTTCAATAAAACAGATTCTCGAATTTTATTTTTGAGAGACATTTAACGAACAATTTTATTCGTAGGTCCCAAGATTTACGCGACTTACATATTTAGGTTGATTATTGAACTGATCTATAAGCTTGAGTCTTTGAAATATTCTCATAGTACATTGTAAAATTAAAGGTGAGCATTGTATTTTCAAAATTACAACGAGACGTACGATGCATTTTAATCGCATGCGACCGCTAAGTATGTCGTCCGTTTGTCGCGCGATGAGATCGTGACCCGATTTAATCTGATATAAATTTAATTGTCGTTAGAAGATCGTTTTTCTAAGAAAAGTTTAAAAAACTCATTACGTTTCAAACTAAAGACAAAGAAACAAGTTATTTTGGCGACAACTGTTTCGTTGATTTCTACTTTAAAAATAAAACGAGTGAAAGGAATTCGAAAAACAGAAAGCTCTATAAAAACGATCATACTGAATCAAGTTCCATTTTAGACATCTGATATTTTGTTTTTGATTCAGTGGCTTAACAATAATATTTAAAAAGCAGTGTAATTATGACGTTCATACTTCTAGATATCTATAGTCTCAAGTATCTAGAAGTATGAAGTACCTATGAATGATAAGAAGTTGGACATGTCGTATCTTCGTGCGTCACGCGTTCTAAGTTATAACCATCTTTAGAACAAAAGATTAATTAGAATTCCTATTCGAGTAAAGTTATTAATAAAACACTATTTATATATCAATACCAAGAGACAGAGAGACAGTACACCAATTACAGCAGATCACTTCAAGTCGTGATCTAGAAACCAAATATTCTATCCATAGTGATGTGCCAACAATATTCGTGATCAGAAAAGGACTCAATAATGGTATAAATCGTAACAATGGCTGCCTATCGTCTGAACAAGTCACGAAACTAGATAACCTTTATTTAAAACGATTTTATTGAACAGATGGTAAATGGCCAGATCACCTTGGGCATGGAATGTCGTACAAATTAATTTTCCATGCGTTAGATTAAATAACTGATGCATTCAATTCGTGAAGTAGCCAATTCGATTCGGAATGAAACATATCTAACTAAAACTGTATACAGGATTTACTAAAATTAAAGATAAACTACCAAATGGGCACATGGTGTGAGTAAATTTAGCTTAAGCTAAGCAGCAAGACAAAATTCTGTCCACGTTTTAATGTGTCTATTGTGTAGTACGTAACTTTAGACCATTTTAAATGTGCGTGAGTGTGTAGGTACTGCTCACGATGTTGGTACCCAATGAGGTAAGTAGGATTCTAAAATGAGGTCTGAACAAGAATTAAGGCATTTAAATCAGACTCCTAAACTGTATGTAAACGTGGCCTAATTTTAATGGTCAAGATATAATTGGCAATGGCAATGATTCTCGCAATTTATCCCGCTTGGGGGCGCTGTTACTATCGTCAATCAATAAACTAAATCTCCATGGAAACCACATACCTATTGTATATGTGATTTCCATGGAGATTTAGTACAATACTCGTACGATTAAAATGAAATGTCATGTTATAAAATTCAAAGACAAGAAAGCAATGCAGAGTAAAAGAGATGGGTATCGGATCGGATTACGATTCTCGTGATTTGGACCCGTCATATTAAGAACTATATCTAGCCCTTCAATCCACAATTAAATTAACAATTGAACAATTGATTTGTCTTTAATCAACAATTGAATTGCCAATAAATTGTCCTCTAATAATATTAAAAATAATTAACATATTTTATGACTTTATATTTCATGTTTTCTTTTTTTTTTAATCTTGACCTCTACCGATTATCAGCCAATCGGAAACAATCATGTGTACTACTCAGTAAGCCCTACCCTCTTTACAATCATGGTAGGTAATTTATCGTGAGCAAAACAAAGGAGTGCCTTGATTCCGTGTTTAAGCCAATTATAACAGTATAACAGTTATCAACGACTTATAGTAGGTATGGAAAACAGGTCCCTAACAAAGGCTTGTTTGGTACATTTGTCTTATTGTTCACCATGTTGGTACTGGCTTGAATCAAACTGGTTTTCTATGTGGTTTCTACGACTACCGACTTTGTTGTGGACGATTAAGATACCTAAGTTTTAAGTATGAATGTATAAGATCAGAGGATGATCAAAGATTCTGATTGGATAAACCTACATTAAAAAAAAAAACGGCCAAGTGCGTGTCGGACTACGCACAATAGTAATGGAAAAGAATTTATCCCGAAAACAAACTTAACATTTTAGTTGAAAAACCTGTTCTCCCATACATTGATGTAAATAATATTCACAGTCAATAGGGATGATGCCTGCATGGGTAAAAAAAAGAAATTCTATTTAGTCCGTCAGTTAGATAATAAACAAATATTAGATAGGTACGTATTTTTTGCTTTATCATATTAATAAAAAATGACTTAGATTACTCGCATTAAAGTTCGGGAGTGGGGGCTTGCTACGTCACTTCTACGTATAAAATCTACCAAGACGTGACGTCATGCCACATTTTAACTCAATGTATCGCCGTAATCTTTTGATTACGTAGAAAAAGAAAAAATACGTGTCCAATATACGAGTATTTTAATAATCTACATGACGATGACGGACAAAAAAACATTTTTTAGTCAACTGCAAAAAGTTTGTAAACCTAATTTTTTTTTATGTGATAAAATTACAAATTTACAATTTTCGGACTTTTTCCCTTACTTGTGCTGTGAGACCTTGCTTCTTGCCAAATTCCATGAATCTAAGTCAACGGGAAGTATCCTATAGGTTTTGATTCCCTTGTGAAATCGCAAAATCTGCGACATAAATGGTTATATCTTTTGATAGCGTTGACTTACAAGTTTGATTTTTTTACAGCTGTAAGAGACCATAAACTCAAGTTATTGATATGAATTTCAACTTGATACCTCTACGCGTTCCTGAGAAAAAGGGTCTTGACAGACAGACAGACAGACGGACAACAAAGTGATCCTATAAGGGTTCCGTTTCTTCCTTTTGAGGTACGGAACCCTACAAACCGGTCAAGAGCGTGTTGGAACACGCTCAATTAAGGGTTCCGTAGCTGGGATGAATTTATCCCAAGAACAAACCTAACTTTGTAGTTGAAAAAATGTTCTCCCTTACATCGATATACGTCACGGGCAATTCTCCAACTGGAAATGTAAGTTTGAAACGAAAAAAAAATTATATGATAAAATTTAAGCATTTTCGGACTTTTTCTTTTACTTGTGTTGTGAAACCTCGTTTCTTGCCAAATTTCATGACTCTAGGTTAACCGGCAGTACTCTATAGGTTTTGATTTATTTCCGAGTATCAAAATATGTCGCTTAAATGGCCGTATTATCTTATTGCGTTGACTTAGAAGCTTATATTTGGTATTAATTTCAAATACCTTCACGCGTTCCTGAGAAAAAGGGTCTTGAAAGCCTACCAGACGGAATAACGAAGTGATCCTGTAAGGGTTCCTTTTTCCCTTTTGAGGTACGGAACCCTAAAAAGAAAAGAGCGAGAGTTTCTATCAAAAAAAATAGATGGAATGTGTAAAAGAGGATAAGGCTTGATTTGTGAGATAACGACGGATAGGAAGAAGAAGATATATGCTGATCCGACCCCAAATAAATTGGTCAAGAGGAGGAGGATGATGAATGACGCTAGAAATCCACGATGTCATTGTTTTCAAAGAAGAAATAAAGTATTATCATGACATAGGGAAATACCAAAGATAAGACACAGAAACTAGTGTAGATTCTATTATTAGAATTATTCTTATAATATTATAACCTCTTTACAATATTATTATACAAGTAGTCTCATTTAAAGGAATAGACCATGACGATTTAAGATTTCCCTTAGATAAAATACTGCGTAGCATTAATTAAGAATGCATAAACATTTACATTTTACTTGTTGATGCAATTTATCTGTTAATAATTAACAAGGCCTCGACTAATTAATAAACAAATATATTACAGTTTGTTTACTTGACGACGAACAAAATAGTATAGAATTTACTGGGTTAAGTTGTTTACTGTGGCCCGGATAAAGGGTTATGATTGGTCAAGATGTTACAACATTTTATCACTGTTATTTAGAGTAATAATACATTGTTAATGAGCATTTTGTTTATTAAATTTTGTTTCGATTCACTTATTTTACCTATTTCCAAATATTGTTTTGCTGATTTCGCTACGTCATCATCATCCCTACCTATTTACGAGATATTTTCTTAGGTGTTCCTATACATTCGTTAGGACATCAGTTCCTCACTCATCAATCAATAGCATATCATTAATTACTAAAACAATAATCAAATTATAATCGTCTGGCTGTACTTTATTTTTTATCTCATCAAACCATTACTTAAGAAGGCTGTCACATTTGGTCACCACCTCTCTCGCTCACACTTGACCAAGATTTTAAGAATGTTCAATGAAAAGATGCAAAAATGATGATTTTGAAATATTTAATCAATTGGCGAACTAATAAATAATATTAATTTAATGATTAAAAACAAATTTTTATTATGACATTTATTTAAATCATCTCAAAAAACAGATCATAATACTTATTGAGCTGAGTTTATTAGATAACACAATAGAAATATTTCATTTTCATTTAACATTCTTAAAAATTTGGTCCCGCGTGGGCGAGAGAGGTGACAAAATGCGACATCGACCACCGGCTCTTTTTATAATGTCTCATTAGAAGAAAAACACCTGTTTTAACAATATATATGCAATTTAGCAGATGCCTATAATTTTAGGAATATTTTAATTATATTATCATAATATTCTTTATCACATGAGCGGTTGGCAAAATAGTTCAAACCTCACATTTGAATTTGCGTCAGTGGATAAGGTTCCTCTGATAATCAATAAATCTGATAAAACCTGATAAACCAATACAATTCCAATAAAAATAACAACAACGTAATCGTTAAAAATAGAAATGATACAATAATCATGTGAGTAATTTGTACTTCAGAAGCACATAATTTTACTATTTTTAAGTTTATTAAAAAAAAAACTATTAAACTAAAAATCAAATCTGTAAATTCCCTTTAAAATACTGTAATTAGGATATTAAACGAAAAATGGTTTTGAAAACAGGCAAATTCGGATAACACCCCGTTAATCATCTGTGCGATAGAATAAAATTATGAAAATCTGTTGGTGGAGCTGATGATGCTATAAGCAATTTCTACCTACTTACTCTCGTATATTTCTTCATATTTTTAATATGAGGTACAGTTAGTTATAGCCAAAGATACAATCTGCAAACGTTTTGATATAAAAATTCTTCTGAAAAATGAAAGTAATAAAACTTCTTAGTTAGGTACTATAAAGTTATGCTATCAAAAATTACAAAATAAAAATGGGACTTTTGTAAATGGAACTACAAATTGTATGCATCGGTTTGCTTTTGTTTTTATTCTGTCATCAGCATTTCTGATGTTCAATATTCATTATTGAAGCTGTTATAATGTCGCTTACACCTGAAGAATGCATCAGAATTCTCACAATGCTGGAAATCGGTCGGAGTCAGCGTTATACAGCAAGGTCAGTTGGTGTGTCGCTGTCAACTGTACAACGAGTTCTCCGACGTTACGAGGAAACCGGCTCTAACCTACGCAGACCAGGAATAGGCAGGGCCAGGTGTACCACAGTACAACAAGATCGTTACTTGGTCAACACAATGATTCGAAACCGCTTTCTCACAGGAACTGTACATACATATCAGTTCCGACACCTTGGAGGAAGTAACCCAAGTGCATGTACTGTAAGACGATGACTTGCTGAAGCAAATTTTAAACCATTAAGACCTGCAAATGGCCCTAAATTGGAGCGTGTGCGTCGTATTTCGAGATTAACATAAGATTGGTCAAGAGTTTTGTTCTCAAATGAATCAAGATGTATGTTCTATATTATAACAACGACAGAAGAACAAGAGTGTAATGAAGACCAGGGAAGCGAGTCAAGCAAGCATGCATCGAAGATAAAGTGGTTTATGGTGGTGGATCCGTACTTGTAAGGGCCGGAATTTCTGCAGATTCGCACAGAGCTGGTGGTTATAGAAAACGGCACTATAACTAGCGAAAGATACGTGGAAGAAATCTTAAACGAATACGTTGCTCCATTGATGGTTAATTTGGGAGAGGATGCCATCTTTATGCGTGACAATTTCCGGCCTCATGCTGGTGAAATTGTGAATGACTTCCTTCAAGAGGTGAACATTAACTGTATGGAGTGGCCAGCATGCAGCTCGGACCTCAACCCAATCGAGCATGCTTGTGATGAGCTCGGACGATGTGTGAGACACCGAAACGTCCGAAACCCTTCCCCGATCACGCTTCAAGAGGTCAAAGTTGCATTTGTAGAGGGTGGGAGAGTGGGAGAATATTCCCCAACGTCGTATAAGAAACTTGGTGTAAAGCATACCAAACCGCATAACCGCTGTGATGCCAACACGTGGGGGGAAATACAAAGTACTAAAACTCAAGAAAATATTAATGTGGTAGAAAAAAAAATGCTTTTCTATTTTTGTAATAAGGTGACATTGGTTATTTTTTTGTTTAAATTATTTTAAAATAATATAATACAAAGTTACAAAGTGACACACATTTTATTACTTTCATTTCTATTAAACATTATTTATTCACATTCTTAGTTTCCGAGACTTTCAGGTACTTTATGTGACCCTAATTCATTAATCTCGATTGTATTATGTAACATTTATACAACCATCCACTCTTAGTAGCAGATCATTGTCGTTAGTCTAAAGATGAAACTGGAGCAAAACTTCCTGAATTCTAATTTGGTCGTCAAATTAAATATTCAACTACAATGTCTCTCAAAAACAAACTTTTCGTGCATAAATAATTATAGCTTAATAAAAATCTCAATACTCACTTCGGTCTAACCACCGTATCGCTGAACCATGTACGTGAGGAGATGCGAGAAGCTCCTTTAAGAATTGCCACAGGTGTATATGTGTACTTCCAGTTTTGGCTCTACCGCCTCCAACTGTTGCACTCGTACCAGCTGATTCTGTATCCTCATCTGTTGAAGAAAAAGTACGTTAGCAAATTATTGTTGACCTTATATTTTTGAGGGTTAAAAGCTGTAAATGGAATGAGATGCAATGTTAAAATTGGAGCATCCAAAAGAAGAATCGAAAAAGGTCGAAAGAATTTAGACTTTGATGACAAAATGCTCAAATAACATTTAGTTTCTTAATTGCAACTAACAAACTACCTACTAGATTCCTTTTCACCCCTTCTCCATAAAATAATTAATACTTAAACTATAATGCAAATGATTAACGATAATAAGAGCTTGAGTGTATCGCAAAGGCGTCCTGAATGCATAAACTAGTGCATAATTTAACAATTTAGAACTATTAAAAGACCCATAATGCTGCTATTGAAAAGGGGACAGACAGAGCACCAACACACGACGACACTATGGCTTCTCGGAAGCTAATCAGACCAATTCATCGTTTCTATGAAACTATGAGCCTACTCAACTCGCCTTGTAAACTACGCGCCGTTATAAAGACTCAAAAAACTTGGAACACAACAAAGAAGTTTGTATAAGATGTTTAAACTAAAAAGTTATTTTAAAATGGGTGCTGTAAACATAGACCAAACTAACGGCAGCTGACCTTCAGTTGTAGACATGTAAACAGACTGACAAGCAAAAGAATCATATAAACAAAACGCTCCACTCAAAACAGTTAAATAGCAACATGCTATTTAAAGAAGAAAGCCAAGTGCTGAATGGAATGCTGCAGACGATTTGAGGAAACTATGGCGAAACGAAACTTCAAAGAATTTTCAAGTTTAACTACAAGACGATAAAGCTCAAACTACAAATGTAAAATAAATAAGAGTAAAGTTACTAAAAGAGACAAGTATAGTGACACAGGCTAAAGTTAATTAATATTCGAAGTACTTTAAACCGCATGTGAAGGTGGCAATGAAAATGTTCACGATGCCGACGGCAGTTTTATCTTGGTCGCATTCGACCTTGTGGGTCCGGTGGCGTGAACTAGGCCTTCGGGAAACGACACAAAAACAAGACTTGACGTATATGGATTCGAAGCCGACATGTAAGGGACAGAACGGCAATAGAACGACAAACGTCTGATTGATGGGTTAACTGTAACTAGGCGTGGCTCCATATTACATTATATCCAATTCATTTTATCGGTCAGTGATTCAAAGATTTAATGCATTTAGCTTCCAAGCTTGTTTCAATATACATAATTATTTATTAAACAGGTTGTTTTATGGAATGATCAATTTAGCTATCATAGTTGCAATCGTATGCAAAAATACGTGAAACCTGATCTTTCTCGAAACTTCACGGCGGTGTTTTGAAGTCATCAATTACTTTTGCTCGTCTATCAAGTTTTTCTGGTGCATCAATTTCTACTGTTGTTGGCTGAATGGATAGTACTTTTATCTTAGCTCTAACAAACAAATGACAAGTTAGTATTAATGTTCTTCTATTTGTACAACTTCTGCATTTTAAGAAACTGTTTTAAATCTAAATTCATTATTTGGCCCAGTAACCTCGTTTATTTACTGTATACCGTCAGGGCCTTTCTGATATAAATCTTTATGTCAAACTGCATGTGTGGACTGACAACTCGCAGATAATTGTCGATTGCAATTTCCTGTGTGCCACTATCTGACACTTTTTTTTATTTATAAGCTAACAGTCAACCCATTAAGGGCGACAGGGTGTCTCGTCCGTTGGACTGTATCATGGTTTTATCTTTATGCAATTGTGATAAGAGTTGCTTTTATGATTTAATCGTGTCAATTTTGAAGGCAATTCGATACTAAAATTAATATGCTATAAAATTGACCATTAAACAATTTAATTTCTAATTCTCATGTGACAATATCTGATAAATGTTTATAGTTATCATCAATTTCTAAAACAAAATAAACCTAATTGGTAAATTCTCGAACAATAGTCCAACAATAAATCTTATCATTCACTAATCGTTTATCAGCAATAAAGAGCGTGTCTGTCCTCATTACGTCCAATACATCGTGGCTTTCAATTCCCTCATAAAGTGAGTTTACAACTGCATAAGATGGCCATACATCATTAGCTTGTTTGTCTGTAACACAGTCTGTATGTGGGTTGGTAACGGTCGTAGCACAATGCATGCGACTGATGCATTGCCGTGCTACATTCGACCACGTATTGCACTATCTACTTTTCAATCATGTGTCTGTATTTTATTTAACACATCTTCTCGACAGAATCAGCAGATATCGAAGCGAATGCGTTTGAGGAATAGCTAGCCAAAACTAGAGACAGAAATGTTTAATTATTTCTATCTAAACATGCATTGACAATTTTTGATGGATGAACGCTAAACAAAGCAGGAGCATTCAGGTTTTAGATAGCACAGCATTTAGTTATTTTTTGTACTTGATTTCTTCTTGCAAGTTTACCTGGATTCCCGGATCAGCAAGAAAATAAATTCACAGTCATTCATATTTCATGCAATCTTAAACAACACTTATTTATTTATATTTAATTTATGTCCCATAAATCTAATAGGCGTGGCTGTCGCGTAGAAATTTCGATTTAAATATCTAGATTAAATTAAAGTTAGATAATAATCCTAGGGTGATTAATTTAATAGTTATCGTCGACCCATTTACGTTTAATGCTCTAAATTGTCAAGATTATTGGTGATGGGACTTACGAAATTGATGATAAATCATATTATTTCGAAATTAATGATTGCAGGTTAAATAAAGATAAACCACCGATAAGAAACATGCTTCGATGCAAAGCTGACTTAAAATAAATAAAAAAAAATGTGATAAAATAAAATATTTAGTACCTATCTTATCCTTTGCTAACTCTTGATTCTTTACCAACCCTGCAAAGGAATTGGTATTATAATAAGATACACTTTGATAATACACAATTTGTAATACAGTAAAATCCCAATTATTTGATCCTCTAAGGACTTCCATGTAATCCTCGTTCCTATTTCATATACTTACTTCCAAACTTACATATTTTAAAGATCTATAAAATAGTAGAAAAGGGAAATACGCACCATCACTTATGTCGTCGGTCGACGGTAAACCAGCAGGCGTCGGAATTGGCGATGCTGATAACTGATCTGGCCCCTGTGATGATCTCCAGATCTCCAACTGAGCATACAGAGTACTTCCCGCCTGTAACAATAATAAACAATGATCAAACCCGAACTAACGGTGAGTATACACATTACTCAGAAAATGCGCAAGATTTCCATGAACCAACATTTGAAATGGTCATTACTGATGTTTAGCTAGCAGAAAATTGATTGAATTTATCTTATTTATATCAAAAGGATCGTGGAACTAACGAGTCTGGTTGTTAATTAAGAAACTTGTTTCCAATGGTTGCTGTGCTACCAGAAATAGATTCGCGAAACGTATAGTAACGTATGTTGAATATTTATAGGGTTTTGGTAGGCCAGAACTTTTGGGAACGGCTTTTGCATGTCGTGAAATTGGTTGAAAGAAAGGTCCGTTTTCTCCTCTTTTTAGATAGGTACGTATATTTTATCCACATACTTCTCAAGATGATTAGAAAACTTCAGTTCCACTACATTACTAACGGCAACTGATCAAAATTCTCCACGTTATTGACTTATACCCACTATTAACCACTCCACAGCTGGGTGAATATTCGAGCGTTTTAATCGCCGTCATTACCGTTCACCAAAAGTTGATGAAAGAGAATATATTTAATGAAATATTTCATCAATTCCCAGAATCTGCTTAAGGACCAGAATCGGGAATTGCTGAAATATTTCATTAAATATATTCTCTTTCATCAACTTTTGGTGAACGGTAATGACGGCGATTAAAACGCTCGAATATTCACCCAGCTATATCTTATCTTCGAATGTTAGAATTCCTCACTAATTCAGCACCTACATCTTCCCACACTGCAAACCAGATGCAATTTGTATGCAGACAGGCCCTGGCTGCTGACTTTCCTCGCTTAGAGAAAGTCGGCTCGTCGGTGCGTGCGATAACAAAGATACCTGCTCATTGGAACTGACGTGCTCGATACGATGCTACACTATTTTGTCTACTTATTTTGTTGTTTTTATTATTGTTCTTGATTTTAGCTTGAATTGGGATTGTAGTGGCTTTTGGTGTTGGCTTTTCTTAATCTTTGTTGTATATCTATTTCTATCAGCATGAATGTTTGGTGAATCGATTAAAGTCACACGTTGCCTATATTTTTCTCTCTTCGTTTATTTCTCTTTCGACATTACTTCGTTTATTACTCTTTTTCTATTTCTGAAGTACCTGATAAGTTTAGGCAATCGAGTTGTCTCTACGTAAGAAATAATAAATTATTTACTTTATAATATTGTGAGTTATTATTAGCGATTAAGTGTTAACTCATCAATGACGTCATGAGAATGAATTTCCATCTGTATACGTGACTTCATCTTTGCTACATATATAATATAAACGAAATTTTTGCAAGTATCGTCTTATGGAAAGAACTTGACCACAAACACTCAAAGTATATCGTTAAAAGTGTATTAATTATGGTTATTAAAGCATTAAGTTTAAAGAATATCTATATAAATAAAACTAATCATAAATAAGCAATTCATAAATGATGAGTTTTCTCCAGAGTCAGTCAAATTAACTCAAATCAGAGATAAAAACAAAATTTATGGTCTTTTAATCAGAAGATCGACCTAAACTTTTCTAGAATCTAGAGCTTGCATAACTACAATCGATACTTTCAATATCATAACTGCTACTGCACATGTTATAATAAATAAAAGAGATGACATAACAATGATTGCAAAACTAAACGATGAAAATAAACTAGTCTTCAACAACGTTACATAAGATGGGTCAGCATTAACGGATTTCCTTACTTTCGTTGTCCTTGCTAATTACGTATATACAATTAAAGTTGAACTTTTCGTACTGGTGGTAGAGGAAGCAAACACTGACCTACACAGTGCACATGTTACATCAGTAGTGTTGAATGTGTTTTATCGTATTTTTTTCCTTGTGTCGCAAGTAAAACAACGGTAGAATATCATAGTGATTGGACAGTCGTAATCTTTGATACAGTTCAAGAAGCTGAGATTGTATAGGTACTAGATAAAAAATCTGAAATTATTTAAATATGAGCCGGCTATAATTAAAGATAAAGTTAACAGTACAACAAAAAATAAAAATACGGTAACCACGTTGAAACAGAGTAAGCTTAAATTTGATTTTAAATCAATGAAAGTACGTTGTCATGCAAGATTCATTGCATCATTATTATTAAAACAATACTCGTCTTATCATCGTTCCTTCGAGTACTGATAGTATTATCAACACGCTATAAGGCTGAAGTTGCAACATTGTTTAGCCATTGAATAACACTTACTACGTATACTGGAAGATTTTTTTACCGTCTTGAAAAATAGGTATTTTACAATAGGTGAACGGAGTAGAAGCCTATGGCATGCCTAGTTTATTCTTTTTTTTTTGTTTTTTCAATAGCTTCGACGGAAACTACTCTATCAATAAACAACACATTTGAAGTAAACCAGAACAATAAAAACAGAAATATTGAAAAAAACTTTATAGATCGTTAAAAAATATTGAAATTCAAATCATACGCACTACGCAGGGTTCGTAGTGCGTATGATTCGAATTTATATATTATTAATTATTTAAAAAAAAAAACTAGGTATGCCATAGGCTTTTACTCCATTCATCTATTATACCCTATTTTTTTGAAGACGGTAAAAAAGTCATACAGTATAATATTAAATTTTAAACTGATTCAAAATGTTCTGTTAATGACAATTTTATTAGAATTCATTAAGAAAATCTGATAATCAAAGTAAACTAATAAAACTGTCTAGTAAATGAAGATAAGAAAATGACTTACAGTACTAAACGTATCTATTTAAGATGTAAGTAAATGAATTTGCACTTTGGTCAATAAATACGAATAAAGATGAATCATTATTTTATGCTCATTAATTTGCACTGCGACGAGCATGTGCAAAAGCCAGACAAAACCAAATATGATGTAAGCATTCGTGAAAAAATACAAGAAGCAATCACTAAGAAATAGTTGGCGATGATTTAACTGTAATATTATTCTTATATAGGAATATTATCAGCAACTAGATAAAAAATGTTAAAGATGAAGGTGTGTAAATAGTGCTGCTGTTTTAAATATTTACGGAGGACATGTTGATCACGGTAATTAATGCAATAATAACTAATCGAAAACCAATTAATGCTAAGCTTTCTTTCGTAAAAGGAAAATACCATGAATAACTTACAATGAATTAATATAAACACATGTATAAAAATGCCCAAGCCCCTACATTGACGTTACAGCAGGCGATAATTGTGTAACACTTGACCCCAACTGACACGTGGTCAGAAGAATTTATGTGATAACGCCAAGATAACACGCATTGTAGATATTTTCTCCTATACGGACTGTTTCATTTTATACTACTTAATTAAGTAAACATTATATTATCAGGAGTGTGTGAATCAGTATAGACTTTGGCCTGACAAACGCCCTCAATCTGCCCCAGGGTTATACGATAATCATTTAAATATATAGAAGTGATTATAAATAGTACCTGTGATGCTCTCTGGTTGAACTCTTCTTCTGTTAGTGCTACGAGCGCTGCGCCATCCATTGTGAAGTTCTCCATGGGCACCATTGGCATGTTGTAATGTTGCAATGTGAACATCACCCACGCCTTTACGTCGCCCGTACTCCATAGCATTGGATCTGGAAACGAATACATTATTATCCACTGTTCCACTCCTCTTATTTACATGACTATTATCATTAATGTCCTCTACTATAATAATGTTACTAAATCCATCTCATTAGATGCCATATAGCGGTTTGCAAAACCTATTTCTCAAACTTTTATATTGATGATTAATTCAAATGGCATCATCACGTCCATTCTACCGTAATCTCATTATACCTTGCTCGTAATCAATGCCTTACTAATTAACAACCCTAAGAAAGAAAATGCGTTCTAAGAACATGCGAACATCGCTATGCATGTTCTTGTTCAGTTTTGCATATCCAATCAATGTGTATATAGCGAGGACGTCACTAATATAAGACGAGATCATCGCTGGGCCAACATAAACAGCTTACGTAATCTACTCTGAGTGACTTCTAAGAAATCATTTATGTTTATAATGGCGTTACACTCAGCGGTAGCCAACATATTCTGTACGTGGAAATACGTTTTTTTTTTACTTGACCGAGTTCTGAGTGACGTCACTATTAATTACAATACCAATAGTAAATCATGTAAGACGTACGAGTACAACATTCCCATGACATGTCATGGTAAATCATACATGATTGATCATAAATATATTCGCACGTAATAAAACTCTCAAAGTTGAGTGAATAATGGTGTTGACATTTTTGACTCACCTGGTGAGATTCCAAGTACTGTGCATGTGTTGTCCACGTCCCTCTTGGTCTGTTCGATGGCCATGCTGAGCACACGGTCGATGTCTGGCGCGACTAGAGAATCGTCACCTCCACTGCTCTCCTCCATTTTCACACTTCCCAATTCCAACGGAATTGGTCTGAGGTTTAATCTCTTCTGGAAAGATGTGTCTTCTAATGCTGACCTCAGCAGAATGTGATCCCTTGGTTCTTCAACTTCGAGCTTAGGTGTGAGGTAGCTCTGTTGGACACTGTCTTGTAGTATCTGATTTTCTTTTAAGAGTTCTTCTATGTCAATGTATTCTTCGTGTTGTGGAACTGGTGACGAATATTGATTGTAGCTTCCGTAGGATACGCACGATCCTGATGGAGACAGAGGATAGGGAGACGCAAAGCCGGGCACGGTAAGTCTGTTGGGTTCTTCTTTTATGTAAACTTGTGGCGAGTACTGAAGAGAACTGTAGGGTGAGGCGGGCTGCAGGGCGACTGCTGGGATAGAGCCTTCGTCTGATGATGGAGAGGGAGTAGGATAACCCTCAAAGTCGTATAGGCGTTCCAAGAAGACGTTGTTTGTGTTATCTTCTGGGTATGGTGGTGGTGGTTTGTTGTGAGGGTTGGGTGGCGAATAATGCATCGACTCTGGGGGAGATGCAGCACCAATCAGGCGAAGAAGATGTTGTAGATCAGCGGGGGAGGCGGGGACCGCTCTCTCGTCCTGAGATGCCGATGGCGGGCTGCACCCGGACCGGGGCACCGTTTGTGGCATCTGTGAACAAGAGAGAACAGACATTAGTTGTTGATCAAATAGATTGTATCAAACGAATTGTTTCTGTTATAAAAGGCATTGTTTGTTCAGTCACGACTTTCTTGGATTTCATACACGTTTTTTGAAGGCAGGTGTTAATTTTTTTTTGTACTGTCCCGTTGTTGTTTGTCCGACGTTCTTCCATCAGTAACACGAGCTTGAGAGGTGGTTGAACTTTAGTTACGATACTGGATTAACCCTAAAAGCTTGAAAGGTACTTGTTTAGAAGTTTGCAAAGTCCGCCGACGTCATGCACCGACCGACGTACTAGCATCCAGATGTCTTAAACATACACATTTCGAGCCGTATATTTATCTATTCACTACGTCAAAGACCTCTATATTTAGTGGTGAGTAATAACTCCAAGCCTACGGAGAATTAAGTAAAAAAAATTAAAAAACAAATGGTCAGGTGATAATAAGTAAATAGGATATATTTAGTAGTTTGTTAACATTTTGTATTTTAAATTTAGAGATGTTATTATTATCTCACGAAGTAGTGTCCGATTATGATAAATTGTAGGGTTGTTGGAAAAAAATATGCAAATATATGTAGACTGTTTGCTAATAACTCAAGTTATGAAGTGATAAAAAAATGGGAACTAAAATTATGTAGCTTTTGCCTGCGGCTTCGCCCAAGTTATCCCACGGGAACGTACTACCAGGATAAAAAGTATCCTATTTGTTAATCGAGGTTATAAACTATTTGTGTGCCAAATTTCATCTAAATCCGTTCAGGAGTTTTTATTTTTATTTTATTTTATTTAACACATTCTCTGCTTAATTCTTTATGCAAACGTTTCTTTATGCTACACCCTTACCGACCCTTTTCTTACGATGTTTTCGAAACAATAGAGATGCACAACGAACGCACATGTGCGGCGCGCCGCACTCGAAGAAAGTTATGAAAACGCGCATGTGCGTCTGCCGCGCCTAATGTATTAATATGGGACAGTAATATAGGCTCATAAGTAGTATTAAACAATATTGCAGCCCAATACGTGAAAGAGTAACAGACATCCATCTGTCCACCCTCACAAACTTTCGCGTTTATAATTTAAGTAGAATGGCACGCAGGATAAACTTTTCTATATGGTATTTTAACAGCCGTTTCTAAGTTAAGGTAGGATTAAGTAAACAACATAATCGGCCTAACATTTAGTCAAAGAAATAAATAAATACAGAATCACACTCACATTAACTTTTGAACAATATGATGATAACAAAAAATATCCGCATTACAATAACGATGTACGATTCGGAGCACACGGTCATAATTAATTGAACGGCTGGCTTACTCAACAAAACCATCTTTGCAAGGTTTTAGACAATCTTTATGTTTTTTTCTTATCATGCCAGTGATCTATGTGTTACTAAACAAAACCTGACTATTCCTTTTTAATATCAGTTTGAATATCCTGCCCTCATCCTAATCTGTTTCGAGTTCGGCGCAGAGTGTATTTTTCCTCCACATGTTACAAGCCGTTATATCTCAGTATGCACTCATTTCTAGTCACATTAGCTTTTACTTTACTCATCGAAAAAAGCTAACCTTTTCCCAACTATGTTGGGGTCGGCTTCCAGTCTAACCGGATGCAGCTGAAAACCAGTATTTTACATAGAGCGATCTGACCTCCACAACCCAGTTACTGGTACAGTTACCCCTTGGTAAGACTGGTTGTCAGACTTTCGGGCTTTTGACGACCCGTAACGACTGTCAAAGATCCATGAATGATAGCCGGAACCAACGGCTTATCTTTTATTGTAAGTAAAAAGGTTTTAAAAAAACTCACTCTTAGCAATGGCAAACCCATCGTAAGCACACTTAACTCACAACTGCGCTGTAACTCATTTTCTTTGCGAAAATCTCTAGTACCGAACCGGTCTGTCCAGGTAATCAACAGTAGCTCTATTTTTCTGCTTTTTTTTTTCTTTATTTCGAACAATTGCCGTTACATTTACATATTTCTCACGTATCTGCATTGATACATAATTGTTGTTCTTTCCCTATTTTGATTGGTAGACACTGTTTTAATATGAAGTTCAGAAGTGTTGTATAATCGAGTAGGACATTTATTTACACTTCTCGTTTTTAAATAAAAAAATTAAAAAAAACAAAAGCAAGCCTAGAAGTTACTTGCGTCCCAAAATCTGGTATGTACAATTTTTGAGGCACTGCTGGTAATTAGTAGATTATGTTTTAGCCCGACCACCATTAAAAGTAGCTTGCTTAGACAGCGCCTATTTACAAAAAAAAACAAAACTTTATGATTTAAATTCGTGATGTTAGGTATCATAAAAGTATTGAAATCTGGTTAGATTATTATACTGTTTTATTAAAAGGCACATCTTAGTTATGATTTTATTACAAGAGGTCGATGATGTCACTGTCTACGCTAGCAAGTGATTAGGAATTATTATGTAACTGTTTTGGGATTTTACCAGCGGCAGTTCAATTTGTGTTATAACATTTTTAATATCAAAATAATAATTAGTGGGGAAACCAAATTATTTATTTATTTTTGACGCCAAATCGTGCAATAGACCTATTCATTACAGCTATTATTCACCCAATGCACGATTGTTGTTGTTAGATGTACAATTTGAGTTAAGGTTTTACTGTTTCTTAATTTTCCGCAAAATTATGACACATTTGCGAAAAATTCCGAATCTTTCGCGAATAATTTCAAATCTTTCGCAAAAAAATTCGAATATTTTTTTACCTTATAATCATAATCTCCTAATTTGCATTGCTTGTGGTCACGCATAGCTAATGGTCTAGACAATACTTAGCACGCGGAAGTGTCTGGCAACCCTCATTACAATATGTATGTCAAATTTTATACCGCAAATATTTGAGTTATGACGCGTATTTAAAATATGTGACCTTTGCCAATTTACTAGTTTGTTTGTTTATAATTTTTGCATTGATTATGCAGATCATTGGAATTTTGATCTTCGTAATGACGTGAACAATTGTTAGTTTAAGAATATAGGTTATCACTAATAGCACAATAATTAGCTATTGCAAATTAATTTGAAATTATCTTTCTCATGCGACAAATTAAACTTTCCATACGAACAGGTAGAATTAATTTGCCAAAAAGCTCCCAGAAATAAACTAAACCATACCCATTTGAATAATATATACCTAATACTTCTTTAATATTTGTAGATACATAATGTGGGTTATATGTATAAATCACGATGTAAATACTAACATTTTAATTGCGCCAATGAAAACGCTATCAGTCTATCGCTACCAGATAAATTAAAATATCTTCTAGACTAAGTATCACTGACTTTTACTGATTATTAATCTAAAGTTGTTTTTTTTTTTTTTTTTAATAATAACAATGTAAATGAAATTGAAATTCAGTCTTGACAAGTGTATCAGAGATAAAAGAAAAAAAAACGTGAATTAATAAATAACCTACTCTACAAAAAATATTAATATAAGTGAAAGGTATTTAATAATTAACCATGAAATATCAACTAGTTTGTGAATTTCTAAATTATGCGGATGTCTACTTGGAGAAAAGTAATTCGGAAACTTTTAAAATTATTTTGAAGTTTATTCCTTGTTTTGGTCACAATCTGTATGCTTTTATTTGTGATAAATCATAATTACAATATTTGTGTATTGTAATTAAGGTTTTTAGCTAACAGTAATATAAGGGGAAGAGCTCATTGGACATCAAAAAAATCGTCCGCATTGCTGTCAGTCCTTGTTTTTGCTTGACTGATACTCTTAATGTAGGAAACATGACTTTTCAACTTTTAATAAAAACGGCCATTATAAAAATAATGAATTAGTATTTATGCTTCAATTAATCTTGTCATAAACTAACAAGTTAATAATAAATAAATCTGCTAAATATAAACCACCACAAAAAATAAAATGTCTAAAGGCATATCACCGCAATGCGTCAAAGGTAATATCCGATCAGATATCCGACTATCCGGACTTCGGAAGTAGGAAATACTCATAAAGATCATAATCTATTACAATATTTTCTAAGAAACATTCAGACGGATATGGGATTTTACAGTTTTTACATGGTATTTTATGGTGAACCATTTGTCATAATCACTAGCAATTCAAGTATTTCTAGTTCAGACCCGTTTTATATCCTAAGATGAAATAACATGTACGTATGTATGTACGTATACATGTACGTATGTATGTTTAAGCGAATCTCGAATACTGCTCGAATATTCAATTGTATTAATTTATATTATTATTCAATTATTATGTGCATGGCTGGAATATAATGATTGCTAGTTGTTATATATTATTATGAATACCCTTGACTGAACTAACCTAAATAAAATACATAATACTATATAATTATTTGCAATTAAAGATTATGATTATTTATCCCGTCTTCAAGATTAAACAAATCTCAAGTAGCTTCTCTATAGCTAACATAGCTTATAAGACGTATTTTTTTTTTCTTAGACTCTAGTCCAGGGATGGCGAACCAATGGCACGCTTGCGATTGGTGGCATGTAATAAAATAATTTGGGCACGGCATGATTTCAAGAATTTAGGTACTTACTAGCTTTCCTCTAGTTTGCAACAGCAGAAGTCGCGCTAATTTGTTCCTTCATTTGATTCAATATAAAACTGGTTATTATTGTGAATAATATAAGATATGGGTTCCCCATTTCAGGTTTGGTCCCATAGTAAAAGTTGTTCATAATGTTGAGTACAATGACTCCTTAAGAGATTTCGTGTATAAATAGATAGACCTTCTATATTTTTTTCCAGTAGCCACGTTCATTATTATTTTTATTTTCTTAATGGCACGTTGATGTATATGTTCGCCATCCCTGCTCTAGTCTAACAATAGCAAGACTGTTACTATGGTGATACAATGCAGACTGTTGCTAGTAAAGGCAATGACCGTCTATAAACCACAACAAAGTATAGCGAAAAAGTGATATGAAGTTCAGTCATTTTGACCCCAGTACGAATATATACGAGTATGTAGACTATATTTTCTTTTGAGTTGCAAAGAGATTAGAAGGAGCGTACCTAAACAAGTTGTTTGTCCGGTCAAAGTTCTATTATTAACTCATTTATCTTACAATTCTTTGCACCATATTATCTACTAACCGACTCAAGAAAAATAACAATAGCTACCTCTTTAATATCAGTCGCTAAATCTATAGGAAGTATGTGTTCCGTTTTGAAAAAATAATGGCCGACAAAGTGCATTGACGTCACAGCAGTGTCGACCAATCAGCGTCGAGAATGAGCGTGACCGTATGAGAGCCTGCTACACTTCAGACCTTGGGTTTTCCACTAAAGTTCGCTCAACCGTTTGAGGTAGTAAAAAAATGCTTCTGTAATGCATACGAATTGTTACAATTTTAAATGGTTTTTAAGTGACACAGTTTTAAAAGCGGTATCTGTAGGTATTTATCGAATATTTTGTTATTTTCAGTCATTCTCAACATTTTCCTTTCAAAAAGTTACCTTTCAAGGCAATATGAAAAGGGGTCTGTGGCAATCCAGGTCCAAGACATTAGGAATTTTAGTGGTTTTCTATGGTTTAGTGGTATCCTATGGTTTTGGTGTGACAGACAAAGTAAGACTGAGCTCTGATTAAATGACATACTGTTTTAGTCACTCTACTTAAGAGGATTGTGAAGCTGTATCATGCAAACAGCGATAACGTTTTCCCCCGTAAACATAGTCTAATTTTCTTAATTTTTGGAAATGTTGTAGGTATAATGGAAAACTAGGTTTATAAGTTTTTATTATAAAGAAATATTGCGTACGATATAAGTTATTAGCATCTAAATATCTATATTTTTGACTTAAAAAAATCATCGACTGTTTTTTTTTTTAAATTAAACTTAACGGAATTACTAAAAAGAACCTTACAGACCTAGATTAAGGTGTACTGAATCTAACGAGATCAAAATTGTTTCATTTCGTAAAGGTTTAGGGGTGAAAACGTTATCGCCCGAAACAATATTTCAAAAAGGAAATTAGGTAATTGCCTCCAAGACTCGCGCCGCGTATCGGAACTTTACAATCCTTTTAGGCCTCATTTACGGAGACGCGGGGCGTCGCGCGTTGGGTTGGTCGGTGCGGCCTGCACTAAATTCAAATATATGGCGTTGTAAGAGAGCGTTTACGGAGAAGTGATTTTACAAGCGTTTGCTTGAAACGCAGGCGGAGCCCGCGCATGGCATCACCGCGTCGCACGCGATGCTTATCGCAGCGGCGCACGCAGCGTTGGAGCTAGCTATTCCTGCAATTCTGCGTTCTCGGTAAAATGTAGCGACACCCGCGGCGGGGCCCGCGGCATCGCACGCCCCCGTCTTCGTAAACAACATCGTACATTGCCATATGTTGGTGTTTGCGCGTGTGATAACGGGGGCGCTGCACGCGTCGCCTCTCCGTATTAAACGGAAAAATTGTTCAACACGTCGCGAGATGTCACGCAACACGCGTCGCACGACGCGCCGCACAGTGGGACGAAAATCGTGTTTCATAGACATAGACCACTTACAATTTTTTTTGACGTTTCCTTGCTGGAAACCAATGCAGACCAGTTAAAGAAGCCCCAACATTATCATATTTTTGTACGTCAGGTGATTCTGACGCGAAAATATTTTTTTTAAATAAAAAATGTATGGAGGAAAACAGAAAAATCCATTTTAATCGAGACTCGTGAGAGTGCCCGTTATATCCTGTGGTATGATTTTTGTCCTTATTTTTTACTATTTTTTGACATATCGCACAACCCTCGCACTCAATGGACTTTAGGTGAAAAAAAATGAAAGTCTCAGTAAATAAGCCCTTAAACATTTTTGTAATAGCCTTCAAAGTTCCTTGTAATGTAGGTCACAATGCGTATAAATCATGAAGTAATACTATCTGTAAACAATAGGTTAATTTACAGACAGTTTAGAAAGATGAACAACTTCAAAAGATGTTGAAGTTTAACATAATTATCTTTATTCTAAGCATTCGTTTACATCATTACGTCCCATTAAAAAATGCTTGAATGAAACTATAATTAGACTACTCGTAATGAATCTAAACCGTTGCTAAGCTAAAAATAAAACTCACGTGAAAACAGACTTCCACTGGAACTCGAAAGTTTTCCATTTCATTATTGCATCGATATTAATGGAAACAACTTTAACTCTTCGTGTTCATAAACACAGATATATCTTGTTATAATGTTTTCACTGATTAAAACTCAATAAGTTTTCTAATACATAACGGTGTATTAGAAAACTTATTAAGTTACATTTAGATTTTATTAATTGCAAGTTTTACGAGTATTCTGAGCTACTGATTGACAGTTTGGTAGGATTTCTTAGTAATATTAATTTTACATTGTAAAACTTTACATGAATTCAAGTTGGCTTAACAGAACTGTGTAATTTCTAATTAGTTGTGTTCTAGCGACATACTTAGTTGCTTTACACTTTAAATCATACACAGACAAGAAAACTAAACCCACACCAAAAGCTTGCCATTTTTCTTTTTTTTTTTTTTTGTTTGAGATGTGTTTGCTCTTGACTCTAGTCTGCCACTGTGTTACGATTGATTCGTTGCTATATTTAAGAATCAACTTATCAGGATTGGTTGTGGCTATTAATGTCAGCAAATGACAGCAGATTACGTGACGGCTGTTTATCTTATCTCCTGAAAATACCTTGCCATGATAACGTCTAAACAAACTAGCTATAATTATGTAAGTCTGATTCTAAAGTCAGTCAGACTCATTATTTCTCACAGTCCCAAATGAGTCTAAAATATATGATATCAAAATTTTGCCAAATACAGAACTTAGCCGTGACTTAAGTCGTAAAAAGAGGTTTTATTCTCAGTCTTCTGTTTGCACAATTGTATTATTATAACATTTATACACACTTGAATGAGATGTCTGTGTGAGATTAACATAAAATTGCCCATTATTTAGACTTATGGACCTTGGGGTTCCCTCGTTTTGAGCTGACACAAATTTTTTTCCGTTTTATTTTGGCATCTTGATACAATGAGAAGTGACACAATCTCAACAGGTATAAGGACAATTTTTTAAGCAGTGCGCAAATTTTCACAGGATATTCTACTCATGAATATGAACCACTTTCACTAGGGGCAAACCCTGAAATCACGAAAAAAAAATCAGCTGTTTCATATAATTAATGATAATTAGTATACCTATACCTACTCGACCAACATGTATGAAACAGCAGATTTTTTTTTGGTGATTTCAGGGTTGGTCCCATAGTAAAAGTTGTTCATATTCATGAGTAGAAACACCTTTGAAAATTTGCGCACAGCTTAAAAAATGGTCCTGTATATAACGTTTGCAAATGAATATACGATTCCTGTTACATGTGATTTCAAAATTTTAATATCTACTATAAGAGCTGATAATCCTTATCAAGCAACTGCTTGATAAGGATTATCAGCTCTTATAGTAGATATTAAAATTTTGAAATCCAAGGTCCATAAGGTCTAGCAGTTGCTAGTTAAATGCACTGCAGTGCTTTGCCGAAACATGCACAGTTATGACTTTTTTTATAAATATCGCTCTTGCTAAGAAATTCGAAACCTAATGCTAAACACAATTCATGAACTTGGGACCCCTTTAATCTTTCTTGTTTGGCAAGATTGGCATGAGTTCAAGAAACTCCAACGTTACCGTAGCCTGATGTATTGATGCTACGTAATTCGTAGCAGCCTCTACGCGAGCGTAATGTAACCCTTTATTTTTTTTAAAGCTACGTTTTTCTATCGATGTTTTGGGTCCGTTGGTTATACACCCCGGTTTCGATTGCCCCCGTTCGTATTGCACCCGATATTTTTCTAGGTACGATAAATTTAACTCAAAGCTATTTTTAACCGACTTCAAAAGTAAGTTCTGTATTCGACCCGTTTGTATGTATGTATGTTTATATGGCCGCGATTTTCTCGAAAACTAATGAACCAATTTTGATGATTCTTTATTTAACATGATTTAATACTAACAGGAAAGTTTTAATATATAATACATTAGGTAATTATTCTTATGTACGAAGTTGTATGCATAAATGTACTAAATCTCTGGCATTTCTAAGCGGATTTTGATGATTCTTCGTTTCGTTCGTCTTGGGCTTATGTAATTGTATAAGTATTCAACTAAAAATGGAAATATAAATTTAATGTAAAAAAGTAAAAACCGACTTCAAAAACCTAAAACGAATAAAATATATTCATAAAAAAAAATTAACAGCTTTCGAAGTCGGTGTCTCGGTGTCTTCAATTCTTCGATGCACCTTAGCTTGGCACCGATTTCAGAAGCTGTTAAGTTTTTTTATGAAAGTTATTTTATTTGTTTTAGGTGTTTGAAGTCGGTTTTTACTTTTTTTTAAGTAAATTTATTAATGTTATGTACTGGCAGACACGAAAGTGCATATTTAATGTTTTTTAATATTATATACAATTTTTATTATTACCACTAGCTTTTGCCAGCGGCTTCGCCCGCCTTAATGTTGGAAATAATCCCACGGTAACCGTAAATTTATGCGAAATTAAAAGTATCCTACGTGCTATTCTAGACGATAATCTATCTCTGTGCTAAATTTCATTCAGATCCGTTCAGCCATTCTGGCGTGATTGAGTAACAAACATCCATCCATCCATCCAAACTTTCGCATTTTTATTGTTAGTAGGATTTCATATTACAAGAGCATTATAACCTCACTAAAAAAGAGTAAACGTTACAAAATTATCATAAATACCACTGCAGCACCATATTCGGAAACAAAGACTTGTTTTTTTTTATGTTTTATAGAACATAAAACGTGTCTAGTATAATTAACCAGTGTTTTTTTTTTTTTTTAGAACTAGACGAAACAGAGCCGGTATTTCCCAAACATTTTCATCAGTTGAACGAATGTCAAAGTCTTAAATTTATTGTCGTCTAACGAATTTTATTGGATAGAATAGGATGTGGTGGGCAAGCAAGACGACCTGAGCCCATCCGTAAATATTTAGTGTGTGTACTCTTTTATTTGTTTATGTTCCTTCTTTTTGCTTCGACTTCTTATAAAGTAGGCAATAATCCATGACACTGTCGACAAACTGTATATACAGCAGTTTGGCAGAAAATATGATATTTTTTTGTATATAATATTTCTTGAATGAATAAATAAAAAATACACAAAGACTTCACACCGCTTACGATCCACGGAGAAATAGTTAAACGATCTAGTCACGAAAAGTTTCTTGGACTGTGGGTAGATAGCAAACTTACTTGGAATCTGCACATTGATCATGTTAAAACCAAATTAATATCACTTCTAAGTTCTACGAGCGTTACGAAAGGTCAGAAAATGTATTCCGAAAAAAGTGCGTCTGATTAGGATTATTCCGATCTGTCACCCTGCTTTGTCCCTTAGAGGAACAGATCGGAAAAAAAATTGTACTGTCCGCCTATTAGCAACGGGAGGACAGTTCGAACTTTATTCAATCCTATCTGGGACAGGTAGGAGTAAATAAAGTTGCAAACAATGGGACAAATTGAACTTTTTTTCCGATCTCAATTGTTCCTCTAAAGGGACAAAGCAGGGTGACAGATCGGAATAATCCTCTGATTATTTATAACTCTCTAGTAAAATCTAACCTTGAATACCTAATTGGACTATGGGGATCAGCCGCTAAATCTAACCTAAACTCACTACAAAGAATACAAAACCAAATAATCAAAGTGTAACCTACTAAATCTCACACATTTGTAATATTTCACCTGCATTCTCGTTAAAAAGATCACCACAAATTTCGTACAATCAACTTACAAATACATAAAAAAAATAACACCACATACGACAAAAGAAGTAAAAACTGGTTCAACTAATGACTGCACGTGCACAGGCTAATTACGGCAAAAACAATATTGGTTGAGAGAACACGACTATTCAATAATTTACCAGAAGATTTAAACAAGTGTGATAGTCTCAATTATACCCTGTAACGTCGCCAACGCCCCAGAGGCAATATTATTTAGATGTAAGCACTTTGTATCTCATTTTAACAGAACTGTGAAATTAAGTTCTTATGAGAATAAATTCTTTAAACCTAGATGTTTAGATATGAATTTTGTGTTGTTTTAGCCACGCCTATTTCGATTTAGTCAACTCGATAACTATACTTTATGATCACAAATCTCGTTATATTCGACTACACCTAAACTTAGCTTAAACGTCCGATTGTTGTACTAGAAAGGTTTAATGATGTCTTCCATAATTTTGTCAATAAAACCCTAGCCGATAATAAACCTCAATTAACCATTAACTTCAATAATCTAATATTTATGAACTATAGTAACCCGTTATAAAACGCATTCTTAGCCAATTTATAAGGCACCTAAGATTATATTATACATCATACGAATATGAAGTTGATTATATACTTATATAGGTATATACCACACACACACTACCTACCTAGGTAGTGTGTGTATGTAACCGGCTCTCCGTTCCTTGACACAGCTTTTTGTTTTGATGCCGTTAGAAAACAACCTCGAAACGCGAGTACTAAGTAATTAATCAACGTATACTACCTACAAAATTATTTGAAGGTACATAACAGCCTACAAAAGGAGTAGGTATGTATGTATCTATGGGGTGGTAAAAAAAAAGTGAAAACACCAATTTTATCGGGTTATCTTTATTATCATAAAAAGAAACATTCATGACATTTATTTTTTAAAGATTGGCGGTAACTGCGGTTAACATTTTGAAGTTCCGATTTCGAGAACAATTTGGTGCACAATTAATTTCTCGCTTGGGACTGTTGACTGTTGAGCCTAGATCGTGTGACATCACACCTCTAGACTTTTTCTTTTGGGGCTATGTAAAGTCCAAAGACTACATAGATAACTTGGGTACGATTGAGCAATTGGAAGCCAACATTACTCGCGATATTCGCCAAATACCACTCAAAATGCTCGCATGCTCCTAGAAAATTGGAACTTCAGAATGGACTATGTTAACCGCAGTTACGGCCAACGTTTGAAAGGATGTGTCTTTAAAAAATAAATGTCAGGAATGGTTCTTTTGTATGCTAATAAAGATAATCTGATAACTAGGTATTTTATATGTATATATTTTTTTTACTTTTGAAAAACTACAGATCGGAAAATATAATATCCCTTTACACCCGAAAAAAAAAGTTGCAAATATTTAAAAAAAAGCTAATTGATAAGATTTCTAGGAGTCTACGGAAACTAAGAAAAAGGCAAAAAAAATCCTGAATTTTCGATTGATCGTCGTCGGTTGCGTTCGAAAAATGAATCCGCGCAGTCTTTAGATTTTTTTAAGCTACCCGCACTATCGTACAACGTCGGGTGCAAAGGGATATCTGTCCCCCTGTTAGCAACGAGGGGCCAGTTCTAACTTTATTCACTCCTATCTGGGACAGATATGGGAAAGTTGCTAACAGGGGGACAGACCAAACTTTTATTTCCAATCTGACAAAGCAGGGTGACAGATCGGAATAATCCAAATGAATCACCCTTAGAAACAATAACAACAACGTGAAACTTTAACACTCAAGTACATATGTAAGTATCTGAATTCCGAATCCACGTGGCAGGTAACTCATAAGGACCTCACTCACTTGCTTCTAGGCTTTCACCCCCACTCACTGAAGTACAAAAGCACTCACACAGTCAAATATCCGAACAGGGTTGCGCTTGCACAGCATCCATTGCGTTGAGGTTATAATGCCGGCCGGTGAAGACTGCCCGATGAGATAAAATGGTTCCAAATTCAAATGTTTTTATTATAAAGTCACTGTTTTTATTATTATAAAGTATGTTTTTAAGTTTATATATATTTCCCGGCTTTTTTTTGGCAACATGAGTGCGTGTGTACGGCGGATAGATCACACAGCCACTGAGCTCGGCGCCCGCGCACGAAGCCTTTGCCTCAATGAGCGACTACGTCACTACGGGAAGTACGCCGCCACTAAACTAATATAACAAAATAATACTTCTCACATCGAATGGCTTCGTCCGACGTCATACGGCACTTAATTATTTTTCTATGACGCTTTATGAAAGACGAAATTAAAAAGTGATTTGATTCCAGTTAGTTTTCATTGTGTTACAGTTTCGTTTCATATCCTGTACCTGGTTTCATTTATTGTAGACGAAATTATATAAAATTTTCCGTAAACAAAATGGCCTACGCTGACGTGTTAATGCAAGAAATTGTTTATTAAATAAATATATTGGAACGTATTTTATCTCGGTTGGTTGTGACCCAAAATGTTTTATTTAGTCATGTCATCGTTAGGACTTCGAATTATTTGCATTGATAATATTTTGGTACATTTCTTAATGCGTATTTTATTCAAGTATAATTTAAAATAATCTTAAAAGGTATTCATTGTTTGCCGTTCCATAATTGAGGACAATATATTATAGGTAAGCATCCAAGATAAATACGGAATGCATCTAAAAGTACTATGACATAATAAATGCCAATCAAATCACCTATAATATCTTGAACACCTTGACAGTTATGAGATAATCTATATGTTACATAAAATTAGGGTTATCCCACCCTCATTACTATGGGTGAACCAGTCGTGAGTCGTGCATGAGATGACGTCACGAACCCACGCCTTCCGCACTTCATTCATTCAGTAATAATAGTACAATACAGACAAAGAACGTGCATTGTATTGTGCACACACTCACACATACGTACGATGATACGTCAATTCCTACACGTGAGATAATACACATTTTGGTCGCACGATCTAATTTAATATCATTTTCATTAATAATTCGACCGTCCCTATTAACAATGTCGGTTCTGCAGGGAGACTACTGTTTAGTCCCTACTGAACAGTGGTCTTTTTCGCAGAACTGACATTGTTAATATCATAAAGATTATTTTTTATCGTTAGGGCAAACTTTGAACTGCCCTCAGTTCAAAGTTTGTTTTGACAGTGAAGATTTTTTTTTTATTGTAATTCGATTTCGAAAGTGAATATTGGTAAAAATGTATATCCGACATTGTTAATAGGGACGGTCGAATTATTGTTTTGATAAAGTGTTGAAATTGATTAATTATTTTATCGGTCACTCGAGTCATGAAACGTAGTACTAAAGACATCAACGGGATGCACTTTCTTTTGTGGAAAATTGTTTGCACAATAGTAACAAAATTCGTTTTTCGCAAGCAGCATGGTGTTAGAAATTCCCGAAATATGAAGGCCGAGATAAAGCTTGAAATAAAAATAAAAAAAATACTGCAATTTCAAGGTTTTTTTTTATATATGTCTGGTGTCTCACTACAGGGCAAAGGCCTTCCCTTCACTCTTTCCTCTTTTCCCAGTCTACTGTGATTGCAGGCCATTATTTAAGGAGTCTAGCTCATCCCGCCATCTCTTTCTGGGCCTGCTGCGTAGTCGTTTCCTGCTATTTGGGATCCACTGAGAGGTAGACTCGAAGTGCTAACTTTTGACGCTTTGTAAGAGAACGTGTTTGAGCTCCGTAGGTGAGGGTGGGAAATATGCACATGTCCATGAGCTTTCGTTTTAGTGAATGTGGGAGTAATCCTTTCATGAGATGTTTCATCGACCGACGTTCTTCCACGGGTTGTTTGTGCGCCGAGCAACTTCTTTGTCCGGTCTCGCCTGGAAGGCAATTTGGCCGAGGTAAATGTACTTATGGACATTCACAGCCTCCACAGCCCCAATTTTTACGATGCGTTTGGTGTTGTTCGTCAACGGCGTTGTTTTTGACATGTTCATCATAAGTCCGACTTGAAGACTGGCGTGGCTCAGTTGTTCGAGTATTTGGCCTAGCTCAGCTGCTGAGGACGAAAAAGTGAACAATGTCGTTGGTGAAACGTAGATTGGTCTCTTTTCTCCGACGACAAAACGCTTGATCCGCCAGTGTGGATTTAATTTTTATAAAATCTCTTCCAGTATAGCTGTGAAGAGTTTGGGAGACAGCGGATCGCCTTGCTTGACTCCTCGTTGAATCGGAAAGTACTATTGTGATATATTTTGGCAACAGCTGATGTGTTTAAGTGGGTTCTATTTCGTGTTTTTTGGTCGAGAATATGGCTTTGTGTGTTAGGCTGTCGAAAGCTTTCGAGTAATCCATAAACGCCAGGTCCAATTGTAGATTGAACTCTTGCTGTTTTTCAATCACCTGTTTTAGAGGTTGTAGGTTGTCAGAAGTCGAAAGGCCTCGACGAAATCCAGCCTGTTCGGGAGGCTGATGGAGGTCTAATATGCCTGATATACGCTTTTCAATCATTTTGGCAAAAACTTTATAGAGATGTGAAACTAATAATATAAGATAATTCCCAATATCAGATTTATCTCCCTTCAAAAGTTTCAAGTACCTACTTAATTTGAAAATATCTAAATCAGTTCAGCCGTTTGGGAGCTATGATGCCACAGAGAGATACACAGATTCACATGTTAAACGTAATAACACCCCTCTGTTTCCGTCGAGGGTCAATAAAATATTTTTTTTAAATATTCATGAAAGTCTAATTCCAAAGGAATGTTACTGTGCCTTCTCAAATGCAAAACCAATAAATGATACACGAAACTATTTATAACTGATAGTTATGTAAGTGGGATTGCCGGCTCTGTAGGTACATAAGTCACTGTTTTGCTTTATGTCACCGCGAAAACCCATTCATAAAGAACACCCACGCTTCAATATGTCGTGTGCAACTATTTTTAATATTTTGTATGTAAACATACTTGGGTAGACTCGCCACTTTGTATTTTGATCATTAGAATATTTCAATGAAATATTCTAATGATCAATGGTATGTCACAATGGGATAACCTAAGAGGTACAGTTGCAAGTACCCCGGACATTTTCGGTGAACCAGTTATGTGCACTGCAAGCAAATAAATGTCTGCGATGGTACCTGTAGTTATAGTTCGTTAATTTGGTAACGTGATCTATAGTAATATGTACGAAAAACAATTTTTTTTTTTAATCTGGATGCTACTGATTCTTTTTTTAATTTAGGCGGGCAGTCCATACACTTTAAGCACCCAAATTTTTTTACGTAGTGGATAGGTATCCTTTAAGATTAAAAAAAAAACGTATTGCTACTAACACACGTATCTAGAAGTCGTTAAAATACAAAAAAAAAAACATGTACATATACGTAATTAACGCAGATAACTAAATGTAGGGTAACTACCCATTCAAATGCTATATTCATTCATACATTCAATAATAGCCACTAAAGCGTTAAAGCCATTAAAATGTTGTATAGTATTATTCTGAAGTAATTAAAATGGAGGGAAATGCCTAAATTACGTGATTGACAGTCGATCAATAAAGTGCCGTCATAATGCGTCATCACTTTTGTACCAATATGTCAATGTAAAATTAAAGGGTCACTGACAGATTGTAGTAAAGGTTATAAATTATTTGGAATGATGGACCAATTAATTGAGAATAAGATAAACAATACTACACCTGTATTACCCATTTACCCAAAGGGTTAGCAGAGGTATTGCTATAGTACACCCACATTTCGCCAGTTACCGTTGTGTTGCCGTTTAATTGGTAAAAATCTCCCAATTATTTGTTACAATTGTATGCTTTAATCGTTCGGTGAAGTTATGATTAAATTATAAATTAAAGATAAGATAAAAGAAACGAAATAAAATTTAGAAATATACGACCTAATACCACAATAAAAAACAAAAATCGTATCTGTGTCTTTTTAATTACAATATCTATGTATAATCTAAGTATAATAACTGCCGCACGGGTTTGATCCATCAGGTTAAGCTACGCTTGCCGGGGTTGGTCTGTGGATGGGTGACCATCTTTTCATACCGAGACTCCTCCGTGCCTCGGAAAGCATGTTAAGCCGTTTGTCCCGGCTGTCATTCGTGGATCTTTGACAGTCGATACGGGTCGTCAGAAGCCTGAAAGTCTGACAACCAGTCTTACCAAGGGGTATCATATTACCTAGTAACTGGGTTGTGGAGGTCAGATAGGCAGTCGGTCTATGTAAAATACTGATTATCAGCTGCATCCGGTTAGACTGGAATCCGACCGCAACATAGTTGAGAAAAGGCTAAGCAGATTGATTGATTGATCTATTTAAGTATAATCTAATTAATTACCTGGTAGTTCTCAGCCACAAAATAAGATCCTCCATAGTTTCGCCAATAGTAATCCCGAAAAGGCACCATTCTTTTTAATGTTAAAAAGTCCGTAAACAAATAAAACTATTTAAATAATTATCAATAATTAAAAATACTAATACGACTTCACTTTTTATTATCTGTTTGAAAATCTGCTTTACTTATAACATTAAAAAAATGATTGATAAATAAATTATAATATTTGTCGAAGCGAGAAAATCATTTTTTTTTTTAAATAAATTATCTTGAATAACTTTTTTAACATCGGCCCGCACGGCTGTCTCCGAGGAAAGACGTAATTCTTTTTAACATATTATCACTTGAACACTTCGATAAATATATTATTTTATCAAGTAATTTTATCGTAAGGAGCAAAGTTCGACTCGTTGATAAGATAGTGCAACTTTTTAACAATTCAGGCGCCTTTTTAAGGAAACTTGTATTTTATAAATTGATAATTAGTAAAATCTTGAGAACTTTTACCTGATCGGGATTTTACGCTCACGCTTATGACAGTGATTTTGTCATGGAAGAAAATAACTACTTTTAGAAGTCTATTTTTACTTTTGTGATGATTAGGTGTGAAATAAACAAATTTTCCTATATCCTGGTCTAATGATGAAAGGGTTTTATTTTTCGCAGTAAATAAAATAACAAATTTTAAAATAAGTTATTTACATGATTAAACTAAGCATTCATTGAGCTGCCGCACACTCTCTAAGTTCTATAAAAAAGTAACAGTTTGTAAATGTGTATTTAAAACAAAAAAATAAATACGCCATCAACCATATTAACCATAAAATAAATAACAATATTGTAATATTCTAAAAGCGGCGCCCTCACACAAAACTTACTCATGTAATTAAATAGATGGAATTTTAATCACTGTAGCGAATTTTAATAAAAAATAAAAGCCTACAATTATTCTATTAATCTGTCAAGTTCCTACCTAAAATATTTTTCTCAGAAACTGCTAAATATACTGACATAATCGGTTTTAACTATTAATAACACGGCTATTAAGACAGTTACTTAACACAGTTAAAGTACGGGTTTCTGTGAGAAACCTATCAAACAAATATACCTAATTAGTATGGACTTCATTAATGTTTATTTAGAAACAAATATAAAACCAAACACAGACTATGGTCGTTGGAAAATGAACCGTAGAAAAAACTGATAGATAGTAGAAAATTTTAATGTTACGTAATCTTCATTGACTTAGGCCATTTAAGGTATCGACGCGTTTGTAATAAGGATTTAGGGCTTAATTAAAATGTATTAGTGGTATTTTATATTTATATCCCATTGAACTCGCACTAAATTATGGTGATGAATTCTAGTCGCTGCTACAGCCTACAGGACATCCTAACTTAATATTATAAATGCGAAAGTAAGTGAACCGATCATCCTGAAATTTTGCATCTGCGTTGTCAGGAAAAAAAATTCTGTTCCCGAGGAACACAACAATAACGTTCTTATGATAATAGATGGCGCCTCGTGTCTTTCGAATCATTATTGAATTATTACGCTTTCACGCTAAAACTGCTAAACGGATTTGGATCAAATTTGACACATGGGTAGATCTAATCCAGGCCCTACCCAGAAATAATGGTCCTAATCCAGGTCCTATGTCCTAATCCTGGATTACGACTTATGATATTTTAGATCCCGGTAGTACGTTCCCGTGGGATAATTTCCGACAATCACGAGGGCGAATCCGCGGGCAGAAGCTAGTAATTCTATAAATACCCATTGTACTTGATTCTATTCCATATTTTATTGTCGTTGAAGAGTATCAATATATCCTACTGTTCACCTTGACCGCATAGTGTTTTCCCGTCCTATAGGATCCGCTTGCAGTTAGATAAAAGGAATCTGTCGTGAGCTCATTAGCAACCACACGAAGCGTGGGTATTAATGTATTTGTTAGACGGATGCTGCTGACCAGATACTTGGAGTATCCCTTCTTTATGTTGGGAAACTAAGCGGAGTACTGTCTTACAAAATTTACTTGAAAAAAAGTAAAAACCGAGTACAAAAACCTAAAACGAATAAAATAACTTTCATAAAAAGCTTCTGAAGTCGGTGCGAAGCTATTAGTGCATTAAAGAACTGAAGACACCGACTTCAGAATTCAGTTGTAATTTTATTCGTTTTAGGTTTTTGAAGTCGGTTTTTACTTTTTTTTTAAGTAATTTTATTTTTTCCATTTTTAGTTGAATATACAAAATACCATATGCTCAAGACACGAAAAGAAAAATCATCAAAATCCGCTTAGAAATGCCGGAAATACAGTACATTTATTCATATAACTTCGTACATAAGAATAATTATCTAATGTATTATATATTAAAACCTTCCTGAGAGTATGTAGATCACGTTAGTTAAAGAGGAATCAAAATTGGTTCATCAGTTTTTGAGAAAATCGTGGACATACAAACATTCAAACAAACATACATACATATATACAGGTCGAATAGAGAATCTCTCTTTTTTAAAGTTGGTTCAAAATTAGATAATGTGGTGGAACAAGAAAAGTAAAGGAGCTATAACATATCTGCCAACTTTATGTTGTAATGGAAATTGTGCTGGACTCAGTGCATATTCAGCCTATATTGTTCTCACTCCTGGGATACTAGCCTCACTTCGAGAGGGAGTGGGCTATATCTAACACGCGAGCCCAGTGCGGGTAGGTAGATTTCATATGTCTTCGAATTTTTGATTCTAGGACATGCCGGTTTCTTCACGTTTTTCTTCACCGTTTTGAGAGCACTGGTGATGAAATTATTTACACAAAGTTAAATGCCTGTCTGTGTTCTTACCAGTGATCGGATAATCGGGCGCTCATATACTCCTTCCCACGAAAGAATAATATGGACATTCCTTTCTGTATAAATAAGTAATCCCAGGTACCCGGGATTTAATAATTTTGTAAAAACAACTATATCCTATAATAAACTTAATGAAATTATAGCAGTGGTTATTTTAATTTAGTATCTTTATTTTATTCAAAACAAATGGAATATCAATAAAAAATGATAATGTGCACAATGTGGTCAAGTAGTGGAAATTGATATCTAACAGATTAGTGATCGAATCGACAAATTTATTGTATTTTATACGAACAGAAGGGATTCTGAAAGGCATGTCCGTATTATTCTTTCGTGGGAATAAAACTGAAGTTTAGGTATATTAGCGCCCGATTATCCGATCACTGGTTCTTACCTACAACTCGGAAGTCGGGGCCATTACCACGGCCACCACTGCTCTCCGTGACTCAGTGAGGCAGTGTTAAACACGAGAAGAGTCATACAATTTCTGTGAAAATTTTACATACCGATGAGGTATTATCTCAGTATGTTTGGATCGAGTATAAGGTTAATAACGCACTGCCATATTTAATTTTGGCATGACCAATTGGTGGTTTTCCAGTCTGTGGAAGCCTTTAACCAACCATTTTTTTGATGACATGGGTATTTCTAATAATAAATAAGCAGAATACCACCCCAATGGACAGACAACGCCTCGAATAAGTCTATTCGGTAGCAAGACAATGGATCGACGGTTATGAATCAATAGTGTCTATCTCAGTTTTTTACGTTTTTTACTTTTAATGCAGGCAGGTTTAAAGTTTAATTTGGCTTGGATGGATGGAATTTCTACAGCGAATAACTACAACAATTGTGTGAATTTTGAGATAGTGCTTAAATAGACCAAGCGAAATTAAACTTTAAATCTACCTGCATTAAAAAGTGAAAAACGTAAAAAACTGAGATAGACACGTTAAAACGTTTGACACTTTCCGGAACACTGACCGAGACACTACGTTTTATTGTATTATTACGTCTACGAGCGTTTAGTGTCCCGGAAAATGTTAATTACATTACATTGATACTCATTAGATATATAAACGTGTCACACAAAAAACCCCTGATAGGTAACTCGTTAATATGTTTCGATTAATATAAGAGCAGAAAACGTTTTAGATATCACTTAAAATAAACGACGTACTTAAGATATGTTATGGGATTAGTGCGTGGAAATCTTTTTGGAGTTTACTCCTTAAGAATCGGTTTTCATATAAGGCCCCGGTATGGAAATTTTATGAGGAGTGAAATTAATACAATTGTTAACTCAAAAGCGTTACGCTTTTCTGCGCAAAGTAAAACAACACGAACGCCTTTACACCTTAAAGTTGCTTTTTGTATAGTACTGATTCTTCGAAGAAACCCTGTCCCTATGGTCCTTTTTTCGTCCAACCATAGAAATTCGGAACGGCACAAAAATAGGACTTAACTCCAGTCGTACATCACATAGAGCTTTCACATACTGATCTTTTCCATTCTCTACCTACCAGGTCAGGTTCTAACAAGTCTTGCTTTTCTTGGTTAAAAATGTTCATATTCCAGTAAGGCTGTCAGCACTAAATTGAAAGCTAACGTAACTAATAACATACTAATCAGTGAGTTACATAATTTCACTTACCTCGAAAAAGTGTAAACATACAAGTACACTTATTACAGCTCTTTAAGATACATTAAAACGACTTTTCTATAATTAGAAGGTGAAGGTATTTCAAAAGTGAATGTTTGGGATTCTCTGTCATTTACGTAATGATTTGATGTAGTGTAGGGACGAAGAGCTCGTCCCTTATTACATGGGACTTGAGCGAAAACCGCACCCATACAAAGACTCATACGTACGACTATCTTAGCCTTCGTATATTGTATTTATTCTGATTTTTTTTTTGTGTATTTTTTTTTTTTTTTGTATTTTCAATTCTCGGTATTGAGCCGAGCACTGAAAATCTAACAGAGCACATACTAGCTTTATTCGCGCCTTATAACTGGCGAAATGTGATTGTTATATTCAACTCTGCTTATACCTTCGAATAATACAGGCGTGTTTTTTATGTTGTTTAAAGCCACGTAGAGGTTCTGCAAACGTTCCGTAAATTTTGAGAGCTTACCGCTTAGAAATCAGGTAAGTAAGCTAAAAATAAAACTGTAAGGAATATTGCCCCAACCTTTTCATAATGCTCATAATAGGTGATACAGAATCATGTCACTCGTTGTCGTTTAATTACTTAGTCATTACGGAAAAGTGTAGTAAAACTACTTTCATTTACAACATTTCCCTAAACAAATCCTTGGAATGCAGTTAACCCTTAAAGAAAACGAGATTGCAGCTAAAAATATGCGTAAATACGACTGAAATATTTAATCGTCAAAATGTATACTAGTATTAAATGTTTGTACGGCATCGTGCGCCTGCGCGGTGAGAGGAACCGGTTGTCAAGGTCTTCGGTTTTCCCTGCCACTTACAAAATGGCGGATTTGATCTTACGATTATTGCATATGTTTTGTTTGTTGCTAAGTAGGATTTAGATTGTTAGGCTTTGGAGAGCAACAAAAAGATTGTCATTTGATTTTGTTTTTGTAAAAAGAAATTGTACCTAATCTGGGATTTTCCAGGGTTGATTTTGTTGAGAAAAATGTGATTAAGTTATGCATATAGTTAAGTTATCTTTAATTGTTACTTATTTTGCACATTAAAAAAAAAACATTGTTCTCCAGATTATTTTCAGTCATGTTTTAAAACTTCTTATTTCTGTGAACAGTAAGACATTGAATTTATTGCAATTACTGCGTTTACTAACTACTAAAAAAACAACAAAAATGTTATTCGACTAAGAGAATCACTAAAAACTTAAAGCCTTAAATTACGCTAAAATACCTAGTGTTCCAACGATTAAACATGCAAACTTTGGTCACAGACAATGGTTGAATTATACTAGGATCTAAAAATAATTTTGAATACAAAATGGCTGTAGGTATATACCGTTTCATTCAGAATCACGTGCGCGAAACTAATCGAAGTCTTTTGTTTTTTTTTTTTTTTAATAGATATAATTTTTGATAACTAGAACCAAGTATGAAATATTCGAAGAACAAGAACAATTCGTCACGGTTTAATAAAAGTTAATCGTTTTAATAAACTTTGATGCTATCGAAAGGTCAACAAAATAACATATTCAACAAAGCTTTACTTCATAAAAGTTCCACGGAATGTCAATAGATGGCGTTAGTTGCAGCTCGAAACTTACAATAGCACGTTATAAAATTATTTTTATCTAGCCAAAGTTAACCTTTAAATGTCCTCAAAACCTTAAGCATTAAAGACTTGAATACTTAGCACTAGTACTCAAATTAATTTGCCTTGTCCGTGCACCTACCTTAACTCCCTACTTACATACAGTAGCCACAATTATGCGTAATAATTACATGTATAACAAGGTCGTACATGCAAACGTAACACTATATAGCCTGTGACGCAAACGAGTTTCCCTTTCACCGCTGCTATTGGGCAGCGCGGACGCATTCGATACATAAAATCGGTACTCGACGCCCACTCGATTATTCGTAGCGATAAATTTGATTTGTGCACGATTCCCTTTGTTTTGTTCATAAGCGAAACATTTGTTGGACACGTTTGTTTGTGATACCTATGTTTTTGGTTTCGCAAGAAAATAGGGAAATACTTATATATCGTGAATACCTTACTTTGTCACGTTTCTTTCTTTGCTTAGTAAATAGGTGTACACGTGTCACACACGTGCATTGGCTCTGTTGATATTGTGTGCATAGAAATAGAATGATTAAATTATGTTGTAATTGTTCATAAATAACTAATAGGGGTATGATTTCTTGGCTACCTACTTTAGTTATACTGGGTGATTTTTTTTACCGTCTTGAAAAAAATAGGTCATAATAGGTGAAAGGAGTAGAAGCCTATGACATACTTAGTTTTTTTTATTTGTCGAAATTAGAGAAATTTGGCTCTAAGCTATTGCAAAAACAAAAAAAAACAAAAAACTAGGTATGTTATAGGCTTCTACTCCATTCTCCTATTGTACTCAATTTTTTTCAAGACGGTAAAAAAAATCATCTACTATAATCTATCTACTCACTTATTTATTTTTATGGGATTCACAAGGGAGGCTGTGGCAAGTATTTTTACCAGCTTTAGAAAATTCACTTTGAAAAGTCGAAGAGGTTAAAAAAAAACAATAAAATGTTCTTTGCCAGACGCAGTAGGTAATTTTCCGTGAACCGAAAATTATCACGTAAATGCCCCGAATAAAGAAAAGTGTTAATAGAGCCAAAACGGTTGTCCCTTGGCGTATATCACACCTTTGTGTAGAAAAGTGATAACTTTGTGACCACGCCGTACTAGAACTACGTAAAAAAACATTTTTTTTTTTCTCTTATACAGGTTGTTTGAGAAAGAGTGAACTTTTCCCGAACCAAATGAATGGGCAGCTGATCTTTTTTCCGCTGATCAGTAGGTATCGAAGTTTTGTAAGGGACGACTGATTTTTTTTTTTCATGAGTACGATGTTGGTCCAGTGAAAAACATTGTCCAGTTTGATGATCTGTGGCGACACCCCTTCTCAGACACCCGGTGTAAATCTTATAAGACATTCAATTGAATATGAGAACAATGAATTGATTAATTGTCACAGAGTGATTATGTTGTCACAAAAGTCGCGACATTTTTTTTTATTATTACGGGTTAATTAAAGTTGTTATTAAATACTACATTGCAATTATAGCAAATGTTACGCTGTACGTATTAATGTCTTTATTAATTATGCGACATTAAATAAATATCAATTCTAATTGAACCACTGTAAAATGGCTTGGCATTATACCCTAACGATGTTATTATAAGCCAGATCTGACCAAGATTTTGTCTGAACTTTAAAAAGACTGAGACCTTTGACTTTGTTTCGGTGTTTTTACTCAGAGTAGTCGGATTAAAAACACCAACCTTATCTAGTTTTAACCGACTTCAAAAAAAGGAGGAGGTTCTCAATTCAGTTGTTTTTTTTTAAGTATTATTACATAACAAAAAAATTATATCACGGCTGGAATCCCTGAAGGGTTAGGCAGAGGTGTACCTATAGTACACCCACATTTCGCCAGATATGTGTAAGTCCCATGTAATAGAGGGCGAGCCTATTGTCATCTACCGGACACAAATTCAGACTCCAGGCTGCTACTGAGAAGTTCCTAATGGAAACACCCAATAACACTGTTCGACCTGGGAATCGAACCCAGGACCTCATGCTCAGTAGTAGTGCTTGCGACCACTAGACCAACGAGGCAGAGACCATTTATAATCATAATCAGGCTACAAGGTTCCTACTGCTGGGACACAGGCCTCCACTCTTCGAGAGGAGTACATGCGGGAACAGTGCGGGTTAGTAGATGTCATATGTCTTCAAATTTTTAGGGATCCGTACCTCAAGAGGAAAAACGGAACCCTTATAGGATCACTCGGTGTGTCTGTGTGTCTGTCAGTCGGTCACAGCCAATTTGCTCCGAATCTAATGGACCAATTAAGTTGAAATTTGGTACACGTATGTATAAGTATTTCTGTGACCCAAACACGGACGTGTAACGTAAATAAGTGAATTTTGAATCTGGGGGTCAATTTTGGGGGCAAATAAGAAAATTAAAAAAAGAATAATTGCAAACTGTACCGTATGCATATCAAATAGGTACTCTGAGGTCTATTCTCAAATATATATGTTTTATAATTTTAAAATAAATCATTTTAAAATTATTTAAGAAAATAGACGGAAATAGACCATCTATTTCCGTCTATTTTCTTAAAGTACTGAGAAAGTACTGAGCCTAAAATTAAAAAAAAAATACAGAAATTAGTTCAATAGGCTATAGATTCCAGGAAAACTAATAAGAAGTCTATGGTCTTAAAACAACATGATAAATCTCTCAATTTTGTGCGTACAAACTAACATTTGCAGTTGGAATGCATGGGAGAACATATTTTTCAACTACAATGTTAAGTTTGTTCTTGGGATTCATCCCAAGTACGGAACCCTTCACGTTTCTTCACGATGTTATCTTCACCGTTTTGAGAGCAGTGGTGATGAAATTATTTACACAAAGTAAAGCACCTGTCTGGGTTCGAACCTACGACGAACAACTCGTAAGTCGAAGCCGTTACCATTAGGCTACCACTGCTCTCATTTATAATCATTAATTATCAGTAAATCAAGTCCCTACGTCAAGGTAGGTATCTACCTACCTTACAGGCGCCAGAAGGTCAAGCTACCCGAAACTGTCAAATTTTCCCAATCAACCTTGAACCTAATGCGCTATTGATAAAGTTGAAAATCTATTAAAGAAATTTGACAGATTGTAGTAGCTTGATGTGCTGGCGTCTGTACATAGAACAAAACCACGCTCTGTTTAACATGATCACATAAGAATCCAGGAATCTCCTATTTCTTCACGAAAACCTACTAATACATGATGCAAAGATACCAAACAATTAGGTAATTATCTCACTTTGACTCACAATCAGTTTCTCAACAGACTGCGCCAAAAATATGCGTTTGGCAACACTGCCTTCTTTCATTTTCCTGCTACAACTTTCGCAACGTGATGATTCAGAGAGACCGTGATTCGACTTAATGATCTGTTCGAGACGCGAACCATTCTCGGAAAATTGAACTAACTCATTTGACCAATAGTTTAATAGTTTTTTGGAAGTCTGACTTTGAAATTAGGAATTTGAGATAGGGATTTGTATTTTTTTTATTTTTTTTTTTATTTAGGCGAGCAAACAATTGTGATAGTACTAACGTTTGTAAGTGCAACAATTACTTACAGGCTAACTCAACATGCACCATTTATGGTTTTACATAGTATTTACAATTAGAATTTACAAAAGATATACCCAATGGCTTGGCACGCGACGATGGGAAGAGGCCAGATGGAATGACCATAATGCCTTGGAAGTTAAGTAGGCCTTTGGTGTGGGATGCAACCTGTGTCGACACCCTCGCGCCATCCCATCTTCTTAGCACGGCGGGTTGTGCTGGGGCGGCTGCTGCAGGGGCAGAAAACCTCAAACGGCGCAAATATAGCAACCTTATTGGGAGCTATATGTTTGAGTCGTTAGAGGTTGAAACTCTAGGGCTTTGGGGTCCGAGTGCTCTTCGAGTATTTCGGGACATCGCCAAGCTTCGGGGCTAGCCTATTTTTAGCCCAAAGAATCAGCATTGCCATCCAACGTGGCAATGCTGCCAGCCTTTTGGGCACTTTTTCCATTGACAGCGATGGGGACGAATTTTTTGATGCCCTATGAGCTCTTCCCCTTTTTATTTTTATGATATTGTACATATTTTTTTTTTTTTTGTGTTAGCTTGTACATATTTTCTAGTTACGGTAATAATAAAATTACATTAAAGATATTCAATATTTTTTGATAATTCCTGCGTAAGTAACAGTAATAAGTTTTGTGATGTTTTTTTTTTTTTTGATGCCTTGTAACTCATTGTGGCCCAGCTTCAGTAATAGGGTAGTAAGTTGTGTAGCATCATTTTCTAACGCCTTATTGTTTGCGACACCCAATCGATTATGCTTATAAGTTGCGGGCAAGTATGTTGCGTCACATCTTCTTCCCAGTTAAAAACACTATGAAGTTGTGAATGGCGGGTGTTTTGAGGAACTGTCTTATTTAATTTTGGCGTTCAAAGTGCTGATTTCTAGCCTAATTTGATTGTAATTTTTTTTTGGTTTTAGGTGATTTCTGAGAATAAGTCCAACGCATTCAGTTCAGTGACAATAATTTGCATTTTTAATTAAAGTAGTATTTCCTTCCTTTCTGCGGACCCAGGTAATGTCAAATCGTACCGATATGTTTCAAGATAATAATAACAACAATGTCCATTAAACAATAGAGCCTTGCGCAAGAGTTGTTATACTTCCTAGTTTACTACTGGACCGGTTAATTGTAGGTAATACTAATACAAGCATTTAAGTATGCATATCTTTAAAATAGGTACGTTCCTACCTATTTTTAACCGACTTCCAAAAGGAGGAGGTTATCAATTCGTCTGTATGTTTTTTTTTTTTTTTTTTGTATGTTTGTTACGCGATTACTCAAAGACGGATGGACCGATTTGGAATGTTATTTTTTGTTTGAAAGGGTATACTTCCGATGGGACCACCATATAAATTTTATTAACTTTGCTCGAGGAGTTTTTGAGTTAGCTTCAATAATGCGTATAATTCCCACTTATTTTATATGGATGTTGTGATGGTGTTTTAATAACTTCCTATCACTGTTATTTACATGGCTATATCTACAATTATTGTGCTCAATTATATATTCGAATTTGTGTGGCGTAGGTTCCACAACTAAAAAGTGAAAAATAAAAACTTTTTAGCAAAAAATAAAACCGACTTCTAAAACAAAACACTACAAAGTGAAAAATAACTTTAATTTCGGAAGTCGGTGGCAAAAAACGAAAATACAAAACCAAAGACACCGACTTCCGAAATTAAAGTTATTTTTCACTTTGTAGTGTTTTGTTTTAGAAGTCGGTTTTATTTTTTGCTAAAAAGTTTTTTGCTTAGACTATAACATAAGTATACCTTTGACTTATTTTTCATTAAAGTAGTTGCAAATCGGAAGCCTTTTCTTGATTTATTTTGTTAATATAATAGGTAGTTACCTATTATATTAACAAAATAAATCAAGAAAAGGCTTCCGTTTTGCAACTACTTTTTTACTTTTTTGATATATAATACATAGGTCAGTTGACCTATGTATATCAAAAATATATATATGAAATAAAAAGATATTTTTTTAGACATTACATATTATTCAAGGATACTATCCTTACAGAGCACGTGCCATAAGCTCACTTTTATCTTGTTTGATACTGAAATAGTAGATATTATCACTATCACTACAGTCATTAATTTCTAAAATTAATTACCGCGAAAACTGGGGTTTGAAACGGATTCAATATGAGTGAGCTAGATAATGCTGCTGCAAATTTAAACCATAACAATCTCAGCAATAAGGTTGATTTTACAATAGTTTCAGTAATAGATTTACATAATGTTGGAAATTCCAGTGCTTGAATCGAGCAACCATTACAAAATTCATTGAAGCAACTATTGCAAAGCGTTCATTCAAGTTTTTTCTACTACGTTATGAAAGACAAGAAAATCGAGCACCTCTATTTTAAAATTTAAATAGCATTAACCAATCAAATGGCCAAATAAAACTATTAACCCGTAAAAAGAGCGTTGAAAATTTTCTTTTATTTAAATTCCAAGAATAAGACATGCAAGCATGTCTTATTGCCAAGACGTGACGTCACTAAGGCGCGTCCTCGACCTAAATAGACAAAAGTGAAAATTGAACAGCTAATATTGAGGCTCTATTCAATAACTGTACTCTTAAAATGTCAGTTCTAGAAGACAATACGTCTAAAGTTACGAAATACTTTGTTTATGTCGTTTAAAAACATGCATATCGAAAGGCTTATTCATAGGTTATGCATTTAAAGCTAGTTCTTAGTCATATTGTGGCGTTTTTTCTACATGACTATAATGTGTGGGAATTTAAGGCGCTGGTCAAAAGTGTAAAAGGCAATAAAGACGTGAATCTATAAGTATTACCGTGCAAATAAGTACGGGCATTGACGTGACGAATGCGGACACTAGCCCGTCTACCAATACCTTCACAAGACTAACTGACACTGACAGTAAAGTCTACTATCTAACCTTAATCATGCCACTACTCTTCAATACCGAGTTCAATACACAAACTAAGCAATACAATTCAAAGAAAAGACCCACCCATTCAAGAAAACGCCTTTTAAATAAAGCGAAAATGTTACAAAGCGTTTCCTCTAAAGGCTTTTACACAGTAGTGTTTCCTACATAATTCAGTCAAGAAAGTATGGAGCTATACCGAGCTATACACGGGCTATGTAGCTCGGCCTGTCCGGTATGTCAATTCTATGCGACGATTTCTGAGGCATCCAAATTGTCTCTGGTCATTCAAGGGTTAATTGCGAATGGACGCGCGGAAAATTCGAAAGCGTTAATGTGTGCGTTTTCCAACGTATGAGTAAGTACTTTAACAAGTGCGGAGTTTTTTTTGCACAGACGCCAGCACATCAAGCTACTAAAATCTGTCAGATTTCTTTAATAGATTTTCGACTTTATTACTAAGGTTCAAGGTTGATTGGGAAAATCTGACAGTTTCGGGTAGGTTGACCTGCTGGCGTCTGTACTTGGAGTTTTTTTTGCACAGACGCCAGCACATCAAGCTACTAAAATCTGTCAGATTTCTTTAAGAGATTTTCGACTTTATTACTAAAGCATTAGGTTCAAGGTTGATTGGGAAAATCTGACAGTTTCGGGTAGGTTGACCTGCTGGCGTCTGTACTTTCGAAACTTTGAAATGACTTCAATTATATTATACCAGCTGACCCGTCAGACGTTTCAATTTCGATTTTTCTGCTGTTCCTTTGGGTTTTTCCTAATCTTCTTTTTTCTAAACGACTCCAGTAATGAGGCGAACAAAACAAAAAAAAAAAAAAAAAATCGGTCGAGCCATTTTTGGGTTTTTGCATGAGTAGGTAATGCTAGGCAATTGATTTTTATATATACGTGTATACTAGATGACGTTTTTTATCTTCTTGAAAAAAATAAGGTATACATAATAGGTGAACGGAGTAGAAGCCTATGGCATTCCTAGTTTTATTATTATTTTTTTTTAATTCAAATCATACGTACCTTGCGTGGTACGTATGATTTGAATTTCGATATTTTTTAACGATCTACTCGTATATAGCTTTTTCAAAATTTCTGTTTTTATTGTTCTAGTTTATTTCAGATGTGTAGTTTTTATTGATAGAGCAATTTCTTTCTAAACTATAGAAAAAACTAAAAAAAAAAACTAGGTATGCCAGAGATTTCTACTCCATTCACCTATTGTACCCTATTTTTTCAAGACGGTCCAGTATATAGGGTGACTGGTCTTTTAGTGAGTGGTAATTTGGTCCCATAGTAAAAGTTGTTTATAATCATCACTCTATATAGATTGTTGTAAATATTTGGATTTTGGTTTTGATAATCCGGTCAAATAAAATCTAAATAAGATGGTCTCTTTACATAATTGATTAGACAAACTAGAAGTTTCCTCGAGTTGAATATGTATTGCTTCCAAATTTAAATAATATTATCTTAACCCAATTAAATGAAATCACCAGCATTGCCCGGTAAATTATTCAGACTCTATTTTTATTATAAAAACAGACGTTACACAGCCGGCCATGTCTATCGCACCAGCATTTTTTGCAATAAAATCTTAAACTTTATTTGTTCTTTCGTTTTCTTAGTTTTTCTTACATATTTAAAGAAATAAAATAAATAAAACTGGGTTTTGGTTAACGTTGAGTTGTGTCTAACAGAGCGTGATTGAACCGTTACTAATCGGTCAAACATTGTAATAATGTTTATTCCATTTAAATATCATTGGACCTTTGTCGAATCAGTTCCAGTTGTTTTTATCTGTTAGTGAAACACTATTTAAACACGTTGCATGATAGGGGAACACGTGACTTCTAAATATAAACTTGTGTTTGTTTGTAAAATAGGTATACCAAACATTTAAACGAAGTTTATTTCAATGGTTACGGATAAAATGCTTGGTAACATGATATCTTGACATGTATTTAGGTACATAACTAAAGATGTTGCATATTATAAGTATAAACGGGCTTGACATCAACGCAACAAGTCATCATATTTTTGTAAAAAAAAAACCATCAAGTCGTTTGTAGTAGATAATTGTAAACATAATTTATCCAATAAAAATAATTGCCCCAAAACTTAATCGTTATTATTCGCATAATGAATTTTAAATTATTGGATCGAAAGACATTTAACGTCAAAAAAATACTTAATTTATCCATTATTCTTTCAACAATTTGTATAATTATAGCAATCCACTAAAATAAAGAATAAAGCTCAAAGTCAGCTGTACTTAAGAAACCCAGACTTGCACCTGAGTTGAAAACTGGTACAATTTAATAAAATATGCAAAAAATAAACTGGTTTTTCGTGATGCGAATTGTGTCTTATATCTACGAGATTAGAGTACAATTTGCCTTGAAAAGTGACCGAGAATTTTCTTCTATAATAATCGCTCGACTACCGACCTTCGAAGGGATTGCTCGAACTCGGAAGAGTTCTTAAAGATCAAAGCTTCAACATGATTATCTGACCAAACAAGCTTTGTGAATGGGCTTTACTTTACATAAATAATTACAGTAATTTGGGCCGTAAATTATTTTCCTATCACATTCAAAGTTGACCGTGTCAATGAAAGATTTCTTTGTGAATTTGATTATTTTTTCTCTTGCCATTTTTTTTTTCAAAATATCCATTATAAACATTGTTTTCATTTTATTTTCACATTACTCCGAAAAATACATGCTTATCAAACCTAATTTAATCATTTAGTTGCTCATAGCTATGAGTAGGTATGCAAGCATTAAGTCATGCGCAGTATTATCTCCATCAAGATTTCTTTCAACAAAGCACTGTACGACAAACCATTGTTAACAAGCTTAAAAAAATATCCTTCGAAACAAACAAGGAAGAGATGCATCTATTAGCAAATAAATAAAGTAATACATCTGTCTGTCAGTCGACCTCTTTATCAAAGTTAAGTAGTAAACAAATCTATACATGGTAATTTGATGTTTATTTCCTCAACTGCTATTGAATCTATTTGATCTCATTAATTAGTGTTATACCTATAATCCTTGAAGAGTTCGTGGGTTAATTAGATAGGTACTGTTTATCAAAGTGGTCAATATCGTTTAATTGGCTATTGCAATTTGTCAACACTACTTCAATGTTGGATCTGCAAAATTTTCTTTGTAGGATAAACTAGATGCAGCTGAATACCAGTATTTTACATGGAGCGACTGCCTATCTTACCTCCATAACCCAGGTACAGGGTAATACGATTCCGCTTGGTAAGGCTGGTTGCCAGACTTTCGGGATTCTGACGACCCGTAACGACTATTAAAGATCCAAGAAAGACAGCTGGGACCAACGGCTTAACGTGGTTTCCGAGGCACGGAGGGGTCTTGGTATGTAATGATAGTCACCTATCCACAGACCAACCGCGGCAAGAGTAGTTTAACCTGATCGATCGACTCGTGCGGCTGCTATTACATAGCTAAAAGTCCAAAATAAAAAATAAGACATAATCGTTAGTTATTTTTATAATAATATAGTATTAGAGCTTTAATCCATATTTTGATATGAAAATCATTAATATCAAAGAAATATCTACAACGCAATCAAAATAGCCCCAACAATTTTCTTTTATCGAGCCACAATCATCAAAAACCATACACAATGGTACAAGAGTTACCATTTCTGTCAACAAACACAAACGCAATAAACACCAGTTATACTCTTACTGAGTATATAATATCAATTACTTCCGACTTCGCCTATAAGTTGATCATAATCTGGGAGCGATCGTGCTCACTGCGGCCGCGAAGTTTGGACTCTACGGTTAAGTAAGGTCATAGATGTATTATTTATATATTTTTACGAATATGTACTGTGTATAAGAGGCACGTGTATGATATTGTGTGTATGAGACAATAGGAAAATATTTTAATTTGGTAAATGATGATTGTCAGCTAATAAATCATTACAAAGACAGACTGGATTTCTTTGCTGTAGGTTGACTAGTCGCATCTTCTTGATTCTTGTTTGAAAATAGCAAATTGGTCAGTTTAATTAACTTTGTGATTATGATAACAAGGAGTGTTGTCGCCTATAGTCATTAACGTGGTCAAAGAAGGGTGGACTTCTAAATGCACCCTGTTTTTCTGTCCTGCAGTGTACACAAGTAAATGAAAACACGGGGCTAATTTTAGGGTTCCGTACCAAAATGGTAAAAAGGAATCCTTATGGTGCGACTCAGTCTGTCTGTCTGTCGGTCCGTCTGTCACAGCTGGATATGTCAAGAACTCCTAATGCTATCAACTTGAATTTTGGAATACTTTTAGATGACGTTTGCACAACTATTTCGCAAATAAGAAAGAAATAAAAATTATAATACAATATATTTTTTTGCAACAGGGACTGAAAGGGTGTCTTAAAAATTTGAAGTGGGGCTTTAATGTGGGGTATCATATGAAAGAGCACTGTTTGCACATTTTCACTTTTTTTAGGCCGAATAGTTTTCGACTTTTGATGAAAAATATAAAAAAAATACCATTCCTCCGAATTATTCATTATGTCCGAAGTTTGCATAGAGAAAAGTCTGAAATTTTTTTTTGTGATATAAGTTTATGTAAAGATTACAGGAAAAATAAAACGATGTCTCTAAATAGCACACTTTTTTTTCAACCCTCGGTGCGCGATTCTGACTCGCTCTTGGCCATTTTTTTAAGTGTAAAAACAGAAAAGTGTGCAAAGAAACATGTATTCCTAGATTTTAGTTTAATGTAAAAAGTTAAGAAATAGGAAGAACTTTTATTAGTAGCACATGGCCCAGTCTTTTAAGTGCAGTTGAATCAAGTAATGTGTCGGTAAAACGCTGTGATGAAGAAACTTAAGTTTATCGCCCATAACATAGTTATAGGTAATTCTCACCATTGAAGATATTACTCGGCTATCACGTTTCTGAACACACCGCGAGTCATGGCGCGCCTAATTTCCCCACTTTACGGAATATAAAGATTTAACATTGTAATTTGCGTTAACTATTGGGTTTTATTGGGAAAATTCATTGTAACTTGTGCCAGATGCTTTTCTGTTTTCAGAAACATTTTGTATTCGAACAATGTGTTAAATTTAATGATAGGTTTGTTTGGATCCAAGTAAAAATTGAACCTATATAGGTAAAAGAAAAAACAGAAAAGCAGGCGACTGGCAAAATATTAAGAATTGAGAAGAACTTCAAATTCAATATTATTTTTAACCGACTTAAAAAAAGGAGGAGGTTCTCAGTTCGTTAGGATCTTATATTTTTTTTTATGTGTATTCCCCAATTATTTGAAGACGGCTGGACCGATTTAGAAAATTCTTTTCTTCAACGTTCGAACTTTGAACTCGACAAGAAAAGATCCTCATTATTGTGATAAAACATAATATAACATCACGTCTAGACAGCCCGAAGGGTTAGGCAGGGGTGTACCTCTAGTACACCCACATTTCACCAGTTATGTTTTTTGCGGTGGTATATAAAAAATATCTCTTACATACGCTGTCTATCAAAACCATCACATCTACATCATCTTTTTATCATATTTATGCATGAAATATTATCTATTCTTCAATTTAATTACTTCTAAAACCTATTAAGCAGATAATGAAGAGCACATTACTCGCTTGATTAAGGTGCGCGCACACTGCACTGTATTGCGTTCATTGAGAAAGTCTCGTTAATTATAAGGCATCGCTCTGATGATGCGTCACTAGCGACTTAACTGGCCTTGTTTATGGAGCTGCTTTATTTGCAGTCATAAACTCATTAATTATTTGATAAGTAGGTGTAGGTATAAGAGATACATGCAGACTGAGTTCGTAGTCCGATTTGCTAATAAAGTCTTAGACTTTGCTTTTCCAAAACTATTGTTTATAAATTACTAAGGAGGAGGTTCTCAATTCGGCTGTCAATGAATTAATTTTTATGATTCTTTTTTGTTTGGCAGGTATACTTCAGAGATGGTCCCATATAAATTTAGCGGAGTTCACCTAACACAAGCATCTTCTTGCTTAAAAGGTGATCTCCAACTCATTGTGTGTTATAATTGTATGTAATCGCAATAAACATTTTTTATACCTATAATTTTTTTTTAATTTAAATTGTATTAAGTTTGGGTAGTATTTGTGTTAGCTTTGATAACACGTATTTAATTCACTTTGTGTATCTTGATGATGTCCTAATACTTCCTGTCTCTGTGGTTTACATAGCAAGTAGTGGTATACGAATTGGTGTGGGATAGATACCATAAGTAAAAATGAAAAATAAAATACTTAAACAAAAATACAACCGACTTCCAAAAAAAAAATTACAAAGTTAAAAATAACTTTAAGTTTGAAAGTCGGTGGCTAAAAACTAAAATATAGATCCAAAGACACCGATTTCCGAAGATACAGTTATTTTTCACTGTGTACCTAGTGGTTTTTTTTAGGCACAAATAGCATTACTTTTCATAGCTTCAAAGTATCAAGGTAGTTCAAATGAAGGCGAAAATGTGGTATACAACAATTAAGCGTTCAAAAGACAAAAGTTAATCCAGTCTTTGAAATGAACGTGATTTGAGGCAAAATGCGCATTTTTGAGATCAGAATCAAAACAGGTAAAGGTTGAAAACTTGTTATACAGGTTCTGTTATTACTAGCCTTAAAAATATTGATGTATACGCATGAACATGAACATACCCACCGATTTATTTTTTTGTGCTGTCATAAAACTGATAGATCATGTTCTCTATAATCGGCTAGCTCTTGAAGTAAGTATTAAACTAATTGTTGAAATAATATCTAATGTAGACATCCGATAATCGGATGCGTATTTACCTAAAGTAAATTTTTGGCTAAGAAACTATGGAAGCGGCTTCTTAATATTTTTGTCTTAATATAAGGTACGTCCCGAGATTCCAGAAAATCTGGGAATGCACAACCGCTAATCGGATACATGTAAGGAAACGACTTCTTAAATATGTGTATTATTTATTTTGAAAATGCCGGGAGACAGGGTTCACATAACTATTCGTATGCTTGTTTACTTGTAATTCATTTTTAACATTACTTATCCTGACGTTTGCTATGCCAGTTTGGCAACCTACTCTAAAACATTCGATATACTTAATCAGAAATCAAAATTTGTCAATACCGGGAGCCCGGGAGCTTTTCGATACAAAAGTGCATTCCTTAATAGCCAACACCTCAACATTAGCAAAATATGCATCTGAATATCCGATCTATACTTATCAGTTAACATTATCGATAGCTTCATAATTAATCAATAAACTCAATGAAGATACCGATAACTGACACATTGATATAACCTGTCTCTTTCCACGTATGGCTATCATATAGCTCGATCCTTTTCACTCTTTCTTTAGATATTTTATCTTTAGCGTTGTTTGTTACAACCAAATCGTTGTCGATGATAATAAATTCTTGCATCATTTCTTTTTTTTAAATTTTATGTAAAGTACCGTTATTTGATTGAGATTAATTTTATCAGAAGATTAATGATGCCTGATGATATAGATAGGTACTTATAGGGAAAACAAAACAAATTTTAGGCTAGTTTCGAGTTTTAGAGCCAAAATGTGCTTTTATATTCTTTGGTGTGTGAGTGTGTTTGGGCAAGCATGTGAGCTGGTCATAAATATGTCATTAATTGATGTTTTTTTATGATATGTTTTTTTTTCTGATTTTTATTTACATAATGAGCGGCGTCGTTAATTAGTTTTTACATAAATTTGATTATTTAGAAAGGAAAATAAGAACAATAATAAACTATCCATTGACGTAACCACTTGTGTGTTTATATACTTATCATATATAAGGCTTTGTGCTGACTTTTAGGAACATGGATGACGTAATGCCTTGACAGATACAAAAAGTGTGCATGAGTTTGCAACCAATCGAATCAAATGACGCCTTGATTTTAATATTTTGGCCGGATAAGGAAAGGTGCTATAAAATTGCAGTAAATGCCTTTTTTGTACATGAAGGTATAAACAATTGATAAAATATGTTTCGGAGTTTACCTAAAACAAGTTTTCAGCAAGAAACGTTACTTTTAGGGCTGATTTTTCAATAGTCAGATACCTCTTATCTGAAGAATAAATATGAAAGTTCAAGTTTTGTGAAGCTGTCAAATTGATATATTCTTCAGATAAGACTTATCTGAGTATTGAAAAGTTAGCAAACTCTTATCTTTAGTTTTGTTGTTTTTTGCAGTCGAATTTACTTTGTAAACAATAACCTAAGTTTGCAATAATTACATTGCAACGAATATTTACGCAGTTTTTTATTACAAAACTAAAACAATGGCACCTAAAATGCCACAGCATTCCGCAACGCAACATAACTTCTCAGAAGCGTCATTTTAGTCCGCACACAGCTTAACGTCAAAATCAACATTTTATTTGCATTAAATAAAGCTATTCCTAATCCCGTCACAGCTGGGACGTGCACGATGAATATTTACACTCTAAAATACGCTTTAAATGCTTCCATGTGGATTATATTATGAAAAACTGTTCACGTTTTATGTAAATACATTCGAGCGTCGAGCGAAAACTAGAAAGTTAACGCACACATACACAAACGCACTGTCAGTACGTGTCTGCTTATGTGTGCGTGCAACGGGCACGGTTTCATAATTTAAAACATTAATAATACATTAAAGGTATTGAAGTAGTGTAATTGGAAAAAATATTAAAAATAAGACTCACTGTATCTGACTCCTCGATAAAACCAGTCTCCCACAACATGTTTTTCGTGCAAACAGTTCAACACGGCCACAAAAAATGTAATACGTGGAAAATTTTTCCAATCAACGTTATATAGTCGAAAAATATCAATCCGTTTCGGTGCAATGTGCTTTAATGAAGGAAGCTTGCATCCCGTGACGTTATTATTAGGAAAAACTTTTACAAAGCACGAGCGCGACTGCGACCGGGGCGGTGGCTCGATGCTGTATGCGCGGACGCCGATCTCCGAGGACGCACGAAGCGGTCCGACTAACCACGAAGTTAGCCGACCTACTTTGTTCTACTTCGAAACGCTGTGGTCGAACGGCGATTTTTTTCGCATTTTCCGATGAAATGCTGCCCGTGTAGTAAGTACTTTTTATGCACATAGGTGGTCCGGTTACCTTAGCAAAAAAGTTATATTACATTTTTTCTTAGTTTATTTTAAAAACATGTGTTTTTCCTTCTAATCTGTTTTATCGATGAAGCGTGGTTCTAAATATTAGTGGAATTGTCAGAGGTCACGCGATAGATAAAATTTAAGTTTAAAGTTTATTGTTTTTAAATTGAACCGGTTTTAGCTAGTTCCATGGTGATTGCGGGTTTAAGAGAAGCGGTTTTGGTAAATGAATTCAGAAACAAGAAAAAAATGTTTTAGTGAGTACCTAGCGATAGTGTTGAGGTATCAGACAGAAACGCGATTTTATGTTAATTTAGAATGAAGCAAGTAAGCTAATTAATTTACAAATTGATAAAAGAAAAACTGGCAATAATTATGTTTCTATTAAGTTGTATAATACGTGGATATCTTTATAAAGTGAGGGACTCTATCATGAAGCAATTTTAACTACATGTAAGAGAAAGATAAAGTTGAAAGATGCTAGGACCGATGCCCGCCAGGGTTGCGGGTTGTTCGAAAGAGTTACCGTGGCCCTGGCACAGGCAACTGAAGGAACACGGGTGGGTTTTAGTCAGTAGAAGTCTGACACGCCCTCCCGCTCCACCCAGAGCGGGAGAAGTTATTTGATGATTTCCCATCCACAAAAAAAAAAGAAAAGGTAGTGAGTTCCACTCTTTTGCTGTGCGCATTTTAAAAGACATTTGGAAGCGCTTAGTGCGAATTGGTGGAATAGCAACCAGGTAGGGATGGTAACTGGCAGTGCGTCTAGATGTCCGGTGGTAGAAGGGATTAGATTCACACATGCTAAGTATAATTAGCTGACCCGACAGACGTTGTCCTGTCCAAATTTCAATCATTCATACAAATTGAACTAGTAGATCTGTTTAGTAATATGTGGATAACGTTGTGAGTAGTGTATTTGTTACGTTAAGTTGTTAAGTTCTAACCTATGTTTACTTAGTATTACACTGTTGTTTGTTGTCCCTAAATAAATAAATAAAAATTCCCGTAGAAAATGCACGTTCAGTTTCCCGAATTTTCCAATTATCTCGGCCACTTTCCAATTTTTCTCTTTATAAGAACCTTCCTCGAACTTCAACAAATATTTGCCGAATTGGTCTAGCTGTTCTTGAGTTTTGCAGCAACACATTTAGCCATTCATTTTCACTACATATTATAAAACAAAGTCCCTCGCCGCGCCATGTCTGTCTTTCAGTCTGCATGTTCGCGATGATTTAAAAAACTACTGAATGGATTTTAATGCGATTTTCCGATTTTTCTTTTTTTTTGTGGTTTTCAACACGGGCGAAGCCTCGGGCAAAAGCTAGTTATCTTAAGTTAAGATTACATTATTGTTTACCTTTATAAAAGCTTAAATAAAGCAAAATGATAGGAAATGTTTCAGAAAAATTACTTATCAGGTATCCATTATATCGATGGCAGGCCAGCTGGCGTGGTTGGTTAAGATACCACCTATCATGCCGCAGGTCGTGAGTTCGATTCCCACCCAGGACAAACATTTGTGTGCATGAACATGTCTATTTGTCCTGAGTCTGGGTGTAATTATCTTTATTTATAAGTATGTATTTACAAAAAAAAAAAATAAAGTGGTATATGTAGTATATCAGTTATCTGGTTTCCATAGTACAAGCTCTGCTTAGTTTGGGATCAGATGACCGTGTGTGAATAATGTCCCACGATATTATTATTGTTTTAATATCTCGAGACCCTGAGATCTTGGACCTTTGGAAGGTGTACGAGGGGCTGAAGCCAACTCGCAGAGGCCCCTTAGACAATTTTACATGATAAGGAGGCATCAACCGACGATTATCCCTATATGCGCTATGCAAGTGCACCCAAGGACAGCCCCACATGCTGCCCTGCGTTTTGTGTATGTGTATCTCTCTTGGTCTGGCTCCTCATCCTAGACCTGTTCCGGCAAAGTAAACTCTACCGGCACAGACCTAGAGTTCGGAGCGCGCAAGCCTCATCACGACGTCAACGTAGAAATATATTAGGTAGGGTTATATTTATTATTATTATTTTTTTTAAATAAATCTGTTAATCCCACCAAAAACATTTTCATGTATAATGTTGCCAAGACGAGACCATATGGCTCGCACTGTCAAAAAGTTATCAGATCTCATGTAGAGCCAAGCTTCTAACTCTACAAGCCCTAACTCTACAAGGCCAATAACCAATAACTTCACAAAGTCTAGACCTAAGTCAACAGGCTTGGCCATTCCGTTACTACTTTAGAACTATTGTAAAACAGAAAAATAATGAACAGTGAATTAATTTTTCACCTTACGCCCATGCGACGGTAGCGAAACGGCCAAGACACATATTTTGACTAAGGTGTAGAGGTTGTGAAGTTAGAGCTTGTAAAGTTAGGGCGTGTAGAATTAGAAGCTTGGCTCTGTGTGATCTACAGGAGATCTGATAACTTTTTGACAGTGCGAGCCATATGGTCTCGTCTTGGCAACATTTTACTTGAAAACGTTTTTGGTGGGATTTCACTTCTTTTTGTAAGTTGCTTAAGACAATAATTTAGTAATAAAATCCTGAAATATGTATTTTATTATTTATAAAAAGAATCCCTATATCATTTATCAGACCTATAACATGAAAATTTGTGGAAGTCTCAAACTTCCATCCCCTAGTTGTAGGAGTTGGGGTATAAAAGTTCAAAATTTTAGAATTTTTTGTGGTTTGTGTATAGTTTCAGCTTTCTAGGACTTCAGGAAGTACCCTAAGAGTTTTGATGATCAAGGTTGCAAAGAAATCAAGGTTTTTTAGATGTAAATAAAATCTAAAGTATAAGAGCTATGCAATTGAAACTTTGTATGTTTAATAAGTCTACTATTGACATCATATCCCGAGAATTTTGTTAATCTGGTATAATCCAAACCCAAGTTATGAGGGTTCAAAAAACGAAGCGCTTCGAGAAAAGGTAGGTAGTGCCCTTGCGCTTCGCTTGTCTCGTCTTGGCGGGCGCACTACCGTGCTCCCAGAACTCATACTATTTTATATTTGAAAATTCTGTTCAATTAAAAAAAAAATGTGATGTATTACATCGCCCAGAAGGTGTAGACAGAGGTACAATGTATACCTCGGCATGTTTTTCAGTTAAGTTATCACTTATCACACAAAGTCCGTGGTAGTAGAGGGCGAGCCTATTGCCAATAACCGGACACAGATCCAGACCCCGGACTGCTATTGAGAACTTCCTAATAGAAAAACCCAATCACTCAACCTACCGAAGATCAAACCCCCACTCTCAGTAAGTTACGCTTACGACAGTCTAACTGGCTACTGGAAACTTAAGGCAGAATAAAATAATAATAGTAATTTATTTCTCTCAAAAAATTAAATAAAAAATTTAAAAACCCCCCAACGCAAAAAAGAAAAGCGAATATTTAAACAGTCAAAAATAATACCTGTCGTAGGGCCATCAATTTCGATCGAGTAATACCTATATATGTATATTTTAATTATAGAAATTGATGGATGGCACGATAAGGTTTGCTCATTGAAATGGCGCACTGTTGGTATATAATATAATTGCTTATATAAATAAGCACCTTACCTACTGTTAATATTTGCATACCAAAATATGGCGAAATGTGTCATAGCACAAGAATATTTTATTCATACCGCCATTGTATTACCTACCACATTTAAAGCAAATAAATGACTTTGACTTTGACTATAATATCGTGGCGGGGTACCGCTTAAATCAGACCCTTTATTAATTTACTAGCATTTCCAACCAACTTGCTTGGATACCATAAAATTTTTATTGCAAATCTAATTACGTTGGGTGTTAAATTGCTAAGTCTGGGAGCGTTATGAGTTTGCAATCTCCCTATTTTAGCTATTTAGTTATTGCTTTAAACTTAGCGGTATCCCGCCGCGTCATTACGAGCATAGCGTCATTTTAATGAGTAAACCTTGTCAAGCCATCCATCAATTTCTATAATTAAAATATACATAAATGTGTGACCTGAAATTTGAAATACCCATGTATGCTTTATAACAATTCAAGATTATGGAATTCTTGTTCAGATGCTGCAGCCAGGATATCCAGCACACTAGTACACTCTTGAAAAAATAATAGCAGATAATTATGTCGTGTTTGGATTCGTTTTGATCAGTATTTGATTCTACATACTATGCAATGGTGGCAACACGATGAGCTGATGCTGCAGCCAGGATATCCAGCACACTAGTACACTCTTGAAAAAATAATAGCAGATAATTATGTCATGTTTGGATTCGTTTTGATCAGTATTTGATTCTACATACTATGCAATGGTGGCAACACGATGAGCTGATGCTGCAGCCAGGATATCCAGCACACTAGTACACTCTTGAAAAAATAATAGCAGATAATTATGTCGTGTTTGGATTCGTTTTGATCAGTATTTGATTCTACATACTATGCAATGGTGGCAACACGATGAGCTGATGCTGCAGCCAGGATATCCAGCACACTAGTACACTCGTGAAAAAATAATAGCAGATAATTATGTCGTGTTTGGATTCGTTTTGATCAGTATTTGATTCTACATACTATGCAATGGTGGCAACACGATGAGCTGATGCTGCAGCCAGGATATCCAGCACACTAGTACACTCTTGAAAAAATAATAGCAGATAATTATGTCGTGTTCGGATTCGTTTTGATCAGTATTTGATTCTACATACTATGCAATGGTGGCAACACGATGAGCTGATGCTGCAGCCAGGATATCCAGCACACTAGTACACTCTTGAAAAAATAATAGCAGATAATTATGTCGTGTTTGGATTCGTTTTGATCAGTATTTGATTCTACATACTATGCAATGGTGGCAACACGATGAGCTGATGCTGCAGCCAGGATATCCAGCACACTAGTACACTCTTGAAAAAATAATAGCAGATAATTATGTCGTGTTTGGATTCGTTTTGATCAGTATTTGATTCTACATACTATGCAATGGTGGCAACACGATGAGCTGATGCTGCAGCCAGGATATCCAGCACACTAGTACACTCTTGAAAAAATAATAGCAGATAATTATGTCGTGTTCGGATTCGTTTTGATCAGTATTTGATTCTACATACTATGCAATGGTGGCAACACGATGAGCTGATGCTGCAGCCAGGATATCCAGCACACTAGTACACTCTTGAAAAAATAATAGCAGATAATTATGTCGTGTTTGGATTCGTTTTGATCAGTATTTGATTCTACATACTATGCAATGGTGGCAACACGATGAGCTGATGCTGCAGCCAGGATATCCAGCACACTAGTACACTCTTGAAAAAATAATAGCAGATAATTATGTCGTGTTTGGATTCGTTTTGATCAGTATTTGATTCTACATACTATGCAATGGTGGCAACACGATGAGCTGATGCTGCAGCCAGGATATCCAGCACACTAGTACACTCTTGAAAAAATAATAGCAGATAATTATGTCGTGTTCGGATTCGTTTTGATCAGTATTTGATTCTACATACTATGCAATGGTGGCAACACGATGAGCTGATGCTGCAGCCAGGATATCCAGCACACTAGTACACTCTTGAAAAAATAATAGCAGATAATTATGTCGTGTTTGGATTCGTTTTGATCAGTATTTGATTCTACATACTATGCAATGGTGGCAACACGATGAGCTGATGCTGCAGCCAGGATATCCAGCACACTAGTACACTCTTGAAAAAATAATAGCAGATAATTATGTCGTGTTTGGATTCGGTTTGATCAGTATTTGATTCTACATACTATGCAATGGTGGCAACACGATGAGCTGATGCTGCAGCCAGGATATCCAGCACACTAGTAAACTCTTGAAAAAATAATAGCAGATATGTCGTATTTGGATTTGTTTTAATCAGTATTTGATTCTACATACTATGCAATGGTGGGAACACGATGAGCTGAAGCTGCAGCCAGGATATCCAGCACACTAGTACACTCTTGAAGAAATAATAGCAAATATGTCGTGTTTGGATTCGTTTTGATCAGTATTTGATTCTACATACTATGCAATGGTGGCAACACGATGAGCTGATGCTGCAGCCAGGATATCCAGCACACTAGTACACTCTTGAAGAAATAATAGCAGATATGTCGTGTTTGGATTCGTTTTGATCAGTATTTGATTCTACATACAATGCAATGGTAGCAACACGATGAGCTGATGCTGCAGCCAGGATATCCAGCCCACTAGTACACTCTTGAAAAAATAAAACCTGTCAAGAGCGAGTCGGACTTCCGCACCGAGGGTTGCGTACCATCATATAATATATAAAAAAAACCGTGCTATTTAGAGACATCGTTTTATTTATCTTGTATTTTTTACATAAACTTCTATCACACAGAATAATTTCAGATTTTTCTCTTCGGAGATAAGGGGGAACTGTATTTTTTTTACATTTTTCATCAAAAGCCTAAAACTGTGCGGCCAAAATAAAATGTTTGAGAATGTGCAAACAGCGCTCTTTCATAGGTTCCTTTTTACCAATTTGGTACGGAACCCTAATAATAGTAGATATGTCGTGTTTGGATTCATTTTGATCAGTATTTGATAATATATACAATGCAATGGTGGCACACGATGAGCTGATGCTGCAGCCAGGATATCCATCACACTAGTACACTCTTGAAAAAAAAAATGCAGATAATATGTAGTTCTGGATTCGATTTTTTGATCAGAATTTAATTCTATTTACAGTTCAATGATGGCATCAGGATAAGTTAATGTTATGTGTAGAAAAACTTAACATTCTCTAGTAATAACAAATAACAACGCATTTTTATATTGTTGAATTGAGTTAACTTTTCAAAAAATTATGTTTTGGTGAAAAAACTTGTTTTTCGACCGTAAGGTACGTAAAATAATCAGGAATTACGACTACCAAACAAGACTCGAGCTCGCTGAAAGTGCACCAGAATACAGGTAAGCCTGGTAAGTAACTATTGCAACTCAGATCAACGTGATTTAGAAAAAAAAATAACTTAACACAACATCTTTTTTAACTAAGTTTACAAATTTTAAAATAATAATTAAATTAAAAAACCCCAACGCAAAAAAGAAAAGCGAACATTTAAACAGTCAAAAATAATACCTAACGTAAGGCCAACAAATTCGATCGAGTAATACCTAGGTATATAATATGTTTGAAAGTAAAGTAAATATCTATTATCCGTCTAAGATCCCTACGACAGCTAACAAAAGAGCGGATAACCTTGAAACGGCTGATTGATTTTGATAAAACGTATTTTAAAACTACCGCTAGAAAACCTGCTTTCAAATAAAATATTGGCATCCAAATCGGTTCACCCGTTTAAGAGCTACGGTGCCACAGACAGACACACACGCACACACACACAAATTTAATATATAGGGTGACTGGTAATTAGTGAACGATATTTAAACACATGATTGTACTCATGATAACAAACAACTTTTACTATGGGACCAAACCGGAAAATGCCAAAAAAAAATCAGCTGCTCTCTACATTTATGTTCGCATATAACTCGTCAAAATGTAGGGAATAGCTGATTTTTTTTCCGCTAATCAAATTCGAATCGAATTGAAACCCCTCCGTCCCTCGGAAAGTACGTTAAGCCGTTGGTTCCGGCTGTCATTCGTGGATCTTGACAGTCGTTACGGGTCGTCAGAAGCCCGAAAGTCTGACAACCAGTCTTACCAAGAGGTATCGTATTACCCAGTTATCTGGGTTGTGGAGGATAGCTAGGCAGTCGCTCCATGTAAAACACTGGTATTCCGCTGCATCCGGTTAGACTGGAAGCCGACCCCAACATAGTTGGAAAAAGGCTAAGCAGATGATGATAAAAATATGTCACAAAAAATATTAAAGCACCTTTGTGAGAGCTGGAGTCTATACTGGGTTCGGGACCTGTATAACAGATATCAATAGAAAAAAGCTCCTAGAGCTGAGAAGAAATAATTTAATTTTCACCTCACAACCTCGGAAATATTCTGTTTATCATTCAAAATCTAAGTGCAAAAGTACATTTTATCCGCTAACGTGGAAAGATTTTAAAATTGCAACTTTATTTTTTGATTGTTGTTGTTGCTGTTTTTTGATTAAATCATATGAAATCATAAAATGTGAGCGAGTCCAGCTGTGACGAAGATATAAATTTAACACCTGCAGCGGTACATAATGCCGAATTGAGTTTTCTTCCGGAAAAATCGCGCGAAAAGTACATAAAAGCTTACAATTTGTTCAATTCATGGAGACACTAAAGGCGCAAATACGTTTTCGGAGATAATAATGCTATGTATGTACTATCTAAAACTTCCAAACTTTCTTCATAATGCGCACGGCAAAAGAGTGGTACTCACATCGATCACTAATAAACAACTAGATGCACAATGCCATACAAAAATTCTCTTAAAACGGTCGCCAATTGTCTTTACCTACTTCTAGTTGAAATAAATATACGTTAATGTAAATTCAACCATAAGTGCAATGTTTAAAGTTGTATTCACAAAGCCGTTACGACCGGTGCTTGCTAGTCAGCATACATCAAAACAAATTCAACCTTACTTACAATGTTTTAAAATCAGAGTTACAGTGCGAAAAAAAAAAACAATAGATTTTACGACCGAGGCTCACCGCTAGGACAAAGGCATGAGTAGAGTCGAATTGTCCAATATTTTTTTGTTTATTTGGTTGGGGAAAAAGTCTTTTCGCATTATAGTATGTATGAACTTGTAATAAAATCTCTTTGGCTATACTGTTTGTATCTGGCTGGTTATGGTATCATTGAAAGTTTAAATTTTAAAGAACATAATTCCAAATTCAAATTAGGAAAATGTGTGATTTTCATTTGTTTTTCGTACCGTCAAGATGAGTGAATCTAATGAAGAAATTCGATACATTTTAAAATTTTACTACAAAAAAAGGTAAAAATGCAACGCAAGCCGCGAAAAAAATTTGCGATGTTTTGATGATGCGAGAGTAGCACAAATTTGGTTTAAGCGTTTTCAATCCGGAAATTTTGATATCAAAGATGCACGTCGCTCTGGTCGCCCTATTACGGATAAAATGGATGCCATTTTTGAAAAAGTGGAGCAAGATCGGCATATCAGTAGTTACGACGTAGCTGAAGAACTGGAAATTGACCACAAAACAGTTTTGGCGCATTTGAAAAAAACTGGGTACACAAAAAAGCTCGACATTTGGGTACCTCACGAGCTCACTGAAAGAAACCTAATGAACCGTGTACTCATTTGTGATTCTTTATTACGAGTAATGAAACCGAACCATTTTTGAAGAAGCTGATAACTGGTGATGAAAAGTGGATCACGTATGACAAGAACGTGCGAAAAAGGTCGTGGTCAAAGGCCGGTCAGGCTTCACAGACTGTGGCGAAACCCGGGTTAACTCGCAACAGGGTGATGCTGTGTGTGTGGTGGGATTGGAAGGGCATTATTCATTATGAGCTGTTACCACCAGGCAGCACCATCGATTCTGAACTCTACTGCGAACAACTGATGAGATTAAAGCAAGAAGTTGAGAGAAAGCGGCCGGAATTAATCAACAGAAGGGGTGTGGTTTTTCATCATGATAACGCTAGACCTCACACATCTTTAGCCACTCAGCAAAAATTAAGAGAGTTTGGCTGGGAGGTGTAATGCATCCGCCGTATAGTCCTGACCTTGCACCTTCAGATTTCCACCTGTTTCGGTCTCGAAACAGGTGGAAATCTGAACGAGAGGACGAGAGGACTGCCAAAACCACTTGTCGCGGTATTTTGACCAGAAGTCCCAAAATTTCTATAGCAATGGGATCATGTCCCTACCTACAAGATGGCAAAAAGTTATCGAACAAACTGGTACCTACATACTTTAGTTAAATGTAAATAAACTATATTAAAAAATGTTTTGAATTTTCTTAAAAAAATGCGAAGAAACTTTTTCCCCAACCTATTATATTATTATAAAGGTATTTTTTTAAAGCTTGTTAAGCTTAATGTGTTAAAAAAAGTGTACGTAATAAAACACATTTTATTCTCTTCTTTGGTGTATATGTGTAATCATTATATTATAATTTACCTGATTGGATCGATCACTAATGAAAGAACTAGATACACAATCAGCGCAAAAAAAGTCCTTACCGAATGAATGCCCACTTGGACGGGTACGTTTGAATTACATTAGCGTATATTTATTTCAACTACAATTACGTAAACACAATTGGCGACGAGAACTTTTGCATGGGATTGTGTTACTATAATATTTATAGAAACAGTAAACAAGTCTCATTAAACAAAAAAAAAAAAACAAAAACAAAAAAGTCATAAGTAACTTTAACAATAATAAAAAAAGAAACAATAGCGTCTCTACAAATGGAACAGAATCAACGCACATAACCCGAACAATTTAAGCGGGCATGCGATAGTATGATTACTACGTTTACTGAGAGTCTTTACAATTGAGATGCTTTATAACTCCTCCTGTTTATTACGACTTAATTAAAAAAATGTTTTTACGACGATTTCCTGAGAAAATATTAGTATTTACAATACAGTGATAACAATTATATATTGATAATATTAATAGTTACCGAAAATATGAAACTCCATCTTTTTTTTGCGTCCTGGAAGTGTGATTTTCGCACTTTTTAAACGAGCACTGTGTCATGCTTACTGTCGGATCGTTCAAATGCTACTAGAGTAAAAGTAAACCAAAATGTTAAATTTGGTGGACTTTCGGTGAGGACATTTTTTGCCGCTGATTGTGTATCTAGTTGTTTATTAGAGATCGATGGGTACTCACTACCTGCGACTGTGTTCCCGAACGCATACAACCCGAATCTCTTCAAAGTTAATGTGAACAGGCCGCTTCTGGGTAAGCTCACTCCATTGTAGACTTTGTCTCTGTCACCTCTAACCTAGACTATAGTCAAGAGCAAACCCATCTCAAATATAAATAAAAAATTAAGCACACTTGGGAGCATTTAATCGATGCTATAAGCCATGATCAAAACAAAAATGATATACACATAGAAAAATATTCCAAACTACTGGCGTATTTAAAGAAAAATTCAAGCGACCACAAAGTTTTCACCACTACTAACATTGAACAGTTTCTCAACGAAGCGGCCGACTCCGAATTTTTGTAAGTAGGTATTTCGCTTTTTGACGTGAAAACGTCTTTTCGCTCGGTGTACTGGTGGTATTTCTGACCGACAAAAACATGTAAGATTTCAACCGATGATAACTACGAGACTTTTAATGCTAGGGTAAGGGCTTGAGTATTCAAAAGATAGGTCATATTTATAACAGTTTTAAGGTCGGATATGATTTTGCGTGTGACGTCACTACTTTTCACTATGTGTCGAAATATCAATTCGTATAACGCAAAAACGTGTTTACTACCACTACTAAGCACCAAAAGAAAAACAACTTGGCTAAAATAGGGTTAAAAATTAATATGAAGTTGACAATAGCAAAATAATGTCAGATGTCGTCTCATATCGACCATAAATCTGCCCAGAAATGAAAAATATTATAATCGATGAAAGCTTACTTAAGGAATCCAATGAGACTACTAAGTCTAGTGTCGAGCCAATACAATGGCTACGGCGCGGCAGTATTGGAAACCGTAGTAAAATTTCAATAATATGTTTTCACGAAAACAGACGGCGCGGACTCTAACTACTAAACTTTTTTAAAATAGTAATTTAAGACTTTGTTCAAAGTATTTTAATTCAAAGTATTGTAATTTTATGTGAAAGTATGTACTTACTGTCTTAGTATCTGCTGTAAAACTAATTTTCTTCCTCGTTATTGGCGTTAGTGGGGCGTGCCGGACTAATAAACTCACACGACGAAGATGACGATGCTCCGGAGGTGACCGAGGTAGAGCTGAGAGTGGCGGTACGTAGGCTGAATGCCAAATATACCGCCCCAGGACCCGACGGCTTACCTGGAAAAGCCTGGGTTCTGGCCTTGGAGGCTCTCGAGCCTCGACTAAGGGGGCTCCTAAGCGCATGTTTGGAGAGAGGCCAGTTCCCACTTCGGTGGAAGACGGGGAAACTGGTTCTCATTAAAAAGCCGGGGCGCCCTGCGGACTCTCCGTCCGCTTACCGGCCCATCGTGCTGCTCGACGAGATGGGCAAGCTCTTTAAAGGAGTCATTGCATTGCCGGTCATCAGGGAGAGTGGAACCGGCGAGAGATGTCGTGCGGTGTCCCACAGGGATCGGTCCTAAGGCCACATCTGTGGGATATTGGGTACGACTGGGTGCTGCGCGCTGACCTCCCTAGTGGCGTCAGCGTGATATGCTACGCTGACAAGACGCTGGTCCTGGCGCAGGGGAGGTCACACCAGGCGGCGGCCGAGCTAGCAACACACGGGGTTGCGATAATCGTCTAGAGGATCCGGCGATTGGGACTCGAGGTGGCCCTGCACAAGTCTGAGGTCATGTGTTTTCATGGTCCTCGGAACGCGCCACCGTCGGGTTCCCAAATAACGGTAGGAGGGGTCGAGATGACGATGAAGTACCTAGGACTCGTCCTCGACAGCCGGTGGAACTTCGTGGAGCATTTTCGACGTTTGGCTCCCAGACTGCAGCAGGCCGGGGTTGCTTTGAAGCGGCTCTTGCCCAATCTAGGGGGTCCAAACGCCTCCTGCCGGAGGCTCTACGCGGGGGTCGTGCGGTCCATGGCCATTTACGGGGCACCAGTGTGGGCGTGTTCCTTGGGGCGGCGACCAGCCCGCCAGTTGAACGCGTCCCAAAGGGCCATCCGGCTAATTCGAGGATACCGCACGGTCTCCGGTGAGGCGGCGAGCCTCCTTGCCGGATTACCGCCGTGGGATCTGGAAGCAAAAGTCCTCGCATACACATGGGAGTGGCGCGAGGAGGCGTTACTCCGCTGCCGCGAGAAATCATGCCACAGCGGAACAGCGGACAGAGCTCCGGCGGGATCTCATGGTGACATGGAGAGTACGACTGTCGCAACCCAGTGCTGGGCACGCCACAATTGCGGCGATAAGTCCCCTCTTTGAGGGATTACTTTATGAGAATAGGAGAGGCGTTCCTAACTCACGTTTTTATTCCAATAGGGGTAGTCAGAAACTCCAGAATTCCAACTGTTATAGATTTCTACATAAATATTAGGTTGGGGAAAAAGTCTTTTCGCATTATAGTATGTATGAACTTGTAATAAAATCTCTTTGGCTATACTATTTGTATCTGGCTGGTTTTGGTATCATTGAAAGTTTAAAATTTAAAGAACATAATTCCAAATTCAAATTGGGAAAATGTGTGATTTTCATTTGTTTTTCGTACCGTCTAATGAAGAAGAATCTAATGAAGAAATTCGATACATTTTAAAATTTTACTACAAAAAAGGTAAAAATGCAACACAAGCCGCGAAAAAAATTTACGATGTTTATGGGCCTAGTGTAGTGTCTGTGAGAGTAGCACAAATTTGGATTAAGCGTTTTCAATCCGGAAATTTTGATGTCAAAGATGCACGTCGCTCTGGTCGCCCTATTACGGATAAAATGGATGCCATTTTTGAAAAAGTGGAGCAAGATCGGCATATCAGTAGTTACGACGTAGCTGAAGAACTGAAAATTGACCACAAAACAGTTTTGGCGCAGTTGAAAAAAACTGGGTACACAAAAAAGCTCGACATTTGGGTACCTCACGAGCTCACTGAAAGAAACCTAATGAACCGTGTACTCATTTGTGATTCTTTATTACGACGTAATGAAACCGAACCATTTTTGAAGAAGCTGATAACTGGTGATGAAAAATGGATCACGTATGACAAGAACGTGCGAAAAAGGTCGTGGTCAAAGGCCGGTCAGGCTTCACAAACTGTGGCGAAACCCGGGTTAACTCGCAACAAGGTGATGCTGTGTGTGTGGTGGGATTGGAAGGGCATTATTCATTATGAGCTGTTACCACCAGGCAGGACCATCGATTCTGAACTCTACTGCAAACAACTGATGAGATTAAAGCAAGAAGTTGAGAGAAAGCGGCCGGAATTAATCAACAGAAGGGGTGTGGTTTTTCATCATGATAACGCTAGACCTCACACATCTTTAGCCACTCAGCAAAAATTAAGAGAGTTTGGCTGGGAGGTGTTAATGCATCCGCCGTATAGTCCTGACCTTGCACCTTCAGATTTCCACCTGTTTCGGTCTCTTCAGAATTCTTTAGGCAGTGTCAGGTTAACATCACGAGAGGACTGCCAAAACCACTTGTCGCGGTATTTTGACCAGAAGTCCCAAAATTTATATAGCAATGGGATCATGTCCCTACCTACAAGATGGCAAAAAGTTATCGAACAAAATGGTACCTACCTACTTTAGTTAAATGTAAATAACCTATATTAAAAAATGTTTTGAATTTTCTTAAAAAATGCAAAGAAACTTTTTCCCCAACCTACTATAATCAGAAATTATCTAGTAATAAATATAAACATCCTTTTAAAATATGTTAGTGTGCAGTTCTGGTATTTTACCGAATCTACTTAAGGCGACGATAACCGACTTTCAATGATATTGAACTGAAGATCACATCTAAACAAGTAGTGTTTGAATGGAAAAAAAAAACATATGTTAAATTAGAGTATTTTGTTAATAACTTAATAAGTGAGTATTTTAAATTATTTATTTGTTTATTTTATTTTATTTAACCATTTATGCACACACAAATAAACAGACAGGAATAAAGAAACAGAAAAATACTTACAAAGATGATGCATATTTCTAAAAAATCTCTTTCAGCATACCTACGATAGGACAGTGGATAAAAAGAGATGTAGACACCGTGTGTAAAAAAAAAAACTAGACGAGAAAATAAAATACATGAAATTAAAAAAAAAAAAAAAATTAACTTTGCAAATAAAATATATAATTAATACATACATACTACTACAATAAATATCACTAAAATAAGTAATGACAATGACGAAATGGTTGTGGCAGATAGGGTTCTTTCACTCTTCTTTTAAATACTGCAACAGTTTGACACTCCCTATATGATTATGTCCCTAAATTATGTTAATATTACATAGTGTACTTAATTTGTAAAGTTATGTCTAATGCAGACAATAACCTTTTTTTTTTTGTGGATGGGAAATCATCAAATAACTTCTCCCGCTCTGGGTGGAGCGGAAGGGCGTGTCAGACTTTTCCTGACTAAAACCCACCCGTGTTCCTTCAGTTGCCTATGCCAGGGCCACGGTATCTTTTTCAAACAACCCGTGACCCCAGCGGCATCGGCCCTATTGGACCCCATCTTTTGCTGACATCTTTTTGAGGCGCGCGTGGAACACAACGCGCCGTCGACCCGGGCCTGGTCCTTACCGGACGGCGAGCTACCCACTACTCACCGTCCGCAAGCCCGCGCCTACGGTGGCCGGGAATCGGCAATCGATTCCCGCCGCCCAGGGCGTCTCCTGCGGCGACTGAGGGCGTGAGGCTGCCTCTCCCTCACGCGTTCCGCCTCCTCCTTCGCGAGCATTACCGCTTCGCAGAAGGAGGTGACGGCCTCCCATGCACTCTCGCTCCGCACCATGGCCTGGACCAGGCTCGGCCGCGAGAGATCGCCGCCGCCGATCGCCTCCGTGAGAACACGGCGGTGCTCTGCCCAAGCCGGGCAGACCTCCACTGTATGCTCCACCGTGTCCTCTGGGCGATCCACACAATGGTGACACCTGGGCGTTTCCTCCCGCCTTATGCGAAACAGGAACCTCCCGAAACAACCGTGTCCGGTGAGGACCTGCGTCAGGCGGAAGGTGAGGACGCTGTGGCGCCTCTCTAACCACTCCTCAAAGAGGGGACTTATCGCCGCAATTGTGACGTGCCCAGCGCTGGGCTGCGACAGTCGCACTCTCCATGTCGCCATGAGGCAGACAATAACCTGAGAATCACACAAAAACTATCAAGCGTATTTTTATGAACCTTCACCATTTTAAAGATAATTTAATTATTTATCTTTTAGTATACGTGTTTTAATAAAATACCTTTTGTTTCTTGTATAATATATTAATAATGCATCTAATCTGGGACAGCGCTCCTTGATGGCCGAGTCCTATTACTGAGTGGACGTACGACGCGTTGCGTGAGCCCAGCACAGAACACGGAACCTATGCACTCAAGGCCATTGGCATATATCTGCGTCTTAGGAACTTGAAACCAACAAATTATTTCGTTGGGTTTTCCCAACCACACAAATGGTTAACCCTTTAAGGCTGAACCCACGACGTGCATAATAATTGCACCACACAGCCGAAAACAAAAACAAAAACAATTTAACCAACCTACTTTATAGTTCGGAACCTGAATTATTACGTAATCAGTGACGAAACAAGTAGCATGAGCGCGCGCAGAACTACACGGAACATCTGAGACGTAACTAATTCGGTTTGGGTACCAAGAAACTGGCATCGACCCCTTACGTCAAGCAGGTGATCGATCGAGATAACATTGACCAGAGACAGAGTAACGAAGTTACTATGAGAAGTCGCTTGATTGTCATAGGAAATGGTTATTTTTGTCTTTTGTGAGGATGCTAACTTGCCTCCTATGCAAATGTCAACTATTTTTTTTTTGCAGAATTCGACTATTTTCGTCAAAAAACCTGCTCAAAATTATGAAAATTGTAACGATTTGTAGCTCTGACTTAAAAACTATTAAAGATTGAAATGAAATGAAATGAAATGAAATGAAATGAAATTTTATTTGCTCGAACATGTGTATACATACAGAATTAAAATAATACATGCATGCAAGATCTTAAAATGAAAGTGGCTTACGACATGTCTGCCATTTCTCATGGCGTGCAAATTTCTAGGTACAGTTATTATTATTGACTCAATGATTTTTAACTTTTACACTTATACATTTGATATCAGTCACGGTTAAACAAATTTCTTATATTCAGTTATTCACATTATCCAATTATATTATTAAAATTACAGATTACAATTATCAAATTAATAAACAATTACAGGCATTCATTTATTTATAATATAGGCATATTTAAGTACTCTACTACTACATGACCATAATTACTACAACGTTAGTTATATTTATTTATTTATAATAATCACCATGAGTCGTTTAAAAATTCGGCAATACTATAATATGCTTTTTGTGCCAAAAACAATTTCATTGTTTGTTTAAATTTAAGTATAGTTTGCTCTTTCCAACTTTTTGGCAATTTGTTGTATATAATTGGTGCCATGCATAAAACACTTTTGCGCATAAGTGCAGTTTTTGATGTATGCAGACATAGTATGCTATCATCACGTCTATTTCTTGGAAATTTGTCTGCCATACGAGGAAACAAGTGTGGATTTGTTTTTACGAACATTGCTATTTCTAATATATAAAGTGAAGGTAATGTTAATATATGATATTTAGTGAAATAATTTTTACAGCTATCGGTAGTTTTGAGATTAAACATAGACCTTACGCAGCACTTTTGTCTTTTAAAGATGATATCCCTATCGGTTGAGTTCCCCCAGAAGATAACACCATATCTAATGACAGATTCAACTAAACCATAGTAGACCGTTAATAGCGCTTCTGTATTTAGAGTACGTGATAATTTACATAACGCATATGCACCACTACTTAATCTTTTGGCTAGAGCCTCAATATGTGCTTTCCAATTTAAGTTTCTGTCGATTGTTACGCCTAAAAATTTTGTACTATTAGCTGTCTGTATTTTATTATTATTATATTCGATGTCAAGAGTAGAGAATAATGTTGATCGTTGGCTAAAGTGCATAATCAAAGTTTTATTTATATTAATTTTTAAATTATTATTATTCAGCCACGTTACCGCTTCAACTAATGTATTTTTTATGTCCGTTTCATATGTATTCTTATTATGGCATGGTATAGTTATCGTACTGTCATCCGCAAACAGTGACATGGGATGTTTAATAGATTTAGGGAAGTCATTAATATAGAGTGTAAACAGGGGTGGTCCGAGTACACTGCCTTGCGGAACTCCATGAGGGACGGTACGCTCGCGTGACGTGAAAATCTCTTCACGTTTGGAGCTCATATTTATTCTACTAATTTGCGTTACTTGTTTTCTGTCTTGTAGGTATGATTGTATTAGATTAAATATGTTTCCTCTAATCCCATATGCATAAAGTTTATTTAGTAATATATTATGTTGGACATAATCGAATGCCTGTGTCATGTCGCAGTAAATGGCACAGACTGGTGTATTTTTATCCATGTTTGTCATAACAGTATGCAAGAAATCGTATATGGCCAAGTTAATTGTTTTTTTCTCCCTAAATCCTTTCTGTTCATCACAGAGTATATGATTTTTTTCTAAATAGGTATTTAGTTCCCTGTGGATATACTTTTCGATAACTTTTGAAATTATTGGTATTAATGATATTGGCCTGTAACATTCCATTAGCTCCCTATCCTGTTTCTTAAATAGTGGTTTTACAATAGATTTTTTTAGCGCATTCGGAAATATACCTTCACTGATGCTTAAATTAATAATGTAGCTTATGGGGCCACAGATTTCATAAGCTACAGTCTTAACAATTTTTGTACATATGCCATCGTATCCTACACTGTTTGTATTTTTTAAGGCCGCGATAATTTTTAATACATCAAGTGCTAGACTTGGGGCCATGAACATTGAGTCTTTCCTGGCTAAAATATGTTTAGTGACTGTGGTTCCCGAGCTAGTCATGGGTTTAATTTTATCTATAAAGTAATCGTTAAATCTATTTGCAATCAGTTTGGGGTTCATTATAGTTTCATTATTATATAGAATCTTGTCTATAGTATTTTTTGGTATGTTTAGATTTCTTTGGTTTATTATTTCCCAAGTAGTCTTAGATTTATTATTTGATCTTTTAATTTTATGTATATTTTGTGAGCGTTGAGTTAAATAAATTATTTTTTTTTTTTTTTTTTAAGCAATTTAGAATAACTCTTAAATTTATTCTTATTCATATCGGATGGTTTCTGTCTATATTGCCATAATAATTGACGTTTCTTTTTGCTACATATTTTAATACCATGAGAGACCCAACTAGGCCTTCTTTTCACTTTTACAGAGATAAGAGTTTCAGGGAAGCACTGTGTATATAGGAAAGAAAACATTTCCGTGAAGGCATTGTAAGCAATGTTTGGGTCCTTGGCTTTATATACTTCAGCAAACGATAGGCTATTGAGATAGGATTTAAATTTGACTATGTTCTCTTCACTATAGTCCCTTCTAGTGGTCCGCCAATGATTTCTAGTGCTTGCAATGCTAATCGGGCAATTGAGTAGTTGTGCCGTATGGTCAGACAAAGCCAGTTCCACAACTACAGCTTTACGACACCTATCAAAATTATGCGCAAAATTGTCGATGCATGTCTTGCTCTTCAAACGAGTAGGTTGACGTATAGATAATTTGAAATTAAAATTTAATAATAAATTTTCAAATTCTAGAGTCTGTTTGTTTTTCTTTAATATATCTATATTAAAATCACCTGCCAGTACAACATTTTTAAAGGGTTTTTTTAACAGAACACGTAATAATATCTCTAATCTAGTCATAAATTCATTAAAATTACTTGGATTTGGTACTCTATATATACATACAATTACAATTCTATAAGTTATCAGTTCTATGGCGCAACATTCAAAAATACCCGTTATAGATAATTTAGCTATTTTTGGTAATTCTCTCCACTGATGACCATTTTTTATGAGTATACAAGCACCACCTCTTTTATTTTCCTTGCGACTAAAGCATGCTGCCAAACAGTAGTTAGGTATATTAACATGGACTTCATAGCCTTCCATCATGAAATGCTCCGTAATACATAATAAGTCGACTTGCATACTTTTTTCTAATAGCTCACATAGACACACTGTGAGCATATCAGATTTTGCTAGGAGTCCTGCAATATTTTGGTGCATAATGTATACATTTTTATTCACGAAAAAAAGTATTCGTAGGTGTTTTTATTTCAGCTGTTTGTTTCTTATCGTCTAATTTATTGGCTAGTACATGTTTTTCAGAATCTAAGTTAACCTGGACATATTTATTTTCAAAGGACTTTTGACATTTATTTTGAATAATTTGTTCATATTGGAAGCGTTGGAAATGATAATTTAAACATAATATTTCTTTTAACAGTGATCTTGCCAGGTTTACTACAAAATTTCGTCCACTTGGTAATAATCTAGTGTAGTTCATATCCATGTAGAGTATATTTTTATATTTATTACAAATAAACCTAAGTAAATAGTTAAGCTTCGATTCTTGTAAAAACCTGTTTTTGGGTACTTCCGAGATGATCACATTTGTACTCGCAGATTGGTTAGTATCATTATTATTATTCCCATTTTATGGTTGGTTATTATGTATAGAAATGTTAATATTTAAAAAAAATATTTAATGCATTGTTTTTCTTTATATAAATTTTCAAAGTTGTATACCGCAGATATCTTCAAAAAACTATAAAATGTCAAATTACTCGAATATCCGAGCGCATTCAACACTAATCTCTTCAAAGTGAGAGTGAACAGGCTTCTTCTGGGTAAGCTCATTCCATCGTCGACTCTGTCTCTGTCGCGTCCGACCTAGACTAGAGTCAAGAGCATCCCATCATAAATAAAAATAAATAAAAAAAATATGGTTGACATTTGCATAGGGGTCCGAAGGGGTCTGTTGGTTGCAAATTACCTCTTCCTTATTTATTTTATTAAGGTGATATGTAAAAGGCGAATTGGGCAGGAATAAGAAAGTTACTAAAAGGGTATTTTATTGCGCCATTTCGTCCTGCACTTTTCTCACCCCAGTGCAAATTATCCAATTAAGCCATTAAGTACTTATATTTGAGAAGTTTGAACACATTGTTATAAAAAAAATGAATTGTCTTCGAAATTGAACCAACATGTAAAATTTCAACTCCGCCGGATAAGAGGAAGTGGTTTTATTTCAGCTTTCAAGATTTGACCCATACTAACTAACTAACAAGGCAAGTTAAATAAAAGGTTCTAAATAGCAGAATACGAACGTGGTGTTAACAAAGCTGTGTTAAATGAACCATGTTCGTTTAATAGTCAGGCTTGAAGAAGTTGAATATGTAATATACCTTGTATGTTAGAAGTAGCCATTTATGCTGGCACTAGAATTAGTATGTAGGAGCTACATCATACTTAAATATACATAGCATTAAAAGAGACTCTACAAGTTTAGTAAGTCAGAGTCAGACCTGCTACCAACCAGTCGGCAATAATCTATACTATTTATATCTAACTATACAGGATGTCCCGTAAATAATGGATCTTTAACGGGTAGGTAGCTCATCTGATTTCCAACAACTGATTTGAATAATTTAAAAAAAAAACCTCTTTATAATAAAAACTCGAAATATGTAATTTTTGAGTTATTTCGTTTTTTGATTAAAGGGGCAATATATTTTTATACAAGATATGTTTTTTTTTTTAATTTTACATTTTCTCTACCAGAATTCTTCAGAAGCTTTTTGAATGCGGTCACTGCAAATGATAATTGTTTTGATATGATTTTGTTAAGCATTTCTGAATAGCTTACTAATGTAATAAGAAATCATTTGTTTTTAAATAACTTAAATATTAAATATTAAGTGTTTGTACAAACCTACTTACAGAAATAAAAATCATTTATCATTAAATATTTCCCTTAGAAAAAATCTTAAATTGAAAAGTCTTTTTACGATGAAAAGACCATAATTAAAAAAAAAAAACTATTCAAGTTAATTGTTGGAAATCAGGTGAGCTACCTACGCTACGTTTGATCCATTATTTATGGGACATCTAATAAAAATCAATTGTCTTGCGTAAGACTCGCAAAAACTCGAAAATGGCTCGACCGATTTATTTTTTGTTTTGTTCGCCTCAGTACGAACTTACGAACCGGGTCATAAGTATAGATAAAAATTGTTGTAAAACAGTTCCATGATTGATTGACTGGCTTTTGACCGTTTTCCCTAACACTAGGGAACATCAATATGAACGTCTAAATATTGATTGCACTGTTGCACCGAGCGTTGAAAATCCAACAGTGCGCTTTTATTTAGGCAATAATTTTCTGGCGAAAGATCAAAATAAAGACTAAAGCTGCAGCGAGATAGTACTTCCTTACCTTTTACCTGCTGAAGATCTCCCACCTGGACATGAGTTGCCTTGTGTAACCACCTGGAAGACTTTAAACACATTCCAGACCCAGATTGGCCGAAGCAAGGAAAACTTGTCCAGGTGGAGATTCATAGAAGACTCCGCCTTGGAGTGTAAATATGGTGCTGTTCCACAAACGACGGGACACTTAATATCATAACCTGCGTGCCCCGTCAGCTGCATATTCCTGGAACAGATGGAAACTAGTGATGGCGCCAAACACGTAGCCGAATATACTGGGCCAAGTCCGTTCAGATTGCCTTTGACACACTAAGAAGAAGATTAAAGATAGTATCATGTTTGAAAGATTTATGTTCCAAAGTGCCTCAAAAAAATAAATATTTACTGAATCTTCACCCTTGATCAGTAGCATAATTGCGTAACACACTATCAATCGGAATCGGTTTCATTTTGACAGTTCAACAACATTCATTGCGTTATTTACGTTGTCGAGCAGACATTTTTTTCGAACATATGAGGCAATGGATTAACAATTTGCTTCAAATTGATTCAGATTTCGATTGATAATGTATTACACAATTAGGGTGCGGGTCAAGCTGCGTATCTAGATTGAAATGCGAATGTCATAAGCGACAGCTAGCCTTTTTACTTGACTGCTTTACACCAAATCATGAAATCTTTCTATATGGTCTTTATACCATCAAATATGAGATTGAACTAAAATAACCGCCACGAACTGCATCTGACTTCTTGAAAAGTGAGCATATTTTGAACTTTTTAATTGCACTAGAGTTTTTTTTTTTTAAGAAAAGTTTTTGGGAAAAATAAATCCATAACTCCGTCATAACTTACAGACTGTAATTTCTATAGCATAGAATGCCAATTTCCATTCGAGTTCCAACAGTATCTACCTACCAAATCAAAATCAAATCTCTAGCATCCGTTACTTGATCCTTGAAACTAAAAAAACTAACGTACTTCATAGGAAAAGCCCACATTGAATATTTATCATTTCATTGTACATACACAAACGTTTTAAATAACACTCGCATTTTTCCAATACAGTCGGTTAAGAATACGGATTTAATTGCATATTAATTACTGTTATTTAATTAGGATACATAATTATTTGTATTTATGTATGTGCTACCGCAGTAACTTTCTTATTCTGTGGTAATGTGGCCTTTGATGAGTTATCTCAAGGACGGGTGCGAAGCCGGAGATCTTTGATTCGATGCTTTAGCTAGATCACTGAAGGCTTTGAAGAAAATTCTTTGAAAGCAGACTGGTATTTATAGGAGAGCACCTTAGGGAGTGTTTACTACGATTTTTTTTTAACTTTATTGTCATTATTATCAGCCAACTGTGTCAGCAACAGCCTATAAAAGGTGGCAGGGATATCGACGCGCAGCCTGTTACCATGGATTCAGTAGGTACATGATTATGGAACCCGTGAGAGCAGCTCGTGGCTAAGTAATAATAGCCGCACGGGTCGATCCATCAGGTTAAGCTACGCTTGCCGGGGTTGGTCAGTGGATGGGTGGCCATCTTTTCATAACGAGAATCCTCCGTGCCTCGGAAAGCACGTTAAGCCGTTGGTCCTGGCTGTCATTCGTGGATCTTTGACAGTCGTTACGGGTTGTCAGAAGCCCGAAAGTCTGACAACCAGTCCTACCAAGGGGCATCGTATTACCTAGTAACTGGGTTATGGAGGTCAGATAGGCAGTCGCTCCATGTAAAATACTGGTATTCAGCTGCATCCGGTTAGACTGGAAGCCGACCCCAACATAGTTGGGAAAAGGCTAGGCAGATTGATTGATATGATTATGGAACCCCCTTTTTTATTTTACTTTTGGGTGGGAAAATCATCAAATAACTTCTCCCTCTCTGAGCGGAACGGGAGGGCGTGTCAGACTTTTACTAAAACCCACCCTTGGAACCCCTGCGTTTAAATTTTTTGTCGGTTATTTAAAAAAAAAATTGATGTTCCATACATTTTGACCGAAGAAGAGAGAAGTGGAAAAAGAGTAGGAAGGCCTTTGCCCAGCAGTGGAACATCACAGGTAATAATATAATAATAACATTTTGACTGCATAGAGATTGTACTTTTGTAGGAAACAGGACTTTTTTTTAAAATAACCAACGAAAAATTTCAACGCAGGGGTTCCAAAATCATATTCAATCAATCTACCTAGCCTTTTCCCAACTATATTGCCGTCGGCTTCCAGTCTAACCGGCTGCAGCTGAATACCAGTATTTTACATGGAGCGACAGCCTCTCTGACCTCCACAACCCAGTTACTAGGTAATACGATACCTTGGTAAGACTGGTTGTCAGATTTTCGGGTTTCTGACGACCCGTAACGACTGTCAAAGACCAACAGCTTATCGTGCTTTCCGAGGCATGTATTTAGAGAGCATGTGATATTTTTTTTTAATAACATACCAAAAATTTCAATGCAGGCAGTTCTACTGTCCTACATATAGGACAGTACGGGTATCTGGGTTAATACAATTGTCCGCCAAAATCCACAGCTGGAGGTCTTGAAAAGTGGCAATCGCGTTCAAAGCATTTCCTTTAGGTACAACAACTTTCAACAGAATTGGCATAAGCTTTTTGGTAGCTCATATCAATCCAATTCATTTTTGACATTTCCATCATCGTTGCCACTGATAGAATGTCACTTTATCTCGACCCTCTGGACAAAAGCCTTTCAAATCGAACGGATTCGTTGAACACGGATACGTACGGGACAACAATTTAATTGCTAAAGACAAATGTCGCCAAAGTGTGATAGGAAAATCCTCAGTTCTATGTACCTGCGCCATTAAATGCTTTAATAGCATTTTTAACAGTTCTTGGGATTGTAAAACAACATCAAACTGCGCACAGACAGACCGTAAATTTGTAGTCGGGATTACATAATGGCGCCGATTCCCTTGTTCACAAAATAAACTTAATTTAAGTTCAGTGCATCTTTTTCTTTCTATTTCATTAAGAAAAGGACAGATGATAAATATTAGTTTAGTCCTGTCAAATTAAGATACTCCACAGACAAGTTTAGACGTGATTAAAAAATGGCCTACTAAAAATACGTCAATTTAAGTCAGGCGCTGACTAATTTGACAAGACTAAAGTAATATTTATCTTCTGTCCTTTTCTAATGAAATAGAAAGAAAAAGATGCACTGAACTTAAAATTTAGTTTGTGAACACGAGTATCGGCACCAATGTAGGATTTCACAATGCCACAATTTCAGATCGTATATGGGACCACCCAATAAACAGTAACTGGGGAATTTACTTCGCTTGAAAGATGGATTGTTAATTGCAGTTTGTTAATATAAAAGTTGGTTGAGACCACCAGAAGGCCTAGACAAAGTTTCATTCATCAGCGATAACGATGATGGAAAAGTTAAAAATGTAAAAATTTGCTTTCGCCTGTCAGTTTGTTGCTATTCCTCTAAAGGTCGTAATTTACAACCGTTTAACATAAGCTACCGAAAGCTTATGTCAACCATGTTGGAAGTTGTTGTAGAAATACGAAACGATTTGAAAGCGATTGTCACTTTCTTTCACAATTTGAAAGATTTTGGTAGAAATACCTAATCCATTGCTTCATATGTTTGAAAAAATTAATCAGCTCGACAACGTAATTAACGCGATGAATGTTGTCGAATTGAGAAAATTAAAGGCATTGCAATTTGATAATATGTTACGGGGTAATTCCCCGCAAGTTTACTCCAAACGAGCGAATGCACATTCCCCACTGCACCGAATTTTTTTGTGTGCACGGGGAAAGAGCATTCGTTCGTTTGTCATAAATGTCAAGAAAAGAATGCTCCTATACTTGTTCTGGTTCTAAGACCGTCTAAACCCACCTTCAGACAGAATCACCATTCCATGTCCGTTCTATACTGCCGTCATAGGGAAAAAAGACGTACCTATCAGGCATTTTTTTTCGAAATAGAGTTATTTATAATATATATTTGGAATCAGCAAAAAAATACGAATCTACTAGTATTTATATTGGCGGAAACTTAACGAAAACCTAATAATTCTTACTATTACAAGACGCATCTGCCTTTGTATCTTGTATTTTAAACAGGACAAAATTTATTGTTTTCTTCACTTCAATTCAATATTTCTGTAGATGTAGTAGTATAGTTGCATATAACTTGTGTTACATGTCATTTATTGTAGCATTTGGAATCAAGTTTATTATTGACCGAGCGCGCGAAGCGTCTCTGCTTCAAGTCTGGCAAAATTTGCTTTCGTCTGTCAGTTAGTTCCTATTCCTCTACAGGTCGTATTTTACAACTAATCTGGACGAAAATTGGTATATAGGTTTTACAACTTTATAGATATTTTTTTGCCATCGTGGATTTTTGATTACTTTCTCCAAAAGGGGGCAAAAAGGGAGCTACTGGATATACCTGCCTTATGAGATCCGATTTCGATGGTTCTTTTTTTAATTGTAAGGTACTTTAAGTTGGTATCATTAAAGTTTGGTCTAAATCTGATTAAAAAAAAATATGGTAAATATCCCGTTTTAAATAATTTTAGTAGTGGATTGTTGCACAAAAGTTTCTGCTTGCGAGGTCTTCTGTTCACAGAACTACTAGTTATTTACTGCTTTACTCACATGTAGTTTCGAATATACTAGACACTTTTGGATTTACACTGCGGTATAATTGCGTAACACACTTACAATGTTCATTTTAGCAATTCTACAACTTTAATTGCTTTATTTACTGTGAGCAGATAAATGTTTCAAAGATATGAAACAACTAGCATCCTCACGCGGCTTCGCCCGCGTGTTATGTCGATAAAAAGTATCCTAAAAGTATCCTATGTCCTTCCTCAGGATCCAAGTATCTCCATACCAAATTTCATCAAAATCGGTCCAGCCGTTTTGCCGTGTTTCACGGCACGGCGCGTGTAGATACGCTTTGCGTAACAAACAAACAAAAAGAACTCACATTCGCATTTCTATTATTAGTTAGGTTATCGAAATCGATAAGGACTGTATATTAGCAAGGATGGGTACTAACTTATCCTTGCTAATAATAAAAATACTAGGATTCGATTTCCTTCGGATTTCGATTAAAAATGTGTTACCTACGCAATGGGGTGATAATATCTTATTTATAAACCCACCACGCAGCCAGATCACGAGTCAAACACATTCAGTTAAAGTCAATAAATCAACAAACATATTGTAGCAAACATCAAACATACTTTGACATGTCACATTCCTACTCCGCACATTGTAACTACAAATATCACCTGTACAATATTTTCTCCCTACATTACTGCCTGATGGACAAATAAGTTCTATAATAACATCTTGTTTCCTTTCTCGAACATGGAAGTCAATCCACGTAGTTGACTCATGTTGTATTGAACGTGAGCAGAACTTAGAAATTATTGTGTTTGTGGATTAGTACCCGTATAGCATTGTATGAGGTCTAAAATTAGATGTAGTTGCAGGTTGTTAATCTGACGACCTCATTGAAGAAGTACGTACTGTAAAGGTTTCATGCAATATGCAACCTTATATTATACTGGCTGACATTCTATCGTTCAAGCATAGTTGGAACTATCTTTTGAATAAAAAACATAGTCCCAGATGTTTTGTTTTTAGAACTTAAGTCTGTTTCACATACTACGTGACCAAAACAATTAGGCGCATGACAGCTTTGAAGTTCTGAAACTAGGGAGGGAACACCGGAATGGTGGTTGAAAAAACATGGTATTATCATGACTTCCGAAAGCGAGTATACGACTGCACATCACTACGGGAAAAGCGGGGAGTTGTGGGGTGCGGGCGCCGAAACCGAATTCCTGTCATGCGCCTAATTGTTTTGCTCGGTACCGTAAAAGCCCGGACCTTACGCAGTAATATTCAGGGGTAATCGTGAAATATAAATCAGCTGTTCAGTACATTTATGTTCGCATAATTCGTCAAAATGTACTTGAACAGCAGATTTTTTTTCGCGATTTCAGGTTTGGACCCATAGTAAAAGTTGTTCATAATGATGAGTAAAATGACCCCTATACTTATACAGGGTTATTGGTAAAACACCAACAAACTCTTAACTTTGTTGGTGTTTTACCAATAACCCTGTATAAGTCAATGCAAAGAGCTAAGTAAATGGTATTTGACTTTATTTATATTATATTTATATTAGATAATCTTTATCAACTAACGACCCTTATTCAACTTTTCTACTAGTGAGTGGAACCAATCTGCCTCTTTACCTGCTGCAAATCAGTCAGCTTACCAGCTTGGTATTCCAGTTTGAAGCAAGGCGCTCTTCAACGTTGCCTTTGGACATGTTTTAAAGACCTCAGATTGTAATTTCTTCGATATATTATCGCAATCGAGCTTTGCGTTTGCATATCAATAATAATGTACTTATACTTGATATCCTGGAAAAAATATCGAGTTGGCTGAAACTATATGCCTTACAGCAATAATTGTGCTTGTTGTTTTTTGTACAGTCATAGGAATTACCAGTATTACCTACCTACTAAAAGTTACCAATAATTATCACAAAAAGTACCTTTTTAATAAAGATAGGCCAATACTTAGTCACATGCATATTTTTAGCAGTTAACTCGCTGTTAAACCAAGTTCGTTTGGAAAATCCCAAACAATATGGAGGCTTGCTACAAATAACTATTTAATTTTTAATCCGCGATAGGGTTGCCATACAATGATTGTAGCCGGTAATGCTTAGTTGAATAGTTCTTATCAGCCTAAAAAAGCCTAAATACTTTTAGACTAGACGGCTACAAAATACGATAACTATATAATTAGTCCTATTGCTTATGACTGCGGCAAAAAGATTGGTGACATTACTTATTATAACTTAATATTGTTTATTAGATAGGTTATCAGATTATAGGAGTTCGTGGCTAAGTAATAACAGCCGCATTGGTCGATCGTTCAGGTTAAGCTACGCTTGCCGGGGTTGGTTAATATCCGTGGATGGGTGACCATCTTTACATACCGAGACTCCTCCGTGCTCCGGAAAGCACGTCAAGCTGTTGGTCCCGGCTGTCATTCATGGATCTTTGACAGTCGTTACTGGTCGTAACAAAAAAAAAACACATTATTTTTACACATACCTACACCTTTACCTTATTCACTTTTTTGATCAGACCTGTCAGTCAAATACCCTATTGTGAACTTAGTGTGAGTGAGAATCTACAAGATAAGACTGATTAGTAATTGATTGAACTCTTCTGATTAAACAAATCTAACAACTGAAATGTTTATTATTTTATATTTTATCACCTATATAGTGTCAGTGGTTTTACCAGCATAGGAATCCTACGTTGTCGTAGCAAATCTGATAAAAACTATCCTAGTCATTCCAAGTTTCAAAATATCCCTAAAATTGATGCAATAATTTTTATAAAAAAAAAAATGTCAAAATTAATAGACCAATACACAAACACATTTCCTATGTATTACACATCAATACCTAATAATTACTTTATATAATGCTATTGGTCTTTAAATTAACGTATAGGCGTTGCTTATTTACATCAGTGTATATTGTTACAGTAATTAAAAAGAAAACCTTCTTAAGCACCAATATATGCCAATCTAATGTATATTATTATGTCACTTACGTTAATTTTACACAGAGGCTAGGAGAGGTAATTAAAAAGATTTTTTTGTCGGTACATGAAAGAAATTTCAAAAATAATTGACGTATGGGACATGCATCTTTTTTAATATCAGGGTTTGAGCAATTTAATGTACACTAACTGATAGCACTTGAAAAGTATAGAGTTCGTTGCTAAAATCATGTAAAAAACGTAAGTCCTTGAAAAGTTAACAGGTTTTTTTTTTATTAGAAACTTCATTTGCTCGCCCTGAAAAACTAGGGTTTGTCCCTTACGTCAATTCTTATTACAGGTATCGATCTGTTTGTTCTGAGTCTGGGTGTAATTATCTATATAAGTATGTATTTACAAAAAAAGTAGTATATGTAGTATATCAGTTTTCTGGTTTCCATAGTACAAGCTCTGCTTAGTTTGGGATCAGATGACCGTGTGTGAACAATGTCCCAGGTTATTACCATTTTGGTACGGAACCCTAAACACCGGCCCTAAATCAATAAACAGCATAGCTATCTAAAAATATGCGGATGTGTCAACCCTACCCACAGTGTCTCCTATAAAACCTAATTAATCGTTTTGCTATGGTTCATTAATGTAAATAAACAAATGAATACAATGAAGTTAAAAGGTATTGTCAAATCCAATTGTACATCCGCGTTGAAGCAGATTGTGTACTATAAGGATTAGCTAGTAATGATGAGTGATGACTGGTGATTCTGTTATGTTGAAGGTTTTCTGGATAGAAACAGTAAAATAGTAATAGGTATTAATAGTATTAATCTTGAAGCGCACTATTGTGGATTATTGCGGCTATAATGACTCATGAAACAGAGACAATTTTTTTTATATGATATAATATATAGCAGTAATACTCAAACCATATCTAGTACCTACATAGATACCTATGTATAAGAAGCTGGTTAGTAATTCCTATTTCCTAGTCGCACATTTCATTGGCGAGACTAACAACCAACGATTAAATTAACTTTTCAATAATTTTAGTACGAAAATCATCGTTTTGAAATTGCACATACGAGCAGATATCATATTTCTAAAACGTATATAATTCAAATGTATTATTTTAGTATTCATAGACTTTTATAGAGTTTTAACCAAAACCGGCTTCAAACAAAATAAAATGAATAATATCTTAAAAGCCAGACTGGAACGTGTCTGACTACTTTTACGGATAGTTTATTTTAATATTAAAGACTACATGTAACGTATAAATTAATCATTAGTGTTGTTAGTGTTAGGCACTAAAATTAATAGTAAAATATTTATTTAGTGTTTAGCTACAACATATTTTCTTAGCCTAAAAACATTTATTTATGGCAGGGACTGATGCACAACCTGTTACCACGGACTCAGTAGATGATTCTGGACCCACCTGCGTTAAAATATTTCGTCGGTTCTTAAAAAAAACTTTCATAGACAACAGCAGATTTTTTTTTAATAACCAACGAAACATTTCAACGCAGGGGTATAATTTAGAAGAAAAGTCACACCCTAGTGACTTTACTTCTCTAAACCCTGACTTGAATGTTAGCAAAGTTACCATTTCTCTGTTTATCATCGGATCGATCACGACTTCGCTAACGAGCAATGAATTATTTTTTTTGCAATTTCCTTAAATATTTGCCTTTCTCGCGTGTGACGTAAACTTAATCATTCGTCATGATTGACGTGTAAACGTGTTTGTACAAACCTACTTACAGAAATAAAATCATTTATCATTTAAAGTCCACTATTTTCCTTGCATAGCTTTTGATTTGAAGTGTGTCATTATTAGGTCACTTTATTTCTTTAAAATAATTTTTATTTGCGTATTGGTAGTTGCACCTTGTATTTGTTTTTCTCGCTATGATAACGTTTTTTTGGAAAATCTACGTACACAACGCACATGTAACAGAAATTAGTAACAAAACCATTACACACAGGCCAGGCGGCGTAGTTGGTTAAAACACATTGACTGCTTAATTATTAGCGAAATGTATGCAAACGCTTCTTTATGCTACACTAATCCTGTGTGGCAAACGCTCGGGTGCGTGCAAAAAATATATTGGGTGTAGACACCCTTACCGTCCCTTATTTTACGAAGTTTTCGAAACAATGGAGATGCACAACGAACGCACAGGTGCGGCGCGCCGCACCCGGGGAAAGTTATGTAAATTGTATGGACGCGCATACGCGCCGTCAAGCACATGGTGAACGTCCGAAAACGCGCATGCGCGTCGGCCGCGCCCAATGAATTAAGATACCGCCTATCATGTCGCAGGTCGTGGGTTCGATTCCCATCCAGGACAACATTTGTGTGCATGAACAATGAACATGTCTGTTTGTCCTGATATTATTATTATTATTACTCAGGCTCATACGAACATTATAAATTACAAACTGCAGGTACTTTTACCCCATTTCGCCTAATGTCACCAACGTCGCGTGGTCTAATGCGGTACATAAGTAACGTGTCTGGTCCAGACCAGATCATTGGGGTTAATTGTCTATGCGTCTGTACCCTCAGGGGGACTTTAGAGTTATATCTGACTTCCGATCGTGAAATGTCAGTGGTTATATCATTATTTTGAAGAGGTAAATAAAATATGTTCCGTATTAGAAGTCCGGGGTATGGTCTCGTTTTTATGGATTATGAAATTAACAATCAACATATCGTGACATAAAATCACGCCTGTAATCCCCAAAGGGATAGACAGAGGTGTACCTTATTATTCTGTCGTCATAAGGAAAAAAGACGTATCTGACATTTTTTTTTTCAAAATAGAATTATTTACATATTCGGAATCAGCAAAAAAAGGCGCATCTGCCAGTATTTTTAAATTGTCGTAAACTTACCGAAAACCTAATAAATCTTACTATTAAAATACGCATCGGCCTTTGTATCTTGTATTATAAACAGGGCAAAATATTTTTTTCTCCATTTCAATATTTCTGTAGATACGTCCTCTTTTTTTTATTATTATTTTATTTTTTATCTCTTTTTTTTGCTGCAGTATTGTACACCCACATTTTGCCAGTTTATGTAAGTCCCATGTAATAGGGGGCGAGAAATTATTGCTTATATTATTTAGTTAGAAAGAAGTAGTAGAATTAATTGTAGAAGATGTTAAGAGGGCGTATACGAAATTTTGCCGATATCGCTGATTTGCATGATATTACAGACGTTACTTTATAGTTAAAATACTGTATTTCTATAAGTTTTAATGTACAGTAAACGCTCAAAAGTCCATAAGCATGCTAAGGATTACATTGCTATGAACTGTGCGAGCACGAACCAGTACGTGTGCGTGTATGAGCCAACATTCCGCAGATAACACACACTAATGAATTGTCGCATGTCGTCGTACTACGCGAAATAACATTATATTTCTGTTGAATTTAGAATAATCGTCATAGCGGCGACCGTCATAGCAATGTAATGGTAAGAACATTACCATTGCATTGCTAAAATTCGCATAAACATAACATGTGCTGGTAGCTGTTTGTGCTAAGCAATGGTTTCACGATCAATGAAGTCTGAGTTCGAATCTTTATCACAATGTTGGACTGTTTTTTGTTTCTTTGGAACCATAATAATGTATTCCTCTTTTAAGCAAATTTTATTTTTATAAGAAGTTAAATATTAGTTGTTGTATTATTATTTAACTATTTTTGTGATTTTTAATTTATCTTTTCGGTGTTGGAAGATTTAAATAATAAAGTCGTGCTGAATGGTAACAAAAATGTTTATTCGTTTTATTTAGTTATTTATAAAATTAACAAACTTAAGAGAATTGTGACGTTACATTCCTACTAGATAAAATAACTTTTTTTTTAACCGTTCATAGGATTTTTTGTTGTATACCCACTTAGTCAATTCATAATAACATAACAAAGAAATGATATTCTAATAACACATTATAATTGCCAATACCTATTTAGTTTTCTATGATCTACCTTTCTAACTTTACGAAATGAGTGACCAAGCGAACAAGATAAAGAATATTATATTATATGTCTGTCCCATTACTTCCAATCAAGTAAAAACTTACAAAAAGTCAAGTACTGCGTGAGATTTGAACTCACGGCTCACTGATTCACGCATCAACTATATGCACGCGCTTAACCGCTAGGTCATCTTTACACATGTTATAACTTTGAAATTATGAACTACAATCTGTTGTTGACGACAATAATTATGCATTTATGTTCTTGGAAATAGAAGGTCTTAAGTCAAACTAAACGCCAAGCTATTGCTTTGTGAGTTTGCTTATCGACTTTTGGTCGCGACTGTACAACATGAAAGATCATTTCAATTATGATCTTATGAATGAGGTACTTTTTTATTTTTGTTATGTAATTTTGACTAATCGACCTAAAACCGGCGACTGTTTTGTGAAGAATTGCTTTTGATTTCGCCTAATTAGAACGTTAAAGAAACAACCTAAATATCGACGCAAAATATAAAGTCGCTCATTCATTAGATCATAATTGAAATCTTTATTCTTTCATGTTGTGCATTAAAACTTATAGAAATACAGTAAATCGGCAAAAATTCGTATACGGCCTCTTAAAACTCAACATGGAAGCTAACTTTGGAGGCTAGTCATTTCTACCGACAGGCAGCATCGCTGTGTTTTAGTTTATGGGTGCCGATGAAAATTACAGGCACTTTGTTCAGTTCCCCTTTCACTCTGTTTTGAGGTCAGTTTAAGCCAGTGTTTTCTATTTAATGACCTTTGTGATCTAAACCATAACAAAGATCAGGGCTTCGTTCAAAGTCCAACAATTTAACCTACTTATACCTTTTTTTAAATTAAAGTAGTAATGAAAGTAGTTCTATACCTATTAAATTACAGGAAAACATACTTATAATAAGTCTTTGGTCTTAAAATAACACTCTTTAAAAAACTTCGTCTTCTTTTAAAAACTTATATTTGCAGTTGAAATGTATGGGGGAATATGTTTTTCAACTACAATGTTAAGTGTGTTCTTGGGATAAATTCATCCCAACTACGGAACCCTTAATTGTGCGTGGTCCAACACGCTCTTGGCCGATTTTTTTATATAGTTGTTGTACTACAAAGATGTGAATTAAAATATCGTCTAGACGCCGTAACATTTTCCATATCAAAAACTGCAGCACTGATTGGTAAAAAATAAAAACCCAATGTAATTCAAAACCACTTAGTTACAAGAATCGCTTCAGGAAAAAGTGTAGGCAACATATTGGTCCATGGTACGAGCCTGTTTCTTACGTACAAATGTGGTTTTATAATATCTTCGGGTATTATTTTATCGTTTTCCTTACCAGCGGTTTCAACCTTGACACCATTCCGAATGCTTACCGAGACGTATAACTTCTTTAGAAAGTTACGTGATTTTGTACTCTTAGCCACATGGTTCCTGGTCAAGACTAGTATTTTCCTCATATGTCGTAATCTGTCAATAAACATAGCTAATTGCAGTCTATTTTCCGGTCCTTAAGTGACGCCATAACAGTCGTCCGGGTTGGTAAATATTACGAGAATGGTCAACGACAAAACTTGTTGAATTGGTAAAGATGCACATCTTCCTAGCCTATTCTCTCTTTTGTCTGCTTCCAGTCTAACCGGATGCAGCTGAATACCAGTATTTTACATGGAACGACTGCCTATGCCTTACCTCCACAACCCAGTTACTGGGTAAAACGATACCCCTTGGTAAGACTGGTTGTCAGACTTTCGGGCTTCTGACGACCAGTAACGACTGCCAATGCTCGACGATGAAGCCGGGACAAACAGCTTAATAAAAAGTGTTTTTGGAGGCACGGAGGGGTCTTGGACATGTTAAGAAGATCCATGGACCTACCGCGGCAAGCATAGCTTAACTTGATCGATCGACCCGTGCGGCTGTTATTACTTAACCACGAGCCCCTTTAAGAATTGGTAAAGATACATGATCATCAATTGACAGCAGGAGTGTTACGAAAAATCTTTTTAAAGCAGGCTTTTAATGAACTACATAACGTAATGCAACATTACGCCTGTAATACCCGAAGGGTTGTATGTCTTGTATTGTTAAATTTATTTTTTCTATTATGTATTTTCTGAAGTACAATAAAGTGTGATTATTAAATTATATGATCTTTCACACAATCTTAATTAGTTGAGGAATTCCTGTAGCTGCCTTTGGGCTCCATGATGAGACCTGCTTCATGTTATTGCGTTGTCACCGAAGTTACATAAATAAGCTAAGTTTCAGCTAAATCGGATGCCAGGAATTGCTTGAAAAATTGATTACAAACAGAGTAACAACAAACATATGCGAACGAAGGAAGTTCACTGAAATGCTTTTAAATTAATCCGTTCACACATCAAGATGGAAGCGCGGCTGACTGCGCAGGATGTTCCAGACAAACGCAGTATCATCACTTGTAGAGGTATTTTAATGCCTTAATGATTATTATGTAACAAAGGAATTGAGAGCTGTGGTGGCCCAGTGGTAACGACCGCGACTTGCGAGTTGTAGGTCGTAGGTTCGAACCCTGACAGTCGCTTTACTTTTTGTAAATTATTTCACCACCACTGCTCTCAAAACGGTGAAAAAAAACATCGTGAGGAAACCGGCATGTCCTAGAACCAAAAATTCGAAGACATGTGACATCCACCAACCTGCACTGGGCCCGCGTGGTGGAGTACGTCCCGCTCTCGAAGAGAGAAGGTCTGCATCCCAGCAGTGGGAAGTAGGAACATTATAGGCTAACTAAACTTATGCTAAACGAATTGTGAGCAACTGTTTCATATTTTTTTTAAACTTTGTTTGGGTTTGGCTGTCAGTCTGGCTTAGAATATCTTAGTTTAGATATCAGTAGATATGTAAAATGGCGCGACAAACAAAAACTTGTCGTTCCTATTAAATACATTATTAAAACGCAATAGGTTACCCTTTGTAGCAAATAGGTTTCAATTTAACAATAATCGCGACACTTAATTGCGTATACAACAAGAATGAAAACATAGGGAATCAGGTTTTTAGGGCAGTAACGAGAAAAAATTTCGCGACGAGGGAAAAGATCAATGTCTTCATTTTTTTTCAGATTGAATCAAAAGTTGTTATTATTTCGGTAAATTTTATATATGTTCCATCCCACATTTCTTGACCTTTCAACAAACAAAACTGGGGTCACGCCCAGTTTTAATGGAATATGGTAGTTTCTTGAATTACTACAATATTATAAGATTCATTTCTTTAATTCACGGGGTAGGATTAATACCTACACTAATTCCTTTCAGGTAACCTCCAGCATCAATTTAAGCGAGGAAGAATATCGCTTTTAGGAGCTGCTGGTCTATTTGTAACCACATTTACCTAAGAGTAACCAATCAGGCTTGTTCTCAGTACATTACTCCCTAGCAATTTACTTGAACAAGCACTACTCCTGCACATACAAATTACCAATCATAACAAGTCTACGTTCATTAAAACTCAGGAGATTATAGCGCCCGCACCCATTTCTTTACCGTATGTTTTCTAAGCCATGCGGGCTATTGGCTCATTTACAGGAGCTGAGCTTCTCGCGTCAAATAGACGCTTGATTATCAAAAGGGATAAATTAATTACACTGTTTCCGGTGTAGCATGGTGCGTGTGACAGATGCCAGTATCCCATGACTAGGTCAGTGACTTTATGCAATTCAGTTTTATCGATAACGATTTCCCAGCAAAAAATTTGTTCTCTTTATTATAATTTAATAAAATATGTATTTAATAAAAAACATTTAAAAAAAACACATTCAAAGCACAACGATATATATAATAACAAAAAAAAAAATAGTGGTAACATTTTTACCATGTGGCCCCGGTGTGTCGGTGGCCATTTTGCATCAGAACGAGTGCTATGTCTTATAACAAAAATTATATCAGGTTGGCGAAAAAGTCTTGCACCAAGATATAAGACTTAATGAATTTATTGATAACTGTTAATTACAATAATTAATCAGTAATGTAATCCCCAAATAACGCTATTACTCTGGCCCATCTAGTTGGTAGATTGTTGATGCCCTGCGCCCAGAATTCCTGAGGCTGTGCAGAAAAGAAATTGTCCTCTGCCATTTTGAGGTCTTCGTAGGTTTGTAAATTTCTCTCACGCAAATAAAGCTTTAGTGGTCGGAACAAGTGATAGTCGGATGGCGCGAGATCCGGTGAGTACGGTGGTTGGGCAACCGGGTACCATCCAAGCTCTACGATTTTTTGTCGAGTCTCCGAAGCGACATGAGGTCGCGCATTATCATGGAGTAAGTGAACATTTACACGTCTCGGTCGTTTTTCTCTTCTCTCGTCTTTGATGTATGTATGTATGTTTGTCCACGCATTTCTCCGAAACTCCGAAAACGGATCATGACCATTTTATTTTTATTGGCTTACATTTGACTAAAACCCACCCGTGTTCCTTCAGTTGCCTGTGCCATAGCCACGGTAACTCTTTCAAACAACCCACAACCCTGGCAGGCATCGGCCCTAGCGGATCCCTTCAGCTAGTGCTGACATCTCTTTGAGGCGCGCGTGGAACACAACGCGCCGTAGACCTGGGCCTGGTCCTTACTGGATGGCGAGCTATCCATTGCTCACCATCCGCAAGCCCACGCCTACGGTGGCTATCGGCTATCAATTCCCGACGCCCAGGGCGTCTCCTGCGGCGACTAGGGGCGTGAGGGCGCAAATATTGCCTCTCCCTCACGCGTTCCGCCTCCTCCTTCGCGTAAGTGTGACGGCCTGGTTTATTGATACGAGCTACGTGTGGTGTCAAAGGGAAAACATCTCAAAACCTTGGTCAAATTTTAGTGCAATATTTTTACAAACAAATATTCTAGACAAAGTCGACGATGGAGTGAGCTTACCCAGAAGAAGCCTGTTCACTCTCACTTTGAGGAGATTAGGGTTGTATGTTCGAAAACACTGACGCAGGTAGAGACTTCTACTCTTTTACTGTGCGCAGACATTTGGAAACGCTTGCTGCGAAAAAGGAAATTAACTCAAAATTTTGAAATAACTTTAATTTCGGAGGTCGGTGGCAAAAACTTAAATACAGATCCGTAGACACCGACTTCCGAAATTACCTAAATATAAATTTATAATAAATTTTGGGTTAAGTTCTTTTTGAAGTCCATTTTTTATTATTCTTTTATTGTTTAAAAAGTATTAAGTACCCATCATAGCAATACATCCCATCACTAAACATATCTGTGGTGTTTGTGTGTGTACGCATAACAATTTGCTTAATTTTTCTTTCAATTTTATTTTATTTGTAGACAATAACATTTTGGCACTGTAAATTTATTTAATTTACTAACGTTATTACTGATTCCGTACTTTACAACTACGATATTTAGGCTGCAGCTAAAATATTCAATCATCATTGTAAATCGCGGTAACGTTCAAGAGTGAAAAGGAACAGTTCGTCTAATGTCACCCGCACCATGGCACACCGCAAACAGTATATCTAACCCATGTAAATAGTACGTATGATACTTGCATGTCAAAAGGCGTGATTGTGAGAATCAGCAAAAACAAAATCCCGAGCGAGCTTTTGTTTTTTACGTGTAAAACTGGAGGGCCTAGTCCAAATTGACATTCTTGGAGCGTTGCCACAGATTAATACTGATGGGACACTCCGCAAAATCATTTAAATAAAAAGCGACCCTTAACACAATAAAGTGCAATTCAGGTCGCACAACGCTTATTACCTACAGTTATATTCACCTACAAGTTGCCTCTCTTTCTAACGCGTAACTCTTATACCTTCTGACCACGGCAGTCCTTCTGAATTGGCCCAGAGAGATAGGCCCGCCGCGTACTTGTAGCTTCATACCTAAACTGCGGAGTGTCCCATCTGTATTAACTTGTGGCGTAACTGGGATGGAAAGTCAAAAATATATGGGACTGAAATACTACTGAAAAGCTTATACCAATCCTGTTGAAAAGTGATGTAGAAATACGAAAAGCTTTGCTAGCGATTACCAATTAGCTATCTAGACCCTCAGGACTGTGCTATAATCGCGTGACAATTCTTGCCTATGTGTCTCACATGGATATTCTTGCCTCTCGATGGTCGAGAAACTTACCTCGTGTAAATGATCCTTAAAACTAATAATAGCCGCACTAGCCAGGTGTCCACAAAAAGCTATTATAGGCGTCTGTCACTCACGCCAAGGTCGAAAAACATTAAAATTTAATTATGATAATAGAAACTTGTTTTAGTTTGTGCGTTTGATAGACGATTGAATTGATTAGCTATATCATTATTTGAGATGTAAGTTTGGTGTTTTTTAAGCAATCAGGTGGCAAAAAAATACAATAATAATTATTGTTTACTTTCCACGTGGCGTGTTAAGTACCTAAGTCATTTCAAATAATCGTATTCTTCAATGTCCCACTCACCGCACAGACTTCATTCACTCTTCCTTCTTCGTTCAGACTATCTCTCTGTGGAATGCGCTCCCTCAGGAAATTAAGATGGCAACCAACCGATTATCCTTTAAGTAAAAGTTCGCGAGCACATTCGTAAGAAGCTGTCAGTATCATCACAACGTCAATGTTTCCACATTGTTGGTCTTATTTGTTTTGGTATTTACAAATATTTGTGCTTATACTTAGAACTAAGTAATAACAGCCGCACGGGTCGATCCATGAGGTTAAGCTACGCTTGCCGGGGTTGGTCTGTGGATGGGTGACTATCTTTTCATACCGAGACTCCTCCGTGCCTCGGACACGTTAAGCCGTTGGTCCCGGCTGTCATTCGTGGATCTTTGACAGTCGTTACGGGTCGTCAGAAGCCCGAAAGTCTGACAACCAGTCTTACCAAGAGGTATCGCATTTCCCAGTAACTGGGTTATGGAGGTCAGATAGGCAGTCGCTCCATGTTAAATACTGGTATTCAGCTGCATCCGGTTAGACTGGAAGCCGACCCCAACATAGTTGGGAAAAGGTTAGGCAGATTGATTTGACTTATAAATAACTAGCTTTTGCCCGCGGCTTCGCCCGCGTGGTTGTCGGAAATTATTCCACGGGAACGCACTACCGGGATCAAAAGTATCCTTTGTCCTAATCCACGTAATAATCTATCCATGTGCCAAACATCCAAATCCGTTAAGCTGTTTTAGCATGAAAGCGTAACAAACAAATTCACTAAACCACTCAAAACCGGTCTATTGACACTCTAAAAGTCTAGACTCACAAAATGTATTAGGTATTACTTAATGTATTACTTATTTAAAAAATAACTCTTAACACACTATTATAGTTTCTATAATAATATAATTCAATCATGATTCGAAAAACACGTGGCGCCATCTATTATCATAAGAAAGTTATTGTTGTTTTCCTGGGAAAATTACTATTTTTCGGAATAAAACGTACCCTATGTCTCTCTGTACACCTGACAACGTATATAATGCAAAATTTCAGGATGATCGGTTCAGTGGTTTAAGCGTAACAAACAAACAAACAAACTTACTTTCGCATTTATAATATTAATAAGTTAAGATATATTATATAGTTAGGATTAGGTACATATAATTATATTTATAGTTTGTATTAGGTATTTGTGTATCTTCATATATTTTTTTTTCTCTATAATATTATTCCTCGATTTTTCGTAATTGCACCTACCACTGTTTGTCTCTACATCGCCCAAAGGTTGACTGGTAGAAAAGGCCTATGGCATTAAGTCCGCCTCTGTACATTTCTATGCTTGAAGTACCTATTAAATAAATCAATAAATTTCGCATTGATTAAAAGGTCTGTCAGTATACCAAGTAGAAAATAAATCTAATATCCTTTGAAATTGTATACATACTACTTTGCAGACTGTTTTAGTATAATATAAGTTTTATTTAGTAATTAAAGAATATAACTCAATAATCTATTGATGCATTTGGAAAAGGCCTAAGGGCCGATTTTTTGATCCGTAGTTAACTCAACCACTGGTTAAACATAGTAACTAATGGTTGAATTTTGGATAAATGTGAAAGGCTAAACATGAATGAGTTATGCCATTAGTTACTATTTTTCTATTTTTTACATTCATGTTTAGCCTTTCACATTTAGCCAATATTCAACCATTAGTTACTATGTTTAACTATTGATTGAGTTAACTACGGATCAAAAACCGGCCATAAGTAATGGTTGAATTTTGGCTAAATGTGAAAGACTAAACATATATTTTTTTACCATGAATGTATTCATGTTAACTCGGTCATATTAAAAAAATAGTAATAATGGCATTTTGGCAAACACATTTAGCCAAAATTCAACCATTAGTTACTATGTTTAACCATTGGTTGAGTTAACTACGGATAAAAAAATCGGTCCTTAGTAGATTATTTTCCATTCAAATACTCGTTTCGGTTCCTGTGAGTTTTATGACTGCAACATGTCACTGCAATATTAAAGATGTGTAGTCCAAGCAGTCTGTTTTGCTCAACTGCCTTTATTCAACAATCCATTGTTGCCCATTACCTATCCTTTTTCATTATGAAAAGTTGTGAGTAGGTTTTGTTTATGCCAATTAATTTTAACACCAGCGCCTGTTAAATTACGATGATTAACAAATTGTAAGCATGTTTGGTGCAAGAGCAGTAGTGGCTTAGTGGTAATGGTCACAACTTACAGACTGGCGCTTTACTTTGTTCTCAAAAAGGTGAAGGAAAATATCGTGAGGAAACCGGCATGTCCTAGAACCAAAAATATGAAGACATGTATTGTGACATCCACCAACCGGCACTGGGCTCGCGTGGTGCATGTATTTATACTAAACTATGGGCTTATAATGTGGGGTATAACTCGACCGATACCGACAGAGTATTCAAAACTCAAAAACTTTGTATCCGAGTCATCAACAAGTCATGGTACTTAGACAGCTGTAAACCTTTATTTCAAAAATACAAAATTCTTCCACTACCGTGTATGTACATAAAAGAAATCTGTCTTTTTACGAGAAGGCACATGCATTACTTCATGCAGCGTAGTGAGGTTATGCCGAGACAAAAAAGGGCTAAGTTTCTCAACCTACTTTACCAACCACCCTGTCGCAAAGAAACTTATAAGAAAAACGTATTTAATATGTGCCTGTTAATTTATAATAAGATACCGAAAAACTTAAAATTGTTACAAGGCAATTTATTCAAAAAGAAATGTGGCTCCAAGGTTACGGTTTTTATAGCATCAATGAATTTATGGAACACAAAGATACACAATAATAATAATATTTAATGTTTCCCTAATTATTTTAATAATTACAGATTGTAATGACTATTATGTAAATCTCTATTAATATAATGATATAAATTTAGCAATAATTTAATGTAATAATGACATATTCTGTAGTAATGTAACAATGACATAAAGTTCAATAATTTGCACGCTTGCTTGCAGGCCGAATACAGTGACTTTTAGGCAATAAGATCTTCCTTTGTAAAAATGTATTTCTTGCAAATAAACATTATTATTATTATTATAGCCCACTCCCTCTCAAAGATAGGAGCCTTGTATCCCAGCCGTGGCAACATTATAGGCTGATTATGCTAAGCATGTTTCTTTTTTTTTTTGATATTCAATTGTTTTATGTTTGCACTGTAGCCACATTGACTTCTGAATAATAAATAATTCAGATAAGTAGATACGCCATTGCCTTGGTAACTATTAACGCTTTGAAGGACACTATACGGCTATAGCAGAAATAACAATAAAACTTCTAATTATGTCTCATTAGCGTCCTTCAAAGCGTTAAGAAGATACTTGACTTTACTTGGCCAAATATGGCAATAGGTCTAATATCCTATTCTATAACAAATAATTTAAAAAATAAATCTCAATCAATCAATAAAAAAACCAAAACAAAAAGTGTTCTAATTAAATTTAAATTTCTTAATATCTTTCAATATAAATTATGTTAATTAAAGAAAGGCGTTCCCGTAACCCGCAGAAGTATAGCGTCCACATACGAGTATGCCAACAAAAATATTACCATTCAAAAATTCGCGAAAAAATATCTGCTGTTCCCTACATTATGTTCGCATAACTCGTCAAAACGTACATATAGAGGTATGAGGAACAGGGAGTAAAGTTTACTCATCCTCCATAGAAAAAGTAAGATCCTCTGACCAGACGGGTGTTGTGTCTGGCGCCATCCTATTGTCATCGCTCGTGCGATGATGCGATGCGATTTCATCGTGCGATGAAACCGCTCGCGCGATTAGTAATTGTGTGTCGTGTTTTGGAGCGATGCGATCACACTCAAAATGGCTCATAACAGAGATGCACAGTTTTTGCATGATCGTGCGATCTTCAATAGGACATTCAGTAGATATCAGTATGTTTAAACGCACGGTCGCACGATCATTTTCGTCGGACGCATGCATCATCGTACGAGCGATGGCAATAGGACGGCGCCTCTAGGCCTGCAGTCTCGGCATAGATAGCGATCGCTTAACGACCGAATTCGGTCGCCAAGTCCTAGTGGGTACCTAGACGGTCAAAATTGATTGACAAGCATGTGGCTGTCAAGCAATTTTGACCGTCTAGGGACCCCGCTAGGACTTTGCGACCGAATTCGGTCGTAACGCGATCGCTATCTATGTAGAGACTGCAGCCCCTGGTGGGCTACCCGACAGGATTTTGCGTGACGTCAGCGTGATGTGTAGTTCGCATCTGGCGATGTAGATGCCGCCACAGTAAACGAACTACAAATTTTATTTCGCGAATTTTTTAATGATATTTTTTTAGCGTGTATAGACGCAATACTATCGCGGGTGAACGGGAACGCTCGTTAATTAACATACTGTGTTTTTAATGCATTTTAAGTTAAAATGTCTGTGCATAGTACCAATAGAAAGCAAACGTTTTCCAGAAAGAAAAAGCAGGATTCGGTTTATAATAAAAATTAAACTATTATGATAATTTACAAAATAATTTATTTTCCTATTACTCTCCCGAGATATCCATAAATATACAAATACATACATACATTTGATTAGGAAGCCCTAATTCTTGTAAAGGCGTTTTAGTTAATAATTTGTTAAATAATATTTAGCGTCAAAGCCCAACGCAAATTAAAAAAAAAAAATATTTAGAAAATAAGTCTATTAGTTACAATAGTAATTTACTATTATGACATAAGTACTTAAATTACAAAGATTTTATTTTGAGTACAAAAATATTTTACAAAAGTATAAAAATTTAGTCGAAGCTAAAATTAATGAGTCAAACAACTGGCAGTGACCGTTCATATTATATCATACAAATATTAGAACCTACATATATTATTCGGCACTTAACGCCTGATTTTACAACTGTCACAAAAAAAAGAGTTAGTTAATTTGTCATAAACAAACGCTCAATAAATCTTGCCTGTCTTTATCATTTTACTTTAAATAAAACGAGACGACAATAATATTATAGAACGTATTAAGCACACTATACACGGTACGTGCACTTATTTATGTACCTATGGACAATTCTTTAGTATACAAGGTATTTGTATTTTTATAAGGTTTTTTATGTCAATTGTAAAATCGGCTGGCAGCATTACCCCTAGAGTACCCGATCCTTACTTAATATTAATTATTAAAACTAAAGGCAGTGAGAAGCTAAACGGCTTGGTTGTCGCATATTAAAACATCCCCAGTTTTATATAAGTCAGGTTTGTTAATATTTAGTTATAGCAAATTAATTTAGTTAATTGAATGTCAGTCACAATTTTGGACCTTCAAATATTTTTTGTAAAAAAAATCCGTTTAAATATTTACACAGTAGATAAAGAATGAAACAAATTATATTTTATAATTTTTCGTTTTATTTTCATTAACGACGTTAAGAGAGTAAGTATTTTAATACTTATGAAAATCGTTTTAAAAATATTTCATAGGATGTTATTATGTTTTTCACGTTTTACTTTAATAAAATAATTTTATTTCAGGGAAAATCAACCAAACTATGTACTAATATAACCTGACTACGAAACCCAAATCTTTGTTACATTCAAATATGAATGTAAAACACAGATTGTTTTAAATAAATAAATAAAAGCTGAAGAATGTAGAAGCGAGTACATCAAGCACGTGCAAATGGCACATATTAGGCTTAAGATTACAGAGAGTCTTACAACTAAATTCGTCGGGGTATGAAACATTTTTTGATAATGGTCTGTCGTATTCCATACGACAAATGATTTAAATTTTTTCACCTTTCAAAATGATTAGTAATTATTTGTTGTCCAAATGGGAAACCATATAATTTTTTTAACTATCGTTTCCTTTTCAATATTTAAAGTAAAGTTTCAGAAATTTACTTACAGAATCTAAACACTTAAGTTTCAGAAAGAATAGGTTCTTTTTCATCTTTAAAAATATAATAAAAGAAGTAAAAGCTACCAAAGTTCAACCCTATATTTGCTAAGCGTAATAAACCGAAGAGATTAATATTGTTGTTTATTATTATCTCAACATAGTTGACAAAACCTAATGTAATAGAAACCTAATCATACATTTGTATTACAAATCATTTAGGTCTCTTACATTAATAATTCGTTTGTCATAAAGTGAAAATATTTAATAGAGAGATGTAGAGATAATTATTAAAATTTTAAATAATACAAACTAAGGTAGTGCTAACATCACATTGTTTGCCTAAGTCTAGATTCAGACGTTTAGGTTGCAAACCTAATAGATGTCCTTGCTCAATTTGTCACCAAACTACATTAAGGTAGGTATATTACAAAAGTCCTTATGATTTTGATCCATACACATTGATTGAAAACGTTCAATACCTCTTCTTAGGAACTTTTAAGGGATTAAGTTGTGGAGAAACATATCATGAATAACAGACGACACTGGTAGGATCTATTTTTTTTTTTCTTAACGCTAATTTTCTACATATTTTTTTATATATAGGTATATGAAACGCTTTTGAAAATTAGCGTTAAGAAAATAATATGAATAAACAAGTCAAGTAAGCATCAAAACTGTATGACAATATTTTCTCTTTTGCCGTTAACCGACAGTGGATTAAATGTATTACAGCAAGTTACCAGATATGTTTGCATCCCTAACAATAAGAGGACTTTATCGAACTATTCAACTTAATTTTCAAATCAATGATATGAAATAACTAACTTTACAACCGACTATATACATTTGAGCACTTGCAACACATAGTGCGTACTATGACACTTTCGTAAAAGTTTAGAGTCCAACGCGTTGGAGTCCTTTATGAACGGTGCGGCGGTTACCCGGAACCACCGCCGGAACCGTTCACGTAGACGTCGGTTGCGGCTCGCTGACCGGCCCGGATCACGCTCTGGACGGTTTGGGCGGCACCCTGGAATACGATAAACAGAAATGAGTACTTTGATAGTATAGACAGCGATAAATTTAAAAAACTGGCCAAGTGCGAGTCGGACTCGCACATGAAGGGTTCCGTACCATAGTACAATATTTAACACTACATATTAAAAAAAAACTGAACGATGAATATTTTTAATCTTAAATTTATCGCAAAGATAACTCTGTATTTCGTAATGATACTGTAGATTACAATGTTATTTTTTACAGTTGCAGAGAATCGCCCATATGTAAAAAAAACCTTATGAATCGGCGTATTTAGTATTTTTTGATTAAATACAGTCTAAGGTAAGTGGTATACCTGCCTTGTTTACTTGTTGCGATAGAGCTCGTACAAAAATGGTCTAGAACTGACCACTTTTGCAGCCCCTTTTTCGTCATTTTTGAAGATTTAACTTTATTTTATTATTATATTCAGTTATAGCGGCAATAGAAATATACAATATGTGAAAAATTCAACTGTCTACCTATTAGTTCATGACAGATAGACGGACGGACAGGGGAGGCTTAGTACCTAATAGAGTTCCGTCTGGCACCCTTCGGGTACAGAAATCTAAAAAATTGGTACTTTAACAGTTACCTAGTTTTAGAGAGTGGGTTCTGTTTATTATTTACTTTTTGAATTTAGAATTTTAGAATTCCAAAAACATAGTTAGCTACATAATTATCATGAAATTTAAAAGTTAATAGTCTCTGAAATATTAATCATTAATCGATTACGATGATGTCATGAAAATGATTTAAAGTGCTACAATGATAATGTTATTTATGTAGAATTATTTGTGGTCTTTATGAAAATTATAATGGCAGTTACGCATTACAACTTACAACATAAATCTCCAATACAATCCTTGTGCTGAAAATTACCTTCAATAGTTTACAAAACTGACTTTGGCAAACACGTCACAATATTGCAAACAGTACAATATATTTCATCAACTTATGATTAATTTACACTAAACGACAAAACGTTTACATACGACATTCGGTTACAATACGACATTCTATTATCACCAAACACATTCCAATTCTAAAACAATTACCTTCTCAGCTAAATTAAACTGGTTTACCTGTATCGCAGCTCCTAAGAACTGTGAGAAGGCCCTGGTAACATTTATGGCAGCTGACACGAGTTGCCCTCGACCAGGTGCCTGCTCTGACGTCACAGCCCTCGGAGGCTCCAGAGGTATCTAGGTGTAAGTCATCGCTGTTAGATATTAGCACGTACGATGAAGATGGTAAGAGCATATATGGTAACGCTGAGGCAGTGAGCTGTGCTGGTGTGGTGTATGTTTTGTTTGAAGATTTTCTTGATCTTTGAGGTTTTCAAATTTTTCATCAACTTCCAAAATACTCGTATCGTTGAAAGAAGTTTAAAGATTTTTTGCCATAAATACTGTATCTCGAATTACGACACTATTTTCGATTTACGATATTTTTGATCATTTTTTTTTTCTGAAGTGAAGTTTGTAAATATTCTAAAGGAATATTTGAAGATTATAATTAAAAAAAAAAAAAAACTTCATACAAACATACAATGTGAACTTAAATAGACAAGTGCTATGTATGATAGTGGAAATTACGGAAGTGACTGATATAGTGAAGTGACGGATATGGAAAATAAAATATGACAGGGTAAGAACAAAAAGAATTGAGTACAAGACATAATTATGAAGAACATACTACTAACTACTATTTTATATACATATAAGTATACATAGATCAAGTATACACAGATATCTACAAATATATATACAAAGATTTACTACAAAGGAAAAGTGTAGGTAAGTGAATTGTTAGTCAAAACATGCTGAACATAAATTTATATTAAATCTATTTAACACTGTACAAAACATAAAAGGGTCAAAAATCACAACAGAGTCTTAAAATTTTACAAAAAGTTATAGTGTACAAAGGTTCCATAGTTAGATATTAAAATCATCAGTAATTTTAATAGGCAAGCGTCCAGCAGAATTATTGGAATTTAGAAGAATTAAAATTGTGTTACTTTCAAAGCCAATCGTATTGTTTTACTCACCAAACGAATATGTTACACTGCACAAACACTTCTTATGTAACACTTTTTTATCAATTTATTAATAAATATCTACATATTCAATAGGTCATTGTTATGTATAGACAACTGGGTATATTAATATATTATTATTAACACTACATGTACTATCTACAGAGGTATCAACTACTCATTCATGTCAGGTTGAATGTTACCAAATCCCTTGGAAATGTTTCATAGGGTATGGTATGTTAAATGGCGATGGATGACGCCAAGGGATAAGGAATTAATTGAACTAGACTTTAGCATTATGTACAATTTTTTTTTTTTAAGAATGTTGAATATTTGGTATGAAAACACATGGTAATCATTCCAAGCTTTATTAATTGGTAAAGTCTAGTCAATTGCGGTAAAATTTTGTTATATACAACTGGTGTACTAATAGGGTGAACTGTGAATGGGAAAATCATATTATTAACACTAAATACAACACATACAAATACACATAAATTAAAAACAATTTATTTTACAAAAAAAACGCGCTGCTTAACGGCACAAAGATTATGTACAAGCCAATGAAGCCAATGTTTAATAAATAATTTAACTAAGAAAAACAAAAAATTACACAAGAAAATCTAAGAAAAAAAATTAAAATTATCTTAATTCACGTCTCACTATGTACATCTCACCAGATCTCCATTACTATACAAAAATCTATACAAAGACAGACTTAGATTAAATAGGAACAAGTTACTAATAAGATGGCGAAATATTTTTTAAATAATTCCGTTGAATAAATCTGCATATTTAATCTAAAGTCTGTTCCCAACACCTCATCCCCAATCACATAGTTTAAGTAATAACGATGCGAAACCCACTCTATTTGTTGGTCTATCATCAGCGTTGCCAACGAACGGCCCAGAGCCAAACCAGTTGGCCCTGTTGCTCGTCGACTGACTGGCTGACGCTACTGACGGGGCGGGCCTGGCTGAGGGCGCAGGCTCGGGCCGTCTATTAGGCCTTGGGGCTCCGGCTCCTCTTGACCCTGGAGCCGTATCACTCCACTGCTGCCAGAGCCAGGCCAATCCATCCAAGATCGGCCTTCGCTGCGCTGGTGGTGGCGGCGGCGGCGGCCGCGGCGTTGTCGTCCGCCTTGTCTTCGGCGTCACTACCACTTGGTTGAGTAAAGCCTACGAGGTTACAGTTAATTCTAGAGTTCCTAATGGATTATAGATACATACTGAAATAAAGGCAATGAAATAAGATGAAGAGATAGATGAGAGATATCGAGATAATGGTGCAGTAAGCGGAGTGAAGTTACGAGTTGATTGCATCAGTGAAAAGTAAGTTAAGGTTTATGATGTAAAATGGGTTTTGGAAGAAATTAGTTTTCTTCCAATGTTTTAGGAGAAGTAAGAAAAGTTAGACTAACAGCGAGTCGAAGTTGCTCATCCAAAGAACTTGCCGTGGTGGGACCGAACCCTTGGTCCTTCAGCAAAGCTGCGAGCAACGCGTCATTGCTCTTGCCGAATTCGGTGCTCAAAGATATAGGCGCTCGCGTCGCTTCGGATACCATGCCCGTCGATTGTGTCTGCATAATCAGTTTCTGAAGGGCCTCGTCCGAAGATTGTCCTGGAACATTTTAAATTAGATCTTTCAAATATTGTTTTAATGGAAATATTTTAACCTGAGTCAATTTCCAAATTAAACTGAAACGACCAGTAAAATGAGTTGACTGTGTTTGTTTTAAAGTTATATTTTTTTCTATATTAGCCTATTATCCTAAAAAAAAAAAATATTATTTCGTCAGTTGTTTGTGTATATTAGTTTGCCACTGAAAATCAGCGCTGTGGGCCCCCATAGCACAGCATCGTGCTGAGTGGAAGCCTTCTTGTCACAGTCATGGCGTACCAGCAGCTGCCGATTTTTGTGTTGTGCTCGTGATTTGTGTATTTTAATTTTCTTTTTGTAAAACTCGAGTTAATTATTTTTTTGTATGCACGTGTTTCTGTGACAAATAAACTTATTTTTCTTTCTTTCTTTGTAAGTCTTACCTGTGATAGTGAGTTTACTCCTTTGTGTCGTAGTCTCCTGTGCGCCCTGTAATTTGATCAAAGTTTGTAACAACTTCTCGTCATCCTGTTCAGTTTTGAGATTGTCCTTAACAGCTATTTTTGCACCATAAGGCAAAGCTGTCGTAGGTGCGGTATTTTTAACAACGTTAATGTTAATAGAAGGCTTCGGCGTTAGCTGATCGAAAGGTTCGTTCAACGGTGATGGCGAAGCTAGTAGATTTGAGAGCAGTTTCAAGTCATCATTGACACCATTTGGCAGTTTAGGACTCACTTTTAGGTCAGGTAGTGTGGGTAAATTGAGTTTGGATGGGTCTTGTCCTGTGGCTTTTAGTAGTGCTTGTAGTAGCTTAGTGTCTTCTTGGAACTGTCTGATATCATCTTCAATAGATTTTCCATTGACAGTTGTTGTTGGTCTCTGTGTAGTTGTTGGTCTTTGTGTAGTTGTTGTTGGTCGTGGTGTTGTTGTTGTTGGAGTGGTCGTGGTAGCAGTTGGTCGTGCGGTAGTTGTGGTTGCTGGTCTATTTGTTGAAGGTATCAATTCGTTTCCACTGACAGCTATATTTTTCCCTGTACGGACTGTTTCATCGGTGCCGGTCTGTATCTCAGTGAGACTTCTTTCTACAGCTAGCGCTATGATACGATTGGCGAGAGCCGCCTCAGGGTCTTCGTTACTAGGGTTTGTTTTCAGCACAGTTTTCTGGAAAACAGAAATCGGTCAATAGTTAACATTATAAAATTATTTTCTCTTTGCAGTTTTGTATAGTGCTCCTATCAAGATAATTATGACTTTTACACTTCGAGTGTTATTGCTGTTCATAACTATAAGGCGCTATTGACGAGGAAAAGTGACACCACACAATTCGTATTTACTAGTGAATCAGTTGAAAACAATTTTAAAGGAACACAATACTTTCAAATGCTGTAATAATTACATTAGCACAAATCTAAAATTTCTGCTTGTTTGTCTACCAATGACACTTACCAAGTTATTCAAGAAAGCCAAATCCTCTTCAACGGAGAAAGTAGAAGAACTGGGCATTTCTGTTGTTGAAGTTAATCCAGTGAATGGAGCACGACGACCGGTTAATGTGATTGGGGCGCTCCTAATTGTTGTCGTTGGCCGACTTCCCTGGTTGAAAGGTGTGAAAGTCGTAGAAATCCCAACATCAGTTCCAGGCTGTAACGTAGTGGTAAGAGTTCTAGGAGCAAAAGTCTTAAACAGTGGCCCATTAGTCGTTGTAAAGACAGGCCTAACATTCAATGGAGTTGTTGGGTTTGACCCTATTGACGTTGTTTGAGGGTTAGAAGCTATCCTCACGTTAGAAGTAACACCAGAAATGACTGGGATATTCAAAGCGTTTGGATTTTGACCAGTCGCCTGTAACAGAGCCTGTAAAAGTTTCGTATCCTCTTGGAATTGTTTTAGGTCGTCTTCAATTGCTTGTGTTGTTGATGGACTATTTGTTGTTATTGGTCTAGTTGTAGTTGTTGTTGGCCTAGCTGTTGTTGTAGTAGTGGTAGTAGTTGTTGGCGTAGTTGTTGTTGGTCTAGCTGTAGTTGTTGGTAGAGTAGTTGTTTGTGTTGTGGTAGGAACTCTATTAGTTGTTAGACTATCTAATGAGGGTATGTTTAGGGAAGCAGGATTTTGACCCGTTGCTTGTAATAGCGCTTGTAATAATTTAGTATCCTCCTCAAATTGTTTGATATCATCTTCTATAGACCGTGCTGTTGTAGTTCCCTGCTGTCCAGTCGTTACTCTTATATTGCCACCGATATTTGGTATAGATAATGTTGTTGGGTTGTATTGATTCGTGAATAACGCCTGTAATAACTTCACTGGATCAGTGGTTTGAGTTGTAGTTGGTGCTGTAGTTGTAGTTGGTGCTGCTGTAGTTGTAGTCGGTCTTAGAGTAGTAGTTAAATCTCCCAACAAAAGTGAATTAGCATTTACATTTAAAGTCTTTGGATTACGGCCCGTCGCTTGCAGTAACGTTTGAAGTAACTGCACGTCTTCTCGGTACCTCTTTAACTCCTCTTCAATACTAATAGTTGTGGATTGAACAATAGTTGTAGCTTGTGCTGTTGTAGGCGCTTGTGTTGTCGTTGTTGGAGCCGCTGTAGTAGTAGTTGTTGTTGGGGCTGGAGTGGTTGTAGTCGTCGTAGTTGTTGTAGGCTCTGTCGTGGTTGTGGTTGGCGCTGGTGTTGTTGTTGTTGTCGTTGTTGTGGTAGTAGTAGGCTCCGTAGTTGTAGTCGTAGGAGCAGGCGTAGTGGTAGTCGTAGGCGGTAGAGTAGTCGGTTGGTTTGTGGTTGCCGCCATAGTTACTGGAGCATTTGTGAATGCGGATGACACCACTGTTGTTTCAGGAACAACACTCGTCGTTCCCTGAGTTGTTGTCGTTGCAACATTTGCAGTTGTTTCCTGAGTTTCTAACTGTGTTGTCTGCGTACTCATCTCAGTCACTGTTGATGGTGACATTGTCTGTATCTCAGATTGTACGGAATTTGTTGACGGTGGTGTTTTCGTAGAAGCCAGTCTCTGTACATTAGAATTTTGTTGTTGTACCGTAACCTCGTCTATCGGTATGAATTTAAATACAGCACCTCCATCACCTTCCCCTGGCTTTTCCGTTCGAATTTCTTTCGTCTGTAATTGTTTTTGTTCATGTTAAAAAAATTCCATCACATTATTCCGTGAAAGTTGCAACAGCAGTATCTATTTTATTGCAAAATAACTAATTGAGTAACCCCTCACCAGTTACTTACCTTTCCAAATAAAAGAAATTCACTACTTTATTAAACCAAGTCCAAGTGTTATGTTTGCATATGAAAATATGTGATAAATTATAGTGATTATTAGTGACCACAGATAATATAAAAGAGTTATATATAAATAAGGAAACAGTTATATAAATAATATAATTATACCTCCGGATCAATATCCAGTGTTAATATTCTTGGTTCACGAGTGGAGCTCGTCATTTCCGATATGACCATCTCCTGTTTAGCGGCCGAAGATATACTATTAAGCAGAATCTCATCAATAGAAGGTAGCATTGTAGTTGTGCGTAAACTCAATACATGCGAGGCAGTGCTTTTTTCTGGCATAATTGTGGTAGTTTTTATACCGTTACTGCTTTTAATATTAAGTGCCGATGAAGTAATCTGCAATTACGAAATAAAATGTTACCGCCTTGCGTTGTTATTAGAAGCGGTTATTGTGCTACAGGCATGCAGGGCTTACGAAGAACCCGAAGTCCATTCCGCATGCACCGACCGCTCCAGAGAAAATGCGCTGCCAGTGGGATACAAAGCACCAAGCGGAGCGTTCAAGCTAAATAACATAAAGTCAATACCATCGATTGTTGGTTATTTACAGTGTCGTTGGTTAATCTTTCCGTTCCGTTATTTGATGTGTCTGTGGATGTCACAGTATTAGTGGAATCTCGGATGGGGTTAGGCTGCGGTCTGACAATGGCCGGATTATTATGGATGGGGCTGTATGGATTTCTTAGACTCCACGGACTGATTGGTAGTATGTCAATTTTTTGCATGACACGTGGCACTCTAGTCCCGTTCGGGAATTTACGTATTACTGTGTTATTGGGTAGTACACCGTAAACGATATATGGGCTCGCCTCTGTTAATGATTCCAATATGTCCTCGTTAGGATTTTTACGTACCACTGTATTATTTGGTAATATTCCGAATATAACATAATCTTTTTTCGGAATGGTTGGTGATCCAACACTCATAGTACTAACTGTTGTTTGTGTAGTGTTGCTGTCTGAAGCGTCGGTAGTTGTAGTGGTGTCTATGTCAACAGTAGTCGTTTCGACATTTAGTTGTGTTGTTGTCTCGGTGTTAGCTGCATCTGTTGTAGTTTCCATTGTTTCGGTATTAGCATCTGTTGTGGTTGGTTGCTCTTGGAATCGACTTAATATTTCAATTTGTTGACCATCTGTTGTAGGTGTAGGAGTCGTACTTGTTATATCATTGACCGTTTCACTAGATTCGGTAGTAACTGTTGCAGTGACAGAAGACGAACCCGTTGTGCCACTGGTTGCTTCGGTGGAACCCAAACGAGAAGATATTGGGACGATCTCAGTAGTAGATGGCACAATACCTGTTGCTACTGTATCTGACGGTGTTGCCGTTGTTGTGAGCCCCGTTGCGGAATTACCACTCGTAGTAATTTCAAGCACATTGGTGGATAGGGGATTTACAACCAAGGATGGGGGAGTCATAGGAGTAGTAGGTTCAATATCTCGAGTCGTCGAAGATTCAGTCGAGGCGATCATAGTGTTCATAATATTAGTCAAACGTTCAGACAAATTGATATTGCCTGATGGGCTCACTAAGTCAGTCAATGGTGGTACTGTCGCTAACTCGTCATTGTGCTGTCGTATTAAGTCTTCAATCATCTTCAACACTCTAGCTTTCTTTGATAGTACCCATAACTGCAATCGCGATATTTGACCAGGATCCTGAATATCATCAATATCACGCGGTGGTGATACTGACGAGGATACCAAGGATAAGGATTTTAAAATAGGTGTTGTTGAACTGCTGACAAGATTACCAGATTCATCGGAAGAGAAATCTACACTTTGGAAGTTCGTCAAAAAAGGTATGGGAACCGCAACATTCTTGTTAGTAGAGTCACTGTTACTAATATTATCTACATTTACCGAGTCCGTTTCTAAGGAGACAGATGACGTAGCTGTTGCTGTAGTTGGTGTTGCGTTTGGTGTAGCTGCAGAACTAGGTCGTTCAGAGCTAGCAGCTGTAGTTAGAGTCGCAGCTGTCGTCGCCTGGCTACTAGATACAGACCTTGTGCTCTCTACAGCTCCCGGTGTAACAGAACTATTTACATTAGTGGGAGTTTGTGTGACACTAATGGGTACATTTCTATTATCTACAGTGATATTTACATTACCGCTAGTGCCTACATTTTGGAGGGCATTATTGGATTCTATACCATCGATATCAATATTTTCAGTATCCCTAATATCCTCCAAACTGTAAGGCGTTGTGTTCGGGATAGAATCAGCATTGTCAAGTACAGTCGCAAGTCCACCTAAAGCTCTGGGGATCAAACTTCTTAATACTTTAGCCATATCTAAACTCTTTAGTTTGGATCTACTGTTCTCATCCATATTTTCTATTATATTTATAATGTTATTTGACAACATGCTAGTTAGTTCAGAAGATACTAAATTGTTATTGGACAACAAAAGATCAGACACAGTGTTATATACCATTTTCGGGCTGTCAGTCGATCCCTGAGTTGGTGTAGATGCAGTCGTGGGTTTGTCTTTTGGTGATTCTGTATCAGAGTATAATACTCTGATAGCGAATGGTCTCCTTGCGGAAATAGGAGTAGTGGGAGTAGGAATGGGAGGTTGTGGTGTATTCACAGGAGTGATTTTTCCGTCTTCTATGTTTAGTGACTGTGTAACAGTTCCCCCGACCAAAATACTGTTAATCACATTTGGTGTAGCTTGAACAGTGGGCTGTACAGATTTAGTAGTAGTGCTTACATCGGCGTTGGTTGACATAAATGTGTCCTGACCCGCTAAGTCTTGGACACTATTTACATTAATGTTGCTACTCACGCCATTGAGTACTTGTTTAACGTCAGTATTAAGGTTTTGTATTTTCGTTACTTCGGTTGTTGACGAGATTCGTGGTCTGGGTGTAGACGTGAGTATATCAGCTAGAGCATCGAATATAGATACTGTAACTGACGGCGAGTGATGTGATGCCTCAACGTTCATCACGTGTGACGGCTTCACCAGACTCTCGGACAGTCTCAAGTCTGCCGAGGACAATGTCCTTCGTGTCTGAGTAAAAGAAATAGCGTTCAGGTCTGGCCCTAATTGTATCTCTTCTCCCTCTACCTGAAATAAGAAGTAATCTCACCCATATAAACAGAAAAATAGACGTTTTTGTGTATAAAATGTTCAAGTTTGAAAAGAAATTGTTGCATGGAATGGAAATCCCAAATCGGAACTCGTGCAAAGACCAAAGCCTCTTTATTTATTTTGGACTTAAGATAACAGCTAGGTATGTTTAGAAGTTAGTGTTAAATGAAAGTTAGCCATAGATGACGTTATGTATTAAAACAAGATGTAACATGTATACAATATTTAATGTCTTATATTAATAGTATGTTAGTGAATGCTATTCTACATGTACGTACATTAGTTTGTTAAGTTTTTGCGTCAAGTTAAATGCTTTCATAATTCGTGCGATATAGAACATCTTAACGCAGAAACTTGTGGTAAGTAAAATTTTGTCTTAAAGAGATTTTACTCTATAAAATAATGAAATAAAAAACATACATAAAGTAGAACATATAAATCCTCCTTTTTGGAAGTCGGTTTAAAAGTGACTACTACTATGAATTTAACTTTACCAAAACAATATAAATGCTCTTATAATCTACATTATATCTCTTTAAAACTAAATCATATCCATTTACAACAGGGTGAATGAGATGAGCAATGATCGTGACAACGATGTATGTTAACTATATGATTCCATTAACCAGTTCAATGGATGATTCATGAAAGTATGGCGTTGTGTTGTTCAGTCTTGACATCGACTCGGTAGTGTATATATCTCCTTCGAACCAATTAGGCTCTTCTACAGACTTTGTCAACAGGTGGTCAGTGACGTAGAATTTCAGCCAAGCCTTTAGCAATAAGAAATTTCTCATTAATGTTAAAATGACACATTTTATACCAATTGATGCTAAAATGATTATAAAGTTTAATGCCAATCTGGATAGAGTAACTGCTGATTGTAATTTAGGCTATATAACTCCAAATAATTTAAAAGTTTCCTGTGATACTCTAGTCATAAAGTTTTAGCCAAACAATCAGTAATAACTCCAAATTGATAAAGATGATGATGGTTATATTATTATCAAGTGCAAAGATAGATATCATAATTAAAATAAATGTGACTGAAGACATCTTAACGCCAATTCGATAAAGGGGCTTTGCGTAATATCACAATTGTAGAGTTCAGATCAAATTGTTAGTGGGGTTGTAATTTTGAAAAAAAAATTGTAGCATGGTATGGTGTTAATTTCTATATCATGTTACTTACAGTTGATGGTGTAATGGTAGGTACAGTGGGTTTATAAAATGGTTTATCAAGATACGAAGCTCTGTATTTAGAACTGAACCTACTCTTAGATTTATCTGGTTCAGGCGTTATCTGTAAAGTTTCGTAATAACAATGAAAAACATCAGAAACATTTTCGGTGAATTGAATGAAAGAGAAGAGTGTCAAGTACTTACCCCATTGTTTGAGGCCTCCGTCGTTTTAGAGAAGGATTCGCTGAATTTCCTTATACTCCTTTCTCGCGGCTTAGGAGTAGTTCCTGTGTTATCGGAGTTAGCGTCTTTAGGTTTGCTACGGTTACGTCCATACTTTCTTGTTTGTAGATTTCTAACAGGAGGGAACACAGTTGAGGAGCCTTTTTCTTTTTCAATGTCATTGGTTGAGTTTTGATCTTTATAATTTGCGTGGTATTTGTATTTGTCACTGTCTAATCTTGATGAAATAGTTGGTGAAACGTTAACCACAGGCATGTTTTCAGACTCTTCCGCCATGTTCGTTACGTCATTACTTGCATTATTCTCTAAAGACTCCTTACTGGTGACAGATACTAAAAACATATGGTTATCATTATTTTCTGGTTGCATATCGATCCTAACAGCTTCTCCATCTTCGGAATTGTTTAGTAAAGCGAAGACAAGCGGAGTGTCGACTGTTTCCTCCGATTTTTTTGTTACAGTTTCGGAGTTGACCTCTTTAAAGGATTCCGTTGTAGACGTCGTTTCATTTTTGACATTGTTTCTCAATCTTGAATAATAAGAAGTCCGAGGCAGTACAGTTCTTTGTGGAATATTTACTGCGTTTTCACTTTTGGCTCTTTCTGTAGATGAAAATTCAGCGCCACTTGTGGATTTTCCTTTAAATTTTCTAGAATATACTGGCGGTCGTACGAAAGCCTTTTTTATGTTGCTAGGTTCAACTGATTTGCTTTTTAAAGTTTCAGTTTTAGGTGATTCAGTACTGGGTGCTTTAAATTTTCTGTTGTACTTGAATATCGGTTTCTCGGTACTTTGACTTGAAGCAGTGGTAGCTGTTGACGATGGATTTAGGGTGGATTTTCTAGTCCTAGCAGAATAAGTCCCTCGGGGCTTGTACTCAGAATTTCTAGGTTTTGACACCTCTGGCGCGACAGTTGTTTCAGATATTTTATTTTCTTCTTTGTTTTCGTTTTTTGACTCCCCTGCTGTAGTTTGTTTGTTGCGAAACTGTAATTTTTATAATTAACATATTTAAATTAATTTGACGTAATGAATTAGCACAACATACTCGTATCAACGACACATAATTATTGTTTGAACAAATGTGTCTTTGAAATAAGTTGTGATTGTGAGTGTTACGAGTGAATGAAACAAGTCTAAAGAATTAGAAAGTTTAATTATTTAAAAATGTGTAGGGTAAATGCATACTGCATCTTTTAAGAGTTAAGTAAATAAGTAAGTAATCTGTAAAAAAATTGTATCATTGAAGTTCTCCTTTTAGTACTCTAAAAGATATTTTTACCCTTGAATATTTGTTTGTGCCTGGCCCTGTTTGTGTTGACTGTGATGATGCAGAGTAGGTTTTGTAAACTTTTTGTGATGCTTTCGGTGACAAACTCTCGGCGGTTGGAGAGCTCACTTGTGTCTGAAAGTTAATTAATCATTTTTATTGCAAGACTAATTGTGATCTCAGTTTTGTGTTCAAGTCACTGAGTGGTGATTACGATGATTGTTTTTGCTTATAACCTAAACAAAATCTACTCACCGATGCATTTTTAGCTTGTATTAAAGCCTTGAAACTCGCTGGATAGTTGTCATCTTCGGCTATCTCATCTGAAACGTGCGTTTTGGGCAGAGACACAGTAGGTCTAAAGTTCATCTTCCCTCTTACTGGACGTCGTACAACCTTTGTCACTTTTATCGTCGTTGTCTTCGCTTTGTTTGGCTCTGTGCTATGTTGAACAATAGTTTCGACGACGACGGTTGGAGCGGCAGATTGATACTCTGCTTGACTAGTAACACTCTCTTTGTTCTGACTAGACTTTATTACTTCGTTAGCTATAACGAGTCCTTCACCTGTTAAATTCGTATCGGTTTCTGAAGGCCTAGTTTTGTATCTCAATTTCCTTGAGTTTCTTAAGTCAGCCGATTGGGCAGTTCTAGCCGTTGTAGGCGCTTTCTCGGCTACAGTTAAAGTATTGGTCGTTCCTGATACGTCGAGATCCAAAGACCTGGCATTGGCACGAGTATTTCCACGCCCACGCGGTCTCTTCGTTGCCACACTCTCAGTTGTTGAAGCGACAGAGCTTCTGCGTCTGAACTGCGTTGTTGTGGCTGTGTCTTCTTTAGGTATTTTCGTTATATCGTCTAGGTTAGAATTGATTACTTCGAGTCTGCTTTCGTCGATATTGGGAGAAGTCAAGTCCACTGGCGCTTGAGTAGGTGAAGAAGTTGAAGTAGGTCTTCTGCTGACGACTCTCGACCTGGTCCGGGCGACAGGTTCTCTTGTTAGTAAAGCATCCTTGTTAGTAGATTCAGTGTTGGCTGGTTGACTGCGCGTTCGAGTCCTTCTCGAATCGAATCGTTCGTTGTTTGCACTTGGAGCTTGAGGTTGGTCAGGAGTTAGTACAACCTCTGACCTAGTTCTCGTCCTTGTTCGTCCGACATCTCTTTCTTTCGAAGGAGTTTCTTCTCGTCTTCTACTGCTCCTAGGCCTGAATGTAGGCTGCACGGTTTCCGATTGATCAGAACTGGCTACACTATTGCCATCTGAAGCTGATTGTGTTTGCAACCTTCTACTCCTCGACGCACCTTCCACCTGGAAAGTAAAATAATAAATTGTTAATACGTGAAGTTACTATCATCACTAATAAAATAAAGCAAAAATTGCGAATATCTTTGTCAACTACAAATAACACGAAAGAGAAAATAAATAAATCTTCACTGCAAAGATTTTCCTCAGACATGTGACAGACTCAGTACAAATAAAGATAACAAGAGAAAGTACAGCTATCAATTACGCACGTAACGCTTAATGATTTGCACTGAAAACGAAAGTGCCATCTGCAACAATGTATTATGAAATCTCTAATCTATGAACACAAAGAAAGTGCGTTTGAACAATACTGGAGGTTTAGCGGCCGGTCATTGGAACGCATAATTCAGTTACTTCATGCGACATAACAGCATGAACAGCTACTTGCATTCAGTTAGAAGTTGAATAAAGAAAAAGGTTTTGTTGATTCGACATTAAAATCTTATTGAAAAACAACATTCATGATGTACTTTAGTTACATGTCTGAATGTTTAGCATACAAAAAATCATTACAGAAGCCACAAATTGATTATTATTTCATTAAATTATTGTCCTTATCTGCTTCTTGAAAAACTAAATAAAACCTAGTTACATTGATACCATTGTATACAATCAATCATAGCATATATAGTTTACAATACTATAAACATGATTGCAGTTCTACAGCAAAATACAACATATGTACATTCATCACTTTATTTGGTAACACAGACATTCTGAAACAAGACCATTGCCTTGTTGAATGTGTAGTTATCCAGATAATCTAGTGCTTTATGGTCTAAAAGCCTACAACTAGTACCTAACCTTCAATCAAGCTCAACTCACACGGTCATCAATTATTCTTTTATAACAAACCGAGTCGCGTGCTCACACGTGGTCATGAATTTCACACACGATTTCTTGACAATAGACTTGTGTACTAAAAGGATGCGCAGAAGAAACACAAAAAAAATATATATGATGAATGGTTATGTCAGTTTAGTTTTTGAAACCAGGTTATTATTCATGTTTAATATTTAATACCTAGAAGAAAAAATCATTGTAAAACTGCCAGGTCAATAAAAATCTTCGAGTTCGATTTTTACGTATGTTGTATCGTTTTGCACCTAGCCATTCTAACTTCCTTACTACGTAATATTATAAATGCGAAAGTAAGTTTCTTTGTTTGTCCTTTTCACGCCTATGCCACTGGAGCGATCATCCTGAAATTTTGCATATACGTTGCCACGTGTGCAGAAACGGACATAAGGTACCTTTTATCCCGAATAAAAGTACTGTTCCCGAGGAAAACAACAATAACGTTCTTATGATAATAGATGGAAAGAAAGAAAAATATTTTATTTGGGACACGCACAGGAATACAAACAGTAAAAAATAAAAAAAAATAAAAAGAGCCTAGGAAACTAACAAAATTAACATTTAATAAACAAAATAAATACAAAATATAAAAATTAAAAAAAAAAAAATACCTGTGCGAGGCCAAAAAGGCTCCTATTTCAGCATAAAGCTGCAATATTTAAATAAATACCGCAGCGCTGGTATTCTGATAGGGCCCAATTGATATGAATGATAGATGGCGCCATTTCTTTCGAATCATGTTTGAATAATAATAAGAAACTTTAGTAGGTAGTGTGTTAAAAGTTTTATTTTATTTTATTTAAGTACCTAATACATTTGTGAGTCTAGAGTGTCGATAGGCCGGTTTCTCATCCTCCTAACTATCCTAACTAATATTATAAATGTGAAAGTGAGTTTGTTTGTTTGTTTGTTTGTTTGTTACGCTTTCACGCTAAAACGCCTAAACGGATTCGGATGAAATTGGCACACGGGTAAACCATGACCTGGAATAGGACATAGTCTACTTTTTATCAACATACCATGCGGGCGAAGCCGCGGGCGGAAGCTAGTTGTTAATATTTGTAGGTAATTTTGTACCTACCAAATGACAACTGTTAATATTTGTAAGTCATTTGAAAAGAAAATGCGCAAAAAAAAAAACGCTCGAATATGGCGTCTACCTCATCATCATCTTCCTGCCCTTATTTTACTCCCATGTTACTTCGGGTCGGCGCAACACGTTTTTTTCTTCCATTCTCCCCTGTCAACATAAGGAGTGGAAATCGTTTTTTACAGGACTCAAAAAACCTAAAATTCTTCTCAAAATCTTTGCCAATCGGGTTCAAATATTAATAATAAATAATAATAATAATAAGAGATTGTATATTGGCCCCAAACTAGGCAAGCCTGTATCTTGGGCACCAATATGGAGGGTTTACCATTTAACTTTATTTTGAAAACCATGTTCGGTAATAAAAGTAAAATATGTTTATTTCAAATTACAAAATAAAAAGAAACTAAATAAAATTTTAAGAAAACATAACAATGAAATCGAGAATTAAAAGAAAATAATAATAATAATACAACTAGAAATAGAAAAACGCTATTATTACGTGAATGAGTGTGAGTATAAGTGTGTGATCATGTTTTGTGAATGAGTGTGAGTGTGTGTGATCATGTGAGTTTGAAGGTGTTTAAGCGGGAGTATGTGTACGTGAGACAAACGAAAGAATTGTATGTGTGCAAAAACTATTTAACCACTGTTTCTTCTTCGTTTAGTTTAGTAACCGAATGTTAGTGTATTTTATTATATAATACATCAACTAATATTCCTAACAATATTAGTTGATGTATTATAATTGTAAATATTGCAGTTAAAATACATGGAAAACGAGGTAGCTCTTAAAAGTAACTAGTTTTACTATGCAATTTGAAAGAATCATTTGAGAGAAAATGGATAGCTGTCATTATTTATCTAAGTACACGCTCGTTTTCTCCTGCAGTGTAGAGATAATTCTTAGCGGCTTGAAGATTAAATGGTATTACAGGTCATAAACGCAATACTTGAGTACAATGTGATGAAAGAAGACGTGTCGAAGCCGCACCTGCGTGAGTCGCAAAACAAGACACAGTCTTCTGACAGTGTTATTACAGGACCATCAAAGTACAAAGTACCGTCAAGTTTGTATATTTAAAGGAGGTTGTTTGTAGAGGTTATATATTCCACGGAATAAAACTTTAGTCTGCCATAATTTTATAAATTTACTTTAAAAAAAAAAGTAAAAACCGACTTCAAAAATAACTTTCATAAAAAAACTTAACAGCTTCTGAAGTCGGTGCAAAGCTAAGGTGCATTGAAGAATTAAAGACACCAGGAGCAACTGAAACAAATGGAGACAATCGAAAACAAGATCAACAGTATCCTCGTCTTAAGGGATCAGTAAAACAATCTGTCGCATGAGCATTGCACTTGCAAAGCTGAGTAAATTTTATTACAAAGAATTTATCAGTCAGGACGAGTTTTTTCAGTTATGGATTTGGACGAATTCAAACTAAGATTGTTCTTGGAATTATGTCTCTTGTTGAATAAAATGAAGCTTTAGATTTCGGTTGAACCTTTGTATCGGCTTTTAACGTCATAATGCAAAGTAGGAACGCCCAGTCTGATCTGATAACTGAGATAACAGATTAGCGTCCATTATCAGTGCCCTACGCTGCTATTAAACCTTATACATGGTGAATATTTTGACCTAAGCCTGACCGTGTTAGTTCATTTGTGTTTGGGCCAAGAAATGAAGTGTATTTCTGTGACTACAGTTTTTCAAAGATGAGCTGTTTTCCAGGACGAGGTTTTAGTTATCAAACTACAGCTCAATCATTGTTTTAGTGAAGTGCAAGCTACGGAAAAGCCACGCCCAAGAATTGCTTTTTTTAACCTGTTCTTATTACCTCCCAGACAATATCATTGTTTTCTATTTGCTAATAAAATATGAAAAAATCCTTCATTCAACATCACATAATCTCCCTAATCTTGAGCCTCCACCATTATTTTTCCATCCTCCATCAATTTTGATGGCCATTGTTACTACACAGATGTTACAAAGAGCTTGACCCATAAAATAATGCGTGAAAAAATCACACACCCTGTAGTAAAAGTGAGAGGTGGTACATACGTATGGCCCTATCCGCATGGCCCTATTTGGACCATGCGAACACACGTGTGCTCTAACATATCGCCTTAGTTTATTTTAATACACGAACGGTAAGTAAGTTTAATGTGGTAATTAGTTATTATACGAGGGTTATTTGTGTGTGAGTTGTTTATTATACGTGCTTTAGTTAATTATTTGTGAGTTTATGTTGTGTTTTCTTGTAGAGGAAGGGTTAATGCCATGCGAATTAACTCTCTATTATGTTTGTTTTGTAAAACACGTGTATTTTAAAAGTAGAAAGGATAGCAGGGATTGTATAAGTGGAGTAAAAACACTACATTTTTGTCGTTTCTGCATATGTCAACACGGAATCTTCACCTTAAGTCTACATAAAAAAAATCGACTTTAAAAGAAATTAACTCAAAATATCGGAATTTTTAATTTCGGAAGTCACTGTCTTGGGATCTGTAATTTAGTTTTTTGCCACCGACTTCCGAAATTAAAAATTCCGATATTTTGAGTTAATTTCTTTTTGAAGTTGATTTAGGTGATTCACTTAGGTGATTCACTTATCTAGAGTATTTCTTTAGATTTATTAAAAGTTGGAGTGCTCCAAGAAAGCAGAAGGCTTTATATTGAGTTTACATGGTACCTACCACAATTATCTATAAAAAATGATTTCGTAATATCGAATGAATGCTTACTCAGTGGAATTGTATCAAAGTCGTGACGGTAGTTCGTAGCACGTAACAGGTGATATATCCGTAGATACAATTACATGTACACCATGACGCTTTCAATGTTTAGAGTGTTAGTAGGACCATTAGTGTCAAATAGCTGTCTAATGTTTCTTCAGGCTAGGAAGTATTGACAGCAAAAAACTTTTTAGCAAAAAATAAAACCGACTTCCAAAACAAAACACTACAAAGTGAAAAATAACTTTAACTTCGGTAGTCGGTGTCTTGGGTTTTGTATTTTCGTTTTTTGCCACCGACTTCCGAAATTGAAGTTATTTTTCACTTTGTAGTGTTTTGTTTTGGAAGTCGGTTTTATTTTTTGCTAAAAAGTTTTTATTTTTCACTTTTTAGTCGTGGAACCTACCCCACACTAATTCGAATACATAATTGAGCACAATAATTGTAGATATAGTCATGTAAATAACAGTGATAGGAAGTTATTAAAACACCATCACATCATCCACATAAAATAAATGGGAAATATACGCATTATTGAAGCTAACTCAAAAACTCCCCAAGCAAAGTTAATAAAATTTATACGGGACCACCTCGGAAGTATTCCCTATCAAACAAAAAAAGAATTTTCTAAATCGGTCTATCCGTCTTTGAGTAATCGCGTAACAAACATACAAAAAAAAAACATACAGACGAATTGAGAAACTCCTCCTTTTGGAAGTCGGTTAAAAAATACATTTTAATAGATTTGTTAATATTATCCTTTAGTAAACTCTATTAATAATTATAACTCCGAATTACTAAACCAAATTAGTTTTAGAATAGAATGGAATATTCGTTATTACGTACGTCATTTCTTTTTGTTAGTCTAGTTTGTGTCCCACTGCTGGGCAAACGCCTCCCCATTTCCCTTCCATACCTTTCTGTGTTGTGCGATCTCTGACCATGTTGGCCCTGCAAACATGATCAGATCGTCACACCACCTTCGTCGCGGTCTACCTCGACGGCGATGTCCTCTCTGAGGCGTCCAGTGGGTGACGATCTTTGTCCATCTCTCCGGGTGCATTCGTACGACATGGGCAGCCCACTCCCACTAACTTCAGCCTGGCTGTTTTTTCTCCAACATCCGCTACTTGAGTTAAGGAGCGCAGGGTGGTGTTTCTAACGCGATCTGCACGCTTGACACCTATTATGCAGCGCTCCATTGCCCGTTGGCAAATCTTGAGTTTGGACTTTTGTTGTTCAGTAAGGGACCAACTTTGTGCACCTTATGTTAGAACGGGTAAGATGCACATGTCGATGAGTATTCTCTTCAGTGTTATTGGAAGACTACCTTTCATGTGCTCTTTAAGGGCCCAGTAGGTTTTCCAAGCATTTCAGACTCGTCTTTCGACTTCCTTGTCTTCTCTATTTTTGAAAGAAACTATCTGGCCCAAGTATATATACTCATCAACATATTGCAACACATGCCCATCGACCTCGACCCTACGTTTTGTGCTGTTGGTCATGACCTGGGTCTTGGATCTGTTCATTGAAAGTCCAATCTCAAGACTTACTGTGCTCAGATCTTGGAGCATTTCTTCAAGTTCAGAAGGTGATGTGGAGAACAACACAATATCATCAGCAAAGCAGAGGTTTGTTATCTGGTGGCCGCTAACGTTTACACCTCGTGACTGCCACGAAGCAGGCAACTTGTTGAAAACCTCCTGCAGTGCGCTTGTGAACAGCTTAGGTGAGAGTGGATCACCTTGTTTGACACCTTTTTTATACTGAAATTTGGACCAGAAATATATAATTTGATGTTCACAGAACAATTTCGATAGATGGTGTCAATCAGGTCAATGTAGGTGTGTGTAACGTTTTGGGACTCCAAGGCGTTAATAACTGACTGATGGTCTATGCTGTCGAATGCTTTGGCATAATCCACAAAGGCCAGGTCAGGCCATTATTTGATTGATGGTATGGAGGTGATCGTTTGTGGAGAAATGGGGACGAAATCCAGCTTGTTCAGGAGGTTGATGAAGGTCAAGCGTCGAAGCGATACGATTCTCTATTACTTTGATAAAAAGTTTGAATAAATGTTAAATAAGGCTTATGGGTCGATAGTTCGAAATGTCAGCTTTGTCTCCCTCCTTTGTCTCCTCTCACGTACGTCATACCATGTTTTTTCTTTTTCAAATTGACAAGCTTCCTACACATTGCAGGAACTGTTAAACATATTGGCAAACAAGCTGTATTTGTATAGCAATATCTGGCAGTAGATAAATACCTATCACAAGAGTTAATAAATAATACATAGACAAAAAATAATCAACGACGATGACATTTAAATTCGATCTAAATTAAGTTTACTTTACTGTAGCTAATATTTTCAGGAAACATAATACAAAAACATAATACATCACGGATCAAAATTTTATTAAAACTACACAAGTTTGTTTTTTATCGATCATAAAAACGGACAAGTTTAAATGTTTGTATGAAACGCTGGACACTACTTACATTACTAGCAATAAATAAAATTTCAAGTACATGACCTTTAATTTATTCATTGAAAATAGCCAATTATAGCTAATACGTGTTTGAAGAGATTCAGTTTCTGAATCATTAGTTATAATTATTCTTATCAATTTCCTCATATATTTTTTTCTTTTAGCCATATCGAATTTTTAAATTGGTAACAAAACAAAGCACAATCAAATCTTTCTGTCACACCAATTTTTAAGACAGCTGTCATTTTATTAAAAGAAAATCAAAATGCGTGAAAATCATTAACAAGTTTTGCTCAATTTGGTGTTTTTACCAACAAAATGTCTCAATATGGTTATTTTCACAAATATTTCTATCGATGGCCTTCGGGCTCGGTGGGCAGTGGTCACGACGAAATATCTGGCATTACACCACTCGATACAATAACAATAGGTCTACATGATCGATAAGTTTACTAGATATGGTTTTATTAAGGTTTTTGTTCATTATACCTGACAACAGAATGCTGAATTGTTATGAAAGAAGTGATATCCTATACTTTGTCCGTTTACCTTAAAAAATTGTTTAAAGTAGCGATCGAAGCAATGCTTATCAACTTTCAGTCCTTAAGCATCCAGGGGCAATGTTACAATCGAAATATTGAACAAAAAGGTACTAGAAGTCCCGAGATTTTAGAAGCATTATTCACAAAAACGGATAGGTATCTAACTCTTCTTAACAAATATTTACTCAACATAGCTCATCTTTAATCCCCTTGTAACAACAAACAATTTTAATAATAAAACTATCAATATCAAATGTAAACACCGCTTAACCGAAACAAGGTCAGTATCTATGTGTAACCAGATCTATTGAGATAATAAGAGAACAATAACTTCAATAAGGGCGGCGACCGTTTGATTAGGTCGTTGAAGCCACAAAATAATTATAAAGATACAGAAAAACCGGCTTTTGAAAGGTACAATTCATCATTCGTCCAGTCTTTTATCAAATGTTGGCCCAATCCAACCACCAATGCAAGTGATTACCAAATTTTCAGGAGAACTGACAGCGCCTTGGTATAAGTACTGGTAACTGGTATCCAGTAATGACCTTAACAAGGCTAGCCTATATCTGAGGTTGCTCCTTTTCCTATAGAGACAAATAGATTACCATCTGTCTCCCTATAAATAGCCTTGATGTCCGAACCAGATGAGACAGAAGATGCGTACATTTTCACGCTTTTTTCATGCAACAAGCATAAATGTATTGTAACCCCCACATTTCGTCCCCCCGCTAACGCGTAACAATCCTGTTTTATGTGGAATGGTTCTACTGTTCCAATGTTGTATGTTGGAATATCAATAACATTGCACTGGCCGCTAAATGACACTGAATTGGATTTACGATGCGGAGCAAAGTATTAGGTTTCTGACTCACGATTTCAGCAATAACTGAATAATTATTTGAATGACATAATATTTTATACGGATCAATGTTTATTGTAAAGCATGTTGATGATACATTATTTCAGTCAAAAATTTTATCTACTTAGGTAACGATAAAGTTTGGTCTGTAGTTGAAGAGTCGATTGTGTGACCATTGCATACTATCGCGTATTATCAGAGACGTCTGTCCATCAGTCAAATGCCATACAGCATTCGCTAGGCCATAACAATGCTTCATGTCCATATACATATATAATAAAATAAATAACTTCCACCCCCTACCATATCGTGAAACTAGAATATCACTAAAGCAGTGGCTACTACTAGGTTTAGACTATGACCAAACTGAAATGTTGCTACCTTGAACTCAATAAATTTTAGGAATGTAATGTATAATATACTCACATTTACACATACATCATCATAAAACACAATACAGACTACTTCAACACTTCCCACTAACACTCTACAGAGAAACACATCCTTTTCAATTTGCGTCTTTTCTTTTGCTTTTGTGATAACGTATTGGGAGAAGACACTGCCTCCTGTAACACAGGTCTTTGAACCTAGCTCAGAAATCAGGGACTTCATAGGTCTTGTGTACTCTTTATGTGAATAAATTATTATTATTATTATTGCAAGATGAATTTAATCGCCTGATACCATTATTAGCATTTAAGCATCTAAATTCCAAACTAGCTCATCGTATTTTTATTACAATATTCTCAATATAAGAATGCTATGACCATTTTATCAAAGCTATGGGGCACTCGACTAGATTATATCTTAGGTAGCTTGCTTTACAAACAAATGTCAACCATATACTAAGTCAAATTGAGTCACTTCAACTTATTATTTTTCCGCCTGTCAAGATTACTTATTTTGCAGTCTGTTCATTAATTTTGTACCTTTATATCCTACAGAAGCTTGTGTAGGACACAGGTATTTCTACAATTGGCTCAAATTGCATATAATTAAATCATTTACATAACTATTAGTAAATAACTGATCAAGTACACAAACTATCAAGTTTCATAGTTTACTGGCTCACTGAATGACTATTATATTTTTTACCCGTCTTTGGTTACAATAGTTGTTCATTCAACTGTGAACGAATATTTCGAGTTAAAATAAGTTTGTATGACATCTATTTTAGAATATCAATCAATGTGTCTAGCCTTTACCCAACTATGTTGGGTCGGCTTCCAGTCTAACCGGATACAGCTGAATACCAGTATTTTACATGGAGCGACTGCCTATCTTACCTCTTACCTCCACAACCTAGTTACGATACTCCTTGGTAAGACTGGTATGTATTTCTAACCGCCTTCAAAAAAAGAAGGTGATCAGCTCGACACGTATGTATGTAATATTATTGGAATTGCAATATATTCACATAATTATGATAATCTATTAGGGCTTCCAAACAAATATACGAAATTAAAGTACAACAACAAAACAAATATTCCAGTTTTACTAAAAACTAATAATAAAAAACGAAATAAATTAAAATTAAAACACATTACGACTTCAAAAAGAAATTAACTGAAAATTTTTTTCATAATTTTGGGTTAATTTCTTTAATTTCGGAAGTCGGTTGCAAAAAACTAAAACACAGATCCCAAGACACCGACTTCCGAAAGAAATTAATTTGATTTGAATTTTTTTGTGGGGTCAAATGACCATTGGTGTAACACTTGAAGCAGTTTAATTATTATTTTTTGTGTAAACTTGACAGACGTGATGGTTGTCGATATCTCAACATGATAAAACAAAAGAAAACAGATTTTATCAACTCATACTTCAAGTTACAATACCACCAGCGGTCGCCCCCCCCCCCCCCCCCAATACATCAAATTTTGTTTGTGTTTAGATATCGATACCCATCAAGTTTGCAGAGTTTCGCTAACTAATTTAATTTGACCCTGTATTTTGGTAGTCTACTAGTAAATTATAGGAACTGCCTCGTTGGACTAGAGGTCGCGAGCACTACTGCTGAGCACGAGGCCCTGGGTTCAATTCCCGGAACGTGCAAAATATTATTGGGTTATTCATCAGGAATTCCTCCCTAGCAGCCTGGAGTCTGGATTTGTGCCCGGTAGATGGCAATAGGCTCGCCCTCTAGTACATGGGACTTAAACATAACTGGCGAAATGTGGGTGTACTATAGGTACACCTCTGCCTAACCCTTGAGGATTACAGGCGTGATGTAATGTCATTTATTTTACTATCACTTTTCACGTGAACACGTCAGAGTTCACACTGATCAGTTGCACTGACAGTCTCTTTTTTAACGACTTCATTTAAATGTTTCATTCAATCAAGGTGTGAAATGATAAATCATCACAAAATGCATTGTCCTATTGTGTCTAGAATGTTCTTCTAACTAAACAGACATCTGTGCTGCTGGGGACTTTGTTGCGCCACTTCTTCTCCCCGGCTAAATCACTAGGAAGGTGAAGGGCGGGCGTTTTAGGGGACTGTCTTATGTAATTTTGACGTTCAAAAAGTGCTGATTCTTAGCCTAATTTAAATAAATGACTTTTAAAGATGCGCCATTGATTTCGAAAATCTATGAGATACGAGGAATTCAAGTTAATTTACATGTTATTTTCCCAGCAAACGTTCGCATTATATATATTCAAACAGACATACATACAATAATTATAAGAACATTACAGACTCTGAAATAACCGCTAGAGGCACTTAATTTACCTCACGCAGTTTATTCAACAACTTGTGCTATGCAATATAATGCAATATCGGTGACAGTAACGTATTTGTTAAAACAGACACATATACATACATATGTGTATGTGTATTTATATATACACGTGTTCATTTAAACACGTATATTCCAAATTGAATGCATGTGCAGTTTGGCAACATAACTTATTGCTTTTAAGCTCCTAAAAGCTATTAACTTAGATTATATTATGATGATTATATTGAGATTTATATATGTTTACCTACTTAAGGGCTTAACGTTGCATTCATTGCAGCAATTTTTCAACATTCAAAGCATTTATTGAAGTATAGGTACATGTCTACTATTGGTGTTAGTCGAAACCTATTATTATGATGCTTCAAGACCATTTTATATTAGTGACACGTGCAGTTTAAAAACTATGCCAAATTAAACACAATTCAATTATTTTTTCATCCGATTATGGACGTGTCACTAATATTATGACAAATTCAGCAAATTATGCTCTTCATTTCGCCGCTCGCCGAAACGACTTTATAGCATGTCTCATTATTTTCACTATTGTAATACCAACTTATGTAGACATTCTTAACTTAAAGCAACATCTAACTGAATTAAAACAAACCCAGATTAACTGGCACACTATGTGAACTTCACATAGTCACCTTGTTTACCTTCATCGCCCCTCTTTCTCTCGCCCGCTTGCGCACGCGCCGGGTTTTGTTTTAACAAGTAATTAATCATTAGTAATAACTGTATTACTGTGTACTATTTCAGAGGTTTTTATTGTTATTTTATGAATGGCCAAAATTGTAGCCTAAAGCGAGATTGGGAAAGAAATGTTGTAAATGATTTTTTTGTTTGCTTACTGATTGATATGCATATTTCGTAGGCATTTTAATCTAGATTTGCTAATTAAATTTGTATCTCGATGACTTAATGTCTGGCTCTAGTGTCCAAAAGCAGATCGTGATGTTTGCCAATAGTATTTGGTCATGTCTAACCGGACCTTTTAAAATACTCCAAAGACAATTTACTTTTAATGTTTTCTAAAGAATACAAGGGTCCTGCTCTTTATTTTAGCAATTCTCTCTGAATATTGAAAAATTTTATATGTTAGCCACGTACCAAACTGTCCAAAAACTGAATTCCAGAGCCCAAAATTAAAAACAAAACCAGTTCAAAAATCAAGAAACAAGCCTTCCATTAAAAATCAAACTCAAAATCGAGGTAGCAACAATTCGATTGAATTTCGAGTAAAATTCCGCTGACCGAGGTCTGTTTCACAGGACGTTAACCCAAAGTATTGAGAAATAACATTTTAAAGGCATAAAGCACAGCTTGCGCCTAAAGTGCAGCTGGTGTCAAGGCCTGTGGCTTTTGAGTTGTCGACGAAAGCCAGGAGCTATGTTCGAAATTGACTTTCGTTTTACTGAAGGTTAAGTGAAATGGATTGTGGTTGGATATTAAGTTGTACAGTAAACTGCACGTTAGTGTTAACAATTGAATTCCAAAAACCGCTCTTACTGCTACGGAATGAAAGCGCTGTCAAATTGTTACAACCGCGTGTGGTTGATTGTATAGGCAATAGTGGTTTATGCAGCAGTTATAATTTTGCTTCTACGTGCGAGAGAAAAGCGTGATTATTTACATAATCTGTAAAAGACTTAATTCACCCAATCCTAAAGGACTTATATATCACTCAAAAAGCTCACTTAATAAATCGTCGATATCTTGCTCCATATATAGGAATGTCGCAATACTTGCTCAACGCACTTGCTCACACATACGCGGGCGACTGAAACTTGTCCCGCTAACTTGAAGCACAATCTCTTAGAGCTGTGAGTCATGGGTTTGTCTGTAAGTTTGGTAAGCAGAGATATAGGTCGTGGCTAGTTGACAATGGAAGGATACAAGTTGAAATTATATTTAATTTAATAATTATTATTAATAATAATAATTTTAAAATTTAATAATTATTATTACAAGTGGAAATAATATAACTGTTTTAGTTGTATTGGTATTGCTTTTATCAGTTGAGCTGCGCGATTACTGACAAATACGTGCACTGACTGGACAGATCCTCTCAATCTGTGTGGTTCTTTCCTAAAAAGACCGTTTCAGATACCAATCTGCATGGTCTTCACATGAAGTGACCAAGATTATGTCTGGACTTTATAAGAGACTATGACCTCTGAGTTTGTTTCGGCCTTTCTTCTCAGAGTAGTCAGATATGAAACGCCGACGTCATCTAATATTTACATACATACATATATGCTCACGCGCTTTGCCCATGGCGATAGGCAGAAACTACAGAACGCCACCTGCTACGACCCAAGTTACCCAAAAACTATGGAATCTTACAAAAGAAAACATATTTTAGATAAATCTCTTCTGTTCTATTTCTATTAATTCCGTAAACATGAGAATAAGATGTTTCAAAGACTTTCTTGGACACTAGAAGTTATTGGTTATGCGGTTATCAATCCTTTTGCACTTGTTATCATAGCATCAAAGCATTACTGCGCATGACCCTGTTTAGCATTATTTCAGATTCAGCCACGGAAAGCTCCATGATTCCTCAGTAGACCATTTCAGACACCAATCTACATGGTCTTCACATGAAGTGACCAAGATTATGTCTGGACTTTATAAGAGACTGTGACCTCTGAGTTTGTTTCGGCCTTTCTTCTCAGAGTAGTCAGATAGGAAACGCCGACCTCATCAAATTTGTATGCATCAAATGTACAAACCTACTTACAGAAATAAAATCATTTATCATAAAGCGTCTAGAAGCAACATACCAAATGAAAAATCCGTTGAGAAATTCTCAGCCAGGTATAGGAAACTAAAGGAAAGCAGTGATAAGTCTGATAATTATGTCGCAGGAAAGAAAGTTGATAAGAAACCCAAGCCAGGCGAAGCCAAGCCTCGGGTTTCTTAAGCTGCGTTATGTTAAGATAAGGATTTTATGTGTATTTGTATGAGCTAAATAGCAGGACGAGTCTTCGTATTCATTCCTTTTTGTGGTGACCCCTGTTCAATTATTGATAAAACCAATTTTTTTCAAGAATTGGCGATGTCCTTTAGGATTGGGTGAATTAAGTCTTTTACAGATTATGTAAATAATCGCGCTTTTCTCTTAACAATTCACTCATGAAATTCACTCATAAATTAACAATTCACTCATGTCTTAAATGCTTATGTATATACATATATAGGCTTTTTATCCAAAGAATCCGTATTGCCATACCACGTGGCAAAGCTGCCTGCCTTTTGGCCCTTTTCCTTTTGACAGTGATATGGACGAGTTTTTTGATGCCCTTTAAATCTTTTCCCTCTCTTTCATATACGATATATGCACATGCATATATATGCATATTATTATTATTATAAGGCTGCTAGCTTATATACTATGTAAATAGTAGTAGTATATAGGGTGAAATTTCCAAGTGGGCGTGGATGGCCAAATCCGAAACTATGAGCAATAGCGAAAAGTACTCATTGGGTTTTTGAAAAATCAATACTTCTAGCCAGGAATCGACCACATTGATTTTTCAAAAATCCAATGATACAGTTTTAGTTTTCATCAAAATCGAGCCCGAGACTCCTTTGAGTACTTTTCGCTATTCCTCATAGTTTCGGAATTGGCCATCCACGCCCACTTGGAAATTTCACCCTATATACTACTACTATTTACATAGTATATAAGCTAGCAGCGTTAAAATAATAATAACACACCATTCGATAGTGTCGCTAATAAGGATCGAATTCTGGGAAGTAATGACATCCGGCAAGCTAAAGGAAAGAGCTCATTTTTAACAAAATACTTTTTTTTTTTTTATGTTACCTACAGCCTTGATATTGATTTTTCAAAAATCCAATGTTGCAGTTTTAGTTTTCGTCAAAATCGAGCCCGAGACTCCTTGGAGTACTTTTCGCTATTCCTCATAATTTCGGATTGGCCATCCACACCCACTTGAAAAATTCACCTGTATGCTGCAATCTACATTGTCAAGATAAGATCAACTTTTTCGCACCAATGAGTTTCATAAAAGGAAAAAATATTTATTTATTTAAGTAACCTACGGCGATACATATGATATGTTACAGAATAGTGTATTACAATATTTTATGGCTAATAATAGGTTACCCTGTTTAACTAGAATAAGTATAAAACATTCGAACGGACTAATAAGAAATATTTAAGCCCAAAAGACGTTACATTAAGTATCTAAAGTTAAGTATACAATTTTGTGATTATTTACTTACTTTGTTGATTATAGAGCCTACGCGTTTGTTATCTGCCTCTGTTTTATTGTTTTTATTAATTGCGCTTTGAATATAAGTTTAGTACAGTTAAATATATCCACTTAAGAGAAAACTGTGTTATAAATATGGCACTAATGATCGGCAAAAGAAGCAGTAACTTCCTTTTAATAACATGGAACTGTAGCAATCTATCCTTATGATCATAATATGATCATTATTAGGAAATCTATGTTCATATGTGAAAGTTTATTACGATGATCCACGAATAGCGTCCCTTCTTTTCACTCGAGTGCCCCAGAAGGAGGGTAATGTTTTTGGAGAGTAAGTAAGTAGTAAGTAAGTAAGTGCAAAAGAAATAGACATACATACGACTATTTCTTTGGCACGCTCTGTAGCCTAAAGGGCATGATGAATGATTTTAACATATATGAGGTGTCGTCTCATTTGTGGGAGTGACATAGGCTATATAATATTTATATATTACATCTGGAAATATAAGAAAAGAGAGGGGAATGTTTTTTATGAACAAATTGCTAACATTATTGGTATCAAATGAATACTAGTAATGAGTCAATTCCAAATATATATTAATAAAAACTAAAAAGATTGAAATCAAAATTAAAAATATTCTTAAAAGCAAAAAAATCCGACTGCAATAACTCATAACTGAAAAGAGAAAAACAAGCATTATAATCTATAGAATTTTGGTATTGCAGGCGGGGACAAACCAATAACCTGAAATATGGTGTAACTTTTGTTTGTCCCCGCCTGCAATACCAAAATTCTATAGATTATATGCTTGTTTTCGCTTTTCAGTTATGTGTTTTTGCAGTCGGGTTTTTTAAATATTTCATTTAGCTTTTGAAAGTAGCACACTCTCTAAGACATCTCTTATCTACCCAAATTACACATCTATTATTTCATTGATTTTTCCATCTAGCGTCTTTCCTTTTAGGTGGTTGGAACAAATCTCCTTCCTTTACGAAGTTCCATCGTTTACGAAGTGGGACAACTCTCCTGAAAAAAATGTTCCTCAATCAGGACTTTTTAATTCAACTAGGTACAATTATTATTAGGACTTTAATCTCATAATTTGTACCACATTGTAAGTAGAACGCATACCGACACCTTTATATAATAACACGGACTTGACCGGCCCCGTCGCAGATATACGTTCTGAGAAACTACACGATCCAATTAGATCAACGAGACTTTGCGGTTTGATAGGAGTTCGATCTGACTTTACGCCTATTACTTTGTTAAGACTATTAAATTATTAATGTTGTGATTTATGTATTCCGATTGAATAAGCAGCTGTTAGAACTTACAATGACTTCGAACTTTTTCTGTACTGTATTCGGAAGCAGAATAAAATTGGTAAATACTTTCAAGGTAAACTTTACCTAAGTATTTTACTGCCAAATTGTTAGATGAGATTCATTAAATATATGGCAGATTACGATATGTTTACATTAGAGCTATTCAGATTAAAGCTTAATTGGATACATTCAAAACTATATTAATTAAAACTATATACTAACGAGCTGTCTTTAATTACATTCAATTAATCATCTCACATGATATTCAACACGAATACGAAATTATTTAATTGCACTCTTAAAATATTAGTATGACCTCAGCACTTGTATATTTTTTCAGGGGCACTTAAAGTTCATATTAAATAACGATGGTTTCTAACATAACAGTTTGAGGTCTTAGTAAATTATTTAAATCTTATTACCTTCCTTTAATTAATATGTAGTAAATTTCTACACTTATTGCATTTTTTTATTAAATGTTGATCAAATAAATCCGATGTCAGGATTACGTGGCTTTAAAATAGTGTTTCGAAATCTAATTACATATTGCCAAACTTTACCTACACATCTTTTAGAAAGAAACCTTGAACTGGACAACGAAATCGTCTTTATAATACAAATTTAATTATACCTAATCTTGTTTCTCACATAGACTTACATATACGATAGTAATCACCAATCCGTCAGCCCTTTTTAGGGTTCCGTGCCTCAAAAGGAAAAAATGGCATCCTTATAGGATCACTCGTGTATCTGTACTGTCTGTCCGTCTGTCACAGCCAATTTGCTCCAAATCTAATGAACCGATTAAGTTGAAATTTGGTACACGTATGAATTACTGTGACCCTAACACGAATGTGTAACGTAAATAAATTAATTTTGAATATGGGGATCACTTTTGGAGGCCAAACGGAAATAAAAAAAAGAGTTTTGCAAACTATACCGTGTGACATATCAAATGAAAGGGCTTACTGTGAGGCTCTCAAATATAGGTTTTATTTTTATAATTTTAAAATTAAATGTTTTAAATTTATTTAAGAAAATATACGAAAATTTAGTTTCGGAGATGAGGCCCTTATCTCCAAAACTACTGAGTAATTTTTTTTTTTAAATACTAATAGTAGTTCTGTACTTATAGATTACAGGAACATGTATAACAAGTCTGTGGTCTTAAAATAACATGGTAAATCTCTGAATGTTGTGCATACATTAGCAGTTGGAATGTATGGGAGACCATGTTTTTCAACTATTGTAGTCGAAACTTGGGATAAATTCAACCCAACTACGGAACCCTTCATTGGTCCGACACGCACTTGGCCGAATTTTTACATCATATCGTTGTAATCTGTGGAGTATTGCGCGATTCTTAATAAAAATGAAAAGTAAGACTTAGCTACGTTCGGTGCACTTTGGGTAATAAGCCCAAGAATCATGCTGACAAGCTGATCTTATTACTCGTTACTGACACAATTACAAAGAATGGTACCTACTATTATCTCGTGTTTTACAAATCTTTTAATTTAAAAACTCACTGCTAATATTCGCATTGCAATACAGTTCACCTTTCAATGCAAGGGAACATCATCAATGAATCTTTAATAACTAATCTATTTATTTATTAAATAAACATTATGTTACTTATACAAACCTCTTGATGTTCAATGACATTATATATTTAGTTCACATAACACATGGGTAGCTACATTCTAATTCGTGACTTATTACTAGTATAATACACGATATATTATTGAGTAATCAATCAAACGTGTGTCTGATACAATTGGATTACATTTAACCTAATTAAAATTTAAGTGCCTAACGTTATATCATTTGAACTAGAACGAGTTGCAGAGCTCATTAAAACAGGGCCATAGCACACCTCTGCCGCAAAACTGCATGATGTTCCGCTGAAGTTCTGCTACTCGAGTAGCGGAACTTCATGCGAGCCAGTTGAACTACGCTAATTACTAGTTCGCTGGTATGGTTTCGCGGCGTAGGTGTGCTAAGGCCCTTGTGAGAATTAGCATCATACAGCTTCTTGTGAAAACGAGAAAAGTACCAGCATAGCCTTGCCGCACACGCTACAGCTCACAGAACGCCGCCACCTGTAGCTGAAAGCGGCTACTAAGTAGCGGAAGTGTGCGACAGACACGTGTGCTCGGTAGCCGCTACTTTTATTAACCCACTAGCTACGGCCCGCGGCTTCGCTCGCGTGTGAATTTTCCAAAAATCCTTCCTTAGTGGATGCTTACAATATAAAATTTCTAGCCCCAGCGGTTTAGGCTCTGCCTTGATGAATCTGTCAGTCCATCAGGACAAGTAATTATACAGGGTTATTGGTAAAACACCAGCAACCTCTCAAGGGGTCATTGTACTCATCATTATGAACAACTTTTACTATGGGACGAAATCTGAAATCTCAAAAAAAAATTCAGCTGCTCAGTACATTTTGACGAATTACGCGAACATAAATGTATCTGATTTTTTTCGCGATTTCAGGTTTGGTTCCATAGTAAAAGTTGTTCATAATGATGAGTACAATGACCCCTTCAGAGGTTGTTGGTGTTTTACCAATATGTATAGTAGATTGCTAGCGTTTAGTTTAGTGGTCGCTGGTGGCCACACGAAGCGAGAAGTGGCCTATCGTGACTTATAGCGACCATCGGCGTTAGCCGTGTGCAGCGAGTGCATATAAAATGTAAGAAAATTGTAGTCCGCAGATCGGTAGCGGCGTTTTGTGGCTGTAGCGTGTGGCCCGTGTGCTGGAAGGCTAAATGAAGTCTAGGAGCATTTTTTTGTGTTCTGCTTAGAAACGGTGAAGTTACAGTTTTACGTACGAGACAGTCCCAGTGTTTCTGTAAGGTTGGTAAACAACGATAAAACAAACAACAATTGGTTGGTAAACAACTTTAATTAAAGCTACCGATGTTAATCTAACTAGAAGCATGAAAACCTAACTCTGACCAAGTGATATTGTGTTACTCACTGGGTTGTGAAGGTCAGATAGGCAGTTGCTCCATGAAAAATACTTGTATTCAGCTGCATCTAACCGGATGGGACTGGAAGCCAACCTCAACTTAGTTGGAAAAAGGCTAGGCAGATGAATCATGAAAACCTAAATTTGTGACCCTAAAACTGTAATTAAATCTTCATTAGGTCATGACAATATGATCATCATAGTTATTGCCACATCCCAGCAGTTTGTTACTTATCCATTAACATCAATTTTAATTGTAAGCTAAACTAACTATCAGGTAACTCTATAATGATGTTAAATATAATGAACATTCACATGCAGTTAAAATTATGGCAAATTATTGGATAGTGAGAAAATTAATACCTAAGGCAGCTGAAACTAATATCCTTACAAGCACATACAAAGCGATTATTAGAATAATAGAAAGTAACATAAATAATAAAAGGAAGCTAATATGAATGAAACAATAGACGGAACAGGTACTACGCTACAGGTGAGTGAAAACAGCTCTTTTTTCCATTATAAGTTTCAGTGCCTAAATTAATTTCTATGCCAATTGTTTAGTCTGGATGTAGTCTGGTGTAATTTGAAAGAGAAAATGGAGGTTGACTGCGTCATTAGATAAGATAAGATAAGATAAGTCTTTATTTGCCTTAAACATGGTATAATGGTGTTAGTCTTATTTAAATACAATGTCCACATGTTTAGCTACACAGAATATGTCAATTGCATGCAAAAATTTTTCAGGTCCAAGAAAAAATAAAAAAAACAGTAATTAGTAAATAAGTCATTCAAATAAATAGATGGATATAATATTATAATTTTATGTCAAAGAAATCATTAATATCATAGAAATTATGTCCATTCAGCCATTTATACAGCTTGTTTTTAAATGAATTTGCATTATTTATACATTTTAATTCTTTCGGGATCTAGTTGTTTGCAATCGTGACTGATGACCATAAAGTCCAGGGTTCGATCACCGGGTCAAATAAGTTATGTTAAGTTTTACTATTAAGGAATTCAATCCTGAAGAGGCAAAGCTAAGTAATAATAGGCGCACGGGTCGATCGATCAAGATCACTTGCCGCGGTTGGTCCGTGGGTAGGTGAACATCTTTACCATACCAAGACCAGCCGTGCCGCAGAAAGTACGTTAAGCCGTTGGTCCCGGCTGTAATTCGTGGATCTTTGACAGACGTTACGGGTCGTCAGAAGTCGACAACAAGAAAGTCCGACAACCAGTCTTACCAAGGGTTACCCAGTAACTGGGTTGTGGACGTGAGATAGGCAGTCGCTCCATGTAAAATACTGGTATTAAGCTGTATTCGGTTAGACTGGAAGCCGCCCTCAACCTAGTTGGGAAAAGGCTAGGCAGATGATGATATGTAATCCTAAATACAACTAAATCTTTGAACCTCAATAAATCTTCCTAAGTGCACACCATAAGTTGCTTGAACAAGTGGTAATGTGTATTTCTGCTAGCCTCAAGCCTTACTTGAACCGCTTGTCAAAATGTAAGTACTTCAAAAGCACACGTGTTAACGCTTTGCTAGTCCAAAAACAACAGCTTTGACATAACTATTGCTTGAAAATCACAAAGTAGTATTTAAGTTCGAATTTTGCACAAACACATTTACGCACACGTGAGTATCTCATTCACTTATTCCGTTTTGTTCTTAAAGATTAACCTTTACTGTTAAAGCTAAGCCTATATTTACAAGATGTATTTCACTGGTCGTAAATCATACCAAACCGGACTAAAAAGTATCTCGGCTCCAACTCATTTAGTTACTGACTCATAGTCCATGACATTCTCTGTTTTGTTACCGTTTACAATCTCTTAATTACTAGTATCTTATTAGTATCTTTTCATATTTTTCATTCTTAGTATTTTGTAGTCTACTGCAGGCTTAGCATGACCACTTCTATCTCTATGAAGAATAGACACATCTCTTTCTATACAAAGTGACATTTCGTTTCCCCATTTTTGACACCGCAGAAATCCTTCTACAATTTATGATTTTGTCTTTCGTTTCTAACGATCTCTGTCTAGGTCCTTTTATATGTAAACTATTTCGGAAGAAAGTTTTCTATCCCAACTGTAAAATTCACACTGACAACTGATAATTGTCTAGGGTAGTGAGGACAATTTGATTTTGTAAAGACAGTAGAAAACTTTCTACTCGACGCGCGACGGCCGCAAAGTATATACGGTTATCTACAAAATCTTTTTTTTTTCTCTTTTGCTTATATCTCGAAAACGGTGTGTCCTGTAGCAAAAATAATAAAAAAATGGTAAAAAGGAACCCTTATGGTGCGACTCAGTCGATCTGTCCGTCTGTCACAGATGGATATCTCAAGAACTGCTAATGCTAACTTGAATTTTGGAATAGTTTTAGATGACATTTGCCCAACTATTTTGCAAATAAGAAAGAAATAAAAATGTATATATTTTTTTGCAACAGGGGCTGAAAGATGGTCTTGAAAATTCGAAGTTGGATTACGGAAGTGGGGTTGGGATGTGGGGTGTTATATGAAAGAGCGCTGTTTGCACGACATTTTTACATTTGATGAAAAATATAAAAAATACCGTTCCCCCCACCCCTTATCTCCGAAGTTTGCAAGGAGAAAAACCTGAAATTATTCTATGTGATAGAAGTTTATGAAAAATCCGAGTATATCCGAGTCCGACTCGCTCTTGACCGTTTTTTTTAACTCTTATCCCCCTAAAACTCTACATGTAGGTAATAATTTTTCATTTTTTCCATACAAAAAGTGAAAAACTCCATACAAGTTGAAAATTTCATCTTCTTCGGTGCTACAGGCTCACCTCCACAGTTGTATAATACGCGTCAGTTGTAAAAATTGAGAATTAAACAGAAAAAAAAAATCTATGAAAAACAAAGAATTCTGAGTCGAATTATGTAAAAAAGTGAATTTCGTAAAAGTGCAGTTGGCTCTTTCTACTTTGTTGCCGTCGTACTGTCTACACATTTTTGTCTACTCTTCCGTCGACCAAACGCTTATCTACGGTTCTCCTGCTAAGCCTGCTGTTGTCCTCATCTTTACATCAACGTCATGGGTTTCTCTAAAAAATGATTGATGGTTTGAGGACATCGCCATAAGTCTGCTTATCGTAGCTATTCATATTATTTATTTATGATTACAATTTTCTAATACCTTTGTTTCTTTTAAAAAAAATACCTATTTATTTTTAGGTATACATACCTGTACACCAGATTATACTTTTTTTTTTAGATGGGTTTGCTCTTGACTATAGTCTAGGTCAGAGGTGACAGAGACAAAGTCTACGATGGAGTGAGCTTACCCAGAAGAAGCCTGTTCACGCTAACTTTGAAGAGATTCGGGTTGTATGCGTTCGGGAACACAGACGCAGGTAGTGAGTTCCACTCTTGCCATGCGCATTATGAAGGATTGGATTGCATTGCATAAAATAAATTATACACTATAAAACATACAATTGGCTGCCTTATCGCTTTCTGCGATGTCTTCCAGGCAACCTTACCAAACTAACTTAATCAATAATTTCAATGTTAATCTTTCAAACATTTGCGATAGCATTATAAGCTTCTATAATATCCTAATTAATTATTTTGTGTGGCTTCAATCACTAAATATTTATAATTATGGGTATATTCGTCAGTATTTGAGCGAAAGTCAACCAGTTTGAGATCGCTTTCGTGCTAAACCAGTTGGCTTTCTTCAGTATAAAGTAATAACTTTGCTGGTGTGAGTGATGAGCGATCAGCGGGTCGTTAATGATGAGGCGAAAACTGGGTCATTAATATTCATTACTTTCTTATAAACTGTGGTACAACTCGGTACAAGTTGTACTCATAGCTTTTGCACACTACTAAAGAAACAGACACATTACTAAAGTTTCTCTAATAATATAATTCAATCATGATTCGATAGACACGTGGCGCCATCTATATTTTCATAAGAACGTAATTGTTGTTTTCCTCGGGAACAGTACTTTTTTTCGGGATGAAAGATACCCTATATACGTTTCTCGATACGTTATGCAAAATTTCGGGATGATCGGTTCAAATTAAAATATTTTAATTTCATGGTACAACGTATTATATAACAAAATATTGACGCAAGCAAGCAGAAGGTAGTAAAAAGTAGACAAAGAGGGATAGGTATTTGCCAAGTCAAGGGATGTCATGGGCTGATGGACGTAAATCTATATCTATAAAAATCGATGTGTGTATGTATTATCTTCTTTCTATACTCAGCGGTATGTATGTGTGTATGTTCCCTAAGGACTCAAAAACGATGTTGATGAAATTTTCAGGCAATCTTCAGATTACCTCAGCGGGGTGATCTTGTGAAGTTTGGTGGCGATGAGATTAACAGAATTGTTTTTTTGCTGTTTGGTAGTTTTAAGTCATATTTTTTTCTCAACAGTAACCTAACAAAGAGTACTAGGCTTGCATGAATTCAAGATAGTATTTCAATCATCCACCACAAGTCTCCTGGCTATAGATAATTAGTGCTACCAGTGCGAAACCGGGGTGGGTCACTAGTAAACAAATAAAAGACATCAAGTCATCGTATACCGGGTAATAATTAAATAATCCAAACAACAAGAAAGCCATACCATGTAAAAGAAAGAATATTTGATTAAATCGTATTCATTTAAATCCGGTTCGCTTTCGCCTATCACTTGCGGTAAACTACATAAAAGCGATCAAGGTTGCGTTTGCCGAAAGTGACAAAAGCCTTCGGTCGGAGTTCCCGGGACAAAGCAGCCGCGTGTACTACGTAACTTGTACACTGACGATAATATGTAGACAGGCTTGTGTTACGTACGTATTTGACAATACGCCAGCAACTTGAACGAATTCTGAACCAGATTTCTAATTAAATGGTTTTTTTCACACTTCTGAACAAACTCCCTTTTGTCCACAGAGCTCCTCGATTCGCTTCAAAAGTTTAATGTAAATTATGTTGGAAAATAATTTTGAGGTATTCACATAGTTTGAGTTGTAGCTGTTCTGGTAATTTAGCTTCTGACCGCAATAGTCCTAATATTATTTTCATTATATAAAGTTCTGCTTACGTTTTTAGTTTTGTATTTTTTTTTCTGCTTGAGTATAGTTTTCGATTTTTTTTCTGTTCTTCTTTTTTTTTTGGTATACTCGTATTGGCGTGTGCTAGCTGACTTATAGCAAATAACTAAATTTAATTTAATGTTTGTGTTGCTTAATGTACTTACATGTAATTTGCGCAGTGTTGTATAGAATATATATTTTTTTTATTTAACTAAACAGACATCTGTGCTGCTGCGGAGTTTGTTGCGCCACTTCTTCTCCCCAGCTAAAGCACTAGGAAGTGGTGAAGGTCGGGCGTTTTGGGGGACTGTCTTATGTAGTTTTGACGTTCGAAAAGTGCTGATTCTCAGCCTAGTTTGAATAAATGACTTTTGATTTTGATTATTGCACTTATACGTTTATGGCCATGTGTATGATAACTTCAATTGTGTAGGTATCTATCGATATTCAAGCTCGACTGTTACTACCCAAAACTTTTCAACATTATTTATGCAATTTTTTTCCAAACCGGAAACGCAAATTGAAAAAGTGCATACCTAATTCTCTTTGTATAGCTAACCCAACAATTAACTAACCGTTACAATCATTTAACAACAAATAAAGTCGCAATGGTCGGTCAACATAAAAGGATACAGACCGCGTGAGTCAGCCCAAGGTTTTATAATAAACTAATGAAAGGACCTTGCTACTGCACCGCCCCTTACCGCCCACTTGTTAGGGTCTAGACACGGGTTTATAGAACGGGCAGAGACTAACTTTTAACAACAATTTCTTTTAACTTTAATATGCATTTATTTTTTTATTTGTGATGAGTTTGCTCTTGACTTTAGTCTAGGTCAGAGGTGACAGAGACAGTCTACGATGGAGTGCTTACCCAGCTTACCCAGAAGAAGCCAGTTAACTCTAACTTTGAAGAGATTCGGGTTGTATGCGTTCGGGAACACAGACGCAGGTAGTGAGTTCCACTTTTTTGCCGTGTGCATTATGAAGGATGTTTAGAAGCGCTTAGTGCGAATCGGTGGAATGGCAACTAGGTATGGATGGTAATTTGCTGTGCGTCTAGATAGTAGAAAGGGCCGGTGGAATGAGGTTGTGGAGTTCCAGAGCACACTCACCGAAGTACAGTCTATAGAAGACCGACAAGCAGGCAACCTTGCAGCGATGAGCCAAGCTGAGAAGCTTGGCATCCACCAGTTTTACGTCGCCAATGAGGATCTTAGCTCTGCGTTCCACTGAGTCAAGCGCAGCAAGTTGGTATTTAGCTGCAATATTCCATAAAGTATATGTATTTAGTGGTAATAAAGCAGGCAGCACACCATAACCTAAAAAGTGTGGTTACTATCGAAGCGCAGTGGTGGCCCAGTGGTGTCGCGACATACGAGTTGTCGTAGGTTCGGACCCAGACAGGCGCTTTATGTCGTCTCTCGAAACGGTGAAGGAAAACATCGTGAGGAAACCGGCAGGTCTTAGAACCAACAATTCGAAGACATGTGACATCTATCAATCCACACTGGGCCCGCGTGGTGGATTACGGTCCGTTCCCTCTCACAGAGACGAGGCCATTGTCCTGCCACCGCCAGTGGGAACAATACAGGCTGAATAATGAACATGCTGTCGCCTACGGACGTGTGCTTTCTGCAATACAAGAGGGGCGTTGCTAACTAAGAGATGCTGCTGCATTAGACCTATATTATCTTAAGGAAGGTGCGATAATGTAGCCCGCAAAATTAAAATTTTCTTACGTTTTTTTTGCAATATGTAGGTCAGTGTCAAGTTGTATGTCGATTAAAATATGATGAGCGACCATAACGACTATGTCTTTACAGAATTATAATCATTAAAATGAGCAATACAACTCCATAATTTCATGAAATAGGCATTTTGAACTTAGAGAGTAATATTGATGATTTTTATGATTATAATTCTAAATATATAAATAAATATTTGTTACAGCCGCGAATCATATTAAGATCAACATTCAACCTGATATTGAACTGCAAATTGCAAAATCGCCTTAAAATCATGTAATTTCTAGTCTATCGTAACATTAAAAGCAGCTAAGCGTCTACAATTAATGATTGAACAATTATTTAGATAACTATTATGTCAATAAAACAACCTGTAGGTTACAGGTAAGGTAGGTATGTAGGTGGTAGGTTTTTTTGATAAGTTGAAGGTTGTATATTAAGAACTCAGTCTTTATTTTCTCTAACTAGAATAGCAACATATATTGTAAACATAGCAATTGTTATCGATATTACTATCAATCGGTTGCGCTATAAACACGAGTACATAAAGGAAGCAGCCTATCACAGTGCGCCTAAGTAACGGCCATACTAGTTTTTGTCCCCATCAATCTTATCTGGTTGTTAAACCTCAGCCTCATTACATAGCATATGGCGCCCTGTAGCTTACTTACAAAGTTACAAGGAAAGGAAACGAGTTTTATGCATTTAAAACAAGTTTTGTGCTCTTTTGACGAATGTGATGTTTGGTTTAGTTTTCAAAGAGAAGGAAAACCAAAGAATATCGGAGTCAAAAACGCGTTAAGAATACGAGTTAGTCATTTGTTTTATTACAACAATTTCCAAACATTCACCATTATTTTTCATTGAATGTTCGCTGCGTAACTAAAGCTCGCGCAACGAATGTTTGCAAACCAAATTCGCAAAGCGATTAGTGCTTGCAGTGAGTGCCCTCGTTAAGCCCCATTTACACGAGGCAAATTTCTTGCTTGTGGCATATATTATTGTATGCCATTGAAGCAGCAAATGCCGCGCCGCCGTCTAAGTAGTATTTAGAAGACGTACTTCTAAATACTATTTAGAGGGCGGCGCGGCGCCACTATTGTTATTGCTTCAATTTACCTGTGATATGCCAGGCAATTATTTGTCACCGTATAAGTTAATCAGTCTTTACGCACACATTCAAAAAGCTCTCATCCTGTGATAGGCATCTATGAAGTTTAGTTATACTAAACTTACAAGTTACTGAATATTTTTATTATACAGGGTTTTTGGAAGCTGGAAAAATTCTAAAAGTTTGCAGTTAAAAACAAAAAATAAAAACATACTTTGTCTAAGACATGTATAGATCAAAATGCTTTAAATGGTGTCAACTCTATCACCCCCTAATGCTTTGCACCTAGCTTCCAAACACTCTGTGTAGCACACCATCTCCAAAAATGTACCTCTCCACATGTTCTACAAAATTTGATTTTATATAACTTTTCAACAGTCACACATGTTCAAGGGAGTATATCTCGGAAGATACTATCAGTAGTGACACGTACTGCATGTAGTCACGATAATAATTTAAGCTCGACGATTCACATGTGAGATGAAGATCTACGTAACAACACACAAGAAATATAACTAAATGTGAGTGTAGCTTCACAAAAATATCCGTGACTACGTTTCTTTTATTTTGGCTTTCCTAGACAATTCAAAAGTCTGTAATGGTTCAATTGAAATAAATTAGGGATGCATACTCTTATAAAAATATCGGCAATACCGATACCGATACCGATACGCTTATTGAATTTAAATGAAGATAAAATAAATAAAACACAAGTTGAGTTATTATTTTTTAATGAATATAAAAAAATCAGACTTAGAGAATGAGATTATTAGTAATTAAAACTAATAATTAAAGTTAATAGTGCTAGTAATTAAAATTAACATTAATAAGGTTGTTGTTCAAAAAACAACGTTTTCTCAAGTTTTGCTGAGATAGGCAATTTCGCAAGTCTGTTTGAAAGAGACCTGCGACTGTACGTGCCTCGTTTGACACAGCACGCGCGTCTATATTACTTTTTTGAAGCGCGAAATTTGAAAAGAATCGTTGTACCGGCAATAAAAATATCCCCGAAAAAAAAAATAACGTATCGCCGATATATCAGCATCGGTATCGGTATCCGATGCACCCCTAAAATAAATACTTTGAGTTTAGAGTTTGACAAGTTGTTTAAATATTTAAAAGTACCCAGCCAAAATCACCAACAACGGTTCAGTGGGTTATCAGTTAACGTGTAGCAAGCAGACCGACAGACACGCTCACTTATAATGGGTATTAGTGCTAATAGAACCCTCTTTGTCTGTCCTCGAAAGGATTGGAAGCGTGAAGTTACGGCTATTGCGTTAATTACTAATGATTTCTGATAATTAGACGATTAAATTATAGATAACTGCATACTGGTTTCGTGCTGTTCAAGTGGAGTAGAGCTCCAGTTTACCAGAACCAATTTAAGTAGTTTATTGTTAAATCAATGTTTATTTAAAAGGCGAGAGAACCAATAAATGACTAGTTTATGACTTGGTCAGGCAACATTATAAACATTTTATATGTGCGAGATTTTAAACAAAATTATATTAAAAAATCTGGACCAATAATTTTAATTTTTACTGAAAATCTGGCGGATCATGTGTCATGAATAGTTCAACTGGACCTCATATAAATATAAGTGTAGAACAAACAAGAAAAGAGAACTCAAACAAACGGCCAATCGTTGAAATTCGTAAAGCTTTTGTATGCAAATCAGTCTAAAAATATCGTAACTACCATCAAAAATTCTACATTCAAGTTTACCGTAATAGGGCCACCTTGAAATCTTCAAGGTCTCTTACATAAGAACGTACATCCGTTACCATGGCAACGTTACGTACTCGTAAACACGCATGTTACCACACATGGTCAGATTCACCTCCAGTTTCACTTCATCTCTCAATAATCTGTACCGTGTGCGGATGACAGTTTCGTGTATATACACGCATCTGATCAGGGGCATAACTTCTGCGAACAGTAGACCTCGCGAGCACAAACTTTTTTGCAAAAATTAATATACCACTAAAGTTATTTAAAACGGGATATTTACCATGTTTTTTTTTTTCATCAGATCTTCACCTAATTTTTACAAGACCAACTTAAAGTTACCTATAAAAAAAAAAACCATCGAAATCGGCTCTCATAAGGCGGAGATGTCCAGTAGTCCCCTTTTAGTCCTTTTTCGAGGAAATACCCCTCCAATAAAAAATCCCCGACGACAAAAAAATCTATAAAGTCGTAAAACCTGTATACAAAGTTATGTCCGACAAACGACAGACGAAAGCAAATTTTGCCAGATTTGAAGCAGAAACACTTCGCGATAGGTGACAGGTTACAATCCGACAATGTTACAAGTTTCCTTCTTACACAAGATGAGATTTTCCTTCGACAGAAATGACAAATTTCCGTACAAACTTTCAACCCCTACTTAACATCTATAAGGGATTAATTTTCAAAAATCCTTATGTAGTAATCAACTAATTACTATCGTTACATAAGGAACTCTCATACATTTAATGATTCTAGACGTAGAAGTAGATTTCTGCTGTGTCATGAAAATATCACAATTATGTAATTTTCTGACCAAATATAGGTCGCATTGTCAGTTATATTAAATAAGGTCTAAGCCAAACTGACGTATGTTCACCAGTTCAGTTTGTTTATCTATTTATGGCAGGCCTAAAAGTTCGAAAATCCATACATAATCCAGATTAGTTATACTTTCGTAATAGTCTAGATTTTTGGAGGCTAAGTGGGTCAAATAGAATCTTTTGTGTGTGATACAATGTGTAACATGTTGACTTATTGTTCTTTTAGCATTGGAATGTATATGGAACTTACTTAGAGTTACAAAACATACTGACAGGCGTCGGAAGCCGATTTTGTTACTTACTACAGTTCGTTAGCTAGGGTATTATTAAAGACACTATCTATAAGCCTAATAACATCTGTCGATAGTTCTAAGTGGATTTTGTTTTGTCTTTTTTATGATTGAAATTATGGAAGAATTGAAATCCAATTATCGATGCAATAATGATCAACTGATTTATACGTAAAGTTAATGATGATGGATGAATGATGTTAAAGCTCAAATTCTTAATGTAATCTTTTAGCATGTACATACATGCTGACATTAAAATATTTAGTGTTCTTCTAATCATCTTTTTTCTCTCTTATTGAACCTTACCTACATTTGCTCCAAGGTCTGCAATCGTCTCACATAATTTAAAACAAAGTATCTGCCAAAATCTTTACATCACATATGCTTTTGTTATCAAAACGGGGCTAATGCTATGCGTAGGATAAACAACAAAGTTACAAGTGTAACATCATTGTAGCAGTGTTACTTTAACACGACACCCACGTTCTTTTCTTATTGTTGTAGTTAGCAACTGAAATCTGTCAGTAATATTCACTCTTTTGTTCGATAGCAGCTGGTATTAAGCCAGAATAGCTTTGCAAAGCTAATAGCAGATACTGAGTGCTGTTTTTGAGCAATAGGTCCTTGAGTAACGATGTGCATTTCTTTTTAATTGTGCAGACATATTTTTGTTTTAGAAAAGGTATCATTAGGTACAGGTAATAATTTCTTTTTAAAATTCGAAAACTTTGCATACGTTTTAGAACATAACGTAAAAATCTTAAGGCGTCTATTATATTTCGACAGTGCTTTTTGCGTTAAATGGTCAACTTTGACGTTCTTATTCTGAGAAACTGAAAGACGTGGACAACTTTGCCTTATTGAGTGATGGAGAATAGTTATTAGTACAGCTCATAGTGGCCTCGCTTTTCGCAATTTTTTATATAAAGCCAAAATTCCGAAGCAAGTTTTTCATAAAAAGTATGACAGCATTTTTTGTAACTACTTAGATAACAAAATGATATGAAATATATATATATATATATGTATATCTTAAATAGTGGTTTATTCAGAATTTAGAAATATGTATAGAATATCTATAAAAAAATCCCATTAAAAGCTTAAAACTACTTTAAACGCTCGGATTTAACAGTAAATTACTCCACACTACATTAATTCATAAGAAATAAAATTTTATAATTTAAACTTAAAAATAATTAAATTATAAGACTCAAAATAAGCGTAATTACAACTGCCAAATTGCTACTTATTGTGATGCGTCGCCGTGCTCCAATGTTAAGTACATAACTTGAACATCTGTCAAAACACCATTTTGTGATAGGCCTCTTATAATGTTTAACTGACCGGTAGAACATAACTATCGTTTGGTTAAATGCAACTTAAAGTAAATACTAAAAGTGGGCGTAAGTTACGGTTCAAATTTCTAACTTAGAATTACTTAGCTCTTTGTTGTGCATTGTTCGTAAAGTTGAAAGTAGTTATGCAGTTAATATTTTAAGTATTCATTGTTGTAATAACTTTGTGCAAATGTCTCATTTACGAGTACAATTAATTCCTTAGAAACTATATTTTATGTAAAACTGTAAAAAGCGGTTGCCCGCGACTTCGTCTGCGATCCAAGATAAAAAATAGCCTATGTCCTTTTCCAGGTCATGGTCTATCCATGTGCCAAATTTCATCGTAATCCGTTCAGCATTTTAGCGTGTAAGCGATATTAGTTGGGATTATAATTTCTTCAATAAAACTTGAGATACGTTGTAGTAAGTAGAAATCCGTTGTCATGGTAGGAGTATGTGATGCGGAGGAATGAGGAAAATGTCGTGAGGAAAGTTTTTAGTATGAACGTTGTGAAGGCCAAAGAAACGATGAATGGAATGTGTGAAAGATGATATGGCTAGAAAGGGAGCGACTACCGAGATGACGACTAATAGAGAAGTATGGGAGAAAAAGACATGTTGCGCCGATCCCATATAAATTGGGACAAGGACAGGTGAATGATGACAAGTACATTGTAATTAACAAGTTTTTGTAGGCTTTTCAGGCGCCATATTCACCGTTCATAAGATTCATTCAACCAACCGGTCACTATCCAAAAAAAAAGCGAGCCTTACACTAGTCGCATATGATGTGTAACATATGACATCTGTTTGAGTTGGTTCCATTTGACGGCCACCTCTGGCACCGCGCGCGCTCATTGGTCAAATCAAATAGCGCGCGCTTCTCCGGCTTTCTGTTACCCGTCCCTTTTCACGAAATCACTGCTACAGGTTGCAGGAAAGCGACAGGAAAGATGTTATACATATAAAAAAAATGGTTGCCTTTACGTAGCAAGCTTACACCTACTTTGTAGGTTTCTGATAAAACAATACACATACATATACACTTTCACGTACGCATTTTAAGTTTAAATTGAGACCGATTTGATGTCGAAATTGGTTCACTCGATATAATCGATAAAACTGGTCCCTTTACGTACAAACCTATAATTGACAATCCGACTAAGGTTTACCGGCTTTGATGACGATTGTATTATCATTGTTATGTACTTTTATGAAACCAAAAGAGAGTCAAGGCAATTCTCATCTTGCCGGAGATGAGAATGTTAAAGGAGATACAGCATATGATGTGGCAATAAATGGCAGTATAACGTACGTAGCTACGTCATAACGTAGCTTTATGAAAAGAGGCAGACCAAAGGGAAGATCATTGATTGTGCAAAAAATTATACTTATAGCTAGGATTGAAGCGGGCGCTGCGACTACGGTGATTAAAGATGTCTGGACAAAGGGAACATACTGCCTGCCACTTCGTTACTATTCTAAATAAATGGAATAAAGGCAAATACACGTATTATTGTAATGTTCCTTTACCTTATCTTAGTTTTGAGGGTTCCATACCTCAAAAGGATAAAAACGGAACCCTTATAGGATCACTCATGTGTCTGTCTGTCTGTCCGTCTGTCACAGCCAATTCGCTCCTAATCTATGGACCGATTAAGTTGAAATTTGGTACGTATTTGTTATTTGGTATGGTATTTGTTATTTTTGTTATTTGGTATGTATTTCTGTGACCCAAACACGGACCTGTAACGTAAATAAATAAATTTTGAATATCAGGGTCAACTTTGGGGGCAAATAATCAAATAAATAAAAAAAGTCTTGCAAACTGTACCGTGTGACATATCAAATGAAAGGGCTTACTGTGAGAGTCTCAAACGTATTTTTTGTATAATTTTAAAATAAACCATTTTAAAGTTATTTAAGAAAATTGACCATTCCCCCATATCTCCGAAAGTGCTGAGCCTAAAATTTTGAAAAAAATATAGACAATAGTTTTTTACCTATAGATTACAGGAAAACCTATAAGTAGTCGATGGTCTTAAAACAACATGGTAAATCTCTCAATATTGTGAGTACAAACTTACATTTGTCCATAGTTAAACTAAAAGGATCCAACCCACATTACACCTAATGTGGGTTGGATTCTTTTTGATTTGTAGTTGGAATGTATGGGAGAACATGTTTTTCAACTACAATGTTAAGCTTATTCTTGTGATAAATTCATCACAACTACGGAACCCTTCATTGTGCGTGGTCCAACACGCACTTGATTTTTGGTTTTCGGTTTTTATTATAGAAGTACGCAATTACGTAGGATATTGTGTCCGAAACGTTTCAGTATCTCCACTATTATTGACCTAGAAATCTCATCCAAATAAATATTTATTATAAAATTTTAAAGACCTGAGAACCAATATTTTTAGATAGTCATGCTGGCATATAGCAATTTAAAAATAATGGACAGGTCTCATTCTCTATTTAACACACGATTGCTTCGCTAAAAGCTTTTTCATAAAAGGCTTCTTTCAGATTTATCTATTGATAGGTACTATATCTTGAGCTTCAATCCATAGCAACCTTGACATTTCCAATATGGTGCAAATTAACTAACATTAGTATTTTATGAATATTTATCCGCTTTATTAGTATGGGATGATATTCAAATTGTCAATTATTATTCGTAGATTGCGGTTTTCGGTGAGCCGTGACCGGACTAATATATGTGGCTATTCGCTATGTTAATGCATTTGGAGTTTTTGCGATTGTATTTTGATTATGGGTTTTCGATAATGAAGTTAAATTAGAATTACGTTACTACTGCTTAATTTCGTTTTCTTATTTAATCTTAAGTTATCTAAGATGCCTATCATCAACTATAAAAGAAAATCATATCTCATTATATCCAGATAAACACGCACATTTACACCTACGTCTTATCGACATTGCAAAATCTGATAAAGCATCTTCAACACGGCCCATTTACACGTTGCAATATCTGAAATACCTAATCTTGCCTCTATTTTAGACAAATCGTGAGGCATGTGTTCCGGTACACATAGAAATTTTACGGTAACTGCTTTTTGTCACGACTTTCCCTACGACATTGTTATTGTGGCTAAATATTGTTTGGCTATTTGTCAAGATTTGATTGATGTTTCATACTTCGCTGCTTAAGAGAACAGGATCTAAGTTAAGCCTTTCCATTCACATACAAATTTTAGAGATAGCTTTATGTCTAAACATATAAGTAAAATTTGAAATCTGTAGACTATTTAAAAAATAGTGGTTATTTATAAATGCAGTGAATAGTGTTTATAAGATCAATAAGAAAAGTTAGATTATGAGAACATACAATTTAAGACATAAATTAATTACTGGACTTACACTTCAGTTAGGTACACAAAACTTACTATTGATTTAAAAACAAAACCAAAATTCCAAGGTGATCGTAAAATTAATTTACATGGAGATGCGACCTACATCCTTTTAGAATTAGTGTACCCCTCCCACGGTAATTCCCATATTTATTTTAAACTTATACCTCAATAACATTGTGGTATGAATTATAATTTAGTTTTGGACTTGAAACATTCACTTATGACTCATACAGCGACTGTTTTGATAATTATTAAGAACTTAAAAGGCGTTTAGTTATTGGCGTTGTAAATCCGGGTATTTTATGTTGTCCAAAACTTGTGGTCGCAAATGTGCTCGGTTTTCGAAATTCTAGGAGTATAATTTTACAATACGAAGCTGATTAAAAACACCGCTTGTAATGTTATTTATGGCTTGCTTAAACTTGCTACCTACTTATTACACATAGGGACCTACACAAAACCGCTCATGAATTTAATGCGCTGATTTGTGTTTGTACATTCAATCATTTCTGGACTTATTATCACGAGTGGGTGAACATAAGACTGATGATCACAGATGATGTGGAACTATGTGAATGAGACAAAACCGTAGCTACTTACATCTTGAAAATTAGATTCAACAAACCACAGCCTGAGAAAAAGTATGCCAAATTAGTGTACCGATGACCAACGACGAACACTACTATGTGTGTAATAAGATATCAATCAATAATATCCAGGACTACAAGTTAAACAAGATTACAGATGTCTAGATAGTCTCTATGATATAACAGCCAACAAAACTGGTCCGAGCATGACGCCCAGTATAAGTATGGAATTCAACACAGTCATGTTTACATAAATACAATTTACATAGTTTAATGCCCGTTTTCATATACCCTAAGTGACACTTAAATGAATCCCTAAATAAAAGTGCTCTGTTGGATTTTCAACGCTAGACTTAACAGCGCGGAGAGTTGAAAATGTAACAGTGCAATAATATTTAGGGATATGTTTAAGTGTTACTTAGGGTTGGTGAAAACGGCCATTACACTAATAGACTAAGGCCCGTTTTCACTAACAGCCAACTAGCTTAATTAGCCGATTAGTTTACAGCCTAACCTTTGGAAGTAGCGCTCGCCGGTCGCTGCCGCGGCATCGATCGCTTGGCTCGCGCGCGGTTGGTCACAGCAGTTCTAACCTAAACCAAGCCATTCAGGTTGCAAGTTGAACGGTGGCGTTTAGTTAAAGAGTTGGTTGTTAACTGGAAGGCCAATTAAGGTAGTTGGCTGCGGCAGATACGTTGTAAGACACTGCGTTCACCAGAGGCAAAACAGTTTTGTCCACCGGAGAGGAAAGAGTTTGATCTTGTCTCAGAACAATGTTTTAAATTGTATTTTAATAACTTTGACTACGAATGTTTTGTGTGAGCGCCATCATTGTTTTCATAGAGCAATAGTCTGTCTACAGAGAGTCTTACTTAGGTCTGCGCACAAACCTAAGAACTACGTAAGCAGCGTTTCCGAAAGTCGCCCATACCGTCATGGTGGGTTACTTTGACTCTCGAGCATAACTTTGGACCAAATCGAGACAAATATCTGAACTGCGCGCCGTGTCGCGAACACAACCGAACGTCGTATTTCCTTCGATGACGCGTACTTGCGGAACTGTTGTGTGGATTTAATGACAATGAAAGTCTTATGCCCTAGAGTCAAAGTAACACGCCGCCGTTTATTTATTGTAAGCATTTGATGGATGTGTTAAAAGAAGATGAAGTGGTCTAATTAAAGGATTTATTGCTTACCTATTTTTTTTAAGTAATAAATAAAAAATCATGCTCAAGTGTTTTGTAATTAAAAATTAAGAGGTGATCTAGTAACTTTTAGTATTAGAAGTAAAAACATAAATTAGTAATTTATGTAATGACGTAGTTAACTATACCTAAATTTCATTAAATTAAATAGACGTTTTGTAGTTATTATAAAAATACGTTATCAATTTACAGAAAACAATATCTTACATAATAAAAACTTTTATGACCAAAAACTGACATAAGAACTACACACTCAGAACTTCTTTTGTTTTTTTTTTAATCTAATAAAAACAATACAACATAATCACTACTTCCTAACTTCCTAGTCACGAAGTAACAATCAACATCATAATAGATTTATTAAAATAAGTTGTCCGCTCCACATTTCTTGTTACCCTTCACAATGTAACGAGGCATTAAGTAACAGATGGTAACACAGACGGACAGATAAAACGATTACGTTACCAAATGGTCTAGAAAGGTTGAAGTGCTATCTGTTATCCTAGATTGTCTATACAATAGCTGAGTTTCGTAATTAATTAGCACACTCATCCATTCTAATTTTTGCCTTCGCTTTATCCTCATCTCATCATTGGCCTAGCCTTTCCCCAGTCGGTGTTGAGGTCGGCTTCCAGTCTAACTGGATGCAGCTGAATACCAGTACTAAACGTGGAGTGACTGCGTATCTCACTTCTGCAACCCAGACTTCACCTAAACTAATATTGTGTGCTTATGTTTGTAAAAGGTACAGCAAAAAACTACAGTATCACCGAGCGCCATAAAAGTATTAAAACACGCGGACTGAAGCTAGTACCACTATCAAAGTACTGGCAGAATAAATACTTATTTACTAGTAAAATGGTTAAGTTACATTATTTGTTTACAATGTGATTAGACATTAAATGAACACACTATATTATGTTTGGGGAAACAGTAATTTGACCAGAGAGCAGACTCTTTATTGACGAAATAGTGTAGTAAAGTGTCTGCATTCTCACCTCAGGGTTATGGAGGAGCCGCCAGGGTTGCGGGTTGGCGGGTTGTTCGAAAGAGTTACCGTGGCCCTGGCACAGGCAACTGAAGGATCACGGGTGGGTTTTAGTCAGTAGAAGTCTGACACGCCCTCCCGCTCCACCCAGAGCGGGAGAAGTTATTTGATGATTTCCCATCCACAAAAAAAAAAAAAAAAAAAAAAAAAAAAAAAAAAAAAAAAAAAAAAAAAAAAAAAAAAAAAAAAAAAAATTGAGGAACGAATTATTATTTAATTATTATTATTATTTAAATATTTCATGAGCCCTACAATTCACACATTCAAGTAGTGTTTTCTTTATCTATAATAATATGGCAACTATAGGATTTAAAGCTCAATCACAATAGACCATAACTAACAGCAAGTTTTAATTCAAATGATTGAATAAAATCAATTAAATTATCATCATCTAAAAGATTATTCACTAATTTATTTCAACAAGCCCTTATATGGCTATACATAATACTGTAAAACGACATAACTGACCCATTGAACAATTTTTACGTTCACTTTCTGCGCATGAGTATGATATAGTTCCGAACGGGTCACGATTTAACCCGAGTGAGCAGGATCGAAATGAAATCGATTAATTTCGAGAATTATAATCGATTAATAATAAAATGCTCTCTTAAAATGATAAACTCTTGATAATAAAATCACTTTAATAATATTTAAGTAAGTTTGATTACTTAGTGGTTATAGTTCTGATGTAACAGAGGACATCTAAATGGTTTGACCTAATTGATAATTCGTGTACAATGGATGATCGATCTTTATGGCTCTAAATTACAGATTTAGATGCATTGTGTTCCGATTAAAAATCTAAATGAGACTTCCAAAATTGCGATTAGATAATGTTTATTTTCAGGATATTAAGTTTCGTAAGCTAGTAAAATACTATTTAATAATACAAAATTCTTTAATCGAACTTAATTATGCCATATATATATTATTTTTAAATGTAGTGAAATCTACAAGGTGTAAGTGGTTAAGGGGTTAAGGGGTTATTGTCCTCATCATTATTAACAACCTTTACTATGGGACCAAACCTGAAATCGCGAAAAACAAATCAGCTGTTCTCTACATTTTGACGAATTATGCAAACATAAATGTACTGAACAGCAGATTTTTTTTCGCGATTTTAGGTTATAAAGAGGTAAAATTTGTGAGTTTTTACATATGTACGGGGTAATTAATATTCAGAAAACCAGTTGCAATAACTAGTGCCTATATTATCCAAATTGAAAACATGCACTGTTATGCATTTACATATTTATGTGATACGGTGATGATAGATCGAAGAAAAGGTGTGGAGAAATGAGAAATGGTATGTACAGATTGAAAGCTAGATACGCAAATAGCTCAAAGTAGTGAGGCTAGAGTTAGTTTATGCACAGGAGAGAGATGTTTGGTTTGCTAATGGTGCACTAATTAATTACTCAAATCTTAAAATTTTATTAATAAATAATTGTACGTTTTATGTATTAAATTACCCCGATAAAAAGATTCACCGGTGAAACTGGACCTGAGCCAAACTGGCGGCGACGTCGTTAAAAGATGCCCATTCATTGATAAATGTCACCCGTCTCTCTACAATTCCATTGCTTGCTTGCTATAGGGTGCATACTCGGTAGGCTCTTTATCCCCTCCATATCCTAAGGGCACGTCTTCCCTACCATTATCGCGCCCTCCGGCTCTACTCCTTGATAAGCAATGCTCTCTGTTGCACCATGTAACATGAGGCAACAGGGGCTAGTGTGAATCTTTGGGTTCATTCGAGTAATCGAGTCTGGTTAAACCACGCTGGGGTCTCGGTGCATTTCATTCATTAATTCATTCATTACGTATTAAATTACAGATCTTTTTGTAACAAGCATTATGTTAGTTTGTTAATAGTTTAAGTTAGGATATTATAAATTAATTACTGTCTCTCTATTCCTACTACAACTGTGAACATGATCAACCGCCATAAGGTGACCAAGAACCCAAGTAGCAGACGGGCAAGCTGACAGATTATATAAGATCCTTCACCAATCTTAAATTCGCCGATATAAACATTCTAACAACTAATTGACTCTAAGATAAGTACAACTCTCGAGTACCTACAAGTAGATACTCGTAAGTATATCTAGACTAGCCGCTTGCGTGCGGTCGACCAACACTCTCTTCCGGATTCCGAGAAATGATCCATGTTTAGTTACCGTAAGGACTTAAAATTTGGAGCAGCTCGTGAATAAGTAACATCAGCCGCACGGGTCGATCCATCACCATCCTACGCTTGCCAGGGTTGGTCCGTCGATGGGTAACCATCTTTACATACGGAGACTCCTCCGTGCCTCGGACAACACGTTAGGCCGTTGGTCCCGGCTGTCATTCGAGGATTTTTAACAGTCGTTACGGGTCGTCAGAAGCCCGAAAGTCTGACAACCAGTCTTACCAAGGGATGTGGTATTACCCAGTTACTGGGTTGTGGAAGTCAGATATGCAGTCGCACCATGTAAAATACTAGTAATCAGCTGCATCCGGTTAGACTGGAAGCCGACCCCAACATAGTTGGGAAAAGGCTTGAAGGACTTATAATTTGTGTATGCTTTTATGGAAAGGCTTGGTGTACTTGGAAGATAGATTTAAAATTATGTTAATCTTGCTGCTTTTAATTGGTGAAGCTACCACATTCATCATCTGCCTAACCTTTTCCCAACTTTGTGAGGATGGGGTCTGCTTCCAGTCCAACCGGATGCAGCTAAATTTTACATATTTTTTTTTATAATTTAAATTTAAATTTTAAATTTAATTTTTTTTTTATTATTTTACATGGATCGACTGCCTATCTGCCTTGCAACCAAGTTTTTGGGTAACACGAAACCCCCCTTGCCCCTCATTATCTTCCTGCCCTTATCCCATGTTACTTGGGGTCGGCGCAACATGTTTTCTTCTTCCATTCTCCCCTGTCAACCGTCACACTATCATTCACTCCCTTCTCTTTCATATCATTCTTTACACATTCCATCCATCTTTTCTTCGGCCTTCCTCTCCCTCTCCATCCATCAACACGTATATTCATCACTCTTTGAGTCACATGCGTTTCGTCCCTACGAAGCCCCCCTTGCCCCTGAAGCTTCCAAATTATGATTTATAATCCATTCGAAACTCTACGGGAGCTACCAATCAAAAAGACTGAATAGATTTTTATTAAAACATAATTTCGAATAAAAATCATTATTGCAATAAATTGCTTCTGATTAAAGAAATTTGTTTATGAATAATATAACTTACAAGGATTTCACTTACTTGAGAACATTTTTAGAACATGAAATATAATATTATAAAAACTTTGACATACAAACTAAGTAGGTATTGTTTTTTTTTTTAACAAATCGTTACGAAACAAACGAACTAATTAAATATTTATATAACATACATACTTTAACAACTGTAAATCAAAATTAATTACCGTTTTTTTCGAAATCTGTTCCTACTTTTTATATTGTATACTAAGTTATCTAACTTAGGTCATCTGCCGACGTAACTTATAATCCTTTCACTAGACCTAATATTGTAGATTATTTTGATAATTTATCATCACTTCCTTTGAAGTTCCGGGTAGTCCTAATATTCAGGTGTTCATCATTAGTAATGGAAAGGCTTAAAGCGAGTTTCTGATAGAAGGTAAGCGAAGTTAACATAGCTAAGCTTTGAGCTAGCTCGATTTCTGAGGCAAGCACCTAAAGATAGCTTAATTTTGATGTAATTCTGAAACAAACTGAACTTTGAGCTAAGGCCTTTTTGTTTCTTTAAAGATAAGGTTAAATCAAGTAAGAAATTTAGGAAGAACAGCTTTGAATTAAGCTAGTAGAACGAAGCGTTGAAAACAACGAAAAGTTTTTGGATTCTACATAAAAGTTTTAGACTTTCAAGTTCTTATAAGTACAGACGCCAGCACATCAAGCTACTACAATCTGTCAGATTTCTTTAATAGATTTTCGACTTTATTGCTAAGGCATTAGGTTCAAGGTTGATTGGGAAAATCTGACAGTTTTGGGTAGGTTGACCTGCTGGCGTCTGTACAAGTAGTTATGAAATATATAAAAGTTTAGATTTTCTCGTAAATTCTATTGACATTGAGGTTTTAACTAGAATATAATGTTAACTTTATTTTTAATCTGTACTTTGTTGAATTATATTTAGTTACGTAGCTAGCGGGCAGTTCATTGTACGATGAAAGTGCTTCTTAATACTTAAATTAAGATTCGTTGCTTTAAATGATTATGCATGCTTTATAATAGAAGTTATTGAAGAGAATGCAGTTTGTAGCGGACAATACTCTTTGACATTTTATTGTTATAATCGTAACACTTTTGTTACTTTTTCCTTATGTTAATTATCTTGATCTTAGACAATACTGAATATTCTCGTTATAATTTGACTGGGGCTCTCAGATATATTCTCAAGATTATTTTTTTAATCTTTTCTGTCAGTATGAAAACCAACTCAAAATATACAAGTACTGCGCTTCATTGAAAAAAGGTTTTATGAAATAGTTTAACCTTGACCGCGTACACTACAGAATTCGTGATACAGGGGGATATAAAACTTGAACAATAAACGCAAGACAATTGCATGTAACTGGACATCCAGTTTTTTTAAAGGTTACTGAGTTCAGGCACGAATGTTTTCTATGTTTCAATAAAATTGCGTACCAGGAACATGGGTAATTTATTGGAATCTTTAAAACTTTACAAACAAATAAATTTACCATTAAATAAACTAAACCAATTACAAATCGAACTCGAATACGATCTTCTTAAAGATTCAATCTGGCCTCAGCGAGAGGCTGACCTCTCTCGCCCGACAGCTGACACGGAACGTGTTCCAAGACAGGTTGAACTCCAATTAACATGTCAGACGATGTAACTGTAATTTGATGGAACATGTAGGGGATTATTGTGGAGAATATCGGTCCAGGATGGGTATGGAGGTGCATAAATAATAGTAATTTGTTCAGTAACTTAGGTGGCAAATTTAATTTTAAGTGGATCTACCACGGAGTGAACATTACATGATTATTATAGAGCTAACACGTTACCAATATTGTTGTTTTTATAGATTTAATTGATAACTTTTTTTAAAGTGTGTTTCAAATCACTCTTACAGACTCAATCTGACCTCAGCGAGGGGTCAATCTTTGTTGCCCGACCATGACAGGTTGAACTCCAATTAAAATGTCAAACGATACACCTGTAAGTTGATGGTACAAGTCGGCGGACTATTGAGGGAAATATCGGTCAGAGATGGGTATGGAAAGGCGCGTAGTTAATAGTAATTGGGCTATAATTGCAAAGCAATTTGGGTGTCAAGTTAAATGTAAGTGGACCTACCACGTAGTGAACATGGCATAATATAGAGCAAAAACATAGTAGGTATTGATTTCTTTTTATAAAATTTGTATAGTCGCTTTTATTTTCTCTTATTCTGAGCAAGGCAGTTTGTAAACTAGATTTTCCAATAGGTACATTATAATCACAAAATGTTTTCCTTAATTAAATCTTATTTAGTTTTTCTTAAAAGCTTGTTTTGTAAAAGTTATGTGGCTGAATTTATCACGGGAGGCAGTATTATTATATCAGCTTTCAGAAGCTTCATTTAATCATGAGGATAACCTCGGACTATCGCAGTTCTGATGTAACACCCATATATCATCATTTTTAATAACATATCATTAGTCTCAAAACCAAAATTTTAATTTACGTAACATACGCAAAATTACCACGGAATAAAAAAACGATTAATAAAAATTATTTATTGATGTAACACTAACCCGATAAAATCATTACCGAATATGACCTTTTTAAAGCTAAAGATGTAGCAGATGACTATCACTTGTCATAAGTAAACGTTACTTGTCAGAAGTCAGACTTACAAAAAGTTTTTATTCAATATCGATTGGTAATAGTTTTGTATGACACATCACCATTTACGAGGGGCGATAAAAAGTTATCGTTATGTCTACAATTGGTGTAGATTTTATAATAGAGCAATATTTCCGCGTGTTTTTATCGCGTAAATTACCTACTTATATAGATGTTTTGGACTATTGTTTTATGTAAAGTTAAGCAAATTGACTCCCAACTTAAATTGTCCGTATATTCAAATCGTAATTGACATTCTTTGATAGTTATATGAAATAGCTATGCATGGCAAATAAACGAGGTCTATTAATTTGCATTACAATTTAATTTACTGGTTTAAAAAAAAAAATCAGGTCCCTTACCCATATTAAATACACAAACAATACACAATTTTATAAGTGTAACTACTTATTATGAAATTAAACAAGTAATTATTTGTGAACTAGTTGATTGATTAATAATTACCTACACGTAAAAATATGAAAAACAAATAAATGTCAGATCAAATTAATTCATGTCAAGAGCACAAAGTAAAATAATAATTAATTGAATAGGACAATGAATTAAATTAAGTAAATTAAGTTATTTCAGAAGCAAAAATTATGTAAGTATTTATTAAATAAACATTTATGTTAGTTTTTTTTTTTCTTAAATGTGTTTTCTCAGTAGCTACCTACCTATTTAACAACAACAGAATTTCTCAGGTCAAACAGTGCAGCTTTTCTAATGCCAATAAATAATGGCAACACTAAATTACACCATCACATTTTCATCAGTTAGTGGTGACATGGCTTTGAGACGCGCGTGGAACACAACGCGCCATCGACCAGGGCCTGTTCCTTACCGGACGGCGAGCTACCCATAGCTCGCCGGCCGCAATCCCGCGCCTACGGTGGCCGGGAATCGACTCTCATTTCGGCGACTAGGGGAGTGAGGGCGCAAAGATTGCCTCTCCCTCACGTGTTCCGCCTCCTCCTTCGCGAGCATTACTGCTTCGCAGAAGGTGGTGACGGCTTCCCATGCACTCTCGCTCCGTACCATAGCCTGGACCAGGGCTGGACGCCAGAGATCGCCGCCACCAATCGCCTCCGCGAGGACGCGATTGGTGGCGGCGGTGCTCCGCCCAAGCCGGGCAGATCTCCACCGTATGCTCCACCGTGTCCTCCGGGCAATCCACACAGTGGTAACACCCGGGCGTTTCCTCCCGCCTTATCCGGAACAGGAATCTCCCGAAGCAACCGTGTCCGGTGAGGACCTGTGTCAGACGGAAGGTGAGGATGCCGTGGCGCCTCTCCAACCACTCCTCAAAGAGAGGACTTATCGCCATAATTGTGGCGTATCCAACCCTACCCACCTAACGTATGGTCAACAAAAAAAAAAACAATTAATATTTATTACATAAAACATTCGTAACACTCTCAGTGCACATCAGTCCTTGTACCGTTCGCAGCAGATGACCGGCTCCTTTCTATTCAACCGAGGCTACATAGCTTCGTGTCCAAACAATTAAGGTTTTAAAATGTTTTGCTGCACTTAATGTACTCTAGAACGTTTTAAATTAAAACTTTAATGTTAATTTGTTTTTTTTTTGCGTGATCTTTAATGTTTTGGTATTGATACTAATGAGTTTGGGTAAGAAGTCATTTGTCTTAATCATCATTTTTATAGGTTGGTTTCATTCACTCAGCTTCCAAAGTATCACTTATGCAGCTGCTGAAATTCATTCTTAATACTTGACAAACGATGGATAGATTGTGTGAAAGATGATGTGGCTAGAAAAGGGGGTGACTACCGAGATGACGACTAATAGATACGGAAACTATGGAAAAAAAGACATGTTGCGCCGATCCCAAATAAATTGAGACAAGGGCAGGAGAATGATGACCTATTTATTTATTTTATTATTTATGTTCACACAGTAAAATACATAGAGATACGATATAACTTTAGGTACTTGTAAGAGAACAAAGGTACTATTAGTTAGTTTCAATTAAAATAAACTAAGGGCGTCAAGAAGCTATCATTATCATTAAATGCGTTGAAAGTCCGAATAAGGGTCAGATCTATCTATTACACAATGAACAACTAATCGTCAATTACCAATTGATCGTTTGACTAAGATTGATCTCAGTCCATTTACAATGCCTATTTTTCCTTCAATTGAACCACTAGTCCCAAAACCATAACCACATTTAAAAAGACTGTTTCATCTCTTCTTTTGAATTACAAATAACATTTTATTAACAGGACGATAAACTTTACTCATCTTACCTATTTCGTCACTAAGAAAACCTAAAACACATTAAAAAACCTGTCATCTTCAACGGTACTCTTCGTAAGTATGACCTCCGTTTTTATAAAGGTCGGGTCATGAACGCACCTGTTTTGCGGAATGAGGGGTTATTTGGATTTTATGCAGATGCATATTTAATCTATTTAGTTTAGTTTAAATATTTATATTGATTTGCATAATTTTGTGATTGAGATCGATTCCGGATGTTTTTATGTGATGCATTTTGTGTTAATGTCTTTGATACTGATCTGTGACTGGTATTTCTGATTGAATTAAAAGATAAACCAACTGAAAAGTCAAAAGAATTTTCGTGATTTCACAACGTGTGATAATCCGCATAAATCCAGATGCAGGTCATCTGGATTTATGCAGATTATCATCTTTATGTTCATAGCAACAACGATTACCGGCTATCACTTAGCACACGTGTCTGCGCCGAAAGAATCGACCGCGCCGAACGTAACGAAGTTCCTAGTAATTCTTCCGGCGATTCATCCGATTCGGCGTGTATAAGTGTGCGAGGTTTTATAGGATTTCATGCAATCCTAAAATTCCATTCTTTCGGCTTCCTTTGGCTCTGATAAGTGTGCGTTCACTCTTGGTATCGATAATATTAAATTTAATAGAGTGATGCCATATTATTTTATTGCATGATAGTTTGATAATACATGAATCTTGCACTTTTATCTACCGGCCATCTCAATTTAAGCAATCAGCCTACGATCTGAATTATTGCAAATCTTTTAGACAAATGAAACCACAAATAAATATCATACTGATCACACTACTTCACTTTTATTACACAGCAGATGCAATTTATTTTTTTTTAAATGTCAACGATTTCACAATAGGTAAGACACAGATATAATTAAACGATTTCACCATCTAACGGAAGATTTAATCAACATTGCAAACATATTTTTTTCTTATTTATTTACTTTTATGAAACTATCATTCATAGCTAGTCACCAGAGTCATTTGCGGGTGCAAATATGGGATATGGTTTAATTTTTAAGGACAGAGTAAATTATACAAGCGACCTAATATCTTCATGTCCTGAATATTACCACAAACTTTCCGCTTTGCTCCTTCAACTACCAGCATTTAAACATTTAAAAAATAACCGGTAATTCATGAACCAAATCAAAATACTTTAATTACCTACATTCACTAAAGTTACAAGTAACATTAGTGATTGTAGGTAATTAAAGACATGGTGCTATATTATGTCACCACCTAAAAAAATCTAGAGCAGGCAAAATTTTACATACTACATTAGCTCTGCCATAATTTCTTCATAACTACATTAGGAGGAGCTCGTGGCTAAGTAATGATAGCCGCACGGATCGATCCATCAGGTTAAGCTACGCTTGCCAGGGTTGGTCCGTGGATGATCCTCCATGCCTCATTCGTGGATCTTTGAAGAAGAAGCCCGAAAGCCTGACAACCAGCCTCTTATCAAGGGGTATCGTATTATCCAGTAACTGGGTTATGGAGGTCAGATAGGCAGTCGCTCCATGTAAAATACTGGTATTCAGCTGCATCCGGTTAGACTGAAAACCGACCCTAACATAGTTGGGAAAAGGCTAGGCAGATTGATTGATTGATTAGCTCAGCCTTCTTTAGCGGCCAAACTCAGGTTTACACAATCATAAGCATGAATTTACCTGAACAGGTCCATTGTCTAATTAGTGATCAAACTGGATTTACTTACTTAACCTTAGAACTTATAATGATTAATTAGGTATAAAAAAAAAAAAAAAAAAAAAAAGGTAAGTTTATTTTTTTGTATTGAAGAAAAAGAGAATCCATAGAAAAAATAGGAATACATATATTGATTCACACACATGCAAGTTGGTTGACACAAACCTCGCGAACGAACTTCGATATGCATCCTCAACAGCAGTTTAGCCAAAGCTTAATGCATGAGAAATTCTCCCAGCTATACAAAAAATGAAGAGGAGAAAATACAATCAGTAGTAAATTAAGTAACCAGCTCTTGCCCGTTTTACGTGTGGTTTAGGACCTATTGTTTTTCCACATAAAGTAAACTATAATAGTGTTTCTAAGTCCGTGAGTGCCTAATTGAGAAAGCCCATTTCAAATAGAAAGAAATTAGTCATTTGTTGGTTTGAGTTTTTGAGCTAGTGTCTTTGTGTCAATAACTATACGTGTGTCTTTCAAATCCACCAACTGAAGACTTTAGGTGTAAAAACAGGATCAACTTACAAACCAATTTAGCTGGGATGATGATCAAAGAATAATAAACTTAACACTTTAACTAGAATTAGCGATCTGTCACTTAGTGGAGTTCACATATAATCGCAAGAACACGATGCTAATCAAACTACTGCAAATATTTACTGACATTCGTAATAATATTTAAGTTAGCTTGTGCATTTAGCTTTAGCAGTTGGTTTACACAAATATCGTGAGGATACCAGCATGTCATAGAACTAAAAATTCGAAGACATGTGACATCTACGAACCCGCACTGGGCCCACGTGGTAAATTACAATCCACTCCCTCTCAAAGATTGGAGGGCTGTGTCCCAGGAGTCGGAAATTTATAGGCTGGTTATGTGTGTTTATTTAGATGAGATAAATAAATGTCTATAGTTACTCTAACGACTGTAGTAAGGATCGATTTTACTAAGTTTTTGTTGATTTTAACTTTTGTTGCTTTAGAAATCGAAATTAGAAATAGTTAGATTTTGATAGCTATACGTACTTTAACGAAGTAAGATTATCATAAAAGAAGTTTAATACATACAGGATTTATTTTAAGGAGTGATCAAGTTTCATAGGATGTTCTATCTACCCATGAACGTGAACAAGTTTCACTATGGGACCAACTCTGAAATCATGAAACAAATCAGCTGTTTCATACAAAAGTTCAATACCTACTCAACCATAATGTATGAAACAGCTGATTATTTTTTCGTGTTTTCAGTGTTGGGTCTATAGTGAAAGTTGTTCATATTCATGGGTAGAACATCCTGTGAAAATTTGCGCACTGCTTAAAAACTTTTCCTGTATAATCAACAAGGTGGACACATGACCTTGTGAAGGCGGCAGGAATCCGCTGGATGCGGGAAGCACAGAACCAGTCGAAATGGCGGAGCTTGGGGGAGGCCCATGTCCAGCACGCCTTTCCGCTGAAAATTATTCACCACACCACCATCACTAATGACGATCAGGTGATGATGATATAATCAACTAAATTATTGATTGATCTAACTTTAGTTGGACGCACTTACCTATACCTACATTTACGAGTATATGTAGTTATGTGCCACGGTTAAGGGCCTTATCAATAAATTGCGTTTTGACAGATTAGTTGTTTTGTTGTAGAGTGGTTGTTGTTGTATTCCACGGCGACTTATGCATTATGTTACAATTTGGCAGTTGTAATTATGTTTATTTTGAATGTTATAATTTTTTTTTTTGTATGAAGTATGAAATTTTAATTTCTTATGAACTAACGTTTATTATACAATAATATAAATTTTACGTAATAATATTAATGTAGTAAGGAGAAATTTACAGTTAATTCTGAGCGTTTTAACCAGTTTAATGTATTTGAATGAGATTTTTTTATAGCTATTCCATATACTTCGAAATTCTGAGGCCACTACAAACTAAACCACTATTTAAGAGATATTTTTGCATATTTTTCACTTCATATGCTTATGCGCAGAATTCAATCCACGCTGGAAAAGATGCAGTCGCGCATTTTATGAAAAACATGCTTCGGAAATTTGTCTTTAAAATTGCGAAAAGCAAGGGTCTATGGACTCTAATAACTACTGTTTACCTTTTAATAAGTCAAAGTTGTCAAAATTTTCAGTTTTTCAGAATAAGAACGCCAAAGTTGGCGAATTTACGCAAAAGTCACGGTCGAAATGTAATATGCTTCTACTACATTAAGTATGTAATGTTGGGTTAATAATTCTTAATCTATTTACGATATTCGTTGCAGTAATAATAGAGTTGGACTTTGCTGGTCGACGGTACCTATAATACACTTTTATAGACCGAGAAATACCACCTACCCACATCAAATAGCTCGCAACTAGACCTCATACAGCAGTAAAAGATCCTTGTCTCATTGAAATAAAGTCAAGGGCACTGGATGGCACTCAAACCTGTCCATCTAGGAACCTTTAACGCCTTTGAGTAACGATACAAAGCTGGCCAAATAAAGTACATTAAGTGCACTACAGTGTAAACCAATTTGTATCACAATTTTAACGCACAAGTGATTTTGAATTTTGTACGAACCGAGGAAGAGTCCATTTTCCATTGTATGTTGGAACATTTCTGAACAGAAGTGCAAATCCTTATACAATATGCGTGACAAGTTAATATTACCTATATTACCAAGGAAATAAAGTATATTATTAAAATATACTCCGTGTGTCCGACCTTTACAAGTATTTTACTGAATAAGATAAAACAACCTTTTACAGAAAGTCAAGATTCTCTTTGGGACGAAGTTAATTTCACTGGCAAGTTAGCCTCGATTGTGGACAAAATGTCGCTTTCTATATTGAATTTGGAATGTGGAGCCATCTGCGATATCCCTGCATAACTGTTGAAAACGTCAAAGGTGACAAGGTTTACGCAATGCGTAAGAGCAAAAGTGCCAAACCAGGTCTACACAACAATAGCTTTAGGGAGTGAAACGACTCCGCTTCCTTCTTACAAAATATTGACTGAATTTGTTAGTAAATTTTGATGCTATCCAGCTGGACCATTGCTTGTCCTCCCCCAGTAACGCCCTAAGCCGTGCATACCCCACAGTCCCCTTATAGGCACACCACAATTGCCACGATAAGTACCATCTTTGAGGAGTGCCTGGAGCGGCGCCATGGCATCGGGGTCGACGGCGCGTTGTGTTCCACGCGCGCCTTAAAGAGATCTCAGCAGTAGCTGATGGGGTCCGATAGGATCGATGCCTGCCAAGGCTGCGGATTGTTTGAAAGAGCTACCGTGTTCTTGGCACAGGCAACTGAAGGAACACGGGCGGGTTCTAGTCAGTAAAAGTCTGCAGACACGCCCTCCCGCTCCGCCCAGAGCGGGAGAAGTTATTCGATAATTTCTCACCCAAAAAAAGGGCCCTTAGCGTGTAGTCACTCGGTTCATATGTTTATGCCCTGGCCTTAATTTATCAAAGGCGTCCACAGGATAGCCCGGTTAAGCAGCCGACAGCCTCCTAGGTTGGACCAGCGAGATGCCATTCGCAAAAAAACTCAGTAAACATTTTATAGAAAGCAAGTAGAATATCATCAGACCAAATAGGAACTCATCAGGAAAAACCATACCCAGCTTTATAATAATGAATACCTAGAAGCGTAATAAAGGTTAATCCGTAACAATCACTATGTGAACAGGAAGGCACCATGACAAGTGACTTATTCAAATAATTGACATTTGATAATGCCGCGGTATTTGCTTGAAGCACGACAGATAATTATAATGAACAAGAAAAAATGTGTTCTAAATGTTATTGAAACTCCTTTAAACACATAGTCCACCTTGTCTAAGGGTCGATTTTCAGGGTTCCGTACCTCAAAAGGAAAAACGGAACCCTTATAGGATCACTCGTGTGTCTGTCTGTCTGTCCGTCTGTCACAGCCAATTTGCTCCGAATTTAATGGACCGATTAAGTTGAAATTTGGTACACATATGTATTTCTGTGACCCAAACACGGACGTGTAACGTAAATAAATAAATTTTGAATATGGGGGCCAACTTGTGGAGCGAATAAGAAAAAAAAAAGTTTTGCAAACTGTACCGTGTGACATATCAAATGAATGGGCTTACTTTTTTTTTATAATTTAAAATAAACCATTTTAAAGTTATTTAAGAAAATAGACGAAAATTGACCATTCCCCCCCCCCCCCCTTTATCTCCGAAAGTACTGAGCCTAAAATTTTTAAAAAATATAGAAAATAGTTCAATACCTTCAGATTACAGGAAAACTTCGATGAAAAGAAGTCGATGGTCTTAAAACAACACAGTAAATCTCTCAATACTGTGCGTACAAACTTACATGTCTATATTTAAACAATAAGGATCCAACCCACATTAGGTGTAATGTGGGTTGGATCCTTTTCCTTTAACTATGGGCATTTGTAGTTGGAATGTATGGAAGAACATGTGTTTCAACTACAATGTTAAGTTTTTCTTGGGATAAATTCATCCCAACTACGGAACCCTTCATTGTGCGTGGTCCGACACGCTCTTGACTGCAAGTCAAACCAATTAATTGATTTATTCTTTAGATAAAAGTTATCTGACCACTGAGAAATCCGCCCTAAGAAATTATTTATTAAAAACAATTAACTGCGGCCATCTTTGTCAATTAAGGGCTCGTTCACACGTACTTACCTAAACGACACCACGTGGACGGGCGCTAATTTGTATGCAAATTAATAGTCTATTCACACGGACCACATTTGGCCGTCAAAACCAACCGTGTGGGTGATACCGACCACATCAAGGCGACGTCGCAGCCATAACGCCACCACAACGATACGTCTATCTGCAAACACTAGCCACTATGTAACCACATCACAACTGCAAGAAGCTGTGATGTGGTGTTGTTCTGGTACGTGTGAATGGGCCCTTAAACGCAAATAAAATATAAATTCTATTTTTGAATGGGACAGTTTAAAGCAAAGCCATTTGGTAGCAATTTTATCATATCAGCTTACTTTAACCACGGTCAAAAAAAAAACCATCTGCTACCAATACGAAAATAAAAATCGACCTTAATAAAATAAAGACTATCTGTCAATATATAATAACAGTCCAACACCTTAACAACACATACCAATCAAGCTTGACATTTAACAACAATACATTGTAATCTTAATCAACCAATTACGTACAAGAATTGTATTAAAAACAAGTCAGTAACCGTGACTTCTCCTGTATTTTATTATTAGATTAGATTTATGAAGGCTCTAGCTTGGCTAAATTACTGCATTCCGAAGTCGAATCTATTATGTTTTATTGCAAAATCTACCAAAGCTTTGTCGGTATGGAAACGAATGCTGTAAGTAAATAGAATTTTAGAATTGGGTATTTTGTAGATATCGCTACGTGGCGTAGCGGCTACGATGATTTTAGCAAGTAGATGATGTAGGCAGATGTTACTGGCGTAGCACGTAACTTTTTTTAAGTCTAGGTCAGAGGTGACAGAGACAAAGTCTACGATGGAGTAAGCTTACCCAGAAGAAGCCTGTTCACTCTCACTTTGAAGAGATTCGGGTTGTAAGCGTTCTGGAACACAGACGCATGTAGTGAGTTCCACTCTTTTGCCGTGCGCATTATGAAGGATGTTTGGAAGCGCATTGTGCGAATTGGTGGAATGGCAACTAGGTATGGATGGTGTGCAGTGCGTCTAGATGTTCGATGTTCATTTAATTCTTTGGGAATAAGTACATTGTTCTTGTTATTATTCTTTTTTATGCATACTTAATTGTATCACAATTGTTTATTTTATTTTTATAGGAGGAGCTCGTGGATAACAGCCGCACGGGTCGATCCATCAAAATAAGCTACGCTTGCCGGGGTTAGAGACTCCTCCGTGCCTCGGAAAGCACGTTAAGCCGTTGGTCCCGGCTGTCATTCGTGGGTCTTTGACAGTCGTTACGGGTCGTCAGAAGCCCGAAATTCTGACAACCAGTCTTACCAAGCGGTATCGTATTACCCAGTTGGGTTGTGGAGGTCAGATAGGCAGTCGCTCCATGTAAAGTACTGGTAATCAGCTGCATCCGGTTAGACTGGAAGCCGACCGCAACATAGTTGGGAAAAGGCTAGGCAGATTGAATTGTTTATTTTATTTATTTATTCAAGAAAATTTATATACAATTAAATTAAATTATTAAAAATTTATAAAAAATTAAAATTTATGAAAATTTATATTATTTTAATTTATTGTGAATGTGAAGACTATGTAGGTCATTGCTTTTTTTTTATTTGTTTTATTTTTTCTCTCAGTTATTTTTAATCATGGTCTGGCAGTTTGAGTAATCTATGCGGCCTACCCCAATGTCCTTTCTTTGGTATTGTTCGTCGAATCGTTGAGCTCCTTAAGTTCTGAGTTGACCTCCGCGATTACTGACAAATGCGCGCACTGACTGGACAGGTCCTCTCAATCTGTGTGGTTCTTTCCTCAAAAGACCATTTCAGACACCAATCTACATGGTCTTCACATGAAGTGACCAAGATTATGTCTGGACTTTATAAGAGACTGTGACCTCTGAGTTTGTTTCGGCCTTTCTTCTCAGAGTAGTCAGATAGGAAACGCCGACCTCATCTAGTTTAAAAAAAAAAATATTGACTTGTAAAAGTGTTTGTACAAACCTACTTACAGAAATAAAAATCAATTATCATTTACCATTTATATAGAAAAATTACACTTTCTGCCAAACTGATGTACAGTTTGTCAACAGTGTTGTCGAGGATACAGTTTTGTGATATACAAGTACTTATTGATTACTTTATACTATGGGTAAACATGGACGCAAAGAAGGAGAAAAAAAAAAGATTACACACACTAAATCTAATGATGGGCTCAGGTCCTCTTGCACACCAGGCTGGCTTGAGCAACGCATGCACACAACCCAATCCTCTGTTTTTAAATGGGCATCCTGTGAATGCCAGGTATGGTGAACCGCTTGTCAATAGTATAACTTAAATAAGCTAGGGTTTCTTAGGAAATCAAATGCTGGTGACGTTATTTTTAATGTCCACATTAAGTTGTCAAAAACGCTCTTTTTTTGAGAAAACCAAAGTTTTACAGCTACGAAATAAACGTTTTGTCAAAGTGAAATTGTTAGAATAGACGCGCGGTGGACTGTCCAAAGCCAAGCTTAACTCAGAATTGAGCTTTTTATAGCAAACTTTGAACAGAATTAAGTGTGTAGTGACTTGATGTTTTCTTTGCAACAATAAACTACGCTTGCAAATTGACTGGTAAAGTAAAAAATCAGAAAAATATAACATGAGGATAATTACTAGTATGAATTTCACTTGACATTCCATCGATTCGATAAGGAAAAAAATCCTGGTGTACCATTATTCAGTTCTTATTGTCTTCCGCGTAGTATTAACTTCGAAAACATCAAGATGTGCTCTAAAGGAAAGGGCAAACTACTTCAATTCGACACTGCAATAAATAGTTTCGAAAAATTGTATTCTTTTGATAGGTACTCAATTTCGAATTAAAATGTCGGCTATGCCTAAAGGGAAAATTACTTGTGACCGCAACAGGAAAGATCACCTTTCAGCTTTTAATTGTGTATTTAATAAACACAAAGAACTGTAATTAGTATTGTATGACGTTTTTTAACGAGGCAGATAAGTTTTTGATATCTTCAAGTCCGGTAACGATCACACACATGGATATGGTCAAAACATAAATGCGCTTTGAAGTAAGGGTAAGGATTACACTTACTGCGAATTCGACCAAACTTTTATACCTAGTATAAGCCTTATCCAAAGAACATTTTTTTTTTTAATTTTTTTGACAGTTTCCCATATAAATACAGTCCGACGTCAATTTAATTCATAAAAACACAAAACAATACTTTTAAGTTATACTTACTTACGTAGGTCCGTCAAAACCTTTTCATGAGCCCACGTAGGGAAAATATTGCACATAATATGTTAGGCGACGTATTATTATTACATCAAATATTGATATAATTTAGAGCTATAAGAAATCTAAAAAACTAGCGAACGAAAATATCTCTTGCGTCTGCACCTCAAATCGCGTTTCCTGAAAATGAGTCCAAGACGTCACGTAGGTAAGTTGCTTCCTAAAAAAAGACGGACTTTATTTTTTATTGCACAGTTTTTACCGATTGAAATAAAAAGTGATACACATTATTTCCTTATAGACAGAAACCCGTATATTATTCTTATTATAAATTATAATCTGATCCATTTTTTGCAACGAAATAGTACGAGGTTAATAGATCTGCAGTTTGTAAAAAGTAGTTGTCCTTTGATTTTATATTACTTTTATTTACTAATTAAATAGCTACTGAAATGACGTAAAGGTTACATTAGTATAAATGTTTTAAATAATTTAAAAAAACAAACTTATACACCTAAGACGTTAAATTGCAATTGAGTGTAATATAAAATGCCTGTCAGATAATAATCATGGAATTTATTAAATGAATGTAGCTACTGCATCGGACATGCAATGTTATTATATAAAAAATAAAACATTGATTAGTAGACATTTAAAATCACGATTGCAATTAGCCTGAAATTATTACTTCGATGTGACGTGGTATTTTTAAAATAAATTCAATACTGAATTTTTGCCATTTAATTTGGTTCAACTAATATTATTAGGTAATTTAGTCTACTCAGGTACATCTGCTACAGAAAAGAGCATTGAAACAAGGTCGCTAACAAAATACAATCTACGCTGACACTAGCGGACAAAAAAAAATACGTCAACTGCACCACATATCATAACTGGGAAGTCCAAGAACAAGTGATATTTACACGAGGACGTCAACTCTTCTTTTTGTACTGCCTTACCTTCCCCTCTTGAAATAGATTTAAGATAAACAAGAAATAAAAAAGCGGCCAAGTACGAGTCGGACTCACATAAGGATTCCGTACCTCCGTACAATATTTAACACTTCATATTTCTTTAACACGTTTCTTGTATTAGGCCCCCATTTTTTTTTTTTAATTTATTTTTATTACTTTTTTGCTGTGAAAATTTGAAGTGTCTGCCAATTACAGTTCAAAAGATACAGTGCCGTCGGCACCCTTGGGGTACGGAACCCTAAAAATGACCGCTAAACTAGTTACAGTTAATACAGTTTTTCAAAGTTCCGCTCTATCAAGGCTGTGTTACGATTCTATTAAATAAATCAACGATTAGAGTACTTAGCTTGCCTTTTTAAGTATGGCCTCAAGTGTAATTTCAATTTGAAAGTTCGAATTATGAGTTTAAATAAAAATAAACGGCGAAGTTTACTGGTTTACTCTCGTTGCGTCTTTGTGATAATTCTGTACTGGACAATGTAATTCCGGAACGGCTTTACAATAATTGTTTATTGTTTATGGCTGTGGCTTATTTAATAATATGCATTGATTTTATAATCACTCTTCGTGGTTGTTGCTGTTTTGCTTTAAAGTTAGCCGAATGACTAAGCAAAGTGCAGGCAATGCAGGGGTCTTTATTTTGTGAATGGCGTCTTGCAGGTCAAGCTAGGAGGTGGTCGGCTATTTAACCGGGCTATCCTGTGGATGCCTTAATAAATTAAGGCCTCCAGCCAGCGCATAAACCGTATATACTAAGCGATTGCACGCTAAGATGCCCTAAGCCGAGGTCCATATCACACAGTGACGCCCTGTGTGATATGGACCTCGGCTTAGGGCGTCGCTGGGGGAGGGCAGCAAGAGACAGGCTATTCTGTACAAATCTCACCGTGATCACACGTGATTTCACCCTTAGGCATTGACACTATTGAAAGCTCACTTCACCTGAGTTTTCACGGTGAGTATTGTGTAGAATAGCACTGATGAATCGGATCGTGAATACAGGTATCAGGCAAGGGTTGATAGAATGCCTCGACCGTGTTATTTACACGGTGCGGTGGGACTACATTCGGGGATTTTGTAACTTCTCAAAGTTATAGTTAATAGGAATGTTATATTAAATGTAGTGTACAGAGATACATTTTCGTAGTTACCTACTTATTAGTTATTTTTTAGTACCAAAAAGTAACCTTTAAAAATGTATTTACAAATGAAATAATATATTTAATTTTATTAGTCAATTTAAAGCACATTGATTATTTATCTAAAATTATATTTCCTTATTGAATTTTATGATTGAAACATAATAAATTATTAAATGTTAAGCAAAGTTTAATGCTAAAAACAAGATTGGAAGTACTCCTACTGAAAAAAATAGACATAATTCTATCACAATGTTTAATTGAAGTTTCTAATTTGTTCATTTTTATCTTACAAAAAATGATTAATGATGTTGCTTGACATTTTTAAAAGGCACTTAGTTAGGTTCGAATTATAAAATTGCTTCATTACAGGCTCTAATTACGTACAAGCCTAAAAGTATGACAACTTATGTATCTTTCAAATATAGGTTTTACATCTGGAAGAATCGATCGAAGATTAAGCTATGCTTGCCGCGGTAGCTACGTGGATGGGTGACTATCCATTCGGTAGATATCGAGACCTCTTCGTGCTTCGGAAAGTACGTAAAGCCGTTGGTCCCTGCTGTCATTCGTAGAACTTTGATAGTCGTTACGGGTAGTCAGACAGAAGCCCAAAAGTCTGACAACCAGTCTTACAAAGGGGTATCGTGTTACCCAGTAACTGGGTTGTGGAGGTCATATAGGCAGTCGGTCCATGTAAAATACTGGTATTCATCTGCATCCAGTTAGACTGGAAGCCGACCCCAACATAGTTGGGAAAAGGTTAGGAAGATGATCATGTGGACGAATATAAAATGAATTATGAGAAAAGTCTGGAAACCGAGCCCAAAATAACTCGTCCACAGTTCCCTTTTTTTTATTTAGACTTTGTCATCAATGGTTATGTGTAACATGCGAGATGCGCGTTATTACAAGTGCGAAAACTGTGAGCTGAGTAATAATGTATTGTATTAATGTAGATAGTTGTCACACAACTTGGCAAGCCACTAAGTATTGCCACATCTAATGGCCGATCTGTAAGCTACATTCAAACCGAATATCGTAAAGCACTTTCATAAATCGCTGACAGCGATAAACGTGTAATCCTTACTGATTTTAACGTTTCTGTGTTGATATTGCCAATTGTCGCACTGTTGTTTTTCGTCATTTTGTGGAACTGTTATTTGTGCTAGCTTGCATATCTATACTAAAACTAATAATAAAGATGAAGAGTTTTTTTTTCGTTTGTTTGTATGTATGTTTGAACGCGCTAATCTCTGGAACTACCAGTCGGATTTAAAAATTATTCTTGCAATTGATTGCGGGGGGACAAGAAATTTCACGTGGACGAAGTCGCGGGCGGATACTAGTATTCACACACATTGCATTTTATACTTTAATTTACTAAATACCTACCCTACCCTATATCTAGGTTCGACTCCCTAGTTGGGCAAAGTGTTATAGGATTTTTTTGTAAGGAATTCCTCAGAAGGAGTCCGGAGTCTGAATTTGTGTTAATGGCAATAGGCTCGCCCTATATATTTTTTTTTTAATTTGAGATGGGTTTGTTCTTGGCTCTAGGTCAGAGATGACAGAGACAAAGTCGACGATGGAGTGAGCTTACCCAGAAGAAGCCTGTTCACTCTCACTTTGAAGAGATTATGGTATCTATTACATGGGACTTAAACATAACTGGCGAAATGTGGGTGTATTATTTAGATACACCTCTGTCTAACCCTTCGAAGATTACAGGCGTTATGTTAATGTTAAGTTATTAAATAAAAGGTAAATAAAAAAAATGGTTTAAAACCCGAGATACTGAAAATTATCCGACCGTCTAAAAAGCACTGAAAAACTATGTACACACGTCACAATGACGTATGCAACACTCATAGATAATAATATTTATCAGACAGTATATAATTAAAACCGTTAAAATTAAATCTATGACATTTCTCTAAAAGTTCGTTCAAGTTTTTTTTGCAAACTTGACCGAAACCAGGGCCGTATTCAGATTCGGTGCATTCCGTGAATTTAATAAATTATGTACGAGTACAAGAATAATAAATAATGTCAGTGTGCGTAATTTTTGACACAACTTCAAAGAAGATTGCATTGAATTGTAATGAAATAAGAACAACTTCCAATGGTTTAATCAAGAATCGATGTCCAATCTTTCAGGACGCGGTAATGCAACATGGGTCTACAGGAAAAATCGAGAACAATGTACATGCAATGCACATAAATGTAATTTACATTATGCTCGATTTCGACTGGAATTTGGTCTCGACTAAGATATTTTTCAACAGTTATATATGTACGTTACGGTGTGATATTGTTGTGTCGTTTTGCATTGTTACTGGGTTTTTTTATTTATCAGGAATTTCTCAGTAGCAGCCTGGAGTCTGTATCTATGCCCGGTTGATAGCAATAGGCTCGCCCCCTATTACATGGGACTTAAACACAACTGGCGATTTGCTGAAAACTTTCCGAGCGTGGAAAAACACGAAAAAATAACAACCAACGTCACACTGACGTATGCAACACTCGATGATATTTATCAGACACTAATTAATTAAAACCGTGGAAATTAAATCCATGACATTTCTTTAAATACTGTGTTTCACTTGCTAACTTGACCGAACCCAGGGCCGTATTTAGGCTGGGTGGATTCCATGAATTTAATCAATAATTTATCAGAATACATAACAATATTTTTGACATAACTTTAAAGAAGACTACATTGAATTGTAATTAAATAAGAAGGACTTCCAATGGTTTTTTTTTATCAAGAAACAATATTTAAGAAAACTGAGCCGTAATGCAACATTTGTTCTAGATTTTGTCTCGACTTATTTATTTACAATAGTTATACACAGTCTCTTGTTGAGGAGCTCGTGGCTAAGTAATAATCGTAACAGCCGCACGGGTCGACCATCTTTACATACCGAGACTCCTTCGTGCCTCTTAAAGCACGTTAAGCCGTTGGTCGCGGCTGTCAATCGTGGACCTTTGACAGTCGTTACGGGTCGTCAGAAGCCCGAAAGTCTGACAACCAGTCTTACCAAGGGGTATCGTATTATCCACTTACTGGGTTGTGGCGGTCAGATAGGCTGTCGCACCATGTAATATATTCAGCTGCATCCGGTTAGAGTGGAAGCCGACTCCAACATAGTTGGGAAAAGGCTAATCAGATTGAGTACAATTTGAAAATAAATCAAAAGAACAAGACTCAAAAGTGGTGACAGGTAGGCTTGCATATACTAGTCGGTAACGTGAATCTAACCTGTTTTCTTCAATTAACTTTTAAAACAACGAACCACTGCAATTACTTTGTCAAGTTATATGTATAAAACTCCAATTAAATACAATAGCGGCTGCTACAACAATTTTATACGTTTAAAAATAAAGTGTGAATATATTGCTGCGAGCTATTCGTAACAACAATGCTTTTTAAATTAATGTAAACAATGGGATCATCATCATTAGTCTGTAGCTGGAAATAGCCCTCTTCAATCAAAACTCCATTGAGCTCAGTCCTCCCTCAACCTCATCCGACTGTGGAATCCAGTTACTTCGCAATTGATTACCATTTAAATAATACATTTTTGGTAGTGCTTCCCTGCACTTCTATTTGAACTACTGATCCGATTCCGTAAATTCTTTTACTAATGAGAAGCTTGTTGTAGAGTGTAGTAACAAAGGACATATTTTATGTTAAAACAATAAATATCACGAGGACGAAGACGTGGGCAAACGATTGATTTGGATCATTTTATCCACTAGACCTCGGAATCCACAAGTTCTGGAGATATTGAAGGTCAAAGTCGCTTTTTTATACATTTTTACGAAAACAAATTCCAACTAAACATTTTCCCAAACAAACATTAGAATTTTTTTTTTTTATTTTGCTTAACAAATTACGCATTTGAACTTACAAAAAGGCAATGAATATCAAACGTACCCTACCACACGTACCAGGCAAAAGGCCCCGCGTATGCATAGCTATTTTTTATACCTAAAAATAAAAGTCGTTTCCCAGCAATAATTTTTGCACAAAGCTACTTACGAGTAGTATGCATAGTTGACAGCTTTGTTATGTGTATTTTTACACTCTGTATAATAAAGACGGTTTCTCCGCAACAAGCCTACTTGTTCCTACGAGTACAAACTGTCAAACTGTGTTATGCAAATTAAAATACCGAAAATTCCATACAACCTTAGTTTTTCATACAAATAGAATCTGAGGCTATTGCTAAGGTGGTGTCACATACGTAATAGCTTCCTCATTCTTCGACATCGTGGTGTTCTATAGTATAAATTATATCTAGACGTCAAAGGTAATATTTTCCAAATGACATGTTGGCAACTTTACACTAGAGAATTTTAAAGCTTTTTTGAAAAAATCGCCTATTAGTCATAACTACTTGATTCCAACGAAACTAAAAATGCAGTTTAAAGGCTACAACAACTAACAACTTTAAAGTGGCATGTAAAGATTATGAACTTTCTCATATCGCCCAACATGTCGCTTTTTAATTCTTGCCTTTCAAATTCTGCTTGTGACTCACATTTGAAAAAGTTTTAGTAATTTTTTTTTATTACTGCCTATTGCCATAATTATTCGAATGTACGAAAATCGTAACTTAGCTCAATAAACAAGCTACGTTCTAAGGAAGTTTCTATCCAAAACGATACTGACACGACAGACATCATCCTGTCCAAATTTCAATAAGTCATACAAAAACCCCATAGCAAACAGGACATTCAGTTTATCCCGAATTTGAAAACTCGGGACATTACGAACATTTCAAAACTAAAAATAGCCAAATTGATCCAGTCGTTCTCAAGTGATGAGCTTACCAACAAACAGAATTTAATTTGTATTTATATAAGGTGTTAAAAAATTAACTTTACGAACTTTAAGAGGTGTTTTAGACCGTCGAACTGAATAAAGAAAGAAAATAAAAATATGTTTATTTGTCACAGAAACACGTGCATACAAAATATAATTAACTCGAGTTTTACAAAAAGAAAAATAAAACACAAATCACGAGCACAAAACAAAAGTCGGCAGCTGCTGGCACTCAGCATGATGCTGTGCTACGGGAATAACTTTTACTATGGGGGTAAAAAAAACAGCTGTCCCATACAGTTTAGAACAGTAGATATTAAATTTTAGTATGGAACAGCAGATTTCTTTTTCTCGATTTCAAAGTTGGTCCCCTAGTAAAAGTTATTCAGATCGATAGTCTAAAACACTCTCTCTAAAGTTTGTGAAGTTAATTTTTTAACACATTAATACAGAATAAGCTAAAGTCCAATGTGACAAACATTGACGACTTTAGAAAACAGCCCCAAGAATACCTGCCGTAGTGGTTCTATAATTTGGCTAAAAATAATGGCTTATGAAACCCGCAGCAAGACAAGTTTCAGTTTGGCTCATATACATTTCAGCCTAACCCATTAGGGAAGAACCATGTATCCCATCGAGTACCTGAGGTTAATGCAAGACAATATCACGACATATTCTAGCCATAACATCCACATTCTCCATACAATGTTCCAGTCTAATTGATCGAACAAGCATGGACAATGGTGTAAGACCTTATTGGCCGTGAAATGACCACGTATGGCCAGCTAATTAGACGGTTGGGACAAAATGGACGGTTCCAAGTGGGTTAAGTGGTAACTTGGTGGTGGTATTGGTTTTATGGTGAACGTGTTGTGCAAAGATGTAGCTGTACATCGTCATGCAACTGAAATTAATTGGTTTTTATGTGGTACTAACTAAAAATCCATTTAAATTAATTCATGAATATAATTCATATTTTTTTATGAATAAAGTCCAGAAGATGTTTTCCTTTGCTTTTCAAATAATATTTCATTTTTTAATGTTCGGGTCGCCACGAGTGGCAATTATTATGTATGTAAGATATTACATACATAAGCTGCAAGCAAGAATAGTACAGACAGATGTCTGTACTATTCTTGCTTGCAGTGGTGGGCCGCTATAGTAACGCTTGCTAACAGATGTGGCCATAGTGTGCACAGGATTTATTTTTCACGGCGTATTATACAGGGTTATTGGTAAAACACCAACAACTTCTTAAGGGGTCATTGTACTCATCATTATGAACAACTTTTACTATGGGACCAAACCTGAAATCGCGAAAAAAAAATCAGCTTTTCAGTACATTTATGTTCGCATAATTCGTCAAAATGTACTGAACAGCTGATTTTTAAACGCGATTTCAGGTTTGGTCCCATAGTAAAAGTTGTTCATAATGATGAGTACAATGACCCCTTAAGAGGTTGTTGGTTTTTACCAATAACCCTGTATATTCGTTTCTCACATGGTACCATAGTACATACCTGTTAGGCACAACCTATTTGGATATTATTTTCACTACGATTTGAAGTATCCTCAGAGAGCTTGTGTTAACAAAATCAAATACTGGTAACTTGGTCATTGATCGAGTAAAATTAAGTTTTGGTCATTTCATAATATTAATTTTTTCCAATAAATTATGTAAGAATTTTAAACATAACGGAAACACTTGAAACATAAACAAAACTGACTGATAAAGTAAATTAATTAATTCATGTACGAAATTAAATCAGCGCTGCATATTAATTTGAAGCCAATTGACGCATATTTAGTTTGTTCTACCAAATCCTTGCAAATAGATACGACCTTTGTATTATTTATGTTCCAATAAATTACCGAACGGTTCATTTCCTTGTTATAATTACTGTTCTTTCAACCGATGTTAATTTGGTTCGACATGTTGACTGGAAGTGAAGTGTTCATTTTGTGTGGTTGATCGTTTGCATTTGATATCAAATAGATCGTGTCGATATTTTGTAATACAGACTATAAACTAATATAGACTTGAGTTCGAAATGCATAAAAACTATAAATGGTATCTCTGCTCATCAAGTTATCCCGCCAGTGAGACAAAGTGCAACACTACCAGCCTTAGTGTAATCGATAAGTTGGACAAAGTGGACCTTAACATTGTAAACATTCCACTTTGTCTCACTGGTGAGACAGCTTGGTGGGGCAGAGCATAATAATAAAAAATAAACTTAAAAAAATATGAAAGAAAATATGTTTATTTCCGATAAACATGACGCAAAGATATATAACAACAAAATAAAATAATAAAAGAACAAGTTTGAGGAAAATATGCGTCACATTCACGCAAAACGGCCGTCGCTCAGCATAATGCCGCGACTCCATGTGAGACAGAGCCCCAGCGCTGGTTTTCAGCGACAACCGGCGTTGACGTAATGACGTCGACCGGTGCATCATGCAGTGAAAGTATAAATAACAATTAAAATGAGATAAATAACAATATTGAATATTCTCAAAGTTTATATAAACGTAATATTGAAGTTGTCAACATTCCGTTCCGTCAGCACCAGCACCCAGCGACTCCCACGCCGGCCGAGGAATATTTAAAAGCTTTATAACTGCTCATAAAACATTTCTCATTCTCATTTCTTTTATTTCGAATAGTTTAGAAGCCCCATTCTTTTGCTTACGATCGTCTTTTGTTTAAATAAGTACATAGCGCCTGCATTCCTGGCGATTGCCACGCTCTAAGTATAGCTATAAAAACAAAACTACCTGCAACATAAGTGCCTATCTAAACTTGAACATAAGACAATAAAATAATAAACAATACATAAACCACTACTTACCTTTTATTAACAATTAACAGGGCAAATGGTATATACCTACGAGTATTAACATGTCAATTCTAAGTCTTTAAACCTTACCTATCATTATTCACGCTAAACGGAATAAATTAAAACATACATTCAGTAATAATTTTGTACCTTAAACAGGCTGTAATAGACATACCGTATTAATTTTCTCTAAAGCTAGAGCGTGACTGATTTGTTTACCTGCAAAAAAGAAAAACATTATTAATAAAATTATATTAATTTCATGACATTAGTACGTAAATAATAAGTAAGTACATGATCGTAAGTCGTCGATCTGCAAAAAAACTGTGTATTTCACGCTTTTATTAGCTTTTCAACAATCTTTCAAACATACTACCTATCATAACTTTCCCGAGTTCTACTGGAATGGGATTTGTGAAGTGGCGGATTAGGCGGGTGCCTTACAGCTGATGAAGAGCTTGTGGCTAAGTAATAACAGCCGGGCAGACGTACGGGTCGATCGAATAGGTTAAGGCACGCTTGCTGCGGTTGGTCCGTGGTTGCGTGACCATCTTTACATACCAAGAACCCGTCCTGCCTCGAAAAACACGCCAAGCCGTCCGTGCCGACTGTCATTCATATGGATCTTTGATAGTCGTTACGGGTCGCAGCAAGCCCTAAAGTCTGTCAACCAGTCTTACTTAGAGGTATCGTATTACACAGTGTCTGGGTCAGATAGGCCGTCAATCCATAAATTACTGGTATTCAGATGCATCCGGTTAGACTAGAAGCCGACCCCAACATTGTTGGGAAAAGGTCAAGCCTCATCTCATACAACGAAGGTGCGAGCAGCGAGCATTGATCTCAACACCCGCTTAAGATGGGTTGGCCATTACAGACTTAACTTATGGGATGCCAGGCAATTAAATCGCACCGTCTAAATCAGACTAAAATTATTTGACAGCCCAGTTGGCTTGATTGGTTAAGATACCGCCTATCATGCCGCTGGTCGTGGGTTCGATTCCCATACAGGACAAGCATTTGTGTGCATGAACATGTCTGTTTGTCCTGAGTCTGGGTGTAATTATCTATATAAGTATGTATTTACAAAAAAAAAGTAGTGTATGTAGTATGTCACTTATCTGGTTTCCATAGTACAAGCTCTGCTTAGTTTGGGATCAGATGACCGTGTGTGAAAAATGTCCTAGGATATTATATTATTATTTGACCTCCATTTATGATAGAATATTCAACTCTCAACCAGACACGTTCTGAAAATTACAACAATAGTCTAAGAAAATTGCTTGGATAGCTGTAAATAAAGGAGCTACAAAACTAGAGAGTTTAAGGTATACGAGTTTGTCAACGGCGCGGCGGCGGCTGGTATTTTTATTATAATTATACCATAACGTTAAGCAACAATAAAAGTTTCACCGTCTGAACAGTGTTTAGACGATGCAAATCATTTGTTGCTTCAATTTGATTGTATGCCACAGGCCAGGACCTTGCATCGTGTAAATGGGGCTTGACTTACAGGTTTACGGGCTAGAGAGATCAAAATGTATCATTTCAAACTAAATCTACTGCTGGTCGGTAAATAAATAGTCTAGGTCTCATATAGCAATAAAACTAACTCGCAAACAAAATGCAGTCTACTCTCGATAATTTGACACTCGATAATTTGAATCTCTCGATAGTTTGAATTTTTTTTTCCCTACTCTCTATAATTTGAAGCGTTTATCATGTACCTATCGTTTGTTTATATAATATACATGGACAGACCTGTCGATTGTTTACATAAATAAGATATGAGTGAGTTTACAGTTCGCATTCCAGTCTACCTTTGAACGTTAAAGTCAGTCAGCTAGTTTACTCGATCTTTTCCTCCCTCCCTCTTATTTATTAAAACTCCTGTTATTTTGAACTCTTGGTGATTTCAAACCTTTCTCTGGTCCCTTGAGTTTCAAATTATAGAGAGTCGACTGTATTATTGAGGCACCTGCAGTTACCGGCAGTAAATATTGCACATGGATTGAAAAGCACATGAAACAAGTCACACAAGTCACATCGAGCGTTAGAAAAGTCTGTCACACAATTGTCCATAGTTAAACGAAAAGAATCCAACCCACATTACACCTACTGTGGGTTGGATCCTTTTCGTTTAACTATGGACAAATACCAGTGACGAAGACGATTCTCTACAACGCCCAACATTTTTAAAAATCCCATGTGCAACATTTACGGCCATTTAGGGACAGATCGGTAAACGTTCTAAAGGAGGAGTAACTAATTAAATACTATAAAATATATTGTATCCTAGCTGACCCGACAAACGTTGTCTTGTCAAAATTTCAATAATTCATACAAAATTCCCATAGAAATTGCACTTTCAATTTTCCCGAATTTTCCAATTTTCCCGGAAACTTTTCAAACATTTTCTTTCATACAAACCTTGTCTAGACAATTACAAACACAACAAAAAAGAATTAGCTAAATAGGTGCAACCGTTCTGAATGATGCATACATTCAGCGATTGATAGTTATTTATATATAGATAAATACTAAACGAGTTACGGCTGTCATAGTAACAAGACTGTGTTTAACTAATTTTCACTTGCCTAATTTATTTTTGTTTTTATAAGCCACGCACTGATACAACCATGGCACTTTTTTCACTAATTTTCACGTTACATTAAAAGCATTTATTGACTTTGAAAAAACCTATTACGTTACGTTAAAATATTGTTTTAAAATGATGAGAATTTAATCATCTATAACCAATACATGAAAACAGCTAAATAAAATGGTAGTTATAATAAAATCGTAAGCGCATGCACCTCGTCGCAAAGGACAAGGTAAACAGCTGCCTGTCTGTTATCTAATATTTACACCACGTTATATACTGTGCATGTACGTGCTTCACATAGCGTGGACATTTGACATTATTATATTTTATGTTTATGACGCACTTCTAAGAGATAATTATTTGCCAGCTCTAGGTACTTTTAAATGGAGGCGTAAATGCGATTAGTTCTAAAAGGTTTTTGAAACTAATCAAGATAATGTGAAAATGTATTGAAGACTGTTAGAAGCGTTTATAAGGGCTGCTACATAAAAAAAAACTTTTAGAAGGCCACTCCTAATTATTGACGTAATTCACAGAATTTTAAAAATAGCCGTCAGCTAGAAAATCGTAAGTTTTCACGTTTTATTTTTGTGATCAATGATTTTTGTGTGACGAGTTTTAGACTTCGCTCAGGACACATTCCATTAAATAAGTTTGGATTCTTGATGGGAAAAGTCAACTCTTCGAATTGTACTGAATGTGATGTTATAGAGGACGTATACCACATCTTGATGGAATGTGTTCGTAACGAAGCATTTAGATATTTGGTTCTTCAAAACGTGATGTCCCCTTTCAATGTTGGATGGTGTAATAGCATTTTGGCTTTTCCTCTTTCGGAGGAAGCCAAGTTGCTTTATAGGCTTACACATATAGGTATTAAGAATAGATTACCCTAAGTTAATCCACTGTATGATTTGTACAAGTAGTTAATTTTAGTATTGTGATACCTATATTTTCATGTATATTCTTACGGGGGTGACATGTTCAAATATGAACAAACCTCCATTAATAAATAAGATTTAAAAAAAAAAATGATTTTTGTGTCAATCGATGCAGTTTTGTAACTCCAATCACTAGTTTATAAGAAAAACTTGGCAAAATCAATAAAATCATTTTTCATTTTCATTATCTTTTTTTTTCATACGACTAGGTAGGCATACCCTACTGGACCAACCGACGTTAGGATGTCTATTAGATAAGTCAAAATCACAAAACCTTTATAATTTTGACACATATGCAGGACTTAAGTTCAAAATACGACCCTGTATTATTAAATAGCTTATGAGTATAGTTTATCTAGGAATATCGAAACATACTTTTCAATATACCCAAGCAATTAATCAAACGGAACTAAAACTAATCGGATCGTACAAACGGTAAGAATTTAATGTGAAACCATGAACGAAATCCATAGTTTGGTTACTCAATAGTAACTGCGTTAAATTAACCATTTCATAGTTTTAATTAAGCGGTATTAGAACCCGCATAGTAACTTGGTCTAGCTTGTAAAATAGGCCTGGTAAACTAACAAGGCAATAAGTATTTAATTTTTTTCAGTGCGTTTATGAATAAAAGAAAAAGGATTTTTAGCATAGTATTTCTACTAATCTTGAAAAGAAAGAAAGGAAACTGTTGATTAGGTACTTTTGTAATGAAATAAAGGAAGGAAAATCTGCGAAAAGCTACTATGTGCAATTGTGCATCTCAAATAATCTTGGTTCACCAATACGAAGTTTCGCAGAAATATACACAATTGATTGTAATCCAATTCTTATATATAGGTTGGGGAAAAAGTCTTTTCGCATTATAGTATGTATGAACTTGTAATAAAATCTCTTTGGCTATACTATTTGTATCTGGCTGGTTTTGGTATCATTGAAAGTTTAAATTTTAAAGAATATAATTCCAAATTCAAATTAGGAAAATGTGTGATTTTCATTTGTTTTTCGTACCGTCAAGATGAGTGAATCTAATGAAGAAATTCGATACATTTTAAAATTTTACTACAAAAAAGGTAAAAATGCAACGCAAGTCGCGAAAAAACTTTGCGATGTTTATGGACCTAGTGTAGTGTCTGTGAGAGTAGCACAAATTTGGTTTAAGCGCTTTCAATCCGGAAATTTTGATGTCAAAGATGCACGTCGCTCTGGTCGCCCTATTACGGATAAAATAGATGCCATTTTTGAAAAAGTGGAGGAAGATCGGCATATCAGTAGTTACGACGTAGCTGAAGAACTGGAAATTGACCACAAAACAGTTTTGGCGCATTTGAAAAAAACTGGATACACAAAAAAGCTCGACATTTGGGTACCTCAGGAGCTCACTGAAAGAAACCTAATGAACCGTGAGTACCCGGTTCACCTTGTTGTGAGTTAACCCGGGTTAACTCACAACAAGGTGATGCTGTGTGTGTGGTGGGATTGGAAGGGCATTATTCATTATGAGCTGTTACCACCAGGCAGGACCATCGATTCTGAACTTTACTGCGAACAACTGATGAGATTAAAGCAAGAAGTTGAGAGAAAGCGGCCGGAATTAATCAACAGAAGGGGTGTGGTTTTTCATCATGATAACGCTGACGTTTTTCATCATGATAACGCATTTTTGCTGAGTGGCTAAAGATGTGTGAGGTCTAGACCTCACTCAGCAAAAATTAAGAGAGTTTGGCTGGGAGGTGTTAATGCATCCGCCGTATAGTCCTGACCTTGCACCTTCAGATTTCCACCTGTTTCGGTCTCTTCAGAATTCTTTAGGCAGCGTCAGGTTAACATCACGAGAGGACTGCCAAAACCACTTGTCGCGGTATTTTGACCAGAAGTCCCAAAATTTCTATAGCAATGGGATCATGTCCCTACCTACAAGATGGCAAAAAGTTATCGAACAAAATGGTACCTACATACTTTAGTTAAATGTAAATAAAGTATATTAAAAAATGTTTTGAATTTTCTTAAAAAATGCGAAGAAACTTTTTCCCCAACCTATTATATTACCAAGGTATCTTATTACCCAGTAACTGGGTTGTGGGGGTCAGATAGGCAGTCGCTCCATGTATAATACTGGTATTCAGCTGCATCCGGTTTGACTGACAGCCGACCCTAACATAGTTGGGAAAAGGCTAGGCAGCTGATAATGACTTAGAATTACCCAAGAAGTTTGGGTAATGTCCGAATAATAATTAAAATCAATTTTAATTCCAGATTTACCCATAGTCACCTAGGTCTACCCAATGATAGCTGGGTAATGTTAGAATAATTAGTAAAGTTAAAAACCAAGTATACGTTAGGTTAGGTTAGAACTGTGACCACACAACTGACGAGCCGAGCGAGCGGTGCCGCGGCAGCGGCCGGCGAGTGCTAAGGTCCGTTTAGGCACAAGAGAATGTAATTTTGTTGGGTAGACCTAGGTGTGTAAGGGTAAATCCCGAAATAAAATTTATTTCAATTATTATTCGGACTTTACCCAAAACGCTTGGTTAATACTAAGTATACCGGTACCCGTATTACGTATCTTGCAGAAGCCTAGTGATAGCAAAATTGGCGCAATAATAAATTGCTTTTCAATCGCAAATCGGTATTATGTGTCAGCGATACCTCATACTGTATTGCGATTGACAAGCGTTTGAAAAGCAATTATTGTGCAAATTTTACAATCGCTAGGCTTCTGCAAGACACGTAATAAGCCTGCGGGTAAGCCTAGGTTTACTCAATCTTCTAGCATTACCCGTAACATATACATGGATTAAGAAGTATTCAATCAAATTCTGACATGTTAGAATAGCCTCAGTCTTAACTAAGCTAGTGCTAATAAAAATACCGGTCCTATTATGTGGGTGGAGTTCGTATGGGTAGACAAAGTCATTGTAATAAATTATTAATATACTAGCGGTAATGTAAATAGCAGAACAGCCTTCGTATCGATGCAGAACTCTAAATGATATCTTAATATAGCCTAGACTCGTTTTTGCTACAGTAATTAAGTAGTTCAAATGTTAATGTGTTAATCGTCTATGCCAATTCTGTATACAGGGTTATTTGTAAAACACTAACAACCTCTTAAGTGGTCATTGTACTCATCATTATGAACAACTTTTACTATGGGACCAAACCTGAAATCGCAAAAAAAAAATCAGCTTTTCAGTACATTTTGACGAATTATGTGAACATAAATGTACTTACTGAACAGCTGATTTTTTTTCGCGATTTCAGGTTTGGTCCCATAGTAAAAGTTGTTCATAATGATAAGTACAAAGACCCCTTAAGAGGTTGCTAGTGTTTTACAAATAGCCCTGTATACAATACCTATGATGGATTCCATTGCCACCAATTGATACGTATAAGCACATTAGAAACGCAGAAATATTTATATGTCGAACCTAACTTCAATTTTACTGACCCATATAAACAAAATAGAATGTATTCCATCAAACAAATCTGCAGAGAATCAATCACTGTGCACTTCATAAACGAAACATAAATATAAAAAGGTTACTGTACTGTCCATGTATTCAATGTTCAGCGTTGTCCACTGTATGGTTATGAAAATAACACCTCTATTATCACTACCTTCTGTCCGCGACTTCGTCCGCGTGAAATTTCTCGTTCCGCCGACCCACCGCGTCGTATCGCATCGCCTAGGCGTCTGCCCTCGCTATTACTTAATTTTCGTATAGCGTTCTTTCTGCCTTTTTTCTTTTTGCTCGGCTCCTAAGCATAGCGTGATGTATTCCTCAAGAATTGTGCTATCAAATGGAAAAATAATTTTTCAAATCCGACTCGTGGTTCCAGAGATTAGCGCGTTCAAACATACAAACACACAAAAACAACAAACAAAAAAACAAACTGTTCAGCATTATTATTAATATAGATTTATTTACGAAATGTTAATTAATGGGTTCTGAATGTTCACTGATGTTCCATTACTTTCTTTTTCTAATCGATAAGACACATGGCATTGCTAATCTCGAAAAAACATTAAATGTCTAGAACAAACGAAATTCTTCAATTACGCAATTCTGTCAAGCGGTAGATCAAATATTTCAGCGTTGTCACGCGTGGCTTGCGCGAGCGCAGCAAATTTACACAGTTTGGAAAGTGCAGTGCGTTTAATAATAATTGTTGGGATTTATAATACTGCTACTTACAGACTAATTAAACATAAAGAAACATGAAAACTGCATGCAATACTAATATTATTATATATATATTTTTTATTTTTTTTACATATCTTGGGACCCTAGGGTCGAGGGGCCGAAACCAACTCGCCGAGGCCCCTTAGACAATTTTAAATGATGAGGAGGCACCAACCAACGATTATTCCTGTATGCACTATGCAAGTGCACCCAATGACAACCCCCGGTTGATGCAGGACTTTTGCAGAACATGAAAACAAAACATATTGGCTTTGGGGTTTGGGTGGCTATCGTGGATTGGTTACCTAGAACTATGGAAGGACTATGTCCCCTGCCTGATCAATGTTATGTAATACACAGTGAAAATGGCAAGGGGTGACTTGCACACTCAATAATGGACCCCCGAAATCGGACCGCTAGCATAGTGACGTAGCGACAAGGGGGCAAAACTTCCTGAGGTGCTTAAGGAGTGGTGAGGTTATTCCACGGCTATCAGGACAATCCCGGTAGTACGGTCAATATCCCTACCAGCACCTTATTGGAATACTTCCTTCCTCCGAGCATATGTGCTCTTCTGAATCTTTACTCAAGCCGGCCAATAAAGCCAAGAAAGAGGTGGGAGTTCTGTTTCCCGTCAGTGTTCACTCCAGTCGGCCAATAAAGGCAAGGCAGAGGTGAAAAAAAAGACTTACTTATTTATTTATTATTATATATTATCCATTAATACAAAATTTTAAGATGATCCTAGTTTCAACATCAAGTTCTAGTATTAATCTGTGCTTCAGATAAGCTAGTATTTAACATTCCGTGACTAAGGTAATCAATACAGTAAACCTATTCTTATTTTTCTACTATCTCTCACCAAGCAACGGACCACTCAATTGCAATCTCCACGGTTCTCCAAAGAATCTAAGTTTTTATTTATTTACACGTAAAAGTTAAATCGCTATAATTTGTTTGTGGATGCAGAAAATTGTAGTTAATCAAAATCAAATGATCCAGGTCATTGATTGAATGATAACAAAATTATCTAATGCGAATAGCACAGCAGGGGAGCGACGCTTTTTAAGACAGAATGACAAGTTCAAAACTGAGAAATCATTGTAACATTGTTGAACTCCGAAAGACAATACTGAAATATTCTCAAAGAACATTGCACTTTAAAGGATTTTTTAAATATTTTTTTTAAAAAGAACCATGTTTTTAATAATTGATTACAATCTAGCCTAAAAGACTAATAAGCAATTTTAATCTAACTTAATTTTTTACATGCTAATTATTTTAACATTTAGAATAGTGCTGATTCTACTTTGTCCGTTCCACTTTTTTAAAGATTACTTAGAGATAGATGGCTTTGAAGATGGCAACACAGTTTTAAACAAGCAAAATGTATGCTAACATGTTAGTATTATGTTAGAGGGGCTCGTGGCTAAGTAAACACAGCCGCACGGAGCCGCGGTCAGTCCGTGGACATGTGACCATCTTTACATACCGAGACCCGTCCGTGCCTCGGAAAGCACGTTAAGCCGTTGGTGCCGGCTGTCATTCGTGGTTTTTTGTCAGTCGTTACGGGTCGTCAGAAGCCCGAAAGTCTGACAACCAGACTTACCAAGGGATATCGGGGTAACACGATACCCCTTGGTAAGACTGTGTGTGACACAGTGGGTTGTGGAGGTCACATAGGCAGACGCTCCATGTAAAATACTGGTATTCAGCTGTATCCGATTAGACTAGAAGCCGACCCCAACATAGTTGGGAAAAGGCTAGGCAGATTTTCAGTTAGTACTATTGTTAATGACATCGCATTCGCCGAAGATACCCGAGTTCATCCGACCAAAGCCAATGAGACGTGCAAACAAAAAAATCCTATCATTCCACGATTCATGATTAGAGTATAATTAGAAAATTCAGTAGTGGGCAATTCATTTTTTTATGATTCTTTGCGTGCCTCAATCAATTAATTAATGAATTGATAATTTCAAAGAAAATACAAGTCAATGCTTCTGCATAAAGGTGTCAATGTACTTTAATTTATGTATTATTCTCGCATACATTATAATCCTAAAGAAAAGTATTATGCTTAAATAGTTAAAAGGATTGTGAAGCTGTAAATTTACATGTAAAAAGCGATAACATTTTTCCCCCCGTAAACATAGTCTAATTTTCATAATTTTTGGAAATGTTGTAAGTATAATGGAAAACTAGGTATGTAAGTTTTTATTATAAAGACAAATTGCGTACGATATAAGTTATTAGCATCTAAATATTAGGTTGGGGAAAAAGTCTTTTCGCATTATAGTATGTATGAACTTGTAATAAAATCTCTTTGGCTATACTAATTGTATCTGGCTGGTTTTGGTATCATTGAAAGTTTAAATTTTAAAGAACATAATTCCAAATTCAAATTAGGAAAATGTGTGATTTTCATTTGTTTTTCGTACCGTCAAGATGAGTGAATCTAATGAAGAAATTCGATACATTTTAAAATTTTACTACAAAAAAGGTAAAAAGGCAACGCAAGCCGCGAAAAAAATTTGCGATGTTTATGGACCTAGTGTAGTGTCTGTGAGAGTAGCACAAATTTGGTTTAAGCGTTTTCAATCCGGAAATTTTGATGTCAAAGATGCACGTCGCTCTGGTCGCCCTATTACGGATAAAATGGATGCCATTTTTGAAAAAGTGGAGCAAGATTGGCATATCAGTAGTTACGACGTAGCTGAAGAACTGGAAATTTTTTGACCACAAAACAGTTTTGGCGCATTTGAAAAATACTGGGTACACAAAAAAAGCTCGACATTTGGGTACCTCACGAGCTCACTGAAAGAAACCTAATGAACCGTGTACTCATTTGTGATTCTTTATTACGACGTAATGAAACCGAACCAGTTTTGAAGAAGTTGATAACTGGTGATGAAAAGTGGATCACGTATGACAAGAACGTGCGAAAAAGGTCGTGGTCAAAGGCCGGTCAGGCTTCACAGACTGTGGCAAAACCCGGGTTAACTCGCAACAAGGTGATGCTGTGTGTGTGGTGGGATTGGAAGGGCATTATTCATTATGAGCTGTTACCACCAGGCAGGACCATCGATTCTGAACTCTACTGCGAACAACTGATGAGATTAAAGCAAGAAGTTGAGAGAAAGCGGCTGAAATTAATCAACAGAAGGGGTGTGGTTTTTCATCAAAAATTAAGAGAGTTTGGCTGGGAGGTGTTAATGCATCCGCCTTATAGTCCTGACTGCAAGGTCAGGACTATACGGCGGATGCAGATTCTGATTGATGCAGATGCAGATTCAGATCCATCAGATTTCCACGTGTTTCGGTCTCTTCAGAATTCTTTAGGCAGTGTCAGGTTAACATCACGAGAGGACTGCCAAAACCACTTGTCGCGGTAATTTGACCAGAAGTACCAAAATTTCTATAGCAATGGGATCATGTCCCTACCTACAAGATGGCAAAAAGTATCGAACAAATTGGTACCTACATACTTTAGTTAAATGTAAATAAACTATTTTAAAAAATGTTTTGAATTTTCTTAAAAAATGCGAAGAAACTTTTTCCCCAACCTATTATTTATATTTTTGACTTAAAAAACACAGAGTACGGAAAACTTGAAAAACGACAGAGTAAGGAATGCCATAAAGGAGTCGCACCTATCTTATATGTGATGACCACAGATCGGATAATCGGATGCATATTTACCTAAAGTTAATTTTTGCTAAGAAACTATGGAAGCGGCTACAAACTTTTTTTTTCTTAATATAAATCCCGGGATTCACAATTAATCGGATACATGGTATGGAAACGAGTTCATAAATAGGTAGCATTATCTATTTAAAAATGCCAGGACACCAGGATCATATAACTACGTGTATTCGTATGCTTGTTTACTTGAAATTTATTTGTAACAATATTTATCCTGACGTTTTCTACTAGTTTGGCATCCTGCTTTACAACATTAGCTTTCCATTATATAGGTATATTCCGTGACAGGTTATATGAGTTCATATAATTATTTATTTTCTTTGACTCTCAAGGTCAATTTATTTTAATTTTATTTTTATTTATTATTGACATAATCTACTCATTTCAATGTTTATTTATTTTTTATGAGTGGTATTGCAATATGTGGTTAGCTAGTGACCTCGACAATTGATCATAGTTTTTCTTGCCCGAGCAACCGGCAGCAAGTTCGTCATGCTCCCTTAGATGTCACTGCTTGCGGTAGCGTCGGGGGTCGGGTTGTCTCCTTCCCTCAAATATGGCGAGGGGGTAATGGCTGATCTTTGCGTTATACTCGTGAACGGGTGCTGCTTGTGGTGACAGGTCGTCTTGCTGACCTTGGTTTTGTTTTGTTATTAGTAATTTAACTCGTTGTTGATTTTACTTCGATGGTCCTAGTTTATCCCTATCTGTGACTTGTGAGTTACGACTACATGTACGGCTATATGTAAGTGGGCACGCCCTTTATTACTGGAGGCTTTTATGTAGGTATAAAGTTCTGCTTACGTTTTTAGTTTTGTATTTTGTTTCTGCTTGAGTATTGTTTTCGTTTTTTTTTTTTTTTTTTGGTATATTGGCGTGTGCTAGCTTACTTATAGCAAATAATTTAATTTAATGTTTTGTGTTGCGTAATGTACCTAAATTATTATGCGCAGTATTATATAGAATCATTTTTTTAACTGAACAGACAGCTGTGCTGCTGGGGAGTTTGTTGCGCCACTTCTTCTCCCCAGCTAAAGCACTAGGAAGTGGTGAAGGGCGGGCATTTTTGGGGGACTGTCTTATGTAATTTTGACGTTCAAAAAGTGCTGATTCTCAGCCTAGTTTGAATAAATGACTTTTGATTTGATTTGATTTGATTTGATAGTCAAAAAGTACTAAATTTATCAATTCCGGAATCGCGAGATTCTTACTATCGATACAAAAGTGCATTCCATACTAACCAACCCCTGAATTTAAGTAAATATAAATTCGATTCTATAATCAGAAGTCTAAATTTGTCGATCCCGGAATTCAGGGATTTTTTTGATACAAAAGTGCATTCCATAATAGCCAACCCCTCAACTTTAGGTAAATATGCATCCGAATATCCGATCATAGTGATGACGTTAAAAATATTAAGGAGTGTACCTAGAGTATTATTAATAGATGAGTCTGATAGATGCTAAAGAAAAGAGGCTAGACAAGAGTGACACAGCCGAGTAAAGAACGTAACATCCACGCCCGTTTTTCCCCGAAGGTTTAGGCAAGGCTGCACCTGGGTGAATATTCGAGCTTTTAACCGCCGTCATTACCTTCCGCCAAATGTTGATGAAAGAGAATATAGTTAATGAAATATTTCATCAATTCCCAGAATCTGCTTAAGGACCAGAATCAGGAATTGCTGAAATATTTCATTAAATATATTCTCTTTCATCAACATTTGGCGGAAGGTAATGACGGCGGTTAAAACGCTCGAATATTCACCCACCTATAGTACAGCCCACTTGTAACACAGGTTTACCACCTAGCAAAAGAATCAGGGACTTCACAGAATTTGTAATATATATTTTTTTGTTGTATTTTTATGCAATAAACATTATTATTATTATTACCAACATTTCGCCAGTTATTTTCAAGTTCCATGTAATAGGGGGCGAGTATATTGCTATCAACCGGGCACAAATCCAGACTCCGAGCTGCTACTGACAAATTTCTAATGGAAAAAGCCAATAACACTGCGCGACCTATAAGGAATCGAACCCAGGACCTCATGCGAGGAGGACACCGTGGAGGTTTAGTGGGTTGGAGTCCCACATTCTTTGTTCACGGGAAAAAAGGACCTTATGCTCAGCGCTTGCGACCATTAGACCAATGTAGTCATTAAAGAACAACATCTGAAATATTACGGTATCGTGGATTACGTGAAGAGAAGGTTGCATTTAAATCGATAAATTTAGAAAATGATTACATAGGTGTCTCTGAGAGCAGTTTCCTTACGTAAGTACAACTTACTCTTCATTCCATCTTATATCACATACAGTATTTATTTTACCGGTTCAGTAAATGATAAATGTTTTTATTTCTGTCAATAGATTTATACAAACACTTTTACACGTCAATCATGTTTTTAAAAACTAGATGAGGTCAGCATTTTCTATCTGACTACTATGAGAAGAAAGGCTGCAACGAACTCAGAGGTCACAGTCTCTTATAAAGTCCAGACATAATCTTGGTCAGTTTATGTGAAGACCATCTAGATTGGTGTCTGAAATGGTCTTTTGAGGAAAGTACCACATAGATTGAGAGGACCTGTCCAGTCTGTAGTGTTGTTCAGTAGTTCAACTTACATACAAATTGATTATGACAGTAAATAGGCAGTTATAAAATAAAAAAGCCTCTTATTTCTTGCATGTACTTTTACATTTCATTGCCTGGTGGTTAGTTTTATATTAATTTACTTATTCTATTCTATCGTGTTCATTTTTATTTATTATTAGCAAGAACCCCGTCTTCACAGGTGAAGGTCTCCTCCATAATTAGCCAATTGTCTCGGCCGGCCATGTAGCACGACTCCCAGATCAACGTTGGACCAAAAGAGTGACGTCACGGAAGGGCCCGCTTGACAAAAGAGGCCAAGGAAAGCCGATAAGATGGGACGATGAAATTAAAAATATCGCCGGTCCACACTGGACAGAAGTAGCCCAAGACCGAGACAATTGGCTAACTTTGGAGGCAGGTTATTACTTATCTATAATTTATTCTAATTGCCTATTTCTGATATACATGATGGGTAATATTAAATATATTGAAATGCAATTTAAATGTAATTGAAAACGTATTATATGGTCTGTCTATGACTTTTTCTTTTTATGTTTCTATTACATATGAAATAATATTTACCATAATGTCGATTTTAACTAGACAATCGGAAGCATGTTTACATAAAGTTACTTTTAGCTAAGAAATTATGGAAGCGGCTTCTTAATTATTTTTTTTTATCTTAATATAAATCCCAGGATTCCAGAAAATCCGTCCGCCACAACTAATCGGTGTGGAAACGACTTCTTAAATAAGTGGTACCTATTATTTATTTAAAAAATGCCGGGATACCGGGATCACATTCACATTCGTATGCTTGTTTACTTGAAATTAATTTTTAACATTACGTACTTATTTTATAACATTAGCTAGCATTCGACTCTGTAGTTAAAAGTACTAAAATCAATTCCGGAATCGCGAGATTTTTGCGATCGATACAATAGTGCTTTCCATATTAGCTAACACCTGAAGAAGGTAAGCAAATATACATTCGATTCTAAAATCTGAACTCTAAATTTGTCCATCCCGGAATCATTGAATCAAATAATCAAATTATAACTTACATTATGCATGTCAATTTGTTTTTTTTTTTTTATCTAAAAACTATATCTTAATTAAAACATTAACACGAATAGCATCTGTAACATTTAAAATGAACCATCATATTGCAATGTAAGACAAAAACGGTAAATGATGTCGAAGCAATTAATCAGCAATAACACGAGTGCTAAAGTGAAGTAACCGCTGTAATATGATTTAATGGCTTGTGACGTAACAGTTTTACAAATCGTGTATGCGAATCAAATCGACAAAGCTTCAGAAACATTCGTAATTGAAGCACACCGGATTGAATTGTTCGTAAGATAAAAACTGACTAAAATACAATACAAACTCTAAAAAAATTAAATGATTTTATTGACATATAACAAGATGTATAAACAATGATAGAATTCTCTGACTCCTGCGCTAGTTATAATTGTGTTGCAGGAGTCAGTGTCCTTCCGTAATAAAAAGACAAAGATGTTCTTGTTTTATGACAACACAAAGAAAATAAAAACATAGACAGTCATTGGGACTGCCGACAGAAGTGAAAACTTGACAGCACAACGCGTCAAACTAGCATGTCGGTGACGCCGGTGACGCGAACCGATAAGATGTTCCCCTACCAAAAATCGTTCAACGCTCCTAAAGAAGTTTTCACTTCAATAAGGAAACAAAAGAGACTTTATAAACTAACTAGCCGCAATTTCGTCCGCGTGAAATTTCATTCAAAACGAAGTATTAGCACGGGCAGGCGATGCGATGCGACGGGGTCACGGACAGGTGTCTATAGCCTTCCTCGAGAATCGGGCTATCAAATGCAAAAAGAATTTCTCAAATCCGACTGGTAGTTCCAGACACTAGCGCGTTCAAACATACATACAAACAAACAAACAATACAAACTCTTCAGCTTTATTATTAGTATAGATATGCCTACCCCATGATCAGCAGAAAAAGCTTTCCCATACAGTTGACTAGACCATTGTCAGGTTTTCAGATCACAAAAAAAAAAATATATAAAAATGTTACAAATGTCATCATTATCTTAAAATCCCGTAAATGAGGTGCTGAAGAAACGTAAAGAAACACTTCTTATTGACAAATTCGCTCGCAATCTAAAATTATAATAATTATTACTAACAGACAGACACACGCAGCTACTAACTCTCTTGATCCTTGATCACCCACGGAAAATTTTTTGGTTAAATTGGCAAACAAGAACAAATCAAGGTCATATTACCATTAGAATAAGGTTGTTCTAGCACATTTACATTACAATTTGGGTCTTTTCGTAATAGTTGTGGTCGATTCGTGGTCGGTGGTCAAATGTTACTTTGGCCGTTCCACCAGAGTGCGGGCTGAGTACCTACTAAAGCAAATCGTTGATGTTAGAAATTTATTCATAACAAACATTAGTGTCATGCGATAGATATTTTTTTTTAATTTGTGATGGGTTTGCTCTTGACTTTACTCTAGTCTTTACTTTCTAGATTGCATTGCTTTTGTAAAGCTGACAGCTCTTTCTGTAAGAAGATTTGGGGAAATCATCATCATCATCATTTCGACGTCCACGGCTAGGCCCCTCCCCAAAGCACCTCTTTGGATATACTTCAGTATATTTATTTTTGCCACCATTCATCTTTGTTGTGTTAGAATAAGCAGAATTTAGAAGTCAATTACGAATTACACATTACTTTTTGCGTTGCCTATATGATCGACAAATTCAGTAGTTCAGTACCTATCAGTAAGTTCAGAGAACCAGTCTTAATACTAAAGGGTATCGTATTACTCAGTAACTGGGTTCTGGAAGTGAGATTGGCAGTCCCTCCATGTAAAATTCAGCTGAATTTGGTTCAAAATCAAAAGTCATTTTTCAAACTAGGCTGACAATCAGCACCTTTCGAACGTCAAAATTACATAAGACAGTCTCCAAAACGCCCGTCCTTCACCACTTACTAGTGCTTTAGCTGGGAAGAAGAAGTGACGCAACAAACTCAGGTTAGACTGAAAGCCGACTCCAACATAGTTGGGAAAAGGCTAGGCAGATGATGATGAGGTTTCCGTACCTACCTATAGGCTCCAGATATGCCGTTGATGGTCGATTTGCTGACCTCAACTAATCTCAATTTTTACCAAAAACAGTATATTGTTAACAAAATTCCTTTAAGGCAAGTCATCAAAATTTATTTTTTTGAAAAAACCTCGCCTTAAAGAAATTGCAACACGACCGCTAAGAGGATATTTAAGACGTCCACAATTATGTACTAACAATACCGCCGAATGTACGGCAAATAATGATACAATGTTTCTCAACCTGCTATTATATTGTTATCTTATAAATCTCATACATTTCTGAAACGTTACCTTTCACTAAACTAAGTTCTACGTTGGAGGATAATCTTTGAGTTAAAGATCAATCATTGGGAATTAATATTTTAGATAATGGGGTTGGTAACTGTTCACCAAAGACCAATTTGTTGAGAACAGATTTAAAATTAAAAAGGTGGAGTTTATTTGAGCTTTTGCTAACCTGAACTCAATTATAGGTAATTAGGATATCAAGATTTGATCTATGTGTAGTATTCAAAATTAAAATCTGTGTACCAATTTATAAGGTTGCAATCACAGTGAGTGATTCCGCAATTAAATGGTAGAAATTTAGCTTTTAACAAGAAACTATTAAAACCTTACAAAGTCTACAACACCACGAGATTGATAACATCAACAGAAATTACTTCATTTACGCAATCAGTAGGGCCATTGTTTTACAAATGCAAAGTAAGATAAAAAGATTTTAATTATCTCTTTAGTAATGAATGAAAGTATAATACTGCACATTATACTTTCATTCATTCTCTGCAAGGAATTCCCACGTTAAAAAGGTACTTTTTCTTCCACTCAGGTCCACTGTTAGGACGTTAGTATATATATTTTTTTTAATTTTGAATTGTTACCCGAATAATAATATATAGGTACTATCAAGTACATAGTAGTAGGAGCTCGTGGCTAAGTAATACCAGCCACACAGATCGATCCATCAGGTTAAGCTACGCTTGCCTAGGTTGGACTGTGGTGGAGACTCTTCCGTGCCTCGGAAAGCACGTTAAGCCGTTAGTCCCGGCTGTCATTCATGGATCTTTGACAGTCATTACGGGTCGTCAGAAGCCCGAAAGTCTGACCACCAGTCTTTCCAAAGGGTATCGTATTACCCAGATACTGGGTTGTCGAGGTCAGATAAGCAGTCGTTCCATATAAAATACTGGTATTCAGCTGCATCCAGTTAGACTGGAAGCCGACCCCAACATAGTTGGGAAACGGCTAGGCAGATTGCAGATTGATTTCAAGTAGTCACAGTAGATTCTAGTAAGTATAAATTAAATGGCTTTTGATTAATTTCTTCGTCTGCGTCCAAGCACAATAAGATTCCTTAAAGACTACCTGTATCTTAACCAACTTTCAAAAAGGGAGGAAGTTATGTACTTACTTTTGAAACAGAGGTCTTCGCTATGCGGCTGTAAGAATTCTTAATTCTAGATTTAAGTTTTTTTATTGTCTATACAATAAAAAAACTTAAATCTAGAATTAAGAATTCTTACAGCCGCAAAAAATAATTAAAAAACAAAGAAAAAAAACTTAACTCTATAGTTGTTTTTTTTTCTTTGTTTTTTATTTTTTTTTTATCTAGGTAGTTGTTGTGTGCACTTATGGCATGTGCCGAATAAACAAGTTTTCTTTCTTTCTTTTTTCTTTTTTTCTTTGAAAAAAAAAAATACAAAACTGAAAGCATACACTGGATAACAGCAATTCAACAACCATGATTCACACTCTTTTGTGACCTACCAATTCATTCCCATCACACAAATCATGTACCTACTTATGCAAAAAATTAACCTTACACAATTTTGAGTAACTAACTCATTTTCAATTTTAGCCTGTATGACTAATCATCTTAAGTGCAATCACTAAAATAATCCAAAAAAAGACATTACATACCTAAATAATAATGGGCAAAACTAATGTAACTGCATTAAAACTAATTGCTTCCTTGAGTTAAAGGTTAAGTAAGTGGAAATTGACATATGGATATAAAAAAACGTGGTTAGAGCGGTCTGCTTATGTAGGTCAAATAGTGAAGAGAAGGTTTGATTCATTTATTTGTAACAACTTATCCAAAGATATACTTAGGGCCGGTTTTTTGATCCGTAGTTAACACAACCAATGGTTAAACATACTAACTAATGGTTGATTTTAGCTAACTAAATGTGAAAGGTTAAACATGAATGAGTTATGCCATTAGTTACTATTTTTTATTATGAATGAGTTAACATAACAGCTTTTCACATTTAGCCAAAATTAAACCATTGGTTGAGTTAACTACGGATCAAAAAACTGGCGCTTAGGTAGCTACAACACGCAATTTTATGGAGAAGTACCGTCTTAACGAAAGAAATGGACGACACTGCTTTTTCAATCACAACTTAGTGTAAGCCAAAATCTTGTGAAATAAGCAATAAAGATCAAAATATTAATTGAGAGTATGTAAGGTGTTAAAGAATTAACTTTTACTGTGGGACCAACTTTGAAATCGCGAAAAAAATCTGCTGTTCCATATTAAAGTTTAATAGGTACCTACTGATCTAAACTGTATGGGACAGCTGCTTTTTTTTTGCGATTTGAAAGTTGGTCCCATAGTAAAAGTCATTCAGTTTGATGGTCTAATATGCACGACTTTTCTTCAGGAAATCTTATCAAGCAAATTACAAAATATTCCAGTACAAACAAGGTAACGGAAGCAACACTTTTGTGTCCTTTCCAAACTTTAAACTCTTTACATATTTTTTTTTAATTTAATCCTTTTCAAATAGTAAGACTAGACTCAATTCCCATTTAGCTAGACATGTATTTAAGTCAAATAACATAGAAATTTGGATATAGTCTTCAGTCAATCATGATGACAGGTACAAGACTACGAACATCATTGGTTACGCAAAAGTAATCGGTTTCAGTAGCAGTGGTCAAAAGTTCAAGCGTGAATTGGTTATTTAACTGTTCATCTGTGTAACAGTAAGACGGTGTTGATGATTGAACGACATTTTGAATGATTATGTGAAGGTGATATTTTGTCAAATATACGTGGATTGGATAAAATAGAATACTCTTTATTATGTACAGACGCCAGCACATCAAGCTACCCGAAAATGTCAAATTTTCCCAATCAACCTTGAACCTAATGCTTTAGCTATAAAGTTGAAAATCTATTAATTAAACAAATTTGACAGATTGTAGTAGCTTGATGTGCGGGCGTCTGTACATTATGAAAATTACAGATATAAATGTATACATTTTACAAGGGGTGACACAATGGGCGGTCTTATCGCTAAAAGCTACCTTTTAAAGACAACCATTGTATGGATTAAGAGGCCTGTCCCTTTTTATCACCTCTCTCGCTCATACGGGGCCATATCTTTAAGAATGTAAAAATAAAATATGCTTTTTTGAAAAATGGAATTATTTATTCGCATTAATTGCATTTGACAGGCCAGTTGGCGTGGTTGGTTAAGATACCGCCTATCATGCCGCTGGTCGTGGGTTCGATTCCCATCCAGGACAAACATTTGTGTGCATGAACATGTCTGTTTGTCCTGAGTCTGTGTGTAATTATCTATATAAGTATGTATTTACAAAAAAAAGTATTGTATGTAGTATATCAGTTATCTGGTTTCCATAGTACAAGCTCTGCTTAGTTTGGGATCAGATGACCGTGTGTGAAATGTCCCAGGATATTATATTATTATTATTATTAATAATAGATTACATTTTTCAAAAACGCATCCTTTCATTTTAGATTCTTAAAAATTTGGTCCCGTGTGAGCAAAGATGTGATAAAATGTGACAGGCTCTTAAGAGAGAAGGAAAAACAATCCTGTAGGTAGTCTGTGGTGTACCACGAATCTCAACTATGAACCTGTTAATTTTAGGTCTTAAACATATTAAATAGAAGCGCTAAAAACAATAGACGAGTTACCTACTATAGCCGGTTTTTTGATCCGTAGTTAACCAATGGTTAAACATAGTAACTAATGGTAAGCTAAACATAAATGAGTTATGCCATTAGTTACTATTTTTTAGTATGAATGAGCTAACATGAATACATTCATGTTTAGCATTTCACATTTAGCCAAAATTCAACCATTAGTTACTGTGTTTAACCATTGGTTGAGTTAACTACGGAATGAGGAAAATGTCGTCAGGAAAGTGTTGAGTACGTGGAGGGCTATTCGAGTAAGGGAAGACCAAAGAAACGATGGATGGACTGTGTGAAAGATGATATGGCTAGAAAGGGAGTGACTACCGAGATGACGACTAATAGAGAAGTATGGAAGAAAAAGACATGTTGCGCCGACCCCAAATAAATTGGGACAAGGGCAGGAGAATGATGATGAGTTAACTACGGATCAAAAAAAACGGCCCTTAGCATTAGCTAAGTAGGTATTGTAAAGGTTTCATTCAAGGGCCAGTCTATTTAGACCAGGCTGGTAATATCTTTGACATTCGAACGGTCACTTTTGAACACAGGTTTTGTTCTAGGCATGTCCGCGAGACGGCCCCGGGCCTTTAGGCGAGTTAGAAAAAAAGAAATATTGTAAAGTCTTTTAAAATATATTAAAATATTACGTGAGTAGTTTATTATTTTATTATTGTCGGTCCCAAAAAAAAGAAAAGGTCTCTCGATCCTTTACATTATCTACTTAGTCTAGTGTTTTTTTAGCGCTATAATGCTATAATTTTGGTATCGATACTTATGTAAATTTGATTGCAAAAGTCTTCCAAAAAGATAGAAAGATAATGCTGTCCAAATGTTTGACTCATTGTGGGAGTACCACAATCATGAATACTTAGCGCTGCACTGCTCAACTTTTACTGTTTTAAGTTTGAATTAGCTACCTATATGGTTATATACAGGGTTATTTGTAAAACACCAGCAACCTCTTAAGGGGTCATTGTACTCATCATTATGAACAACTTTTACTATGGGACCAAACCTGAAACCGCGAAAAACAAATCAGCTGTTCAGTATATTTATGTTCGCATAATTCGTCAAAATGTACTGAACAGCTGATTTTTTTTTTGCGATTTCAGGTTTGGTCCCATAGTAAAAGTTGTTCATAATGCTGAGTACAATGATCCCTCAAGAGGTTGCTGGTATTTTACCAATAACCCTGTATAAGTTAAATGGCTACTAATTTTGTCTGCCACTTCGCTAAATTATAGACAGATGTATAATCTCATTTCGAAACATTATCTGCTTCCAAAAAAACAATCACGAAGGCTAAACAGGACTTTCGATTACTTTCGAAAGTAGTTCCAATAAGTCACATTTGAGTCATGAACCTATCTGATACGATACAAGAATACATGTCATGTCTGTATCTCGAGTGGCTGATATCTGAAGTGTTAAGTAATCATGTATCGTTGACCCGACAGAATAGTCTAACACAATGATTGATTATATTAAATTGTTTGGTATCAGCACTAATTCTTTAGTAAAATATATAGTTATATAAGTTAATAGAGAAGTTAAAGTGCTGTCTGTAGCTATTAGTGATACAAGGTTGTACGAGTATGTAGGTTTTATTGCGGTGAGTTAAGTGTAATCTAAAAACGTCAAGGGTTAATGATGCTGTGATGCGGCTTTTATAATCCTGTTAAATGAGCAACATTTCTCGTAGGTACAGGGTTATTGGTAAAACACCAACAACCTCTTAAGGCGTCATTGTACTCATCATTATGAACAACTTTTACAATGGGACCAAACCTGAAATCGCGAAAAAAATCAGCTGTTCAGTACATTTATGTTCGCATAATTCTTCAAAATATACTCAGCTGATTTTTTTTTTCACCTTCAAATGTCCTCGATGTCAATCTTAATAGAGTTATACAATTGGTACTCTGAATAAGGCATAAAGCTAACGATAGCATTAACTAATATTATAATATTACCTATTGCAATACTAAGTGAGTAAGACTACCTACTCAATCTAACAACCTGTAATTAGCTCACAATGTCATAATAAAAGAAGAAGAAAAGTGAACGTTAATGAATTGCATAAACTTTTAACCATAGAAATGCTAAATCATGTTGAAAGGATCACTAAAAAGTCGACCAAACATGTGTAGAAGCTTTTCAAAAAAATACAGCAAATGTATTGAATCGCGTTTTTCTAAATTAGGATATAATATTCCAAAATCATTTACTAATCAATACCAATTATGGACTGGACTAGGTTAAACCAATAAATGACTTCTCGGCAGCTAAAAAGACGAGTCACTGTCCATACAAAACAGATGTAATCTATGATCGCATTATGACGGGCCATTCACGGAGCGATCCCAGTCAGTCATCGAAAGACGGTTACATTATGACCTATTAGATCACAGTTACGCAAGAGAATGCACAATCATACATTCACATAGATGTAAATCATATTAATCTTTAAAGTGTGTCGAGAGGCGTCTAATTTAGAGATTGTTAGAAAAAATTGCGGAAATACGTCTCCTTCTATATTAGACGTTTTATTTGACCCGGCAAATTACCCGGTGAATGTGGGCATTGACCGCACAATAGGTTGTTGTTGCACAAATGCAGCCTATTGTACTAATTTGTAGATGCAAGTGTAATGAAATTTCTTCCTTTTGCACATAAAACATACATTATTTGTGCAATTATTACAGTTGCAGCTAGACTTTTAATTGTGATATATTCAGGAAATTGATCAATATAATGATAAGGATGCTAAATTGGTGCTTAGACCACAACTTGGTACAAATGAAGAATTTCGTTATTTTCATTGGGAATAGGAATATGCACAGTTCATAGATAAAAAGAGAGTCTTAAACACCATCATCTGCCTAGCCTTTTCCCAACTACGTTGGGATCGGCTTCACGTCAAACCAGATGCAGCTGAATACTAGTATATTACATGGAGCAACTGCCTATCTGACCTTCACAACTAAGTTACTGGGCAATACGATACCCCTTGGTAAGACTGGTTGTCAGACTTTCGGGCTTCTGACGACCCGTAACGACTGTCAAAGATCCACTAATGACATCCGGGATTAACGGCTGAACGTGCGAGGCACGGAGACCCCACGGACCAACATCGGCAAGTGCAGCTTAACCTAATCGATCAACCCGTGCGGCTGTTATTACTTAGCCACAAGCTTGTCCTCTTAATATGTCTATATTAATCTCGGTTAAGCTAAACAATTTGCATGCTGATCATAAAATAAAAGGTGCAATATCATTCAATCAACTTTAATGATTTTGCGTAAGAATTATAATAAAAACCTCATGGAAGAAAATGTTATTAAGCCGTTGCTAATTTATTAATAATTTTGATACCGGAAAAGAAAACTGGTTATAACCGAGTACGTGATTTCATTAGGATTATAACAGCTTCGCCATGGTAAAATTATTTTCGCTTTTAGCTTAGCGTTCGACTCATACAGCTATGTTACCACAGTGTGTTACATAGGTAATGAGTAATGATTGTACATAGTACTCGTATCATTGTTACGTTAATGTTGGATTACAGATGAAATGCATTTCAACTAATGATTCTTATAAGGCAAAACTTTCGACGGTTTTGATGAAACTTTCGGGTAGTACCTCTCGGCGTTCCCCAGGGGATTGCATTGGGTCCTATTTAAAATTTTTGGTAATGAGAAAATTGCTAAAGAAACACACATAATCAGCCTATAAAGTTCCCACTGCTGGGACAGAGGCCTCTTTACAGCCCACTCCTCTCTTCGAGAAGGAGTGGGCTGTAAATCTACCACACGGGCCCAGTGGGGGTTGGTGGATGTCACAAATCTTCGAATTTTGATTCTAGGACAGGCCGGTTTCCTCACGATGTTTTCCTTCACCGTTTTGAGAGCAGTGGTGATGAAATTGTAAATAATTTCACCACCACTGGGTGATGAAATTATTTACATAAAGTAAAACGCCTGCCTGGGTTCGAAGTTCGAACCCACGACCACAACTCATAATTCGGGGCCGTTACCACTGAGTCACCACATAGAAACATACTTAATTTATAGACTCCTGTTATTCAACATTGGGTTTCAATAGAAGGTTGTTTTTTTTTTTGTGTATTAAAACCTACTACATTCACAAGCACCTGACGGATTTAATAATTAGAACAAATCCTTGAATGTAATAATTAGTTATGTATAATGTCAATATTGTATCATTAAACACGTGCAGTACTGTAAAATGTCGATTAAATAAAATTTTTTAGTACTAATCACACTACAACCACAGATTAATACAGAGGAGACACTCCATAGTTTAGGTATTAAGCTACAAGTATGCGGCGGGCCTATCTCACTGGGCCAATTCAGAAGGACTGCCGTGGTCAGAAGGTATAAGAGTTACGCGTTAGAAAGAGGGGCAACTTGTAGGTGAATATATATGTAGGTAATAAACGTTGTGTGACATGAATTGCACTTTATTGTGTCGTAGCAAGAGTCGCTTTTTATTTAAATGATTTTGCGGAGTGTCCCATCTGTGTTAATCTGTGCTACAACTGCAAATTTAAGTACCTACATACATAAATAGGTTACAAATTATGAAAATAAGCACATACAAGCATCAGTAATTGGTGGAAATTGTATTACCTTAGAATTAAATACTAATCACAAACAATATAAAATCATAGTGAAGTCAGAAATTAAATTTTATCGTTAGGTTTTCGTATAGACGATTGACCGTCACTAACGTCATCATAAATTGCGCTAATGGTTTTTATGACAAATTGTTATTACTTGAGAAGTACCTAGCATTATTTTTATTGCTCTTTAGAGTCAAAAAGTTATATTTAAGTCGACATCAGTAATAAAAGCCACACCGGTCGATCCATCAGTTTAAGCTAAGCTTGCCGGGATTAGTCCGTGGATTGGTGACCATCTTTACATACTGAGACTCCTCCGTGTTTCGGAAAGCACGTTAAGCCGTTGGTCCCGGCTGTCGTTTGTGGATCTTTGACAGTCGTTACGGGTCGTCAGAATCCCGAAACTCTGACACCCAGTCTTACCAGATCAGATATCAGATAGGCAGTCGCTCCATGTAAAATTGGTATTCAGCTGTATCCAATTAGACTGGAAGTCAACCCCAACATAGTTAGGAAAAGGCTACGCAGATTGAGGTAGTTTGATTGAGTCGTTAAAAATATATGAAATATATTGTAACAGAGACCGACTCTAGAAGTATCAAAACTACCTACCTACAAAAATATGACAGATCTGCAAATAAAAAAAAAAGATCAATGTTTGATACCACAAAACATTAAATCTGGCTAAATCAGTAAACATTCATAAGCTTTCCTTTCAACTGCATCAAATATTCACGGATAAACTGAGGGACACAACGAACAACCATGTCACTTTAATGCACTACATACTTGACGACAAAGACTTGGTGAAAGATGGTGGCGTGTGTTTATTTGTCAGACATGCTCACTGACTGCTAATCGAGGCGTTACTATCACTTTCTCGCACTTTGTTTTGTCACTGGATATGTTTATAGAAACATCTATGTACTGCTGTATTGTTTTATAGTTTATAGAGGGAAAATTTAGCTAAGAACAGATAGGCAGGAATCGAATGATATTAGTTGGTCTTGGTGACTTAGATAACCACTAAAGGTAAGGGTAACTTGGCTTAACTTGCTGGTAACTGGGGGTTTAATATAGTTACCCCATATGTATAGAATTATGGTGATAACAAATAATTCGGTGAGTAAGATATGAAAATGTAAACAGATTTTAGAGATTCAATTACTGCAAAAAGAAAATATAAATTAAGATGATTGTGTAATGGCAGCCCGTGAAATTCAAATTTTCTTACGTTTTTTGCAATTCGCAGGTCAGTGTCACGTTGTATGTTGATCAAAATATGATTCGCGACTATAACAAATAATATGTATTTACATAAATATAACCATAAGAACCATCAATATATCTCTCTAAGTTAGATTTGCTGCATATATAACTTAGAGAGATATTTACTTCTATTTTTTATTTATATATATTTGTTATAGTCGTGATCAACATTCAACCTGACACTGACCTGCAGTTTGGAAAAAAGGTAAGAAAATTTAAATTACGTGAGCTACCATAACATATATCTAGGGTATATATCCGTACTCAGAATAGAAGAAATCTTTTCGCAAAACATGATTGAACTCAGCATTTCCAGCCAAGCATTACGACAGAACTGAAATTTCATCACTAAGTAATTCATAATAACGAGAAGTGCATTAGTAACACATCGCACGGTGATGAATAGAAGATCAAATTCAGTGCATAGTAATTACCAATAAGTAGTCTAATTTTGAAATAATGACCATCTGTGGCCATCTAACCGCTAACCTATTGAAATCATTGCCTGTATTGAAACAGATGGATCAATCGATAATTACGTTATATTTGCACAATGAATTTCATTTATACAAGATATAGAAAGAATCGCGATTGTAATGTTTCCTATGTTAATTACATTTAATTGTTCTCTCACAACAATTGTCTTTTCTACCTTATTATATTACTAGCTTCTGCCCGCGACTTCGTCCGAGTGAAATTTCTTGTTCCCCTGACCCATCTCCTTGCATCGCATCGCCCGTCCGCGCTATTTTTCGCTTAGCGATCTTTCTGACTTTTTTTTCTTTTTGCACAGCTCCTAAGAGTCGCATCGTGATAAAAAAAATACCCTATAACGTAACCAAAAAAACAATATCCTATAACCTTCCTCAAGAATTAGGCTATCAAAAATGCGACTGGTAGTTCCTGAGATTAGCGCGTTCAAGCAAACAAACTCTTCAGCTTTATTATTAGTATAGGTAGATTCCTAGGTTCGGAAGTGGCCCAGAAAAAAGGTTTAATTATATTTCCTATAATAATATGATGTTATTACTTGTTAATAAAATAAAATAACTGTTTCAATGTTAGATTTTTTGAAAAACCGATTACTTCTTTGTGTTTCAAACGTCCGCTCATTTAAAAGTCGAATACTAATAAATCAGACTACTAATAAATCAGTGTATACGCAATAGGGTATTCCTGTAATTTAATTGCGTAACACACTAAGTATCAATCGGAATCGGTTTTATTTTGACAGTTCAACAACATTCCGTACGTTATTTACGGTGTCGAGTAAACAAATTTTTCGAACATATGAAGCAATGGATTAGCAATTTGCTTCAAAATTATTCAGATACGAATCGATAGTGTGTTACGCAATTAGGGTGTTGTTCTGGGATTACTTAACCTGCATAGCTATGAATACAACACCTAACCATAGACAGGCACTTAAAGAATTCATCAAATACGGTAACTGACATTACGCATCTCAGTGTATCAACTTTTTTTTCACCGAATTAGCGACCTTAACCTTTAAACATTCAGCAACATTACATGACAATATGCTAAGCAATTCTTTAAGTCTATCTAACCTATCTATGCACTAGACAACAACAATTTGTCAACAAACTCAAGGATCACAAGGTGTGCCGAATTGACATGCGCAGTGCATAAAGTATAA